>CM033647.1:99868386-100506784 GCA_019512145.1 Engystomops pustulosus
TGGGGGAGGGGGGGTGCTGGCTACTAGTAATAGTAGCTATATTCCTGTACATAGGGGCAGTATTATAGTAGTTATATTCCTGTACATAGGGGGCAGTATTATAGTAGTTATATTCTTGTACATAGGGGGCAGTATTATAGGAGTTATATTCTTGTACATAGGGGGCATTATTATAGTAGTTATATTCTTGTACATAGGGGCAGTATTATAGTAGTTATATTATTTACATAGGGGGAGTGTATATAGTCAGTTAATTCCTGTACAGGGCAGTATTATAGTAGTTATATTCTTGTACATAGGGGACAGTATTATAGTAGTTATATTCTTGTACATAGGGGGCAGTATTATAGTAGGTATATTCTTGTACATAGGGTGCAGTATTATAGTAGGTATATTCTTGTACATAGGGTGCAGTATTATTGGAGTTATGTTCTTGTACATAAGGGGCAGTATTACAATATATTTTACTTAGGGGCAGTAGTATTATAGTAGTTACATTCTTGTTTATTGGAGAAGGTATTGTAGTATGTTTTTAGTGTACATATATGGCAGTATTAAGTTGTGTGCTCTTAAAATAGAAGTGTTATTCCTGTACAAGGAGGCAGTATGAGTCTCTTTCTCTGCGGTGTACATGTTGATTTAGACCATCTATTAACAGTTTGTATGGAGTTTAGTAACTCCACCCACATCACAAGGCCACACCTACTTGTTTTGACTCTGCCCACAGAATGGGGCCACTTTTACAGTTTTTTCCAGGGCCACTTTAAATTCCCAGTCCGCCCCTGCCTCCACATTACATATATTCTTATAACTGGGGGAAGGGTGAGGGAAGAACAGACAGGTAATAGCAAATGCAATAATGGAAAGGGAGGGGGAAAAAGGGAGAGGAGGTATCAGAAAAATATATCTGTGTCTATGAAGGTACATGTGTATTATTATATTACTGTATGAGTATGTGAGTATGTGAGCCTACATGTCTAAAATTGTATATACATTTAACCCCTTAATGACCGCCCTATCGGGATTCTACGGCGGTCATTAAGGGTACTTCTTCTGACGCGACGCCTTTCTACGGCGCCGCATCAGAAGAAGATTTCGGGACATCTGGTCAGTTTATTGCCGGTGTCGGGCTGTGATATCACAGCCCAGACCCGGCACTAACACCCGGGATCGTAAAAACTCCGATCCCGGGTGTTTAACCCCTTACACGCCGCGGTCAAGCATGACCGCGGCGTGCAAGTGTGTCCCCCGTGGATCGGACCCCCCCGGTGTGCTTACCGGGGGATCCGATCCCTCCTGCCGCTGCCCCGGGTCCCGGCGAGTGACCCGAGGCTGTCGGCTCCTCTTCTTGCCGGGTCCTGCCTTCCTGGCAGGACCCGGCTGTAAGTAACTGAGCATGCGCAGCATATGCATTATACACTGCAATACAAGGTTATTGCAGTGTAGAGGCTTGAATAAGTGATCGGATGATCGCTTATTCAAGCCAAAATGTGGAAAATGTAAAAAAGTTAAAAAAAAATAAATAAAACTTTTTATAATATAATTAAATAAATAAATAAAATAAGTCCCATAATCTCCCCAGTAACACATAAAGGGGAAATACTCGTCCGAGCAACGAGCCGTTTCGAGTACCTTAATACTCGAACGAGCATCAAGCTCGGACGAGTATACTCGCTCATCTCTAGTAATAATCCCTTTCTCTAACTTTTGTTCATATTTGAATTTTTGCCAGTTGCGACTTCTTCTTGTTTCAGAGGCATGAAGAGGCAGGACCATTTTGTGCCTTGTTACACAGGCTGGATTATAAAACTAATGGTATACATTTTATTAGTGTAGCAGTTTTCTGCCTTCAGCTGGCTGGAGGAATGGAATAGTGTTTCACCTTTAGTAATATAATATACATTGTGAACCCATGTGATGAACTGAGGAAAGATCTATTTCAGATCCAAAATGAGTCTCCTTTACTATATCCACTTAGTTATTATGAGCTAAATAGCCATGTTTTAATGTGTTATTTCCTCGAATATACCCATATTTTAAAAAATAAGTTCTAAAAGTAGGCATTGTCATGGGTGCTCCTGTGACCCCCCCCTCTCGGGTCGCAGGAACACCCATGTGTGTCCCTGTGCCCCCTCAGCTTTGCAGGCTCACTCACCTGTCCGATATCCAGGTGAGAACAACCTCCTAGGGTGTACGTGCGCTGGCTTCTCGAGATTTAAAGGGCCAGTGCACCACTAATTGGCGCTGGCCACCAGCCAATCTTTTACATAGCCAGCCTCTTCCCTTATGCCCCACCGCATTTTTGTGCTTCCATGCCATTGAGAGAGCTGTGTTCCTTGCTCTGTGCGTTTATCCTGAATTACCGTTGTGACCTCGATTCCGTTCCTGACTTTGCTCCTGTGCTGCCTGTCCTGACCCACCGCTACGTCCTCGACTCTGATCCCGTGCTGCCTGTCCTGACCTCTTGCCTATCCCTGACTCCCTCTCTGCCTAACGATTCTGCACCGCGCCTTTGCCGCCACAGTAGACAAAGTCATGCCTGTGGAGAGACCTGGTGGTATCATGCCGGAACAAGTCCATCCTGCTTTGCGGCGGGCTCTGGTGAAAATCTGGTACCATTTAAACTCCGCTAAGATGTCAGCTTACGTCAGCATCCGCGGTGGTACAGAGGATCCACTACCCCTTGATCTTGAATTTGGGACCTTCTTATTGCCTGATCTTAGTTGATTATTTCTAAATATTACACAGTATATTTTTATCCATACTTCTTACATGCATAGGTCCTGAGATTCTGTTACTATTAGAACTTTTTTGGTGTTTGCTACCTACAGTAGACTGAACTTTTAGAGTAGACTGTATTCATCACACTGAAGAAGGATATTAAGACTTCTGAAATATATTAGGCTCTGGATTTAGCCTTAGACATCAATGAATCACACAATAGTTCAGTGGAACTGTAACACTGTTATTTCATTTTCTTTGCTAACTGACCAATGGACTATGTTATGTAGTCTGTACAATCTTTTATATTAGAAACAAATTATATAATCAACTCAATAAAACACCTACAACTAAAAGTAAATGGTCATTGGCAAATATTAAAAACTGCTGGCACATATTCTCAGAACAAGAGGTATGAAAAGAAAACATGAAAAGATAGTACCCTAAAATGTGTGCCGTTTCAAATAATCCTAGTAATCTAGAATTCCTTTTCACTATTCTGAAGTGTCCATAACATTCTACTATTATCTTTAAAGACACTGTGATTAAATAAAAGAAAAATATTCTGTAATGAAATTCAGTCTGAACTCCATCAGCCACATGCTGGTATGCTACACCAACAGCATAAAGTTTTCAATAATTCCATCAGTTTTGTCTCTCCATGGAAAAGTCAGATTAATAACCACCAGACCATAAAGTGTATTTGTTCTCTGTACGCTACTGGAGTCTGCAACATTTTTGAGAGCACAGTAAATTCTATTCCGTCCTGCTGTGAAAGCATTCGAAACTCACTGAGAAGTCCATCTACAGAGGCAGATGTCTAACTTCTAAGATACAAGAAGAGGATATTGACATGTCAGCCCTGCAGAATTATTCCAGCTACAACTTAATTGTTATCATTACCTTTCCCTTTATTCTGTAGGACTAATATCAGTCAGAAAATAAAGTTCCTGCCTCTGCCATTCACTCATGTCACATGCATATAAAAGGCAAAATTAAAAATATGAACTAAATTGATGGTTTATATATGTAATTTTTTAAAGTTTTAAAAGACAGGAATTTCATTTATTTTGCATGATCCTGATGCTAAAATCTTTACACTCGAATATAAGCCGAGTTTATACTCGAGTCCATAAAAAAACCTGTGTACTCACCTTCTGACGCCCCCCAGGAGGTCCTCTTCTGTGACGTCAGCGTGAAAAAATATTCTAATGTGACCCTAATATCAAAACACCCACAGCCATAAAGGAGCATGATCATATATTAAAATAAATTCTGAAACAATATAAGATAATTATCTAGGTCAAATGTGATTGGGTATAATATATTTAAACAATATGTCATAGTGTTTCAAAATATGGCCATATGGTCAGGGTCGTCTCATCATTCAACATGGATGGTGCAGGACAGAGTTCACATGTGAATTCAGGTACGTGTTAGTATAAGCAGCTTGGGACTTCAGAGAGTTATAAGATATAATTTTTTTATTCCGGGGAAAATGGATTGCCTAAGCCAAAGATAAAGTGAAGGAGGCAAGACCTGACAGTAGGTCCATCACTACCATCTGTGAATTTGCTCTTCTAGTGCAATTGCAGACTTTGTGGTACATTAATTGAAACTTTCTGTGTTTTTATTCTTTAGTTTTGTTTTATTTATATTAATACAAATATGTACATTTTATCATTTTAACATTTTAACTCCCTTTTGGGGTTGTGTAGTTTTGTTATTTTATTTATTATTTGTTATATTATTCTATATTTTTGCTTTGTGCCTTTTTATATTATGGCTATTTGTGTCTGCTCATGCACCACATCCACCACCCCCTGTGATGCCTAAGTGCTGCCTTCTTGATTCCTTTATGTATCTCAGTGAATACTTGTTTGTTATAATTTATGCAGTGTTATGAATAAGAAAATGCTAATAATTTCTGGTGCTATAATTCATCCTCTGCTTTAGATTTCATGTATAACATTGAGTCCCATACTAGTCTCTTATCGAGGTCACTTACAGTAACTTGAATTATGGGAGCAAAGATCTATAGTACTGTAATATACCGAATATATTTCAGCCTAGACAATTCAATATATTGTAGATAAGATGCACACCAGAACTCTCAGCCTTCATTTTATTGTGACAATACCTACTGCCATGCTCAATATCACAAGCGTCACAGATATGACTACAGGAGGGCTTATCAAGTGATAATTGACATTGCTAGTTATGACAAAGAAATTACAAAAAGTGAAATGTAAAACAGCGAGTTCAGTTTTTAATAAGCAATTCAGAATTCATACAAAAGTTCAATGCCCTCAAGGTAGATTTAGCAGCACTGAGCGTTATTCATACAAACAAAGCTAGTCTGCAATAAAGCTAATAAGGGTATCCAGACAACATACAGGTTCAGAGACATACATAGTGGAGATGAGTGAATCATCCAAGATTTGATTTAGAATTTTTGTGAAATTTTCAAAGGATTCAGATGTGTCCAAATCAAATCAATCCAAGCTAATAGAAATATAACTTCATCTCATCCTCTAAAACGCAGATTTCTAATTAAAACACTCCTGTCTTAATTTATTAATTTTTCACAAATATTTATATTTGCCCATCCCCACTCCCTAAGCTGTGGTGCACACTCTAATGGTATCATCTTATCTCTTACTACTGAGCTAACTCCTTCTATATTGTGAGTTAAGATCAACTTTAAATGATGCGCTACATATTTTGGGTCAGTTCATTGGAACTATTAGTTTACTTAATCAAGGAGGAAGAATTCAGGGCAAAGTCCCAACAGTTAGGGTTTGGCAATACTAAAGACTTCAGTAATACATCAATAACGACACCCTTTAGGGCTCTTGTGATGGTGTCGGAGGACAACATGGAGGAGCTCTGCGCTGTTGATGGTGGCAATTTAACAAGAAGCAGAGTTAGAAATGAAAAACAGCACTCACCAAAAAGCCTTTATCCACGGTTTGATAAAGCATGGGACTGCTAAATATGGCTTATTGCCAGTCACCCTCTCTGCTTAATGGCTACTTTTGAATAAAGGAGACTTTTTTTTGATGAGTGACACTTTTCATTTCTACCTCAACTTCTTATTAGCCTACTTTTCTAGTCACCAGATGTTAATGTTAATTTGGGTTAATATGGTCATAGTAAAGCTGCTTTATAGAATGTGCTCATTGCTAGTAAACCAGAATCAGATAATAATATAAGTTTACAATTTTCTCCACATGGTACCCAGCCAACCCTATACAGACTGTAAGGGCTCTTTCACATTGCCATTGGTGTTCTGCTTCAGTTGCTCATCCATTGTGTTTGTCTCCATTGTGTCTGTTTTTCTTCCGTTTTGTCTCTGTGTATGCAAAAAAAAACCCCTGAATGTTTCATCCATATTTTTTGCAGACCCATAGACTTCTATTGCCTTCTGTTATCCGCACCTGTGAAAAAAATAGGACATGTGGGGAATTGCTCTGGTAGATGCCTTGTAGAAGTACAGGAAGCAGGAACACACGCAGGGTTAAAGTCCAAAGTCAAGTGTTTATTCACACTTCTATGTGAAAACATAAAATTCAGCCTTGGCTTAGGCACATACAAAATACAAAATAAACCCTGCCCAGCTGGGCACTGCCTAATACAAAAACAGCACCTAACTATACACGTACCAGGCTGCCTGGCACATGCTCTTGGCCAGCAGTAGTATAGGAGGCACTCAGTTACCTTTGCTGTGTGAACACGCTCCAGCCTTCAGCTCTCCAGGTAGTGCCTCCTCTACTGCTTCTGGCCTGCAGTCTAAATCAGGCTCTAACAGGTCTGTGACCCGCACCTGTGGGCTATACAGAAATCCAGGACCGAAGTAGGATGGAGAAGGAGTCCTACTACCAGCCTACCCCTACTCCACAATAAGCAGGCACTGTATGGACATTACAAAGGTGTCTATGCTAGCTAGGCCAACATAGACCAAACAGGCTATTCCCTTGGGTTACTGCAGACAAATCCAGGGCTTTCACCATGTGCTTTTTATCTGTCTGTAGGACAGATAGCGGTTCTCCCACACGACACCTCTCACTTTCCCACACCGAACAATGGATTAGTGAAAATACAAGCCAATGTGAAAACATCTATATTGTGAGGCATCCATGGAAATCACTGAACCACGGACTCTATTTAACACAGGTACAATCTTCTATTTACTAGTATACAATTCATGCAGAAATGGATGATAAGATGAATGGGTATGTTCTAAAGGTCATTGTAGCAGCATGATGTATTCTAGTTCCTCATACCTGAACATTTGCTATCTGTTAGTACTTTACATGCTGCAAAACACGGCAGGTATTTTTCTCCCTGTTTAGATCTCCTGCTGAAGCCTTGTTCAAACTGTTATATTATTTATTGCTCCCTTTTAGTGATGAAAAAGCCTATTTATTCAGCTTTCATAACTGTTCCACATGTTCATAGGAGCTAAAAACCTGTGAAAAAATGGTTCTGAAAATCAATTGGATAATAAAATACTTAATTGATTATATGCTTGTCTGAATGGGCAATAAGCACAGACTGTTCAAAGCCAAGGGAGAGCTGTTTAATTAAACTGAGGGGTTTTTGTGTGTATGAAACCTGCAGGGCAGGTTCTGTAGGTAGTAATTGCTTATGTATACCAACATATATTGTTATATCCCATGGTGAAAAGAAATGAAAAAGCTCAGTTTGAATCTGTTGTAACTTTTCTCTAATAGCTACATTAGTAGAACTGACATTAACAAAAGGGAGAACATTTGGGAGAATAACCCAATTATAAAACATTAAACCAAACACCCATCTTCAACAATGAAGTCATTATTTTTTGGGTGGAGGTACAATAAATTAATATATGACCCAGCAAATTTTAATTTTACTTTGTGCAAATGGTGGGAAGACTTAATAAGACTTTTAAAATAGGGATAGTAAAATACTTGCAAGCAGATCAAGATGGTCAGCATCAAAATCAACCACCAAATCTGCATCAAAATCAACCACCAAATCTGTACGTATTACATCAGAATTTGTATAAAATTTAAAGAGGGCAGTTCAATCTTTTATTGACCTAAAGGAAAATGCGTATTGGTTTGTAGAATAAATTTCACTTGCTATGGGGTGAGTCTTTTCCAAAAAGGGTGGTTGCTGCAATATTGCTGGCATCAATGGTGGGTGTCAACTTTTTAAGTGCCTCTGTCAAATGCATAGTAGATTAAACCATTGCCCCTCATGACCTCATTGAGAGTTGGCAATCCATTTCTATTACAGCCCGGAGGCATTTCATAGCTGCCATAATATTGTGGTCTGCATTTAGAAAAATAGTAGACTACTAAAAAATATATTAAAAATAAAAATTGAAAAAATTTAGAAAAAATAAATCAAAATGTTCGAATCACCCCCTTTTCCTTAGTATGAAAATAAAAATAAACAAACAATAATCATAAAGATGTTACGTTTCCAGACATCCCCAAATGGTCTAACAAAATATAAAAATGAATGCCTTATGTGACGAACCCTGTAATGGAAAAAAAATCCAAATGTCCCAATGACCACTTTTTTTCGACTTTTCACCAACTATAAAAATGATAATGAATGGATCAAAGGCACTTCAGTCCCAAAAATGGTATAAAAAGTCAGCAGGTTCTACATAAAAGACGGTGTCTTGTACAGCTCTTGAAGCATGCAAAACTTATGGGTGTATGAATATGGCAACATAACATTTTTATTTGTTTATTATCTTAAATATGAAAGCATAACAAAAACTATTTACATTTGATATCTCCATGATTATACTGACCCAAAGAATAAATGCCATGTGTGAAATGAAACCCCAGAACTCTTTTAGCCTAGCCACTTCCCATTCATACAAAATCCATATTCCATGACCTATCCCAATGTTTTCTATTAGGTTAATCGCTTATCCTTTTTAGTGTATACACTATTTTTTCTGTCCTACGAACTACAACTTCAATTAAAGTCATGATGCAGCAGACACCCACCTTGTATGGAGAGGGCTCCCACCTCAAGCAATCTGCATAAAGCCTTAATAACACCATGGCATACTGCTCCATCATTTGTCATTAAGTTGATAAATTAAAAAGAATGCACTGGTTTGATCTCACAGACTTACCCCTGTTCAGAGAATGGGACTCTTGTGATGAAATATTATTTTTACCAACAAAGAAGAAAAAGTATGATATTTATGCTGTGAATCAAAAATTTATAAAAAAAATGTGGAGATACATTCAACACAAAACCAACAAAATATTTTTTTCTACACAGAATAAGAGTGTGCAAAAAAAAAAATATCTATTTTTACTGTAATAGATACATGTTAAAATTGAGCAAACATGGAGAACGCCCGGGTGAAATCTACCTGGCAAAACACAGTAGGGTGTTAAGATAAATCAGTTACATATATTGTTGGGTACATAGTTACAAAATAAACATGGGCTAAAGGGATCCATAGCAGCACATTCACATCAGTATGAACATAGGGTAAGGAGTTTAACCTACAAACTAGATGGGGTCAAAGTGACTGTATTAACCCCTTCTTGACTTGCGCCGTTCTAGTATGGCACAAGCCGGGTCCCGGTGCATTGAGAGCGCTCACAGGCTGAGCCCTCTCCATAGCTGGTAAGGCTTTGCTGCATATTGCTAGCCACGATGGTGGGTGGCGACGATCGTGGCCGGCAATGGTTCCAGCGGCTTCAAAATGATGGCGGTGCATGGACTCCCTGTGATGTAAGGGGAGCAGCGATCCATCGCCATCGGTCCGAAGACCCGAGGCTACTTCGTTTTAACTCATTCATTACAATGTGCTATCAGTACATTGTAATGAATGAGGAGGAAAATCCCCATTTACTGCCATACTGTAGTATGGCAGTATATGATAGGATCGATCAGACAACCTAGGGAGTCTTAAAAATAGTAAAAGTAAAAATAAAAAAAGTTTAAAAAAAATTATTAAAAAAACCCCTAAAAATTCAAATCACCCCCATTTTCCTAGAACTGATATAAATATTAATAAACAGTAAAAATCATAAACACATTAGGTATTGCCGCATCCAAAAATGCCCGATATATCAAAATATAATAATGGTTTTTCACAGCATTTTACCCCATAGTGGAAAATAGTGCCCATAGTCGAAAACTACCACTTTTTTCCATTTTGAAAAAAATTAAGTAAAATCAATAAAAAGTGATCAAAAGATTGCACAGTCCTAATAATCATAGCAATGAAAATGCCATCAAAAGTTGCAAAAAATTGTTGCATGGAATATGCAAAAAATAAGCCACAACACATCTATTTAAGTGGAAAAATAAAAAAGTTATAGATTTTTGAAGATGGGGAGTGAAAAATGGAAGTGAAAAAACTAAAAAGGGCCAGGTCGTTAAGGGGTTAAAATGATACAGTGCCCAGGGAGAAATGAGGCAACAGATAAATTGGAATAACCACACATCGTCCCGATGCACATTTCAACTGTCAAGCCTTCATCTTCATATGATGCAAGGAGTAATTTCCGTAATTCAAGGGCCAACCATAGTCAGCAGGTTCTGGACTAGAACCTGTGCAAAGTTTTTGTAACCATAAATTGCAAAATCATTAGATTGCAAAACGGCACACCAAACTTAAATTATTTGGATTACAGTTCGGTGTTGCTGGAATTCCTAGCATCATATATCGCAATGATACATGGAATCCTTTTCTCTGCAATGTGGTCAATTTGTGAAATCTGGCCTATGCACATTTCATGAATTGGTGCTGCCATTTTGCAGAGAGCAATGGGCTCCAGCTCACAGTCCTTAGGATGTAGCTGCTGTTTTGCAGGGAAGAACAGACTCCTTGCATTATATATAACCATAATGGGGCACATTTACTTACCTGGTCCTGTCGCGATCCCCGAGGTCCATTGTCCGACGAGGATGAAGTCTGTCGCGATTCACTAAGATCGTGCGCCTGATATCCTGCATATGTCGCTTCCCGGTGAGGTCCGCCGGAGTTCACTTTCTTCTTCCCGTTGTATGTGAGTGCATGTCTTGCAACACAATTTGAATTTTAAACCCTGCGCCTAGTCCGTATTAGTCGGGTTGTCCGACCCGATGGCCAATCCCCCCTTAGTAAATGTGCCCCAATGTGTGGAATCCCGTCCTCTGCACTGTGGTCAGTCAGGGAAATCTCATGTCCGTGTGCTACCGGTCCAAGACATGTGCAAAGTTTTTTGTATATTTGTATTCATGTGAAAATTAATTAATGCGATTGAAGATCCACTATTTTGTTTATTTTTTTTATGTCAGGTTGCATATCGAAGCACTATGACTGTGCTTCTTAGGCTGAGAACCTACTGGTGAGCTTGTATAAACTGCTAAAATGGCCCCAACCTTGGGTTCATCATAAGTGTGCAATGAAAGGTTGAAAGCAAGTGCAACAATTGAAATGCACCAGGATTAAAACCTGAACCATTTTACTTTTTTAATTTCAGCGGGTTTTATCTGAGAGAAAACAAAAAGTTGCTCAAGGCATTTTACACCACATTTTCCCCACGCAGGGGATAGAAGTGCAAATATGTTACATAATACTTAAGTGCTTGAACTTAAATTGCAGAACATACATTGGGCCACATTTATCACTCGTTATTTCTGTTGTTTTTGCGCCTTTTCATTCAGGCGCACCGTTTTTGCGCCATTTTTGTGATTAAACACCAAACTAGCCGCGCAGCAGAAATAACCAGCTTTCCCTCATCTATCTTACCAATCCAGATGTTTTGCTGCGCCTAATGATATTCATCACTTGCAACGTCTTCATTTAGGCGCAAAAACACTCCAGCCCGAAGGTGGCATTAACTGAGAAGAAAGCACTGAGCCCCTTTGCAGAAGAGCTCATTTCTAGCAGCAAAGCTCAGCCAGACACTGGAACATATAATAGATACATGAGATACTCTGCAGACAGGAGCTGCAGACTCTATTTACAGTTCATCACCTTCTATTTACAAAATATTCTGCAAAACGCTGAGCTCACAGCAAGAGAGAAGAGAACTTTGCACAATTTTGCAGAATGTTGCAGATACTAAAAACAAGTGTCCCCCATGTAATTCTGCACAGTGTCTGAGGGGGATACTGTGCAGAATTACAGGGGTGCAGCAAGAGACCAGCACTGGGGGATCCCCTCCAGGAGAAGCCACTGCTGAGGAGGTCACTGGGTGCTGGGTGTCACACACCTGGGTGCTGCTGTGAGTGTTATCTTCATTCTGGGCTGTGGGAGAAGCAGAGAGGAGCTTGTAGCAGGATCACATGTAAGAGCCCGAATCTAACATTGCGCCTAAACTGCGCCTAAACTGTGTTAAAGTAAAGTGATTAACAAGAGGCAGGAATTCAACTTATCACAGATGGTTGTAGCTTGTGATAATTCTGCCAAAACAGTGCGCCAGAATGTAGGCGCAACTACTACACTTAGGCGCACAAAAGTGATAAATGTGGCCCATTGTTCACTATCCCGTTCAGGGGAAGTAAAAACATTTTTTATTATCAGTTTTAATGTAGCATGTGAGTAGGATTTATTCAAATGCAACACACTATTTTAAGCTTTCACAGTCATGTATTTGTGGGAGGAGGTATAGTCATTCAGACTAGAAATAAGAAAAGAGCTCAAAACTTGCATGTCCAAAGCAAACATGACATAAGCAGGGGAGCTTTCATAATAAAATAATACATATATTAGACATCATAACAATGTGACTGCTATACATACCCTTCAGTGTATGTGATGATATATTTATTAACTCTTGTGATTCTTCTGCTCCTTTAAAGAAAAATTGCTGTTTAAAATTACCCACCCAAAATAAATACTTAAATAAAAATGGTTCCATTCCATGGCTGCATTGTTAAATCACTTTGTAAACTTATATGAAACTCACCTGATGTGAGTCCACTGATATTAATGGAGTCCAATATACATCCCATATACTAGTGGAACATTGAAATAACATTGGTAACATACTTGGGTGCTTTATGTTATGTGACCAGGGTGATGTTATCTAAGGTTACACCATGTATGTATCTGATCACATGAAATCACTGCATGCCTCCATGGAGGCATGTTGAGGGGTAGAAGTTCTCAGATGCATGCTGTTATTTCATGTGATCAGATCATACAAGTTGTAGACTTTGCAAATGTAACTGGGTAAAGGATCTTATGCTGAGATGAGGTATAGGACATGGGGAGGAGTAGATAAGAAGGGCTAGCCAAGCAGGAAATGCCCTCTCTGATGTCAGGTAATATAAGATAAAGTTGATTTATGTGGATATAATGTAAACTATTTTTAATTAAAAGAAGGGTGGCAGTTAGTTAGCTATATGGGAACCTGTCTTCTGCATCAGGTTTTATAATGGCAATTTACATATATTTGCATATATCAGCTTAACAGCAATTAATTACAAAGTCAATATTTGCCTAGAAAATGAACTTTTTCCCCCCAAACACATTTCAACTTCACTGCAGGCCTGCCTTTAAAGAAGCAGCTAACATCGTTTCAGTGATTGCTCCATTGACATAGGTGTGGGTGTTGATGAGGACAGGGCTGGAGATCAATCTATCATGATTAAGTAAGAATCACACCACTGGACACTTAAAAAGGAGGTTGGGGCTTGGCATCATTGTTTCTCTTCTGTTAACCATGGTTATCTCCAAAGAAACATGTGCAGTAATTAGAGATGAGCGAGCACTAAAATGCTCGGGTACTCGTTATGCTTTTGCCTGAGTCTTAAGCCGACCTTGATAGGCGCCAGTGGCCACTGAACAGTGAGTAATTGTTCGTAAGTTAGGTAGGAGGTGGGACGGAGGGGTGGAAGGAGATGAGTGATAGGTCGGTTCCTGTTTAGTACCACTGAGACCAGGTCGGCCCCGCAAGTTCCTTACTGTCGTCTGGCAGTCATACTCACCCCATCCCCTATGGCCGAATACAGCCCAGCGTTGCAACCATTTAATTGTAAGTAAGCCGTAGATTTCTCTTATAAGTTGTGATATCGCTGGCTTGGACTGGATGTAAACAGATGCGCAAGAAGCGTCAACACCTGAAATAGCTAGTCGGTTTACGGTAAAAGTTTGCCAGGATATTTTGTGGATAACACAGCAGGGTGGACCAAGTTTAACAAGTTTGTTTGTCGCCAGTGGGAAACAACCCAAAATTCTGCCTGGACAAGCTCGTTTTGATAAGGTGAACCTGTATGTGGCAGTGAACTATTAAGTAGATTAAAGGTGCTGCAGTTAAAACTATTTTCGTTGTATCGTGGTCATGGAGTGGGGGCAACTAAAAAAACTTGAGTTGGCAACTCTTGCAGGGATATGGCGCTCCGCTTCCAGGCGAGCTTTCGCCACATCCAAAGCCCGTTCTCTAGGCTACTCCCCAAACAGCATTCTAAGACAACCTTTTGTATAAGATCAGTGTAGTAGCGTTCTTATAAGTATTAGGATATGGCGGGTGAGGGGAATGTAAACAGAGCGCAAGAAGCGGCTGTGAAAATCAATTGGTAAATGATAAAAGTTTGCCAAGTATATTTTGTCTGGATAACACAGCTGGGTGTGGCCAAAGTTACAACTTTGATGTGGAATCCATGAAACAACAAACCCAACATTTCTGCCTGACACACCTGTGTGATATAGGAATAAAAAGGGATGCTGAGGTGTAATGGACGGCAGCTATAGGACAACTTATTGGTAGAGTAATGCGGAATGGAGACAAGACCTGTGGAGGCTGCTATGGAGACAATTAATTTGGATAGGCCTGTATGTGGCAGTCCAAAAAGTTTTCAAACCAGAGGAGCAGGTAGGTGGCCCTCCAGAAAAATGGAATAGATTGAGTGCCTGTATGTGGCAGTCCATAAAAAGTTTTCAAACCAGAGGACAGGTAGGTGGCCCTCCAGAAAATGGAATAGATTGAGTTGCCTTATGTGGCAAGTCCAAAAAAGGTTTTCAAACCAGAGGAGCAGGTAGCGTGGGGCCTCCAAAAATGAATAGTTAGAGTGCCTGTATGTGGCAGTCCAACAAAGTTTTTCAAACCAGAGAGCAGGTAGGTGGCCCTCCAGAAAAATGGAATAGATTGTAGTGGGCTTGCATGTGCAGTCCAAAAAAGTTTCAAACCAGAGGAGCAGGTAGGGGCCCTCCGAAAAATGGAATAGATGAGTGCCTGTATGTGGCAGTCCAAAAAAGTTTTCAAAGCCAGGAGGAGAGGTAGGTGGCCCTCCCCAGAAAAAATGGAATAGATTGATGCCTGTATTGTGGCAGTCCAAAAAAGTTTTCAAACCAGAGGAGCAGGTAGGTGGCCCTCCAAAAATGGAATAGATGAGTGCCGTATGTGGCAGTCCAAAAAAGTTTTCAACCAGAGGAGCAGGTAGGTGGCCTCAGCCAAGAAAATGGAATAAGTGCTAGTGCTGTATTGGCAGTCCAAAAAAGTTTTCAAACCAGAGGAGCAGGTAGGTGCCCTCCAGAAAAATGAATAGATTGAGTGCCTGTATGTGGCACTCCCAAAACTTTTTTAAAACAGAGGACCGGGTCGATGGCCCTCCAAGAAAAATTTAAATGCATAAAGTACTATATAGCCTAGAGCCAGTGGCCCTGTCAAAAAATAGCCAGTTCCTCCTTGCTTTATGTACAAGAGGAGAGAAGGAGGAAAAATGAGGAGGAGGAGGAGTGGATAAATTATTCAGGTTGAGCTTCCTTCACCTGGTGGAGATTGGAAATTATGAGAAACCAGGCTTATTCATTTAATAAGCGTCAGCCTGCAGCGCTGTCAGTCGTCGGGCGGTTGACGCTATCGGTGATGATGCCACCACGCGCACTGAAAACCCGCTCGGACAAGACGCTAGCGGCAGGGCAGGCAAGAACCTCCAAGCGTACAGCGCAATTCGCGTGCCACATGTCCAGCTTTGAAACCCAGTAGTTGTAGGATGGCTGTGTGATCATTTAGGACGATGTTGGTCATCTACGTTACTCCCCACACATCTTCTGTAAAGATCAGCCCTACTCTCGCCGTGAGCTGGACAGGTGACAGTGTCTTGCGGTGGGTGACATAAAGCTGGCAAAAGCCTTGTAAAGCGTACCCTTGCCAGTGCTGGACAAGCTGCCTGCTCTCGCCTACCTCCTCGCTACTTGTCCCGCAGAACTACGCACTCTGCCGCTAGCGCTGTCAGAAGGGAAAAAAACTGTTTCAGCTTGTGCACCAGGCCCTGCTGGTATTCATGCATTCTCACACTCCTTTCCTCTCCAGGGATGAAGTAGAAGATTTTGCTTGTACCGTGGGTCCAGGAGAGTGAACACCCAGTAATCGTGTGCTGGAATAAATTTCTTTGAACGCGAGGGTCACGGTAGGCAGCCTAGGTCTGAATCGGCCACTAGGCAGCGCAAGAAGTCACAACGCGATAAGAATTCACTCCCCTCACTGGCCTGACTTCCTTCCTTCCTCCTCCTCAAACTCCTCTTCTTCTGCCCATACACGCGCTGAACAGTGAAGGACTCAACAAATGGTCCCGTCTGGTTCCGCCAACATTCTCCTCCCTTCCTCCCATCCTCCTCCACCTCCACCCCTCCTATATGGCGCTGAGAAAACACCTAAGGGTGCTGTTGGGTGGCTATCACAAGGGAATTTCTTCCCCGTCTCTTGTGACGAGCGCAAAGCTTCCGACTTCATGTGCGATTCGAGTTTTTTCAACAGGCCAAGCACGGGATGTGTGAGCTATGATGCGCGGCATCGCCACTGACCATCTGTGTTGACTCCTCAAGTTACTCCAGCACCTGACAGATACAGACATCCACGTCCACTCCTCATTGTGTACTTGAGGAAGCTGACTGACCGTGACTTACCAGTTCTGGGGAATGTGCAATCTGGCAGTCTACAATCGCTCTGCGCTGCTGGTAAACTCTGGATAACATGGTCATGTTGAATTCCACCTCGTGGTGCAGTCGCACAACAGTCGGTGAGCGGGCAGTTGGAGGCGGCGCTGCGCTGCCCTGAGATGGCAGCATCTGTGGGACTTCTTCCTGAAATGCGCACAGAGTGCGGCGCACCTTCGTGAGCAAAATCAGACAGATTGGGGATGTCTTGGGGAAACGCTGAAACTTCAGATTTAACACTGGGCCAGGCATGGCACATTTGTCAGTCTGCCGAGTTGCAGAGCCGCACCAGGTTACGGCCGTGTGTCACACACACCATGCCTGCCTTCAGGTTCAGCGGTGCCAGCCACAGATCAGTCTGCGCCGTGATGCCCGTAATAGTTTCTTGGGCGGGTGTGCCTCTTTTCGCCTAGGCTCAGCAGTTTGAGCACCGCCTGCTGTCGCTTAGCGACGGCACTGCTGCGTGCCTAGAGCTAACCGACTGATGGCGCCATGCCACACGGATGGTAGTTGTTCGGAGGAGGAGTGGAGGAGGGGTGGGAGGGAGAGCGGGCATAGTAGCCTAGAACACCCTGGACCGGGTAGGCCCCGCAATCCTGGCCTCGGCAGTATATGACCAGCCGCAGGGTCAGACTCGTTCCCAGCCTCCACCAAGTTAACCCAATGTGCCGTCAGCGATATATAGTGGCCCTGCCCGGCAGCACTCGTCCACGTGTCCGTGGTCAGGTGGACCTTGTCAAACGGCGTTGGTCAGGAGCACGGATGTGTTGTCTGACACGTTCGTGGTGCAGGGCTGGGACGGCAATAACTTTGGAAAAGTAGTGGGCGCTGGGGACGAATACCGAGGGGGGCCGCCGCCAGAGGTGCGATAACGGCCTCGGTCATTCTATGGCAGCATCTCCAGGCGAGCAATCTGGAGATGTGGACATTGAAGGCTGTGGCTGGGTGCGGGTCACTTGCATATTTTGCTTTCCTGCCAGCGTCTGGGTATGGAGAGCTGAACGCTGGTGGATGCTGTGGAGGATCGTGGAGGCGACGATGGGGTTTTTTGCAGGAGGTCCTGGGCAGGGGCTGACTATCAGCTGACACAGGGGAGGAGCAGTGGTGTGCACGGCCGGAGGTGAACGGGCTTGTGCCACTGAGTGGGGTGTTTAGCATTCATATGCCTGCGCATACTGGTGGTAGTTAAGCTATTAGTGGTGGAACCCCTGCTGAGCCTGGTTTGGCAAATGTTGCACACCACGTACCGTCGTCATTCCTGTTTCCTTAAAGAACCTCCAGACTTCTGAAAATCTAGAGCCCCGCCGCAGGAGCCCCTCGACACGGAGTTCACTAGTTGACACATTTGGCGTGATGCACCAGCTCTGGCCTCCTCTCCGTCTGGCCCCACCACTGACTCTTCCAACCTTTTTCGGTCGAGGACTCTCCCCGTCTCAGAAGCACTGTGTTCACCCGGCCTATCACCCAGCTTGGGTCATGTCACCTAATCATCCTCCGATCCCTCAGTCTGCTCCCCCCTCGGACTTCCTGCCCTGACAACAACTTCCCCACTGTCTGACAACCGTGTCTCCTCATCGCGGACACCTCTTTACACACTTCTTCCACTAACGTCAAGAAGGTCATCATCACCCACCACAGACTGCGACTGGTGGAAAACCTGGGCATCGGAAATATTGCTCACAGCAACCGGACAATGCTTTGTGACTGTGGGAAGGGCCAGAAAACAGTTCCTCAGAGTATGCCGTTTTCAAAGCCAAATTTTCCTGGGGGGGGCAGACTGGGGGGGAGGAGGCTGAGTTGCAGGAGCTGGAGGATGGCGATTTCGGTGACATGGTGGACTGCGTGGAAGACGACTGGTGGACAAATTGCTCGAAGCATTGTCCAATCCACCATCACCTGTTCGCAATGTTTCGGGCCTCAACAGTGCTCACACACGAGTCCCAGTAACTTCAGACATGAACCTAGGGAGTGTAGCTCTGCGGCGTTCCCTGCTCCTCATCAGCAGGTGGTGTCTCACCCCGCCCAGGACCACGGCCTCTGATCCTTGCAGTAGTTGGACGCCCACGTCCCCGCCCGGTCCTCTACCCCTAGCCCTCGGGTTAAACTTTTGAAAATGAAAGTTATAACTTTTTAAATAAACCAAACAATGCTATCCTATTGCTATGGCATTTCTAGCCAAGTATGAAAGCACACGCTATGCCATGAGATGACGCGAGTTATGAAAAAAAAACGTAAAAAAAAGGAAAGGCAAGACTGTGCCTAATTGAAATCCAACACCTAATAAATTTCCCACTCTCGGTCTTTGCGATGGATATGTGGTCACTAAGCGCATACACAGCGCGCAAGTCTCACTCCAAATTCCTGACAATTGGTAGTATATGCACCTACAAGCAAGGACAGCACCAGAGATCAACCAGAAATAAAATATATACGACGCTATGTAGGCATAAGTAAGCGTTTGGATTCTCCTTTGGCTATTTTCTAGCCAAGTAATGAAAGCACACTGATTAGATGCACGCTGAGTTATTAAAAAAATAAACGTAAAATAAAAAAGGAAATGGCAGACTGTGCATAATTGAACATCCAACCCTAATAAATTTTCCCACTGGTATATCTGTCTTTGCGATGATAGTGACGCACTAAGCGCAAAACACAGCGGTCCGCAACTCTCACTACAAATTGCTCACATTTGCTAGAGATGCACGCAGCAAGGACAGCCACCAGCAGATCAACCAGAAATCAAATTATATAACGCTACTGTAGGCGTAAGTAAGGCCGTTTGGATTCTCCTATGGCTATTTCTAGCCAAGTATGAAAGCACACTGATGAGATGACGCTGAGTTATGAAAATAAACGTAAAATAAAAAAAACTGCCAGACTGTCCTAATTGAAATCCAACCCCAATAAATTTTCCCCACTTCGGTCTTTGCGATGGATATGTGCGTCAACTAAGCCCCAAAACACAGCGGTCGCAACTCTCATTACAAATTGCTTCACCATTTGCTAGTAGATGCACTGCACGAGGACAGCCACCAGCAGATCAACCAGAAATCAATATATATAACGTCTACTGTAGGCGGTAAGCTAAGCCGTTTGGATTCTCCTATGGCTATTTTCTAGCCAAGTATGAAAGCACACTGCTATCCAGATGAGATGACACTGAGTATTAAAAAATAAACGTTAAATAAAAAGTAAATGGCAGACGTGCCTAATTGAAATCAAACCCCTAATAATTTTCCCACTTTGGTGTTGAGGTGATTGTGTGTCACTAAGAGATCTAACACAAACGGTAGCAAGTCCCCCTGCCAAATTCCTCACAATATGGTACTAGCTGCACTACTAGTGCCAGCAAGCTCAGCCACAAGCAAACAAAAAAAAAAAAAGTAGATCGTATATTGTACCCTAAGAAGGGCTGTGGGTTCTTGTTAATCCACTCCTGCCTAAACACTATTCATAATAGAACACCCTACGCTTTCCCTGACCAGCAGCAAGCTCTCTCCCTAGCGGCATCTAGACACAGAATGATCCGCAGCGCGGGGCAGCGGCTAGTCTATCCCGGGTCACCTGATCTGCCAGCCAACCACATGACCTATCAAAAGACGGAGATAGAGTACACACGCATCATGCTGGGTGGTTGATGCAGAGTCTCCGGTGTGTCGTATGATTGTGCTCATGTATTATCAAGGCCGCCAAATCAGCAAAAGCACGGCGGGAGTCATGCCATTTTCTCAGCGGGCGACGTAAGTTATTCGTCAGAGCAACGAGCAGTTTCGAGTACGCTAATGCTCGAACGAGCATCAAGGTCGGACGAGTATGTTCGCTCATCTCTAGCAGTAATCATTGCACTGCACAAAACTGGCCTAACAGGGAAGAGTATCGCAGATAGAAAGATTGCACCTCAGTCAACAATCTATCGCATCATCAAGGAATTCAAGAAGAGAGAGTCCATTGTTGCAAAAATGGCTCCAGGGCACCCAAGAAGGACCAGCAAGCGACCAGCAAGTGTTTCAGCTTCAGGATCGGGCTACCAGGAGTGCAGAGCTAGCTCAGGAATGGCAGCAGGCAGGTGTGAGTGCATCTGCACACACTGTGTGGTGGAGACTCTTGGAGCAAGGCCTGGTGTCAAGGAGGGCAGCAAAGAAGCCACCTCTCTCCAGAAAAAAACATCAGGGACAGACTGATATTCTGCAAAAGGTACAGGGAGTGGACTGCTGAGGACTAGGGTGAAGTTTTCTCTGATGAATTCCCTTTCAGATTGTTTGGAACATCTGGAAAACAGCTTGTTGGGAGGAGACAAGGTGAGCAATACCACCAGTCTTGTCTCATGCCAACTGTAAAGCATCCTGCAACCATTCATGTGTGGGGTTGCTTCTCAGCCAAGGGAATCGGCTCTCTCACAGTCTTGCCTAAAAACACATCCATGAATAAAAAATGGTACCAGAATGTCCTCCAAGAGCAACTTCTCCCAACCGTCCAAGAGCAGTGTGGTGATCAACAATGCCTTTTCCAGCATGATCGAGCACCTTGCCATAAAGCAAAGTTGATAACTAAATGGCTCAGGGAACAAAACATAGAGACTTTGGGTCCATGGCCTGGAAACTCCCCAGATCTTAATCCCATTGAGAACTTGTGGTCAATCATCAAGAGACGGGTGGACAAACAAAAAACAACAAATTGTGACAAAATGCAAGCATTGATTGTGCAAGAATGGACTGCTATCAGTCAGGATTTGGTCCAGAAGTTGATTGAGAGCTGCCAGAGACAATTGTAGAGGTCCTGGAGAAGAAGGGTCAACACTGCAAATATTGACTTGCTGCATTAACTCATTCTAAGTGTCAATAAAAGTTTTTGTTACTCATAATTTGATCGCACTTGTATTTCTGTATGTGATAAAAACATCTGACAAACACACAAAAACCAGAGGGCAACAGATCATGTGAAAATATAATATTTGTGACATTCTCAAAACTTATGGCCATGACTGTATATGTGATAATGTGGTGGTGGCTTAATTAAAATCTATTTAAAGGCAACCTATCAATTGTCAATTATGATTTTATTATAGTTTCCAACATGTCAAAAGTATTTATGTACTTTCTTTACAGTAAGTTAATCTTGCAATAACAAAATTAGTTTTTCTAGTGAAATTGTTTGTCTATTTGTTTGTTTTATTTGCCAAAAAAGAAGCATACTCAGCTGCCACAAGTCTTGGACGTAGTCATTTTTAATTTATGAGAACTTATGCAGTGACGAAATATTTACACCATTGAAATGAATGAACACGACTTTGCATCAGTGTTGATGTTTATATATGAAAACTTTTAAAGCCGTGTAACAAAACGCCAAGTGATGGTGATTAAGAGCACAGTGTCAGCTGCTAGAAAGTCCGGGTGACCTTTTCTATTAACTTATATTGATGCTGAAGCCGAGTAGATATTGAAGCAATCAAATGCATAAGGCAGCAAATTCAGTGTTGATTAAAAGTTGAGTAACGCATTGAATTTTCAAAAGCTTGAAGACAGAAGGTCGGAGTTAACCAGTTTAACTCATCTAGTGCCATGTGGATTTCTAGTTAATTCCTGTGCAATCTATCTAAACAAACTAAAATATCAATAGAGAGTTTAACAAATATGTTTGTGTTGGAAATAATACTAAGATAATGTGAAGACCTTATTTTTAAGAAAATGTCTCTAATATGAAAAAAATAGCTGCAATGTGAATACCAGTCACAGCCTTACTTAATAATACATGTGATTATGGGAGCCAAGCTGAGACATCTCCAAAGATTATTCTCTGAAGGAAATGTGTAAAAGTCATTTACAAGTAAATCATTTCCCAAATTGTAATTTTTGATTAAAGCTTTTGACACAATTATTTTGCTTATTTTTTTTTTTTGGAAGTAAGAAAAAGGAAAATGAATTGCAATGAAAGTGCTGTGATTAAGTATTTCCCTGGGAGGCAAAAACCTGGCTCAACAGAAAGGAAAGACCCCACAGGAAAAATAGGCTACCTCTAACCAAACACCATATCCATATTCTAGGGCACGGGGCCCAGCACCTTTTTGGCTGAGAGCCATGAACACCACATATTTTAAAATGTAATTTGGTGAGAGCCATACAATATGTTTAAAACTAAATACAAGTAAATTTGTGTCACGGGTGCTCCTATGACCCATCACCCTGGTTGCAGGCACACCCGTGCACCTCTCCACTGCTCCCGGCCCCCCGGCGTTCCACTCACCTCCCCAGGAACAAGTGATGACTCCAGCATGCAGCGCCTCTTAGGGAGCGCGCGCAGCGGTTTCAAGAAATTTTAAGGGCCAGCACGCAATAATTGGCACTGGCTGGCCAGCCATACTGCTTAAATTCCAGTCCCTTCCTGTGTCCCATGCCGGATCTTTGTGCCTCACAGCCTTAGAAAAAGCTCCCTAGCAATTATCCTGCATTCCTGTGTCTCCTGCGTTCCTGTGTCTCCTGCGTTCCTGTGTGTTCCTGTGTATCCTGCTTTCCTGCTCCCGTGTGTTCCTGCTCCTGAGTTGCCGTGTCCCGTGTGTCTGTGTTCCGTTCCCATTTGCCTGAACCTCCCATTGCTGACCTTGGATCGGAGTTGATGTTGCATCTCTGCCGCCTGCCCTGACCTTGTGCCTGTACCTGACCAAGAGACTGTCTCCTGCTAAGGTACCTCGACCTAGGCTGCCACTGCGGTCTAGTCGCACCTGTGGAACGATCTGGTGGTACCGTGCCGCAGCAAGTCCAACCCGCTTTGCGGCGGGCTCTGGTGAAGACCAGGTGCCACTTAGACTCCGGTCCCAGGAGTCGGCTAGTACCACCTCCCATGGTAGTCCAGTGGATTTACGAATCCCGACAATTTGAGCAAGTACAAGTATTGAAATGTCCAGCAGCAGCCGTGCCCCCTCACTAATGAAATGTCCAGCCTTGTTCCTTATAAAAATGCACTCACTCCTGTTGTTCTCTACTCCTTTTCTGCTCTTTAGGTTCCTGGTAGTGTGGGCAGAGACACATCTATGCCCTCTGCGCATGCATAAGCTATGATGTCACCAGGCTGTGACACTGCACCGCCATTGTGTGTGTGTCATAGTGTGTACTCGTGTACAGGCAGTCCCCGGGTTATGTACAAGATTGGTTCTGCAGGTTTGTTCTTAAGATGAATTTGTGTGTAAGCCAGAACTGTATGCTTTATAATTGTAACTCCAGCCCAAATTTTTTTGGTCCCTGTGAAAATTGGATTTTAAAAATTTTGGATTGTCATAAAAACCAGGATTAACAAAAAGCTTAATTGCCGACACCTTTAATAACTGTTACAGCTGATTATTGTAGCCCAATGCTAAAGTACAGTAAATTACCAACATCCAGAGGTTGGTTTGTAACTAGGGGTTGCCTGTAAGTCGGATGTTCTTAAGTAGGGTACCACCTGTATAAGCCGAGTTGGGATTTTTTAGCACAAAAAAACTCTGCTTGTACCTTAGAATATATTTGTCTGTGAGCCAAATGTAGCTATCAAAAGATTCACATCATGGATTGCGAGCCACAGCCTCATCTAAGGCTACCTGCACAGGAATGAGGCAAAAAGCAATTGACAATAACGGAAAATATTTCCATTTTTCATGGTCAATTTTCATGTGGCACATGGTCAATCTTTGCAGTCATTTGTATCTGGCCTGATCCATTGGTCTTCAACCATACATCTTGCCAAAACGTGTTGAGGTTGACAAAAAAAGGGCACAGGTTGTAGAGCAGGGGGTGCAACATTAAGCTGGATCTTGCAAGGCACAGACAGCAACTTAAAAACAAGGTGGAGTCAACCTGAATGAAAATCCAAAATTAATGCCACAGGCCAGAAAGTCAACAAAACTTTATCCAAATAAGTAAGCAAGCCAATTAACAAATAAGGCCTCATGCACACGACCATTATGGGGGCCGTGATCTGCTAAATTTTTGGCCACATCACGGGCCCCATAGAGATCAATGGCGCCAGGTCATTATGTGGTGAACATTCTGTTTCTCACTGCACCATGACCTGTGCAAAATACGGGTACTTGTCCTATGGGGTTGTGGAGAGGGGAGGAGTAAGGAATGCTCATCCCTCCGCACTCCAGAACCAAGCTGTGTGCTCACACTGGTTATGGCCTGTTTTTTTTGCATCTGGCCTAAGGGCTAACAAAGTATGGAACCATAATGCCACCTGATGACTATTTTTGGTAATGTCTTTAATATGTGTTTTTATCTTTGACTTTTATATAGAACCAACCAACCAAGTAGCAGATTAATACTTATTATGCACACCCTCACCACCTCCCTCTCCCATGCTGGGAACATTGGAGAGCAAGGTGACATCAATCGAGAGACGTGAATTTATGCCTCTCGTTTGACTTTAAATCTTTCTCCCAGTAAGGGAAACTGAGGTGGTGAGGTCATGCATAATTAGCAGCCCAGAGTGCAAGACAGTTTGCCCTTCTCCTAATTGTAAGTTTCTTTTCTAGGTGATACCAGTGTGTCAAGACTAGCAAAGAACAGTACTAGGATCAAGATGAAGGTTATTATTCCTAGGTTTTTTTGTGTTTTTGCAGTGGTTAATTTCCTTTAAATTGCATGAGAGCACTAACCACTTCACATTGACCTCATTGTAGAGGCTCCCTACACGATTGGGTGCTGCACCACATGGCATCCACTGTTGTTACAACACAGCACCAGCAGGAACCAAGACCCAGCAGACCCAAGTACCCATACTGGCAGGCAAAGCTCCCATGGCTCCAGGCCCTGGGTCCCCATCAGCACCGCACCACAGATGCAGCAGATGCCATACAATACTGCAGCATGTAAACAATTCTTGAATTCTCACCATACCATCTGTTTTCAGAAACTAAATGAGAGTAAGAGGTCGACCTCTATATGCAGTCTCCTGTGAATTAAAAACACCTAGTTCGAATGGGGCATAGTGCTGGTGCCAGGAAAAAAAGACAAAATGAATGAGGGGACAAAATTTCACCATACCAACATTTGGAGAAAGGTGGATCTGGACCAAACAGGCTTCATTAGCAAAACAAATTGCAAATTGCATAAGCCCAATAATCACTTCAAGGGTACCAAGGCATCCACTGATGCAGCAACCCAGCACCAGCAGGGACGAAGTGCCTTAGTATGTTCAGTCCCAAAATTTAAATTGTGAACTTTTCTTTTCTCAAGACTGTAGAAAGTGAATGGATGGCCAGTCAGTCTATTAACTGCAATAAGCACAATATAGTACAATATATATAATATACAATATACAATATCATAACTAAAGGAAAGCAACATTAAACAAGCAGCAGGTTAGTCTTAAATCCTGATTAATGAAAGTTTTAATATGCCGCACATATCCTCTTGTGACAACAAAAATTTTTAAAAAATTTGAGAGCAATGTTTTTCCCATAACCTCTGATATTTTTGCTCCCCAGAAAGGCATCCAGACCTCTCTGGGACATGTACAAAGAATCCGTCCTAATAACCTCCTGTGGCAGAGAGTTACATTGTGTCACTGCTCAAGAAATCTGAAATCAGATTCATATATATTTATATGTTTTGAGAAACATAAGATATAGGACCTTTGTTTCAATCACAACATGCCCTAATGCTAAGCTATGGACTGCTTGGACTAGATCAATAAGCACATTCATCCTGAACAGTCACACATCTTACATTGATCAAGACACTGTAACAAAATACCAAAATTGGGATTACAACTGTTCTTGAGTAGAGCAAAGTTTGACCATCCCAAACTATAAATTGATCCACAGGGAAACAACTGAAACAACTCAGAAATCACATCATATCTCTTGATATCACAGGGTTAGAAGAAACTGAACAAATTGTTTCCTTTACATTTTCTTTAACATTTTTTTTTCCAGAAGGCCAAATTCATTATTCCACAGCAAATTAGCCGACATCAAACTAAGTTCCAAGGTAGAAATCAAACAAAGTGTTGTATCTCCCCTGAGCGTAAGACTATTGCATGAGTGCTAGCCTTGTGGTAATATCAGCTCTTTAATGAACAGCAGAACCGCAGGCTTTAACCACTGAGATTGTTTTTGCCTGCAATGTACATGAGTGGGACAGTGGTCTTTGACACAGCTCCAGGGGTATTTCATCCTCTCAAACACAGGATGAAAGCACATAAAACTGTAAGAAGAAAAACTCTCACTGGAGACTCTGTGTCAACAAAAACAATTAGAATTTTTGTTTCCCGTTCTTGGCTAGCTGCCTAAACCTATTTAAAATGAGCTTTTAGCTGCACTTACCACATTGCATTGAATTAAATTTTGTGTAGTGTAGCACACATGGGAGATAAGTTCACCGATTAGTTTAACTCGGTGGTATAAAATTAAAAACCTACGTGATTTTAAGTTTTCTTAAATATTTATAAAGCATTGACATAGTTCAACATTATGTATAGAGAATGAATATACTCACGAGGGTTGCTTACTGATATATTTATGCTAGTTTTCTGACTTGAAAAAGAAGGCTAAACATTTTGTATATTCATTTAGCACACAAGTACTTTGTAATAAAATAAGTGGGTGAAGCTTTTATGGAGATTGCGACAAGTTTACAGTAGTGCAAATATAGCCAGGTGATGGCTGTCACAAATTTGTATCTCTGGAGCATAGATAGGCAAGAGATGTGCTAAATTCATTGGGGGGGAGGATTTATCATTTAATTTTTGGTCTTCTTTTGAAGTTGTTTGGGCACAACCTCCTTTTACGCCAAAAGTCACTTATACCTACTCCCGCACTGCAACAAATTGCCTTTATAATTGATTTATTGCTTTCTGCCAAATTAATGATTTGAGACTTTTTGTAGACTTGATTTCAGGTGCACAATGTGTCTCAAAACACCCTGCTGGTGTAGAGGCACCATAATAAACCATTCCAAATTAAAGACAGGAAACAGATAGGATAACATCATTAATCTGATACATTACAAACTGGCATATGACTAACAAAAGCTAGCACAAGAAACTAAATCCATGAAAAATCCCTCCATTTAAATATTTATTGGTAAATAATGGATAAATATTTATTGAGAGAGTACGCACATTTTCTCCCTTTCAGTGTAAGGCAAAGACGAGCATATGAAAAGCCAGAGGGGTATCAAAAACCTAAATTAATGAATCTAACGTTCATTCACGCTAGGACCCTGTCCCCAGCAACGCAGACCAAAGTAGTGCCAAATAGGGCCACAAGGAAGTAGATGGAAGCCCCCGGGTGCAAAGTCTGGTGGGGGCCGCTACTGACTGTAGCTCAAACAGTGGTTCACATTATTATTCTAAATTATTATTGCTGCTGACGAAGCCATTTTTCACCTTCCTGACACGGCCATTTTTTCCAAGTCAGCCCTATGTCACTACAAGTGGTTTTAACTTTGGAAAGCTTTAACATATCCAGATAATTTTGAGTCTGTTTTCTCATGACACATTGTACTTCATGGTAGTTGAAATATTTTGGTGATATGTTTTGAGTTCAATTATAAAAAAACTAATATTTTGCAAACATTTTGAAAAATTTTTGATTTTTGAAATTCAAAATGTTCTACTTTTCCAACTCATAGTCATGACACCAAAATAAATTAATAGCTAGCATTTAACGATTTTTCACATTTTCATAAAAAAAGCAAAATCCTACTTTTGAGGGACCTGCTCAGCTTCCAAATGACTTTAAGAGGGCTAAATAATAGCAACATCCCCAAAATTACACCATTTTAGAAACTACACCTCTCAATGTATAAGGAGCAATTTTGGAATTTTAATTTTTTTGTCTAAATAAAGGTATTTTACAAAATATGTGCACATTCTCATTGGCTAAAATACCAAAACTCTCCACAAACGTTGATACCCCAATACTCCTGAGTATGCCAATATCCCAAACTTGGTGATAACCTGCCGGACAGTGTCCATATTAGGACATGGTCAGAAGTAAGAGTCATAGATCATATAATGGCACATAGACTCATATGTCAGACTCAGGTGTCAGACTCATGCGTCAGACTTAGATTCATGTGTCAGACTCAGACTCATGTGTCAGACGCAGGTGACAGACTGAGACTCATCTTCAGATGTCAGTGTTAGGTATCAAATATGCCACTGTATGATCTATTACTCTGACTTCTGAACATGTACTAAAATGGACACTGTAGTGCCATAAGAGTATTGAAGGAAGGTGCCATTGAAAGAAGATTTCGTCACTTTTTAAAGGTTAACAATATTTATTTATTTATTTTTGGCAATTTTGACATACAAGTCCTTATTTACTGCAAGATTAGATTCACTTTACAAATAGGTCATTTAAGTAGATCTTTATATATTTGATGACATTTTATTAACTCTTGAATATATGGAGAAAAAGAAAATCATCCTTTCTAGTTTCTGAATTTTTGAATTTTTTTATGCTGTTCACTGTACCATTAAAATGATTACAGTGATACCTCATTTACACAGTTTTTAAAATATATTTTTTACTATTTTACTGAAGAAAATTAAGATAGAGAGAATCTCATCTGTTTTAGTATCTCCATCTTTTTGGAGATGTAGTATTTTTTAGTTGACAGAAATGATTTAAGGCTTATTTTTTTTAAGTGTTGGGTTGTTCTTTTCAGTGGTACCATTTTGGCGCACATAACCTTTTTGGATCACTTTTTGGAGTATTTTCGTGAAAGGATTTTAAGCAAAGGTGTTTCAGGTTTTTTTATTTACGATGTTCATCAAGCGCATCCAATAATGCTTCCATTTCAGTGTACAGATTGTTATGGATGCAGTGATACCAAATATGTCAGGGTTTTCTGTGGTTTTGTGTTTTTTGTACTGTATTTCACGCGTATAAGGAATGGTGGTGTTTAGGAGACATTTACTTTACTTAATTATTTTTATTTAATAAAACTTTATTAATTGGGTTAAACTTTTATATTTTGCCTACAGGTTGGCTTGAACAAGCGATCATCTTATCGGATGCTGGTGGTAAAAGCTGGTTTTAATAGCATGGCAAGGGTTGGCAATTCCCTTCCGCCTGTAATGTACTATCACAACTAAGTCGGCAAGTTGTTAATATTATAAACTTTCTCCTACTTACATGTTAGTCTAGCTGCTGGCATAGCTGGCACAGTGGAAATTGTACTGACTACTAGTTCTAGTCACCAGGCCAGTCCCAGGGGCCACAGCTTCCCTGAGAGTTCTCTCGCCTCGTCTCACAGATCAGGCCAAGTTATCTGTGAGCGAGTATACCTAACACTGTTTGGCAAGGACTTGGCTGCATGCTGCATGCAGAGTGTGATTGAGTATGGATGGGAAGCCATGCTCTCACTAACGGAGCCAGTGAGTTACAGTCACTGACTAGATGCAGGAGCACATTCGGCCCGGTGGCACCATCACTGCGCATCACTCCCAGAGATATTCAGCTCACAGATGTGAGACGACTTTCTGACATTGCTGGTGGGGCCTCCTTATGAGTAGAGGGCCTGCGCACCCCTAGATCCTCCAAATGGAGCTCATCCTGCTGCCAATCCAGAACACTTCTTAATAATAAATGTCACTTTCTAAACTACCACTTTCTAAACCACAGGTGGATTAAAGTGCAGTGTAGTGATATTAACATGGTAAAAATGAAGGAAACTCCAAAGCAGACACTCCAACCTCCTCCTCTCTGTGGACATTGTATGATTTTTGGATTGAACATTTTTGAAGATTTTTTGGATCTTCACGTTTAATACTCAATTTCTTTTCGGCATGAATTCTCGTAATGGTCTAATAAATATATATTAACTTATCCATGTATATAATTCCTGATTTATAATTATCTTTCTTATCTTTATAATTCTGGTAAACCAGTTCTTACGATCATGTGGTCCTCTTACTTGCTATTGTGTCTTCCGGTTAAGTGGCTACAACTAGACATGTGGACACAATTTTTCAGGCTACGACTAAGAATAAAGGTGATTTAAAATGTGTCAAACTTGTAATCCTGGGTCCTGGATGTTTTTAGCTATGATGTAATGAACAGTTGTATTTAACAAAATATATTCTATACCTGGAGTCTGCTTTCCTGGAGTTTCCAATGCTTTCTTTTTCTCTATGCAAAGGCCACTTACAGCTGCAAGGAGTTGGAGTGAGCTGATTTTGTCTTTTTCTAGATATTACTTTGTGGTGGCTATGTGATATTACACATCTGTATGTGCTGTATTCATGTTATATGTTAATACAATACAGTTTCCCACTGTATACATGTGCAGACTCTGCTGGGAAAATAACTGATTCACTTGGTGCAGAATGAACTCCCTCTAAAGGATTGAAGGGAGGTAGACACAAAAAGAGAGCACCTATTCAAGTGGCGATTGCATGAATAGTAGATGACCCCAGTTAGCATGATCACCTTTTTCCATTTAAGAACATCACAAATGACAGCTTCGATATAGCCGCCAGGTCTCCCAGGAAATGTCTGACAATAAAGTCTAGTTTGTCAGAAAGGACAGATGCCAACTCTATCAGTAATAAGGACGCTATTAGGCGATGATACAGGCTGAATGTTTAAATCTTTTTATATTAAAAAAACACGTTTCAGCCATGGACGTGAGTCTTTATCAAGTATAATACATACATTTTCATTTATTATACCTTTAGAAAGCTTGTGTGCAGGGCTGAAAAGCATGGTTTACCACAAGTAAACCCCGTAGAAGTGTCTCATATCTTCCAAAATATTGATAGAGCTGGCATGTAATGTCTGCATTGCAGCCATATTCAGAACGAAGCCATACAACACGGTACATTGAGTTAGTCACAAGTAATGTTGATGCACAGTCTACAGTATACAGTGAAAAAGAAAACAACACCTATAGTGAAGAAAAGTAATTTTGCTGTAAAATAACCTATCATGAAAGAAATAGGTAAACCTGGGAGGCAACATTCAATTTCACACATTTTTATTTTCTCATCAACAGCATTTTTTTCTGTGCAAATCCATATGTCAAAGTATATTTCAGCAATCATCTGAGGAGTTCAGCATATTTTCTCCAACCTGCTTTTCATCTGCAGAATAGAAGCGCTATGATTTCACCTCTGTCATTTCCACAAGACTTCATTTACTGATGGCATTCTTAGGGTGAAGCCATGCCTTCCTACATCTTACCCTGTACAAACGAGGCATTGTCTTTAGGATCCAATTCGGTGAATATTGAGAAACCATTCATCATGCTCTACTTATTTCAAACAACACTCATTTTGTTAATAATCATTTTCATGTTTAATATGATGTGATATTATTAAGCAATTCACATTTTACATTTTTTTTTCATTGCCAGTGGCCCACAAGTGCCCTTTATGAATTATGTGCTGGTGTGCATGCTTGGCCATCAATCCATTTATTTCTATGAGACTTCCAACAATCTTCAACAGTCCAATAGAAGTGAATGCTCACAAGTGTTCCATTCATGTCGGGATCTTAGGGACATTTATGGGACCACATTCTCCAACTTGGGGTCAGACATTTAGTGGGACATTTTTTGTGTCCCCTTAAAGGAGTTTGCCACCTTAAATGATCTGGTACTACAAGTAGATAAATAGGACATTCTACAATTTATTAAATGTACGTCAGTTTTAGTGATGAGCGCAACCAAACCACAATATTTGGGTCCATGCCAAACAATGATGGTCTGGGTCTCCAAACTCAGAACTCAACCAGAAGTCCACGTATGACTCTCAGCTCACCTCTGCTGGTAACACCTGTGATTAATTCTGGCAAGTTTGAGTTTTATGATGCTGCTATTCTATGGTGCCAGAAGGCCAGAAGTCCCCAATCTGCTTTGGCAGCGATCACAGGTGTTAACTCTTTACATACCGTCCGCATCTTTTGCTGCAGTCACTGGGAAATTTTTCCTTTCAATATTTTTAAAAGTGGAAACTTGTTAACAATAAGTCTTTCAATGTCAAAAAAGCTGCAACCTCAAACATTATTTTAAATGCAACAATGCATTTGCTTTTCCTACGCACTTTTAACCATAATTAAATGCATTCTTTGTCATGAGATACAGCATGCGCCTCAAATCCTTAGCTAATAATGTTCTTTCCTAAGTGCCCCTTCAATGGTTACTACGTTTTACCTAGTGTAGATGGGTTAAGTATTCACAGGCAGTAGTCACTTATTGGCAGATACAGCAATTCCCTCCCATAGTGTTGTGACCTTTTAAATAAGAGTTTTTTGTTTATTTTTTAAATTGAACTAGAAAACCATTAATTATCATAAAAATCACTCCCAGTGGTTTCTGTATCTAAAGACCAGAAAAATGTGATAATTAAGTTGGAGAAAGACGTGTTTTGTTGATGATCAATAAATATAACATTGATGCTACTTGGTCTCCGCCACTGCAATCTTATTTGCGACACATCTCACACACCTCGAGCGAGGATTATCAACCTATTTCATTCATCCAATTCATTTCATATTTATCTCAATCCATGTGAAAGCCTGCTGAGGGCCAGCCACCCGGACAGGAGGGAGATGAAGGTCACAGGTCATTGACTGGTTTCAAAAGACTTGTTACAGATAGTGGGGAATTGGAAGCTTTGACAACTTTTTGCGATTGGTTATGAAAGCGTACGTAATGTAGATTTTTTCCTATTTTTATTTTTAAATTATTCACAGTTTGACACACAGGAATTATCCAGATCACCACTGGGCTATATTTCAGAATTAGCATACACAGGAACGAGTGGTAGAGTCTCTTTCAAGAAAATTAATTCCTCATCCGAGGTGGTAACAGCTGCGATCACTGTGGTAACTGTGCATCTGTGCTAAACATCCATTACGAATGGGAACTTGTGAAAAAATATACTTATAAGCAGATTAACTCTTAACCCTTTATGGTTTATCGAAGGTTGTATAATCTTATAGAAGCTCTGCTACATCTGTGTTCACAGATGTAGCTGTGATAAATAGAAGCTTAAGTTTTCAGGAGTTAATCCTTCGTGATAGCACTAAAGTTAGGACAGTGTCTCCCACCTGTGACTACCCAACTGTTGCAAAACTATAACTCTCAGCATGCCCTGATAGTCACATGTCAAGAATCCAAGTTTTGCAGCAGCAGGATAGTACGTGGTAGGAGACATTGGTATCGGATAATGCTGTGTGTGTAAAGCTCATGCACATAAATGTATTCTGTGACACCATCTGATGCTTCACTATGTGATATTCTCTCACAAAACTATTGATTCTAAGGAAGAATATCATATGTCAATACAGTGCAAGCCCATTATAGTACAGAGTTACTGAATTCTGTCCTAAATCACATTTGGATCCAAAACACAGAAACTGTACCAGTCTTTCTATTGTAATCTCTGTAGGAACCAATAATCCAAACGCTGATGTAAAAATACAAAATAAATTAGTCCGGTAGGAAACTAGCCTTACTTAAAGGATATCGAGCGCCGGAATTAAGGGTTGTAAACCAAACACACTTACATGTAGGTGTGTGCTCCCTCTTGCAGAATCTGTTCTTTTTAATCTTCTTATGCCTTGGTTTTTACAAAAAAGTATTGTGCAAATGAGTCTGAGGGGCTCAGGGCTCCATTGGTGTTAATGGAGCCTGGAACTCCTCATGGTAATTTGCATAATTAACCCCTTCCCGACTCCATTGGTGTTGATGGAGCCTGGAACTCCTCATGGTAATTTGCATAATTAACCCCCGCCGCTGAGATGATGCCAGCTTGGCTCTGGACCGGAGCATCAGCAAACACGGGATGCCGGCTGTAACATTAAATGCCGTGGTCAGCGCATTTAATGTAACATGCCTCTGGGGGTCTTTCCCCCACGAACAGTCTTGTCTGCAAGAACTGCCGGTAAGATGGCATCTATCATGACATAAGCCCCATAATATATAAAGAGTCATGTAACCCAAAAAAGTCTAAATCATAACTAAACCCACACATATATATAGTATCACCCCATTCATAACAACCCGTAGAAGAAAAGTAAATCATTATTGAACCCGTACGATGAACGCAGTTAAAAAAAACAGTTAAAAACCCACCAAAATGATCATTTTTACCTATTCAATCTTACAGAAAATTACAATAAAAAGTGATCAAAAAAACATATGTACTCCAAAATGCTACTGGTGCAAAGTACAACATGTCCCGCAAAAAACAAGCTATCAACTAGCTCTGTAGCCAAAAAGGTAAAAATGTTATGCCACTTGTAAGACAGCAATGCAAAAATGATAGATTTTACCCACATTACGATTTTATTTGACAAATTTAGTAAAAAGTAAAAAAATATATTCAAGTCTGGTATCCCCGTAATCGTATCAACCCAGAGAATAAAAATAACATGTTTATTAGGCTAAACAGTGAACACGAAAAAAAAAAAAGTCAAAAATCCAGTACAGTTTCCACTAGTCCACCATGACGGCCACCTGGAGGATGCCCTTTGACCTCTGTGGGAACAGGAAGGAGAGAGGTTAAAAGTCCCCTCCCAGCATCCTCCCACCAGTGTCTACCAAATAACCACACCTGGAATGGATGCAACTGTATTTATTTAGTATATTAAGTCACACACAAGAATACAACAAAACAATCAATATTAGGGAAGGAATAAATAGGGCGTCAAGGCGGACCAGCGGAAACTGATTTACCGGTAGGTCCTAAATCTGAATTTCTACCACGTTCCCCATGACGGCCACCTGGAGACTTATCAAATGAGATGATAAGTTAGGGTGGGATAACCAATTGTAGCACCTTCCTTCCGAAGGCCAGATCTTTATTCTTTGGAATGTCCAATCTGTAGTGTTTTAGGAATGTATTTTGGGAAGCCCAAGTTGCTGCCCTGCAGATTTGGTCTAACGTAGCTCTCCTTCTTTCTGCCCACGAAGTAGACATGGCTCTTGTGGAGTGAGCCCTTATGTTTGATGATACTGGCTTGTTTTGTAGACTGTAACACTTTGAAATTGCCATCTTGAGCCATCTAGCGATAGTGACATTAGATACCTTTTTTCTCTTATTGGGCCTTTGGAATTGAATTAAGAGGTTATTATCTACTCGCCATTCCTCTGTGGATTGAAGGTTTTTAACACAATGCGCCTTACATCAAGCGTATGCCATTCAGCCTCCTTGGAGGATGTCGGATTAAATGATGGCAGGATAATTTCCTGATTTCTGTGGAAATCCGAGACCACCTTAGGAAGAAAAGCAGAGTCAAGAGTTATAACAATTCTGTCATCTAAAATTTTTAAGTAAGGCTCTTGTATAGAGATGGCTTGGAGTTCTCCTAGTCTTTGGGCTGAGGTTATAGCTATCAGAAAAACTGTTTTTAAAGTCAGGTTTCTAATGTCAGAACTTTCTATTGGTTCGAATGGACCTTTAGTTAAGGCATTGAGAACCAAAGTAAGATCCCAGGTAGGGATATTAGTAAGGACCCGAGGACGGATTCTAGAAGAGGCGGTTATGAATCTTTTTACCCACCTATTGTCCATCAGGCACATCATGCACACCTGCACTTTTAATGTGCTTGTGGATAGACCCTTTTCTAGTCCAGCTTGCAGGAACTCCAACACCTGAAAGACATTAGGGTTATCCACAAAAGGATACAAATTTTTTCCATATTTTATGATATATGGCAAATGTCACTGGTTTTCTACTCACCTGTAGAGTGTTCACCACCTTTGAGGAAAGACCTTTCCTTAACAGGAGTTCCCTTTCAGGATCAATGTCGATAGCTCGGTCTTGGATGAAGGACTGGGCCCTGAAATAGAAGGTCATTCTCCGGAGGAAGTAGGATGGGTTCCTGAAGAGCCATGGATCTCAGGAGAGGGTACCAACTCTTCTTCCTCCAATTCAGGCAGATTAGTATTACCCTGGCCCTGTCCAAGTAGATCTTGCGTAGCACCTTTGAAATCTGGGGAATTGGGGGAAAGGCATATGCTAGTGGCTGGTCCCAAGTATGGCTGAATGCGTCCAGAATCGAGAATGGTTCTCTTGCGTCTAGAGAATAAAAATGGTTGCACTTTGTGTTCTCTCTTGAGGCAAACAAATCTATGAGTGGCTGCCCCCATAGGGTGATCAGTTGGTCGTAAATCTCCTGCTTTAGGCACCATTCGTTTGGTGAGAGTGTTTTTCTGCTCAGGAAGTCGGGAAGTCGGCTGTTAGATTTTCTCTTCCACGAAGATGAGTCGCAGAAAGAGATAGGCAATTGTCTTCCGCCCATCTGAAGATCTTTTGCGATAGGACCAGTAAATCTGGAGACCTGGTTCCTCCTTGTCTCCTCAGATATGATACAGTGGTGATGTTTTCGGATAGTATTAGGAGGTGTGAATTCCTTAGGTGAGACTTGTTGGATCTCAATGTCTCCCAAACTGCACGTAACTCTCTGAAGTTGGAGGATCTGGCACTGATTTCTTGAGTCCATTGACCCTGTACCAGCTGATCCCAACAAAACAAGCGCCCCAACCTGACTTGCTTGCATCCGTCTGGATGGTAATCAAGGGCTGTTGGATCCATGGGATGCCCCTTCCTAGGTTTTTTGCACTTAGCCACCACAAAAGATCTCGTTTCACACTCAGCGAGGTCTGGACTTTTTTCTCTAAACCTCTTGGTGACCTGTCCCAGGATGAAAGGATCCAGCTCTGGAGTGACCTGGAATGGTTTTGGCACCATGGTCGATTTTCCGGAAATCCCATCTTCTTGTTGGTGGCTTTCTCGAGAATGGCATTGAGGTCCAGGCCGAAGACGAACTCACTGAAAAGGGGGACTCCACACAATTTTGTTTTGGAACGGATGTCTCCTCCCCATTGCTTTAGCCAAAGCACTCTCCTAGATGCGTTGGATAGGGCCCCTTCTTTAGCTGAAAATCTGATGGACTCTTCTGAGGCATCAGCTAGAAAGGCTGCCACCAGTCTAAGGAGAGGAATATTTTCTAGGATAATTTCTCTAGGAGTATGAACCTAAATGTGATTTTCCAGCTCCTTCAGCCAAAAGAATAGTGTGGTGACTAAAGAGGTAGCTGTCAGGTTAGTCTTAAGGCTCAGCATAGATGTATCCCATGCTTTCTTGAGTAGTGCTTCAGATTTCCGATCCATAGGATCCCGAAGCTGGCCTGCATCTTCAAACGGTAAATCCATCTTTTTTAGACACCTTGGAGACTTGTACGTCCACCTTAGGACAAGCGTCCCAAACTTTCGAATCGTTAGGCTCGAACAGAAGTCGCTTCCTGAAATTTTTGGAGACCGTTATCTTCTTTTCAGGTTCCTGCCATTCTGCCGTAATCAGATCTTTCAAGGCATCATTGACAGGAAAGACTCTTCATTTTTTGTTTCTCAGTCCTCCAAAGAGGTCCTCTTCGACTGATCTAGGAGGGATTATGTCTTCGATATTTAGCGTATCCCTTACTGCTTTGAGCAGTCTTTCCATTTCCTCAATAGGGAACAAGTACCTGGCTTCTGAGTCTTGTAAATCAGAATGCGTTATTTATGAATCTTTATAGGAAAAGGACGGAGATTCTGAGACATCTGAATCTGATGCAGGAGTGGCTAAATCTAGATCCACTCTTTCAGAGGAGGGACCCTGAAGAACCTGAGATGTTGTAGCAAGGGACACGAACTTCTCTTCAATAAACTCCTTAATCTCATCCATAAAGGAGGTTTTTTCGTCTCTCAATAATTTATCTATGCAAGATTTACATCGGCTTTTTATGCGTATCAGGTAACTTGCTAAGGCACATATTACATCTTCTGTAACTCTGAACATCAGATGATTTTTATTTGGCTCTTGGCACCTTTCCCCCTTTCTCCTGCTTCTCCTCCTTGCCTTTCCCCTTCCACCAGATTCCTCACGGAAGGGAAGGAGGAGAAATTCATTGCAGCAGACCGTAATAAACACATATATATATATATACATATATACCATGTGGAGGACTCCTCCAGCGCACTTACAGGTACCAGCGGATGGAGAGAGCCTGCATCTGCCTCTTCAGACATGGCTGTGACGGCAGGGAGACAAAAACACACGGCTGCACGAGTGTCCAGAACAAACTTTGAACTTAGACCTCAGATCAACCTGTACCCCCAATAAAATGAGCTTAAATACCTTCTAGGGGAGCCCATCCCCCTGTAGAAGGCTGCAGCTGGCGTTCATGCTCTGAGACCCGGCATCGGAGCTTCACTTCCGGTTCGCGCCGGAAGTCGTCATCTGCCTCCGCGTGACACACCGGGAATGATTTAAGGCGCAAGGAGCACCTCCGCTCTCCCTTAGGCGCCAGATGCCAGCGGGACGAGCAGTGTTTTTCCAGGCCGGACGGGGATGTCCAGGGAGGGCCGGAGCCGCCCATGGACCCGACCTGCATGGCTTGGTCGAGGACCACACGATGGTGAGTGTTGCCGTCCCCCCTTACACCTGGATGATGCAAGGAGAGACCTTCTCTCCATCCTGACCCTGTGGGAACAGGAAGAACACTGGTGGGAGGATGCTGGGAGGGGACTTTTAACCTCTCTCCTTCCTGTTCCCACAGAGGTCAAAGGGCATCCTCCAGGTGGCCGTCATGGGGGACGTGGTGGAAATTCCAAATGCAGTAAAAGTGGGTCGAAAATCCATTTGCGCTGTTTCTTGTGGGCGTGGATTTTACGTCTTTCACTGTACGCCACAAATGATGTGTACTTTATTCTTTGGGTCGGTGCAATCACGTGGATACCAAGTTTGTATAGGTTTTATAATGTTTTCATACATTTACTCCTTTACATGTGTCAGGATGCATTTAGAGAGCTGTAGTGGTACCAAGACAGAGGGGAACCCCAACAAGTGTCACCATTTTGGAAATCACACCCCTTAGAGAATTTAGCAAGGTGTAATATGTGTATTTGTCCGTAAAGGTGTTTGATTTCATTAGGACTTAAACAGGAAAAAGGTAAACATTTTCCTATAAAGGTCATTTTACCCCTAATTTTTTATAGCCACAAGGGATAAAAAAATGTAATCACCCCCCAAAATGTGTAAACCTATGTGTAAACATGTGTATATAAAATGTTGTATGGGCGCACAGTAAAAGGAAAGGGAAGCTCAGTTAAAAGGAAAGGGGGATGTCTGCCTTTTAGAAGCCAATTTGACAGAAAGTTTGACATGCATTGGAGAACCGTTAGTGGTATAAAACGGGATAAGTCGAAAAGTGTCACCTAATGTTTGGAATGCACACCCGTTAAGAATTGGCCCTGTGTATAATGTATATTGCTTTACGGGTAAATGATCCAATAGGCCATAAACATCATCAAAAGGTGAAAAATTTGCCTTATTAAATGTTACTGTAAGCCAAAAGGTGACTAAATATTAAATAACCCCCCAAAACAGGTGTACAAACCTATTTCTGCGAGTGTGTATCAGTTACCCCCCGACATGTGCTATACTAACTTTATGGCTCCAGTCGAGGAAAAGGGGATGTTTGTCTTTTAGAGGCCAAATTTGACAGAACTCGATCCTTCTCAGTGTCCTGAATACATTTGGAGCAGCCGTTAGGTGTACCAAAACAGAGGAAACACCCGAAACGTGGACCCTAATTTGAATGTCACCTGGGACATTTAGCAGGAGTTTGCAGTCGGTGTCTGTTGTAACTACACGTGGTGACATGGGATTTGACAAACAAAAGAGCAAAGCACTTTAACAATAGGTGGTTTCCAAATATGATGTGCCATGGGAGTCCAAGATGGCAATTTCATTTTTCTGGGAGTTCAGTCGCTCCCTTGTGGGCGCCTCGTTAGCAAATCAATCGAGGGGTATCTAGGAGCACCGTGATACCGTATGTATTGTTACAATATTCTTTTTACTGAAATGAATTCATCCAGGATGGGGCATGATTTTGTGATGTGATTGCGTATAAGGCAGGTTCAGAATATACCCGGGGACCAATTAAATTTTGTCAGGAGTGTCGCAGGTTCTTAGTAGTATCGTGTGTCTACTCCTAACGTCCTCTTTATAGTAGTCATACCATTAGAAGCAGCAGAATTCATGGGAAATGCTGTCCTGGCAAAAAACAGGAATATTAACAAGACGTACTGGGGCCCACGTCCTTTTTGCTCAATATTAGTTTCCTATATTTTCCTCGTGGAAAGAGATAAAGAGAAGAAATGATAAGCCAGGACTGCACATTGCAACCAGACCGTAAGAGTGTACAGCGTAATCTGTTCAATGAACGGCCAGCGCTTGTCGCCACATGCTTCATTTCTTCATAGGAAATTACTCGCCAGTGCTGCGCTTAGTGACTCCTAGCTGATGCCCATTTGATGAATACTGCTGCTTTTGGCCGGACAAATCGACCGCCATAGCGCAAAATATGACAGAGGGGGGGAAAACAAAACCCCTCTGCACCGCGAGGCAAATGGGTGGCAGTCAGAACCGCCGCCCACCTGCCCAGATACACCGTGTCTAAGACACGGTGACCGGTTATACGACTATCATAAGTAAATTCGCCGCTATTGATGGTCGAATCTGATGAGCAATAGAGCAGCAATCATGTGAGGTGGGACGTACCTCTTCTGTTATCGGGGCAGGATGGATGGCAGTCAGGAACAGCCGTCCACTCTTGCCGATCAGTGTCTGAACGTGTTGGACAAGCTAACTACGCCGCAGCCCGTCTCTTAACACCAAGCGGGTTAAGGAATCAGGCTATAAATTGTATTTTTTTACGCACTTTAGAACTAATTGGGATTATTTTTCGCAGTGAGCTAGCCACGTACAAAACACTTCATTTAGTGGGTGGAGTTATTAGTTATTGAAGCAATTGTATTAACTTTTAACGTGTGGAGGGGAAATATAAATCATTAATTCTGGTGTGGAATTGTTTAGCATTTTTGTTGGGGGGGGGTGTTCACTGTAGATAACATAAATATATTATCTTTATTCTAGGATCACTACGAGTTAGTGGGATATACCTATTTATATAGGTAATTTTATATTGTCCAATTTTATTTGAAGAAAAACTAGAATTAAACAGATTGCATTGTTTCGGTATTTTGCCATTCTTATAGAGGCAACAACGATAGTATTTTTGATGAGAAGCTGTTTTAGAGCTTATTTTTTGCGTGACAAAGATGTTCTTCATTGGTATCATTTTGGTGATTGTAACTTTCTCGGATCACATTTAGAACATGTTTTGTAAAGCAATTTGATAAAAAAGTTTTAATTTTGGCAATTTTTGGGGTTTTTTTTACACGTTCACTGAGCGTCCAATATGACTAGATTTATTGTACGATTGTTACATACGCAGTGTTGCCAATAAGTGGTGGTTTTTTGTGATTAGGTTTTTTATCTTTATTACTGTCGTGTACAAGGAAATGTGGCGCGTGTTTAGGGGGAATTTCATTTTCTATTATTTATTTTTATTTAAAAAAAAGTTATTTTTTTTGTTTACTTTTTTTTACAGTCACTGAGACATCTTAAGCTTGAACAAGTGATACAGGATCTTTTAAAGTGAATCAAGTCTTTTACAGGTTACACAGTGCATACAGATGATTTGCACTGTGTAATGTAATGACACTGAGCAGCTGGCATGCCCAGTTGTCTAAGGCCGGTCTGCCAGCAGCTTGGGATTGAAAGATCGCGCAGGCTGGGCACAGCAGTTCCGGGGCCTGCCAATCGGAGGAGGGAGCCCCCCCCCCCCCCCAGAGGTAAGGATGCGATGGGGTCCGATTGGACTTTTACTAACTTTAAATGCCTTCAAACACGCCGCGGGTCAGCGCGGGGTCGTCTATAATATAGCGACACCCGCAGCTCTGGCGCCGGCTCCTTTCAGGAGACGGCGCCAAGGGCTTGAGTAATAGTACGCATTGTTCGGGAGAACGCACTCCCGCCATGCAGTACTATATAGTCAAATGTTCGGAAGGGGTTAACTTGGTAACCATGTAGGATTAGGGACTGTAATCAAGGGGCAGTAAAACACAGAAGGGGTTGTATACCCTAGTGTGAATGAATCTAATAAAGAAAATACAGACTCTTCCACAGTTGTAAAGCAAATAGTACGTTTGAAACCCCATTGTGTTGAGTTTGTGCACATACCCGTCCCCCTGAACTGGTGTAGTTGATGGATGCTGACCTGATAAATTGTATCACCAGTATAATGAAATTGCTGCCCTTGCACTCTGTAAAATTTTTGAAACAAAATGATGGATGAAGCATTATAAGCCTTTTACAAACACTACTGTTAAAAGTTAATTTAGTGACCAATGGGTTCATGGGTCAATGGACAAAGTTTTTTGTATATTTGATTTAAACCCAGTACACACTGTGGTCTAATTAAAAACTCCTTGGTGGAGTTTGTACATACACCTACACAAACGACGTGTCAGCGTGTCACGTGGATCGGACATCAACATTCACCCTCCCCGTGTGTGCGTTCCAGGGGATACGATCTCTCATGCACGCCCCCGGGTTCCAGTGGTGATCGAGGCTTGGCTCTTCTTCTCGCCGGGTTTCTCCCTGTCATGGAAGGACCTGGCGTAGTAATGAGCATCTCAGCGATGCTCATTTACAACACGATACACGCAATAACTTATTCGGAAAAGACAGCGTGTTCAAGCCAAAGGATAGGAAAATGTAAAACAAGGATAAAAACAAAAGATTAAATACATATTATAATAAATAATTAAATGAATAAAGATCCCATATCTCCCTGTTATCATATAATGCAAACTAAAGTTATAAAAACACAAAAAAATGTTACATATTTGGATATCACGCGTCCGGTATTATCTGTACAATATACTAATCATATATTCACACCGCTCGGTGAACGACGTTAAAAAACACGAAAAACTTCCTGTAATATAACATCTTTTCATCATAAAACCCAATCACAAGCAAAAAAGCTATGTTCCCTCAATGATACAAATGAACTTTCGAATAGGCAGCTCTTTACCGAAAAAATAAGCCCTCACGATCGATCTGAAAACGAAAAAATTACAGAGTGTATGGCCCTTGGGAACGTTGTCATAGTAATACGAAAAACAATCGATTTTCTCCAATATGGCTTTTGCCCTCAGTAAAAATTGAGCAATGATCATAAAAACATAATAATGATGTATCACTGTAATATAGTGAACAACCGAATATAAGATAAAATAGTATTTTTCCTTACAGATGAGCGAGGGAAAAAAAAGTGCCTAAAAATCCAAATAAAAATTGATGATGGTTGTGTCCCCCTTGAAATAGTTAAAAAATCTAATGAAAATAAGCTTAAGGACCCCAAAATGACATCTATTCAGTATATATCCCTAATATAGCTCTCGTTAAAAAAAATAAAAGCTTCATAGCTAAAGCAATGCAAAATTATACGCTGACAGTCACAAATTGCTGTGAATCAGCGCGCTTGATGCTATGTCGGACTGCTGCACACCATACAGCGTTTACCACATCAGTACACTCGTGGAGGAAACTTGAGGCACCAAACATGTGCAGGAGCAGTTTCATAATTTATATGAAAATGTCAGTTTCATTTTGCATACTTTGTGCCAAATTTCACGTTTTTCTAAGAATGAAAATGCAAAACTTATCACTTCAATTTACAACTAACATGAAGTACATGTGTGCACGCATTAAAAAAACATTCTTCAAAATATCACCTGGTATTTTTCAAGGTTCCGAAGCCTATAACCAATTATCGTGAGACATGTCAGATTGAAATATCGAGTTGGATCATGAGCTGAACACTGGTCGGTTGAAAAGGGGTAATTCAAAAAGCTGATATGTTTTAATTGTAGTTTTTTAGGCTGTGTTTTTGCTTGTTATCTGCGGTACATTTATTGTCCTTTTAGGTGTCCATTAATATCAATACAGAAAGTGGAAAAAACTTCGCAAGTGCAGTGGAACACTGACAGTGAAAAAATACATTTGTGGTGTTTTCTACTGGGCTCTGTTTTTACGCGTTTCATTCTGAATTGACTTCGATTTTACTTGTGAGTCAATAGAAAACAGAGATGCCAAATGTTATAGGTTTTATAGATTTGGAAAAAAAAATTCTACTCTTTTGTACCTTAAAAATATTTGCCATTGCCAAATCTGAGGGCCAATATTTCAACTTTGTTTTACGGACCTATGCAAGGTATCATTTTACTTTTTATCACCTTTTTTGTATGGAAAAATGGGGGAAATAGTGGCAATTTCAATTTCTGCACTATTTTCATACAGTATTCACTAGGGCCGCAAATAGTTACGTTTTAACTGTAAAAAACAATACCTCTTAAAGGGTTGATCCCCAACTTGTTTCGCAGATGGGTGGACCATTGGGTTTCAGAAGATAAATCTGATACAGTGTCTGTTGATGATGCAAATACTCCTTCCTAGGTATTTCACACTCCCCAAAAAATGGAACTCCATTAATCTGAAGAGTCACAATGATTTTTGCTGTTTTGGAAGATATTCAGTAATAAAATTGGGATTGAATATTCTTCTTAACTGCTATGCATTGACACATTTAAAGGAAGCAAGGAGAAATTTATGTTTACGGACCAGTCGTGATTTGCCTGATTTGATTCAACTTTTTTAGTAGAGGTGATGCTTCAGAGGTTGAAGTTGTTTTGTCCAGGTCGAGTTCTCCATCCTCAGAGCCAAGATTATGATGGACGTAGAGAACGCCTGGCCATACAATGGGATTTTGGAAAATGGAGAACTTCTACCAAGGTTCAAGCATATACCTGTGATTACAGACATAAGAATTTTCTTTACTGGATAATATCCACAGGAAGCTCACGGGCATGTTTTTTCAACTGTGTTACATTTCTAGCAAACCCCTGAGGAAGGATAATTTCTGGAAACAAAATCTCGTCACCCAGTGGGTTGTTGCATTCTATCAGGATTGGACCCACAAAACTATCGCAATGCAAGGGTCACTCCTGAAAAATGTTTCCTGAGGTAAGGTTATGTTGGTAAGTTTGTGGAGTTGTGCATGTTGGTTATCTATACTGTCGATGTCTTGCCATTTTGGTTACCACCGTACTTGTGGGTGTGGTCATTCCTCAGCTCTCAGACCCCACCATGTGTGCTCTATTCACATGGAAACAGAGCATCAACAGGTGTGGCGGAGCTGACATCAGTGAGGGGAGAGCGAGCTATACAGGAGCATCAAAGTGGGGACTGAGGCTGAAGAGTACGTGAGCAGCGCTATGCTGCAATCGATGATAAGTCATGTGCTGAAATGCATCCAGACAAAGCCCAACCCCTGGGGATACACAGAGGATTTTCAGGTTGCAAGGTAAGTTATAACATGCATGTATCCAGTGCCCGTTCTGCCTTATGCTACTCGGGATATCCATAAGGAAATTAAGGTTACAGAGGGGAAATCCTTTATTATGTGCGATGTATTCTCTTTTAAAAGACAGATTTTTATTTCTCTGTGAATTCTGCATTCCTGATTACATGGAATATTATCACTATTACTTAGCATCAGCACACTGCTGAAAGATTTTGCATGTTAGCCCTTTCCTCTTGTTCATATCCGTATGCTGTGTAATGAGAACAATGGAAAGCCATAAAGTATGTTGGGAAGACGCTGGTGCTGTTAAAATTGGAACACACAGCTGCATACCCATTATTGGACAGGTTTTTAACACGGGACACAGACATCACTGCACGGAATTGAATGCGTCTCCTTCTCTCGATATATTATTTGGTACAGTATTCAGAGTGGAATGAAATTTACACCTCTGGCACAAAACTAGAAGAAATGGATTATACGCAAATTGTTCCTACCAAAACGACAGCTATTGTTTTGCATTTAATATGAAAACGAGCATATATTTAAAAAGTTTAAAACCTTTATTTGGAACTGTACAGTCTTTATTGTTATTGATTTTTATTGTGCCGACCTCAGCTCCAGAGACAATGTGGGATTGTGTTTTTGACCAAAAAAACATCTCGAATGATGTGTAGATACAATCATAGATCAGACTACAGAAATATGCTAAGCGATTTCACATTTTAGGAAAGGATTTCTTATTGATTTATTGAATTTACTATTAATAGTCGTTAAGAAAATATATCATACAAAATTACGCATAATAAACCAGGGGAACTTACTTATACGGGGCAAATACACATGACCCAGCAGCCCTTCAGGCAGCTCATTAGCATATTTTAAAAGGAGGAGGCCTTGGAAAACAAATATAAGAGGAATTATACACTCACAGTGTGTAGACCATGAGTGAGTGCCCTGGTATAAGGCGATATTTGATGGTAGATTGTCTTAACGCCTTACGACAGTGACATATATTACGTCACATGCCGGTGGGGATGGAAGAGGGCTTGCAGGGCTGAGGCCACTCTCCATGCCGGTAATGTCTTGCTGAATATGCAGCAAAGGCTTAACGGTAACACTGGCGATCAGTGCCAGCAACCAATGGCGGGTGTTTTCCACTGATCACATGGGCGCACCATTTCTGAGGATGCGCTCTCCATGACATCATCGGGGGAGCGGCGCATCCGGTCGTTATGGTAGCCTCGGCGTAACCCGTGCATTACAATGTGCTATCAGCAAATTGGTAATGTATGAGGAGTTACATCCGCATACTGCAATACAGTAGTATGGCCGTATTGGTAGGATGCGTTACAGACATCCTAGGTTAAAGCACACCCTAGGAAGTCGAGTGAAATATAGTAAAAGTAAAAATAAGAAAAAAAGTTTTAAGAATAAAAAATAATATATTAAAAAAAATAAAAACCTCAAAATACCCACGTCTTCCCTAGAACTAATACAAAAATAAAACAAGTAAAAATCAAAAAGCAACAATAGGTATCGCCCTTCAGAAATGCGCCCGATCATTGATATGATATGATAAGGGTCTTCACTGACGTTTGACACCCGTGTATGAGAAAATCGCGCCCAGCACAGTCGAAAATGGCAATTTTTGCCAATTTTTAAAAAAAGAATTAAATAAGTCTTATAAAAGTGATCCAAAGGTTTACAAAAGTCCATACCAATGAAACCTTGGAAAAGTCATCAAAATTCAGAAAAAAACCTACATCCCACCCACAGCTCAACCCCAAAGTATAAAAAGTTATTAGTGCCAGAAAGGATGGCACATCCCAAAAAAACTTTTTTTTGGGTAGCAGGGAGGTTTTAATTTTTTTTAAAGTATGAAAATATTGTAAAAACATATACAAATTTGGTTATCCCCAATTGTATGACCCAAAGAATAAATCGTAGACAAGTCATTGGGGTGTACAGAGAAATCCTAGTAAAATCGAGCACCAAGCATACGGCACAAATGCGTTTTGTACCAATTTCACTGATTCAGAATTCTTTCATGCTTCCTAGTACCCGGCATGGAGTAATTAAATACCACCTTTGAACTTGTAGCTTGTTCGCAGAATAAGCATCCAACACCCCCTCTGTACATGCACAAAATTATTTTTATATAAAAACTATAGATTTGCCGGCGGAAGCCCTGCCACAAAAACCCCTCGTCGCCTCCACGATCTCCACAGCATCCACCAGGTTCAGCTCTCCATAACCCCAGACGCTGGAGCGGAAAACGCAAATATAGTGCAAACCCACCGCGACGCCAAGCCTAATGTGAAATCTCCAGATGTTATAGCCTGGAGATGCTGCCCTATAGGCTAATAGGAGACCGAGGCCTTTCGCAACCTATGGCGGCGGCCGCCCCGGTATCTGTCCCAAGCCGCCCTATTTTCCCGATGTGCCGTCCCAGCCCTGCACCGCACTGTCAGAACAACATCATCCGTGCCCTGACCAACGCCGTTTATGACAAGGTCCACCTGACCACGGCCAGTGGACGAGTGCTGCCGGGCAGGGCCCCACTATATATCGCTGAGGCACATTGGGTTAACTTGGTGGAGGCTGGGACCGAGTCTGACCCTGGGTGATCATATAATGCCGACGCCGAGGATTGAGGGGCCTACCTCGGTCCAGGTGTTTAGGTCCTCCTTATGCACCTCTCTTCCCACCCCTCCTCCACCTCCTCCTCCGCATACATCCGTGGGCACGGCCGCCATCGCAGTCGGTAGCTCTAGGCACAGCAGCAGTGCCGTCGTAAGCGACAGCAGGCGGTGCTCAACTGCTGAGCCTAGGCGACCAAAAGGCACACGCCCAAGAGCAGTACAGGGCATCACGGCGCAAAAAAAAAAGACTGAACTGTCGGCTGGCACCGTGACATCAAGCCGGGAATGGTGGTGTGACAACGGCCGTAACCTGGTGGCGGCTCTGCAACTCGGCAGACTGACACATTGTTGCCATGCTGGCCAAGGTGTTAAATCTGATAGTTAGCGTTTCATAAAGAATACCCAATATGTTGATTGCTCAGAGGTGCGCGATCTGTGCGCATTCAGGAAGTCCAGACAGATGCTGCCACTTCTCAGGGCAGCGCAGCGCCGCCTCCAACTGCCAGCTCACGACTGTTGTCCGAGGTGACACGATGGTGGTGGAACAACACGGACCAGTTACCAGAGTTTACCAGCAGGCAGAGGATGTAGAAGGCCATATGTCAACTCCACCAGAACGGTAGTCAGGTCAGTCAGCTTCTCAATCTACAATGAGGAGTGGACGTGGATGTTTATATTGTAGGTGTGGTAACTTTGAGGAGTCAAATACAGGAGGGTAGTGGCGATGCCTGCCATCATCAGCCTCACCATCCCGTGCTTGGCTGTTGAAAAAAAAAACTCTCTGGTTCAGCATGAAGTCGCGAAGCTTGCGCTGTCACAAGAGACGGGGGAAGAATATTCCTTGTTGATAGCAACGCACCCTGAGGGTCTGTTTCTCAGGCGCAATTCGGGGGGAGGTGGAGGTGGAGGGGGATGAGGAGGAAGAGGAGGAGAATGTTGGCGAGACCCAAGAGGGGAACCATTGTGAGTCCTTCACTGTTCAGCGCTGTATGGGCAGAAGAAGAGGAGTGGAGGGAGTTGGAGGAGGAGGAAATGGACAGCAGGCAGTGCGGGGAGTAATTCTACGCGTTGGTACTCTGGCGCATATCTGGCAATTTCATGCTAGGTGCCATCCCGTGACACTACCGTTAAAGAATTTATTCCAGCACCGATATGGGGTTCACTCTCCTGGACCAACGGTACAAGCAAAAATCTTCCACTCTCATCCTGGAGAGGAAAGGAGTGTGAGAAGGCATGAATACCCAAAGGCCCTGGTGACAAGCTGACCCAGATTGCCCTTTGACAAGCGCTAGCGGGCAGAGTGCGTAGTTCTGCGGGACAAGTAGCGAGAGGAGAGTAGGGAGCAGGCAGCTGTCAAGCACTGGCAAGGGTACGCTTTACACGCTTTTGCAGCTTTATGTCAACCAGCATTAGACATGTCACTGTCCATTCGGCAGAGGTAGGGCCGATTCTTTACAGAAAAGTGGTGAGGGAGTAGCGTAGCTGACATACCATAGTCCTAAATGATCACACGTCCTACAACTACTGGGTTTCAAAGCTTGGACATGTGGGGGACGAAACTGGCGCTGTAGCCTTGGAGGGTTCTGCTGCCCTGCCGCTAGCGTCTTGTCCGAGGGGTTGTTTCAGGCAGCTGGTGGCATTTCATCACGATTGTGAGTACACGCCTGGCGACTGACAGCGCTGACAGGTGAAGCTTATTAAAAATGAATAAAGGCTGGATGTCTCAGAATTTCAATCTCCACCAGGGAAGGAAGTCAACCTGAATAATTGAATCCACGCCCCTCCTCATCCTCATTCTCCTTCTCCTCTCTGTGTACAGTAAAAGCAGGGAAAAATGGCGATTTTTGAAGGGCACCACTGGCATTGATAGTTACATTCATGATTAATTTTCTGGGGCCACCTAACCGGCTCTGTTTGAAACAATTGTGAGTGCAAATAACAGGCACATATCTATTCATTTTTACTGGCGGGCCACCTTACCCGGTCCTCTGTTTTATATTTTTAAAAATTTTTGGGACTGCCACATACAGGCCACTCAATCTATTCCATTTTACGGAGGGCCACCCGTACATGTCCTACTGGTTTGAAAAATTTTTGGGAATGCCAAACTACGGCACTCAATTATCCATTTTATGGGCAGGGCCACCACCTGCTCCTCTGGTTGAACAATTTGGGACGCCCACATCAGAATCAAATTCTATTCCATTTTACGGAGGGCCACCTACCTCGCTCTTGGTTTGAAACATTTTTGGGACCTGCCACAACAGGCACTCAATCTAGGCTCCATTTAATGAGGGCCACCACTGCTCTGGGTTGGACAATTTTTGGGACTGACCCAAGGCACTCAAATCTATGCCATTTTACGTGGAGGGCCACCCTACTGCTCCTGGCTTTGAAAACATTTTGGGGACTGCCAATTACAGGCACTCAATCTTATTCATTTACTGCAGGGCCCACCTACCGCTCGTCGGGTTGAACATTTTTGGGAAGTGCCACATACAGCAATCAATCTCATTCATTGTTAATGGAGGGCCACCTACCTGCTCTCTGGTTTGAAACCATTTTGGGACTGCCACAACAGGCCACTCAATCTTTCCATTTTACTGCAGGGGCCCACCTACCTGCATCCTCTTGGTTTGAACAATTTTTGGGACGCAACATACAGGCACTCATCATTCATATTTACGCAGGGCCACCTACCTGCTCTCTGGTTGAACAATTTTGGGACTGCCACATAACAGGCATCAATCTTCCCATTATCTGAGGTCGACCACTACCTGCCCTCTGGTTTGAACACATGGTTGGGATGCCACATACAGGCACTATCCAGAATTAAAATGTCTTCCATTAGCGCTCACTCGTGTCTCAATTTGCACCTCCAAAAGTCGTCCATATAGCTGCCTCCATCATGTCCCTTTATCAAACGAGGGTGTGTCAGGCAGAAATTTGGGTTGATTTAATGGATTCCAATCAAAGTTGTTAGAACTTTGTCGCCACCCTGCTGTGTTATCACAAAATATGACTGGCAACTTTACCATTAGCGTATTATTTCAGCGCTTCTTGACGCATTGTTACCATTCCCCTCACCGGCATATTCCTAAACTTATGCCGCTAATACACTTGATCATATACAAAAGGTTCTTAGCAGTGCTTTTGGGAGAGTAGCCTAGAGGACAGGGGCTGTGCGTTGGCGAAGTCTCGACCTGGCAGCGGAAAAAACGGGGGCCAGCTCCATGCGAATCATGCGCTTCTGCGCACACTGTTTACATTCCCACCCGCCACTATCCCAAACTTCATAAGGAACGTACTACACTAATATTGGTGCAGGCTGGGACAGAGTCTGACCGGAGGGTGGTAAATACTGCCGACGCAGAGAATTGCGTGGGCCTACCTCGTCCAGGTCTCAAAGGCCTACTATACTCCTCCCACCCTCCTCCCCTCCTCTCCTCCGAATACCATCGTGGGCATGGCGCCATCAGTCGGTTGCTTAGGCACAGCAGCAGTTGCCGTCGCTAAGCGGAAAGAGTGCAGGTTTTTGAAGACTGCGAAGCCTTAGGCGATAAAGGACACACGCCCAAGAGTATTACAGGGCATTCCAACTCAAGTTTGTATAACTTGTGCCAACCCTGCGTGAATCACACAAAAAATATATGCAAACTTTACATTTAGGGATAGATATCTTCAGCGCTTCTTGCGCATCTGTAACATCCCCTCACACGCCTTATCATAAATTATAAAGAACGCTTACTACATTGATGTTTACAAAAAGGTTCGTAGAAGTGCTGTTGGGGAGTAGCCTATTGAAGGGAGTGCGGATTGGCGAAAGCTGCTGGAAGGGAGCGCCAGCCATGCCAAATCCAACAACACTACCGTTTTACTGCAGCCCTTTAACTACTACTAGTGCATAGCCTCCATACATGGTCCAATAAACGAGCGGGTAGGCAGAATTTTGGGTGTTTTCATGGCTGTCCATGATAACTTTGCGCCACCTGCTGTGTAACCTCACAAACTATACTGGCAAACTTTATCATGTACCGATGATTTTTGAGCGCTTCTTGCTACACATCCTTGGTCTCCTCCTCTGCCACCATGTGTTATGAAGCTGAGTCCATTTAGGGTATGTCGCCAGACATCTGTAGGGCACTGCTGCGCTGCCTTGCAGCCGGTCCCCTATATAGTGTCAGGGTCACTTATTTGGAATTGTTTAGTGTATCTCACTTCATTCTGTCACTCTGTCACTGCCTGATGTGTTGCCCTATTTTGGCATAGAATGGTGCGATTAGCAGCATTTCAGAGGCATCCATGCATTGCTGCCCTGCTGTTCTGTCAAATTTCAGTGGTGTTTCCAGATCCTTTTCTGAGGTACCAGGTGTTTGGCCAGCTTCCTCTGCAGAGACCTTGGCTGCTCGCAATGCTTGAACGTGCCCAAACAGTCATGGTTCGCAATTACGCTGCGGAGTCGTATCGAGACCGTGCAGCACCGAGCATGGTGAAACTGTATCGTCTAACGAAATGTCACGCGTCTCCCGTTAGCCATTTTAGTGTCTCGCTCATCTTACCAGTCAGGATTGCATTTATCGTCAGAGCCTCTGATAGTGTGCTTCTTTTACAAGACGAGGGGGAAACCCCAACAAGTGTCCCTTTTGGACAGGAAATCACCACCCCTTAGAGAATTTAGCAGGTTTGTATATGTGATTCTGATCGTAAAGTGTTTGATTTCATTAGGACTCCTTAAACAGGAAACAAAGGTACATTAAATTCCTTATAAAGGTTTACATTCTTACCCAATGTTTATGCCACAAGGTGATAAAAACATGTAAGCACCCCCCAAAATTGTGATAACTATTTCTTTCGAGTGTAAAGAAGTACCCACTACATGTGTATATAAAATGTTGTATGGGCGCACAGTAAAAGGAAAGGGGGATGTTTGCCTTTTAGAAGCCAAATTTGACAGAAATGTTTGACATGCATTTGGAGAACCGTAGTGGTATAAAACGGATAAGAATCCGAAAAGTGTCCCTAATTTTTGAATGCACACCCCTTAGAGAATTTTGCAATGTGTTATATATGTATTTGTCCTTACGGGTAAATGATCCAATTAGGCCCTAAACATTAAAAAGGTGAAAATTTTCCTATAAATGTTACTTTGTAAGCCACAAGGGATAATATATTAAATAACCCCCAAAAAGGTGTAAAACTATTTCTGCCGAGTGTATAAGTACCCCACATGTGCATATAAAATACTTTATGGGCTCAGTAGAGGAAAAGAGGGATGTTTGTCTTTTAGAGGCCAAATTTGACAGAAATCCTTCACATGTGTCAGGATACATTTGGAGAGCCGTAGTGGTACCAAAACAGAGGAAAACCCGAAAAGTGACCCTAATTGTTGAATGTACACCTTGGGGAATTTAGCAAGGTGTAATATGTGGTGTAATGTAATACACGTGGTGAAGTGAGCATTTTGAACATATAGGTGGTTTCCAAATATGATGTGCAATGGAGTCCAAGATGGAAATTTCAATTTTTCTGGAGAGTTCAGTGCCCATTATGTGGCGCCCGTTATGAAATAATCGAGGGGTATAGGGAGCAACGTGACCTAATAGTTGTTACAATTATTCATTTTACTGAAATGAATTCACAACAGGTTGGGCATGAATTGTGAATGTGTTGCGTATAAGGAGGTAGAATATACCAGGGGACCAACTAAACTTTTGTCACTCTGGAGTTGTCGCAGGTCTCTTAGTAGTATGTAGTGTCCATCCTAACTCCTCTCTTTATTGAGTCCTACCATTAGAAGCAGCAGAATTCACTGGGAAAATGCTGTCCTGGCAAAACAGGAACATCTAAACCAGAGGTACTGGGGCCCCGTCCTTTTTGTCCTTGTTTTGGATTTTTAGCATTTTTTTGGGGGGGTGTTCACTGTAGCATAACAATAATATATTATCTTTATTCTACGGATCACTACGATTATGGTGATACCTAATTTATATAGGTTATTTTATATTTGTCCAATTTTATTGAAGGAAAACTAGAATAAAAAAAATTGCATTTGTTTTAGTATTGCCATTCTTATAGCGGCATAACTATAGTATTTTTTGATTGACGAGCTGTTTGTAAGCTTATTTTTTGCGTGACAAGATGTTCTTTTCATTGGTATCATTTTGGTGATTGTAACTTTTTCGGATCACATTTTAGAACATTTTTTGTAAAGCAATTTGATAAAAAGTTTTAATTTTTGGCAATTTTTTGGGGGTTTTTTTTACCACGTTCACTGAGCAGGTCCAATTATGACTAGTATTTATTGTACAGATTGTTACAGACGCAGTGATGCCAAATAAGTGGGGTTTTTTTGTGATTTAGTGTTTTTTATACTTTATTACTTGTGTACAAGGAAATGTGGTGTTTAGGGGGACTTTCATTTTCTTTTATTATTTATTTTTATTTAAAAAAAAGCTTTATTTTTTTTTTTTTACTTTTTTTTACAGTTACTGACATCTTAGCTTGAACAAGTGATCAGGATCTTTTACAAGTGATCAAGCTCTTTTACAGGTTACACAGTGCAATACAGATGTATTGCACTGTGTAATGTAAGACACTGGGCATGCGCAGCATGCTCAGTGTCTTACATTACATCTCGAATAACGAGTACCCGAGCATTTTAGTGTTCGCTCATCTCTAGATGGAAAATGTAAAAAAAGGTAAAAAAAAAGATTAAATCATTTTATAATAATAATTAAATGGAATAAAAGTCCCAATATCTCCCCTGTTATACATATAATGCAAATAAAACTGACATCTTAGCTTGAACAAGTGATCTTCTGATCACTTGTTCAAGGTCTTTTACAGGTTACACAGTGCAATACAGATGTATTGCACTGTGTAATGTAAGACACTGAGCATGCTGCGCATGCCCAGTGTCTTACAGCCGGGTCCTGCCAGAAGGCTTCTGGATGAAGATCGCGCAGCCCTGGGCACCAGCAGTCCCGGGGCTGCAATCGGAGGAGCGGACCCCCCCCCCCCCCCCGGTAAGCGATGCGATGGGGTCCGATTGACTTTTACTTAACTTTAAATGCCTCTAACACGCCGCGGTCAGCGCGGGTGTCGTCTATAATATATAGCCGACACCCGCAGCTTCTGGCGCCGGCTCCTTTCAGGAGCCGGCGCCAGAAGCTTGACGTAATAGTACTGCATTTTGCGGGAACGCACCTCCCGCCATGCAGTACTATTACGTCAAATGTCGGGAAGGGGTTAAATTGGTAACCCTGTAGGATTAGACCTGTAATCCCAGGGGCAGTACAACACAGAAGTGGGTGTAATAACCCAGTGTGAACTGAATCTAATAAAGAAATACAGACCTCTTCCACAGTGTAAAGCAAAGTTACAGTTTTGAAACCCCATGTTTGGTGTTTGTGCACACTACCAGTCCCCCTTAACTGGTCGTAGTTGATGTATGCTGCCTGATAAATTGTATCACCCAGTTATAATGTAAATTGCTGCCCTTGCACTCTGTAAAATTTTTAAACATAATATTGGATGAAGCCTTATAAGCCTTTTAACAAATACTATTAAAAGTTACATTTTAGTGACCAATGGGTTCATGTGTCCCAATAGGACAATTTTCTTTGTTATATTTGATTTAAACCCAGTCACAATGTGGTCTAATTAAAAAACTCCTTTGGTGATTGTACATAACCCCTTACACAACACGGCGTGTAAGCGTGTCCCACGTGGATCGGACTCAACCATCCCCCTCCCCCGTGTGTGCTTACCAGGGGATCCGATCCCTCCTGCCACTGCCCCCGGGTCCAGTGAGTGATCCGAGGCTTCCGGCTCTTCTTCTCGCCGGGTTCTCCCTTCCTGGAAGGACCTGGCTGTAAGTAACTGAGCATACTCAGCATGCTCATTTACTAACACTATACACTGCAATACACTTATTCGGAAGATCGCTTGTTCAAGCCAAAGGATGGAAAATGTAAAAAAAGGTAAAAAAAAAGATTAAATCATTTTATAATAATAATTAAATGAAATAAAAGTCCCAATATCTCCCCTGTTATACATATAATGCAAATAAAGTATATAAAACACAAAAAAATGTACATATTTGGTATCACTGCGTCCGTATTAATCTGTACAATATATCTAAATCAATATTCAACCCGCTCGGTGAACGACGTTAAAAAAACACGAAAAACTTCCTGTAATATACAATCTTTCATCAAACACCATCACAAGCAAAAAAAGCTATGTTCCCTAATATGATACAAATGAATAGAACAGCTCTTTTACCTAAAAATAAGCCCTCAACTAGATCTGAAAACAGAAAAATACAGAAGTTATGGCCCTGAAAAGTTGTCAATAGTAAAAACAATCCGATTTTCTCCAATATTGGTTTTGCTCAGTAAAATTGAGCAATGATCATAAAAACTATATAAATGATGTATCACTGTAATCATAGTGAACCAACGAATAAAGATAAAATATTATTTTTACCTTACGATGAGCGAGGGGAAAAAAAAGTGCTAAAAATCCAAAATAAAAATTGATGATTTTGTTTGTGTCCCCCTTGAAATAGTTAATAAAATCTCATGAATAAGCTTAAGACCCCCCAAAATGAATTATCTATACATTGTATATTATCCCCTAAATAATAAGCCCTCATATGTTAAAAAAAAATAAAAATTCATAGCTTGTACAATGTGACAATACAAATCTGCTGTGAATAGCTCTGCTTTGATGCTATGCTCGGCCGTGCACCCATACAGCAGTTTACCACTATCAGTACACTCGGGAGAAATTGGGCACCAAACATTGCAGAGCGTTTCATAATTTATTATGAAACTGTCAGTTTCATTTTGCCAAATTTTTGCCAAATTTTCACTTTTTTTCAGAATGAAATGCAAAACTTATCACTTAAATTTTACAACTAACATGAAGTACAATGTGTCACGATAAAACATTCTCAAAATCACCTGGATATTTTAAAGTGTTCCGAACCTATAACCAATTATCGTGAGACATGTCAGATTTGAAAATATCGAGTCTGGTCATTGAGCTGAAAACTAGTGTCGGTGATAAGGGGTTAATTCAAAAGCGATAATGTTTTTATTTGTATGTTTTTAGAGCTGTGTTTTTGCTTGTTATCTGCGTTACAAATTGCTCCTTTTATTGGTGCCATTTAATATTCAATACCAGAAAGCTGGAAAAAAAATTCCAAGTGCAGTGAAACTGACATGAAAAATCACATTTGTGGTGTTTTCTACTGGGCTCTGTTTTTACAGCTTTCATTCTGAACTTGCTCTTTATTCTTTGAGTCAATATGAACACAGAGATGCCAAATGTATATAGGTTTTAGTAGATTTGAAAAAATTCTAATCTTTTGTACATTAAAAATATTTGCCATTTTGCCAAATTCTGAGGCCAATAATTCATACTTTGTTTTACGGACCTATGCAAGGTATCATTTTTACTTTTTATCACCTTTTTTTGTATGGAAAAATGGTGAAATAGTGGCAATTCAGACATTTCTGCACTATTTTTCATTACAGTATTCACGGCCGCAAATAGTACTTTTAACTGTAAAAAAACAATACCCTCTCTAGTTGATCCCCGACTTGTTTCAGCAGATGGGTGGCCATTGGGTTTCAAAGATAAATCTGATACAGCGTCTGTTTGGAGTGCAAAAATATCCTTCCTAGGTTATTTCATCACTCCCAAAAAAATTGGGAACTTCCCATTAATCTGAAAGACGTACAATGATTTTTGCTGTTTTGGAACTATTATTAAAAATTGATTGAATATTTTTCTTAACTGGCTATGCCATTGACACATTTTACAAGGAAAGCAAGGAGAACTTTATGTTTACGACAGTCGTGATTTTGCCTGATTTGATTCAACTTTTCATAGTAGAGGTTGATGCTTCAGAGGTTGAAGTTGTTTTGTTCCAGGGTCCTGAAGTTCTCCTCCTCAGAGCAAGATTATGATGAGCTTACGTAGAACTCCTGGCCATAAAATGGGGATTTTGGAAATGGAGAACCTTCCTACAAGGTTCCAAGCACCATATAACTGTGATTATAGACATAAGAATTTTCTTTATCTGGATAATTATCTCACAGGCAAGCTCACTGGGCATGTTTTTTCAACTTGTTTACATTTTCTAGCAAACCCCTGGAGGTAATTTCTGAAACAAAATCCTGTCCCCCAGTGGTGTTGCTGTCATTCATCAGGATTTGGCCACAACTATCGCTAATGCTCAGGGTTCAGCTCCTGAAAATGTTCCTGATGTAAGGTTATTTGGTAAGTTGTGGCAGTTGTCCATGTCCTGTTATTATACTGTCGATGTCTTGCCATTTTGGTTACACACGTTACTTGTGTGTGCTGCTCATTCCTCAGCTCTCAGACCCCACCATGTGTGCTCTTTCACAGGAACAGAGCTCACAGTGTGGCAAGCTGACATCAGTGGGGGAGAGCGAAGCTATACAGGAGCACAAATGTGGGGACTGAGAGCTGAAGAGTAAGTGAGCAGCGTATGCTGAAATCGATTGATAAGTCATGTGCTGAAATGCATCCAAGACAAAGCCCAACCCCTGGGACTACACAGAGGATTCTTTCAGGGTGCAAGGTAAGTTATAACATGCATGTATCCAGTGCCCTCTTCTGCTTATTGCTACTGGGATATCCATAAGAATTAAGGTTTACAGATGGGGAAACTCCTTTATATATGTGAAGTATTCCCCTTTAACAGACAGATTTTTATTTCTCTGTGAATTCTGCATTTCCCTAATTACTGGCAATATTTATCCTATTAACTTAGCTCAGCAACTGCTGAAAGATTTGTCAGTAGCCCCTGTTCCCCTGTTCATATCTTATTGCTGTAATGAGAACATATGGAAGCCATAAAGATGTTTGGAAGAACGCTGGTGCTGTAAAATTTGGAAACACACAGCTGCAATACCCATTATTGGACAGGTTTACACGGGACACAGACATCACTGCCGGAATTGAACTGCGTCTCTCTCTCCGATATATTATTTTGTACATTATTCAAGAGTGGAATGAAATTTACACCTCTTGGCAAAACTGAGAAATGGATTATACAGCAAATGTCTCCTATCCAACACTGACAGCTATTGTTTTGCATTTAATATATCAAAAAGGCATATATTTTAAAAAGCTTTTAAACCTTTATTTTGGAACTGTCTACAGTCTTTATTGTTATTGATATTTTATTGTGCAGACCTCAGCTCCAGAGACAAGTGGGATTGTGTTTTTGACAAAAAACATCTCTGAATGATGTTAGATACAAATCATATAGATTCAGACTACAGAAATCTCTAAAGCGATGTTCACATTTTAGGAAAGGATTTCTTATTATTTATTGAATTACTATAAGTAGTTTAAAGAAAATATATCATCAAAATTAAGCATAATAAACCAGGGGCACTTACTTATACAGGGGCAATTCCACATAGACCCAGCCAGCCCTTCAGGCAGCTCATTAGCATATTTTTAAAAGGAGGAGGCCATGGATAACAAATATAAGAGGATTACTACACTCACAGTGTGTAGATCCATGAGTGAGTGTCCCTGGTTCATAAGGGATATTGATGGTAGATTGTCTTTAACGCCTTACCGACATGTGACATAGTATTACGTCACATGCCAGGTGCGGGTGCATGGAGAGGGCTCACGGGCTGAGCCCTCTCCATAGCCGGTAAGTCTTTGCTGCATATTGCAGCAAAGGCTTAACGGTAACACCTGTGATCAGTGCCAGCACCAATGGCGGGTGTTTTCCCACTGATCACATGGGCGCCACCATCTTTCTGAGGATCGTCGCTCCCCATGACATCATCGGGGAGCGGCGATCCGTCGTTATGGTAGCCTCGGCTTAACCCGTGCATTACAATGTGCTATCAGCAAATTGTAATGTATGAGGAGTATAATCCACATATACTGCCATACAGTAGTATGGCAGTATATGGTAGGATCGTACAGACACCCTAGGTTAAAGCACCCTAGGAAGTCTGAAAAATAGTAAAAGTAAAAAAAGAAAAAAAAGTTTAAAAAAAAATATGTAATTAAAAAAAATAAAAACTCAAATCACCACTCTTTCCCTAGAACTAATACAAAAATAAAAACAGTAAAAATCATAAACACATTAGGTATCGCCACATTCAGAAATGCCCGATCTATGATATGATATGATAAGGGTTCTTCACTGCGTTTAACCCCGTAACAGAAAATCGCGCCCAAAGTCGAAAATGGCAAATTTTTTGCCATTTTTAAAAAAAGAATAAATAATTCTATAAAAAGTGATCAAAAGGTTACAAAGTCCTACAAATGATAACATTGGAAACGTCATCAAAATTTGCAAAAAACTACACCACCCACAGCTCCATACACCAAAGTATAAAAAAGTTATTAGTGCCAGAAGATGGCAACATCCCCCCAAAAAAATTTGTACAGGAGGTTTTAATTTTTTTAAATGTATGAAAATATTGTAAAACCTATACAAATTTGGTATCCCCATAATTGTACTGACCCAAAGAATAAAGTAGACATGTCATTTGGGGTGTACAGAGAAATCCGTAAAATCCGAGCACACAAGAATACGGCACAAATGCGTTTTGTTACCAATTTCACTGCATTCAGAATTTTTTCCCACTTCCTAGTACACGGCATGGGATATTAAATACCACCATTTTGAATTGTAATTTGTTACGCAGAAAATAAGCCATCACACAACTCTGTACATGAAAAAATTATATTTTTTATAAAAAATTATAGATTTTTGAAGGAGGGAAGTGTAATATGAAAACACAAAAAACGAAAAGGGGCTGCAGCGTTATGGGGTTAAACAAGGGATGTCTCTTACTTGGAGCCCTGGTCTATTATCTGTTGCTAAGGGCTACATCCTGAGCATATTTTTGCAATAAAGTATCACAGACAGGGCTGGCTATGGAGTTGGGGCTCAGTTTGACTCCAGAGACATTAAAGCCCATTGATAAAACCTCCCTACATTCTGGGTGTTTGACTAAAGCACTTGTACATCACATACATCTTTACTTATTGTGATCAATGTAGGACAAAAAGAGGAAATAGAACAGAGGGGGGATGTTGGCGCAAAGTTGGGGGTCTATGTAAATAAATGGTATGGGATAGGTGTTGCTGCTGGTATAATATGAGCCGCCCGAGCTCATAAAAGTGTACAACACAATAGAGGACAAAATAACAATATACCTTCGATGACTGTGACTAATGATGCAAACAGTGATATATGAACTTTATATATTTACTTTTTGGTATATTATTTAACCAAGCAGGGAGGTGGCAGCTGTTTTTTTGTATAAAACTGTTACTGTCTGTTGGTTTGTTCTAACTCTTTGTCTTAAGCAGACTCTCCTCTATGTATATGTAATGTATTTCCTGTTTACTATAGGTGGCTGTAAACTCTAGGAAAAAATCATTCTTATTCAGAGTTTCAAGAAAACTTTTTAGGGATTCCTCGCCTCCCGACCAGACAAAGACAATAGCGTCGATGAATCTGTTCCAGAGGACGAGGTTCTTGCCGAGCCCACACGTGGAAAAAATGGAGTCATCTTCCCACTTTCCCACGTACAAATTGGCGTAGCTCGGCGCGAACCTGGTCCCCATGGCAGTCCCCCATGTTTGCACATAGTAGGTGTCCTCGTAAAGAAAATAGTTATGCTCCAAAATGAAGCTAATACAGTCAATAATGAAGTTGATTGGTACCGGTGGTAGTTGTCCATATTTTGTTAAAAAATAATTTACAGATTTACATCCTTTTTGTTTTTCTATTACAGTGTACAATGAAGTGACATCTAGTGTACCTATAATATATTCTGGTTGCCAAGTTACTTCTGATAGCATGTTCAATATGTGCGCAGTGTCTTTTATATATGCAGGAAGTTTTTGTACATATTCCTGCAGATGTTGGTCCACATAGGCCGATAAATTGTCTGTTAGACTATCTATACCAGATATAATAGGCCTACCTGGTGGGCTATTAATTGATTTGTGAATCTTTGGTATATGGTATAAAACTGATATTCTTGGATTTTGATTATTAATAAAATTGTATTCTTGTGTCCCTCTCTTTTTTGGCTAGAACTGCCAGTTCCTTTTTGTATAAATTTGTAGGATTAGATTAATTAATTTTTTGTCACCCAAAATGCGGAGAGACTCTTTGTTATAGTCCTCTTGGTTCTGAATCACTTTACTGCCCCCTTGTCAGCGGGGCGTATAGTGATATTGTGATTCTTTTGAAGCGAGATTATGGCGTTAATTTTGCCTCGAGTTAAATTGTTCTCATACGAATTCCTAGCTATCTTATTATCATTAATCCATTTAATATCTCTGATCACAAGATGTTGAAAAGTATTGAATACCTCCGAGTATTCATTTATTGGGTGGAAATTAGATTTTTTTTTTTAAGGTAGCATGGATGTATGTGTCTTGTTGCATTACCATACTGGCGTGGGGGTTACTCTATGATATATTTTTTCAAGGCAAGATTCCTCATGAACTTTTTGATGCATATGAATGCATCAAATTTGTTAAGGTTTTTTGTTGGCGCAAATTTTAACAATTTTAACAATTTTCCTTCACCCTCAGTTAGGGTGTAATCACTTAAAGAGAACCCGTCATGCAAAATAACCCCCCTAAACTAAATATATTTTCATAAACTGCCATTAGAGAGCATTGCCTCTATCCCTTCATTGTCCCTCTACATGCCTGTAAACCTAAGCAATGAGGTCCTAAAGCTGTATGCAAATGACCTGTGAAATGTCCAATGAAGCATTAGCATATTCAAGCTGTCCACTCTATTCATGAGTTGGAGGCACAGCCACACCCCCAGTGCTTGACTGACAGCCTGTATAATGGAGTGAGGTATAATGGTGTAATGTTTCCATGTGCTTCCTGGTACTGGTGGCCACACCCCCTGCAGCCTGTGTGTGTGTATAGGAGAGATACAGCAGCTCCAGGCAGCCATGTTACAGCAGAACATGTCAGATTCATGTGTAGCTGATGTCTGTGTCTCTCACCTGTATATTAGGAGGATGCAGCATGTCAGCAGATGACATACACACACTAGCTATGCTTTACTATACATTACACACAGACATGAGCAGGGGGAGGAGAGGGGAGGGGTAACAGGAGTGACATCACTGCCTCTGACCATGTGACCAGCCTCATTTACATGATAAAAAATAGATGATTTTACAATGAATAATGTATGAAATGACTAGATAAAGGCTGGGATGGGATCCTTGTGAGCTGCTCCAACAGGTAGTGGTGACAGGACTAGTGGCAGAGACCTGATGACAGGTGTCCTTTAAATTATAATTTCTTTGTGTTATATTGAGGTCTTCATGGCTTGGATGATTGTTCTTTTTTTGTTCTGTCTTTTTCTTTTTGCACCCTCTTTTTCTCTTACATTTGGTTGGTATTGAAAAAAAATCCTGTATATGTTTTCTACTTTTTTCTTTTTATTTGTCTTTATTTCCCCTATTTTTGTTCTTACTGTTATACTGACTATTTTTTGGAATCATTGTATTGTTGGTCATACTTTTTTTTTATCATTATTTTGTCGTGTCGTGTAATTTCTATTGGTAGGTTGAGTATTCTTTTTATTATCAGGCATATCCTCTATTATACTTAGATCATTGTTTTCATATAGATGTTCATAGCCATTCATCGTGGGTATTGTTATTGATGTGGATGTAACTGGTTGATCCCTGATTTTGGTGGTTGGAACTTCTTGAATGTTGTTAGTTATTTTAATTATAGCACTTAATGGATATTGTGTATCTACTTGTATCATCTCAGTTGTTCTGTTTACATCTGTGTGTCTAAAATCCTGTGATGTTGGGTGTGTACTGATGTCAATTGTCTTGTCTGTTATTTCATCTATTGTTTGAAGTTCACCTTGATGTGATATATCATTTGGGTCCTCCTGAGCTGATTGTTCATGAGTATGGCTATGTGAAACCCAGTCTCTTGAGAATTTGTTCCTTTTCTTATTCATAATCTCTTGGCTAAACGGGTAACGGGCAGGGGCGGACTGGCCATAGGACCCACCGGGAGAAATCCCGGTGGGCCGATTGGTTTTGGGCCGGTCCGGGGCCGGTCTGCGACTGGTGGGGCCGGTGGAAAAAAATAAAAACACATGAACTCACCTTTCCGATGCCCCGATGCTGCTCCCCTGCTTGATTCAGTCCGGCCACGGTGACAGCTCCGTACGGGCCGGCGTCGCGCATATGTACTGTGCTGTCGCTGTGTACCGGGGGCAGGGGCTGTATACTGGGGCAGGGGCTGTATACTGGGGCAGGGGCTGTGTACTGGGGCAGGGGCTGTACACTGGGGCAGGGGCTGTATACTGGGGAAGGGGCTGTACACTGGGGCAGGGGCTGTGTACTGGGGCAGGGGCTGTGTACTGGGGCTATGGGCTGTATACTGGGGCAGGGGCTGTATACTGGGGCAGGGGCTGTATACTGGGGAAGGGGCTGTATACTGGGGCTATGGGCTGTACACTGGGGCAGGGGCTGTATACTGGGGCAGGGGCTGTATACTGGGGAAGGGGCTGTGTACTGGGGAAGGGGCTGTGTACTGGGGCAGGGGCTGTACTCTGGGGCAGGGGCTGTATACTGGGGCAGAGGCTGTATACTGGAACAGGGGCTGTATACTGGGGCAGGGGCGGTACACTGAGGCAGGGGCGGTATACTGGGACAGGGGCGGTACACTGGGGCAGGGGCTGTATACTGGGAAAGGGGCTGTATACTGGGAAAGGGGCTGTATACTGGGGATATGGGCTGTACACTGGGGCAGGGGCTGTATACTGGGGCAGGGGCTGTATACTGGGGCCATGATGTACTGTCCCTTTCCGTGGTGTTTCCATCTTTTATTGGTCAGGTGTTTGGCCAGCTTCCGTGGCAGAGCCTTGGTTCCCCTTGAAAATGCTTGAGTCTCCCTTGACTTCAATGGGGCTCGTTATTCGAGAGCAGGAAAATCTCAGCTCAGAACCGCCACACTACTACAGCAACTTAGAACTCGGTCTCCAAGCCAGCAGATACCCAAGAGTTAAACCTGCACATAACCCCCGTGCCTATAGTATACCCTGTCAGAAGTTTACATTGGGCACCCACATAACTACATGCCCCTGACTGGGTCAGTCAGAAGGTGCTGAGAAAAAAAAAAAAAGCCTGTATCTTGCATTGGGCTTGAACAAGATAACAACTTCTGGCAAGGTTAAACTGTTTTTCACATGTAGACCACCTCACCTCGCAGCGCAACCCCGTGAACCATTTTGGGGCATATTGGCGATATGGACCCCGATGGACTATCCATGCAACACCAGGCACGCCGGGAAACGATACGTATATTATCTTCCTGCAGCAAGTCCATACCACCCCTACACAGTGTTGGCGTAGTGCACCATCTCACCACCATTCAGATGTGTCATGAGAGAACTGTCATTATACTGAAATGGACTGGTCACAGACCCCTCCCAAAACGAAAACATGTGGAAGAGTTTCTTCTAAGCCTGGGAAAGCTTCAAAATCTGCTACAGGATTGTACTTCCACTACTACGTATCAGTTTGTTTAGATTAACAATACTATACCCTCCTGAGCTGCTTCCTTTACCACCGGTTACCCATTGAAGACCTGTTTCACACGGGTGGTACGAAGACCATGTGCCTCTATCCAACTATAAACACACATCCGTGAAATAGATGTTCCAAGGAGTCTTGTGTCCAACACACCTGATCAGTCGGGTCGGGTGAATAATCCTATCGAGTTAGCTACACATACCATGAGAGGGAGTATGTAAGCTATTACTTGTGATTACGCTTTACTGGATTTATGTGTATTCTTTATTCCTGTTTCTTTTGTTGCAGTTTTATCATTATGTTGCCCCCGCCCCTATGTTTTTCTTCATGTGACACTACCTTCCTACTTGAGACTTATAATACGAGAGAGCCGTTCCAATATGCAAGAGTTACATTGTGACATAAGGCCAAATCTCAACCAATTTATTGCCTAGCAAAGTCAAAACAGACGTGAAATCACTTAAGGCCCTTCCAACTGTCCTGAAAGTGTCCCCCTCCACTTCTTTTTCTTAAAAGTTTTGAGGCACAGAAGTCCTCAAGCCATTGGTATGTCTTGTTACAAAGGAACATTACTATATGGATAGATGTTTATTGTATTCCATGTCCATTTATACTGTACACGGTGCCTCAGAAACTAAAAACATTTGGAACATAGACTCACTTGATGAATATCAGATAAACAAAAAATGGAATTGAACATAGAAGACCAAAGTAAAGACAAATGTGGAATGATAATTACCATATACCCCTCAGTATAAGCCCAGTTTTTCGCACAAAAAATGGGTGAAAAACCCTAACTCGCTTATACTCGAGTCAAGGAAAAAACAAAAAGTGAAATCTCCCCTTCTGACGCTCCCTCTGGCATCCATCGTGTCTCCGACATGAGTCTGGTCCGTCACAGTCTTTGGGGACTCATCTAATCGGCCACTCTAGATGTTAGATTGCGGCTGAAAGTCATGGTGCCTGCGACGGACCTGTGAGGGCTGGCTAAGCTATGTATTGAGGTGGCCCCAGGCAGCAGGCTATATAGCCGGTGGCAGGAGGCAGGGTATATACTCGAGGGGGCAGCAGGCTATATATTTGAGGGGCAGGCAGGCTATTATTTCGCAGGGGGCAGGCAGGCATGCCATATATTTTGGTTCCAGTAGAAATGTGGAGTGGGGCTAACACACTAATAATTATTTTGTAGCATCCAAGGAAATGTTAAAATTGAACAGAGAAATAGGGATGCCCAAAAAACTGTATTAATTATAAATACTTTATTAGAAAGTCAATTACATACTTTAAAAACATTTAAAAAAGACAGATTGTGGCAAACACAAACCAGAAATCCCGTGCACTTCATATTAGCTCTAATTATCGTGAATAGTACATGACTAAATTGAGACTTAATCAGTTTGTTGGCTCCATTTCTCTGTTCATTTTAATATTTGAGGTTCGGTCTCGGCTTATACTCGGGTCGGCCTTTACTACGAGTATTATGGGTACCCAAAATTTTATATCACTTTACATAAAAGCTATGTGAATCAATATTAGCCTTTGGTTCCCACACTTTTCTTAATCATGTTTAATTTGGTTAATGTCACATTGATGGCATAATTACACAGCGTTTACATAAAACAAGTAAGCACTAAATTTTTTTACACCGGATTGTGTAAACGCAATGTGATGGGATGTTAGTGCTGCACCCAACATGTATTTACATAGTTTACCATTAGAGACTACTTTAAACAGTGTGAACTCAGTGTCCATTAGTTGTATCACAAGGACACTATCTTGTTTCTATGGATAAAATGGTGACAAGTGATGAGAATTTATGAGAAATTATTTTTTATTCTTTGTACCTCTGTGTTCTTGTTTGAACATGGTCTCTATCTGGCCTCTGTGTTCCCCTTTTGTTCACCATTCAGTAGAAGGCAAACAAGTACGTTCCCCTATCCACTTGCAGGTTCTCCCAGGGTCTGATAGCAGGTTCCTGGAGGTTTCCTGTATCAGGGCGGTTTTATCTAAAGTCAGGTGTGGTTGTGCTGGATTGCTGACGGTATCGACAGCTGCTTACAATGCATGATTATATACTTTATTATGGTCTGTAGTATCACAACAGCAGTACAATGTACATTTTTTTAGGAGATATTAGCGTGAATAAGCTATTCTCTGGCTTCACTTTATTCCATGAATCCTTCGAAAAAACAACGAGGGTAATATATCCCACAGGTCAATGAAAGCGCCCTTAAATAAAACCTGATGACGGACAACATACAATGATTGCACGTGTGATTATTTAAAAAAATGAAGCCAAAACGGAAAATCTGATATCCCTAAGTCTCCTCATGAATTCATTTTTTTTTCAAAGCTTTACTGACAGTGGGGGGATGATGGTTCTATACAGTTGTCAGTTTCACTCAATGATGCTGGGTACTTCAGGTCCTTTCTAGCAAATAAAGCCACATGTGACCATTCTTTCTTAATTTCAGTGGGGACAAAGACCTCCCATGAACCAATATTTACAAGGTTGCCAATGCCCCAAAGAATGGATGTAATGAGCACAGTAAAGCAGGTGAATACTAGTCACTTCATTAACATCTGGGGAATCCCAGCAGTCAGATCCATCCGGAACTTATTTTTTTTCTACCTACAATGGTAGTGTACAAAGTGGAATCCACCATTTAAGGTTGGTGTAAATAAAAAATAAATGTATATCTAAACGGCCTTTAGGTAGAGCAATATAATTGCTCAGCTCGTTCAGGGATTGACGATAAGAATTGTAGTGATGTAAGTTGTGAGAAAAGGTGCAATAAGGTTTAGGACTTATTTCTAGCATCATGCCAAAGAAACAAACTTGAGCAAGAAAAAAAAAAAATAACATCCCTCCATAAAAGTACAAATCTCTAACGAAACTCCAAACTACCTTCTTGACAAAACAAAACTAATAAATCAAAAACTATTCTCAGCCGTTATAATAGATCCAATGATTGCAATGTCCCATATGGTTTAACAACATGTTTTTCATATTCAGATAATTAACATGGATTTAAAATTCACATCCTCTTGTATGTACAACAGATGTGCTGAAAATGTAAAATAGAAATCTTTGATTCTTATATCACCCATGAAAAATTTCAAGTGCCATGCCCCGCTACAAACTTTTACAGGGTAATTGGTACGCAGAGCGGTAAATTACTTTCAGAATACCACATCAATGAATTTCTGCTTTCATGATGGAATCTAATATTGGTTTAAACCCTTTTGTATTCAAGGATTGTCACGTCCCTAGACTTAGATGTTTGTAGATTGGTCCACACTGGTGTTAAGGCACGAGTGACCCAGAGCGAACATGGTGATAATACCCATTAACAGGAAATCAGATTGTGTTGCCCAACAATGAACATTTGTGTATGGAACGTAACATGCTAAGTGCAACTGCCTGGATGAAAATGGATTGCACCAAATGTTAACTAATGCTTTGCAGGAACATGGGTTAAGTAGCAATTTTTTGGCTGTAAATTTCATTGACTATGGATATCCACTAGTAAAGTCAGAGAATGCAAACTTAGGCTCAGTAAATAATATAACTTATATAAGGTGGCCGATAAATAAAATTATACCAATATGATAGATAGGGAGATTGATAGTGAAACCAGCCTTGCTACAGCAATGGAAGAAGTTATTTCTTCATAAGTGTTTATTACTAGGGTCAATGAATGACTTTCCGCATATGATTGTGGTGAGGAAATTAGACCATCCTCTTCCTTCCTTCTCTTAGGAAACTGTGTATATTTTAGTGTAAGATTGGATAGATAAATTATCACAACAAGTCATAGAACAACTGGTTCAAATTTGCTGGAATTTAATCAATACATTTTTTTAAACACATTTGTCTAATGTGGTTTTATTTTGTCCCCCCCCCTGCACATCCTTTATATTAGCTGCTATGGCTCGCTGCACAGTTAAAGTTATCAGTCAGATCAGGAGACACTATAGTTTTGTCCTATCATAGGAGATAACGTGCTGAGACAATGAGGTCCCAGTGTGGGACACCCATCAGTACCTAGTAGGGGTTAATTTTACTGCGAGCACGGAACATTCCTCATATCCATGCCTGCTCTATTCATCTCTGCGGATGCTGCCAGAGATAGCTGAAACCGATTACACAGTTTTTAGTCTGTACTTTAGAAAGTGAAGAAGTGGCAGCATCTGTATTCTTAGGGGTACAGAATAGCGAAATAATTGATCTGGCAGAGCCATCCCTTTTACAACCCATCCCATACCATCAATTTTCTATGATGCTATGTGGCAACCACATTAGTTTCTTAGACACAACACAGTTTGCAGATAGATAATAAGGTAAAAATGGTATAATTGTCAAAGATATGTGCAGGCAAGTGAAAATAGTAAGCAAATGGAACATGAGGATATTATGAGGTTGGTGACAGTGGGACATCTGATTTTATGAAATTTTAATCTGTATATACTGTGTGTAAGCAAAATTGTGCTAACAAAACACCATCATACAACAGCTTATACACGATAAAATAACACTTCCCGCCGCCTCCTCTAGATTAACAAAGAGGGTCAGAGATGTGTCACGGCGTCTCCCGCGGTGCCACACTATTGATGCAGCAGTGTCGCTCGCTGACTCATAGTGGTGTGCTTGCAGGCTCAGAGAGTGCATCGCCGTTCTTGCCCATTGTTATGAGATGAAGAAGGAAGAGCAGCCGTGGAAACATCAGTGGATTCCAAAAAGTTGGAGCTATTAGTTTATTTATTAACACCAGGACATTCAATCAATAAGGGGAGCGGTCATTCTAGGTGGGGGGGGGGGGGGGGCTCACCTGCAGGAATTTCATGGGGGGGGGCTTGGCTGCAGTGCATTTGTAGTAAGGGGCTACTTGCAAGGCATTGCAAAGATGGGGACAGCTTGTCTGCATTTAATACTAGGGTCCTGCTGCATGCATTGTAATTATTAGCTAATCCCTCTGCTGCAGGTATTTTTATTATAGGGGCCTGTTGCAGGCATTTCATTATAGGGGTCTCTGCTGCAGGCATTTCATTACATAAGTAGGGTGAGGCGCTGGGAAGTTTATATACTCGGGAGGCTGTACACATGCGTTTTCCCACTCTTGGCTTTGCTCGAGTAATAAATTTCTACAGCTATTGTGGCAAAATTAGGTCCTTCGGCTTATACTGGGTTACTCATAACTCAAGACTATGTACATACTGTTAAAACGGATGGTTTTAGATGCACTATTATAAAAGATTGTGCTGGATTTCTCACTGACATGACATCAGAATAACATTCTAATGCTTTAAGTCAGGTTAGAACTACCAAATCGTCATATTGAAGCTGAGTGTAGTGACAACATCCCACAAGGCCTAAACTTCTTTATATTGGATGGAGGGTGGAGTGGCTGGCTCATGGGGCTTGGGCCCACTATGTCATGGTGCTGGGTATTGGGACGGAGTACAGGTCTACAGCCTGGCAAGTTTCAGCAGGTGGAGTATGCAAGAAAAAGGAGGAAGAGCCCTCCATGGGGAAGGAAATTTCCCGTGGGCAACCCCTTAGATGTTTGTAGGAGATGCAAGGTGAGTAAGGATGAGGGTGAACAGCCTGACCAGGGCTTACATGGAGGCATGTTTGCACAATCAACTCAGTTCTTTATTGGACTTCATCCAGCACGCAAATTCAGCAGTTTGGAAGCTGGTCGGAGTGCTAGGTCTGCAGGAAAATCTCACAGCTCTGGTTAATATCATCGGCCTGGGCGGTAAAGATGGAGCGAGTTCCAGATGGGGCAATGCTCTGGCTTAGTCTCCTGACAGCCCAAGGTGTTAACATCAGGCCTGAGACACCTCTGCTTCCTGTAGTGGAACACGACTTCTGCAGGCGACCGGAGTGTGCTTCCACTCTTTTGAGTACTAAACTTGTTTTTTTTAAAGGCTCTCCACTCAGACATGTGCCCCACCCACAAGGCAGCACCTCACTTACAGTACAGAAAACAGCCATACACTTGGTTGAGGAATAGAGAGTGGCAATAGATAGTTGCAACAACTATCCAACCCGTGCAAGGGTTGTTGCATATGGTATGTATGTAGGTGTGTGTGATGATTGTAAAAGAAGCTGCAACACCACCATTTATAATGTACCAAATTTGCACACATCTGCTCTCTGGGACCGGAACTTCTAGACTAGGTTTTGATGTGAAATTTATAAACCTTCAACTTTCCAAAATACCATTACTAACCACCATCATACAGGAGCCATTCTGCTGGCTGCTGTGGCGTTGCACCCAATCACAAGTGCAGCTTCGAGCAAAGAGAGACAGAGAGAAAGACAGACAGAGACAGAAATACAGAGAGGACCGAATAGAGAGAACATAGAGAGACAGCAAGAGACGGCCGACAGAGAGAGGAGGACAGACTTAGATGGACAGACAAGAGAGAGACAGAGAGATATAGACAAGAGGTCAGACAGATATAGAGAAGGGAGAGAAGAGCAGACAGAGGCTAGTTATTTACATTTGTCCAATGTAAGAATAATTAGAGAGATACTTTTCAAGACATTGTCATACACTTCGGCAAAGTATAAAGTTTACAACCTACTTAGTATTTGTTAACTTTGTCCTTAAACTGGGCATGATAGGCAGTGATGAGCGGACCCGATAAATAAACCCAACCTAAACTTAACAAAATTCTGTCGCATCTGGGTCCACCTGCCTTTTAGAACAGCAGTGCGTGGCTCAGCCCATGTAGGAGAGTTCCACGCCTGTGACATCATGGGGCACACCATGATCCTCCCCAATAATGTGGGTCTGTGTTTGTGGTAGCACGGCATGTACCACATATTTAAATACCTATTGAGGCAGGATTTTAGGGTGGATAACCACCTTAAAATTTGTACAGAAAATAATTTATAATAAGATCCCATTAACACCAACCCAGATAAATGAATGCATTGGCTTTACTGTGCATATGATGATACTACAAGTTTTAAGGGACAACTGAATAATCTCCATTACTACTATGGACTAAATCTATCTGTATCTTACCGAATATGCCGTTATTTGCAAGCTTAGAAAATTGGATGTATAAATTTTGTGCAACTAAGATTTTTCTTTGAAAAAGGTATAACGTATTAGGATCAGTGACCTGTCACTTTTACCAGGTGCAGCCAAATACGTAGTACATTATGAAGTGTTACTTAGTGTGTAATTGGCGAGGAAAGTAAGAAAACAGTTCTTCTAGAAATTGAGGACACAGATTCATCAATACATACTGTCTGGATGCAGAACAGACTTACAGACTTCTCCTGATGATCTGTTCTTTGCAGTCACTAACAGTGGTGACAGCTCTAGCTTGAGTTTTAAGGTTCATCAACTAGTATCAAAGTGCCCTGTTATTTCTGTAGGTGTTAGATAATTCCTCATTAATGAGTGGTTATAAAACGAACTAATAGTGTAAGTAATGGAGTAAATAATGGTGAGCGTCTGATTCAAGTGCCTTTTTAGTATACTGTTTTGAAGACACCTTTCTAAATACATGTTTTAAGGGTTCACTGCTGATATTTTATTAAACAGAGTTGAAACCTCACATTTCCTTAAATGAAACTAACTGTTTTGAATTGATACATTTTTCCTGAAAGAGCTTGTGTCCTGAATCAGTTTTCCCTCCCCCACCAAACTTTGGAGAGTAGAGGGGGAGTCCCAGTGTGTCAGAGGATAACATGAATACCTGGTTCATTATGTGACAAGTAGTGTAGCGGACATGTTGGTGAGTGAGGGGCCCCGGGATTTACTATAATAAATAGATCTTTGTAGATCCTCATGCTGCATCTCACATACTATAATTTATAATACCTGGAACCAACCCAACTTGTTAAAAACTTTATTTTAGTAATTTGTATATAACCCCTTATCACCGACATAGTTTCCAGCTTAATGACCAGCTGAATTTTCAAATCGGCCCTGTGTCAGGATAATTGGTTATACCTTCGGGAAAACGTCCAACATTCTAGATGTGATTTTGAGAATGTGTTCTACGTGGAACCCATGGTGTACCCCATGTTAGTTCACGGAACTTTATTTATTTTTTTTAACAAATTCACTATATTTCATTGTGTAAGTTTTTTTTAAAATTTCTTATACTTTATATTGCATTTTATGATAGACGGGCAGATTATGGGATTTTATTTATTTATTACTTAAATTATTATAAATTATAAAATTGATTATATAATAAACTGACTTAAACTTTTTTTTTAACTTTTTTACATTTTCCACCTTTTAGCTTGAACAAGGTATTGCAGTGTACATTGTAGAACTGAGCTGCTGGGCAGAACTCAGTGGGGAGAGAAGCCAGCGCTCAAGGGACTTGCCAGACCCGGGGCTGTGGCGGGGGATCGGATCCCCATTGTGCGTAACCGAGTCCATCACTACACTTACATGCCACAGAGTTTGATACCATCCCGACCGGCACCAGAGGACCCGATGTCCTAAATCGTCTTCTACGCGCTGCTGTATAAAGGGTACCGTACCCTGGGGCTAAGGTTCGATCCAAAATATTTATATACTGCACTACAACTGCATTGCCGTATCATATAATTTTACTGCTGATCTATAAATACCTGCCATCTGGGGGGGCTATTAGAGATCATTACACATGGCAGTATATACGTCTCAGTGGAGACTGTGCCTGCCATGGGAAACCGCATCGCCCCCCTCCGATGACTTATGGGGGGGGGGGGCAATGAAAAATGGTAGTTAGGTTCAACTGCCGCGATTGGTGCAGACAACACTCGCCGCAGTAACAAGGGGTGTAGCGTATTTGTACAGCTGGGACGTGGGAGCCTTTTTTTCCCGTGTTCTTCAATATGCAAGTTTGGGGTTATAATGATTTTTTTTTTGCCTGACTGGATCAAATCGATGGCTCACAACTACTTATTGTTTAACACTCCCGTGATGCCATTTTCGTTTCTGGTTTCAGTTTGCTTGCCTGGTTTAAGGTCAGAGCAATTTCATTATTCCATGTACAGACCTATGGGTGCTGTTTTCGCTACTAATAAAGTAACCTTCTTAATATGCCATTAATATGCCAAATTTCCAAGAAAAGCAGTTTTGCATTTCTTTCTGGCATGCCCTTTTTTTTTCAAATCTGAAGGTTTGTGGTTTATTTTTTAAGTTTGGAGCATTTAAAACATATTCATGTGATTTAGAATTCGTTTTTCTCGTGAAACCAAATTCTGAAAATTCCTTTTTTAAAGATAAAATTTTAAGCTTTTCCAGGCATAATGTCGACATTTAAAAAGCCTCATCACTAACATTCACTAACTGTCTGCTTTATGTTTTATGTTTTTTTTTTGTTTTCTCTTATTTTTGTAGTGTTCAAAGGCTTACGAACTTTATGGTTTTTTACCCATTTATAGAGAATCTTCCAAACTTTGACAAAACCTGCTTAAGTTCAAGTGAAACCCCAGAAATGAATTAAAACGAAACCACTAAACTGCAAAAAACAACTTTTAACAAAATGGTTATACTTTAAGTGGTTCCGTCGGGGTGCTATTTTAAAATGTACATTTTTTTTTGTTGAAATTATATGCATTTTTAAAAAAAATCTATACTTCACAAAGGATAAAATGCTAAATGCGCCTAAAAACATAGTGTACCCAAATTGATTGTCAATTGCACAAGCTAATGAAATTATTTTATAAATAATTTTTGGTGATGTGGACTTATGAGGATTTGATTTTTAGGGATAAGATGCACTTTACAGGATACGTCAATTTGGGCTCTATATTTATTGGTGAAATTTATTATACTCTTTCTGGAAGAGGTAAGAAAATTATTGAATCTTGTTTGTCCTGTTGTGTATTTTTATTAAATTTTTGAGCGTCTTTTGACCATCCCCTAAAAGTATGGTGTTATTTTATTCTGTGGGTCACTATGATTGGGAACATGCCTCATTTATAAGTTTAATTTTATTTCCCCATTACTGGATAAAAACAAAATGAAGAAAATCTCAATCATTTTAGCTTCCTGTGTTGTCGTCAGACCCGGGGCTGCCAAAGAAATGGTCAGAAGATCCGTCCAGAAGGGACTCCTTACACGTTGTCGGCAACTAACCGATCATAGTTCTCCCAATGTCAGTGTAACAGCAGGGTGACACACACTGACTTCTGCGTAAACAGATTCATCCTTATGATCATTTTTTTATTTACTTTTTACGTTTAGGAAATTGAATAAATAAGGGTACTTGGACAATTTGGTGCCTATTATTTGTTTGGAGGTTCACCAACAGAATACTTCATTTTCATATTTTAATAGATGGGCATTTGGGACATGTGATAACTATGTGTGTAATAAATGTTTGATTGTTATTTATGTTATTATCTTGGGAAAAAGGATAATTTCGTGGCATAGATTCAACAAGGGCTGGAAGCTTCCTCAGAGATTTTGGTCATACTGACATGATGCATGACACCAGTTGCCGCAGATTGTCGGCTGCACATCCATGATGCGAATCTCGTCCACCACATCCCAAAGTGTCTTATGGATTGGATCTGGATGACTGTAGGGCCTTTGAGTACAGTGAACTCATTGTCATGTTCAAAAAAACCATCTGAGATGATTCCAGCTTTATGACCAGAACAGGCGCATGTTTCCTGCTGAAAGTAGTCCATCAGTGTGGGGTAAATGTTGGTCATAAAGTGATGGACATGGTCAGCAACAATACTCAGCGGTAGGCTGTGGTGTTGCAACGAGCCTCCATTGGTACCAAGCGGCCAAAAGAGTGCCAAGAAAATATTCCCCACAACCATGACACCACCACCACCAGCCTGAACACGTTGTACAAGGCATGATGGATCCATGCTTTCATGTTGTTTGACGCACATTCTGACCCCTACCATCCGAATGTCGCAGCAGTAAATGAGACTCATCAGACCAGGCACATTTTCCAATCTTCGTACTGTCCAATTTCGCGGAGCTGTCAAATTGTAGCCCTCAGTGTTCCTGTCTTAGCTGAAGGAGCGACCCAGTGTGGTCTTCTGCTGCTGCTAGCCCCTATGCCTCAAAGTTCGAGTACTGTGCGTTCGAGATGCTCTTCTGCCTTCTTGGTTGACACGGGTGGTGATTTGAAGGTCACGTGTTGCCTTTCTATCAGCTCGAACCAGTCGTTGCCCATTCTCTTCGACCCCTTGGCATCAAAAGGCATTTCCGCCTCCTACAGAAACTGCCGCCTCCTGGGATGTTTTTTTATTTTTCAGACCTTCTCTGTAAACCCTGAGATGGTTGTGGCGTGACAAATCCCAAAGTAGATCCCAGTTTCTGAAATACTCAGACAGCCCTTCGCCCACAAACCATGCCACGTTCAAAAGGCACTCAAACACCTTTCGTCCCCATACTGATGCTCAGTTTGACTGCAGGAGAGTTGTCGTGACATGTCTACATTCTAAATTCACTGAGTTGCCGCCATGTGATGGCTGATTAGAATTATGTTAACGAGTGTACCTAATCAAAGTGGCCGTTGAGTGTATATATCTATATATATATGGAACTCTACATTGAATTTCACTGGGGTTCTCGTGAGTGGGGCTATAGTGTGTTTTCAGTAGCTATCTGACTTTTACTTAGAAAACATCTATAAAAGTCATTGACATGATTAACACAGGATTTTAAACTTAAATCAGAAACAGAGCTCCAGTCACAATGCAAAATGCAGTGCTGCATTGCATATATATGGATGCCACATAGGTAGTCTTTGCACTTTCGCAATTCAATTTCATTTCACTGCCCAAGGAATGTCGGAAAGGCTTCCATAGAATCGAAGGGATACAAATTCACCAGTTCCTATACACTGACTGATGGTAAACTCCAATGCGTTTGACTTTCTAAACCCTCGAAGATCGTGACTCTTTAATTGTGCAACCTTGACAACTGACAAATTGCGCTCGCAATACTAATTAGTCCTCTATGTGTTCTCATAACTAAAATGAAATAGGTCGATCTCTGATACCAAATAACGGCTGGAGATAACTCAACCTCAATCCCAATTATATACTGACATTTAAATGGTCCTATCATAGTTTACATGATGATAGGCAGAACCAGTAGGGGATGCTGACATCTCACATCAGGAAACAACTTTTGACATTGTGAAACTTCCATTCTGTTTTTTTAATACAGAAGATGTGCAGGAGGTAAACGAATCACACACATGAGTCTTATGTTTAAAATGATCTGTTTTGTATTTATAGTTTTGACTCTTTTTTTGCGGAAATACCCCGTAATACTCAAAACGAATGGAATATTACTTGTCATATCAAAGCGTCCTGTCAAATAGAGGAAGATGTAAACCTTCTCTCCTCATCATAGAAAAACAATATTCAGTGTTGCTAGGATCAATACTTCCTACCAGATGATATTACATCCAGATTATCCATGGACTACTACATTAACATGTATACTGCCGTAAATGACAAGCAGGGCTAAACAAATAGAAGGGTCTAAAATTTTTTACTGTTTTATCAATATAAGGGGGCTTTTACACGAACATATGCTCAACTAGGGGGACTCAAGCGTAGCCTATATGTTTGCTGGAGAGGTGTGAGGACGAGTACTCCGTTACCCCTCCCCTTCCTTGCATTAGGTGACATGCGTCCTGGCTGTACAAAAAGAATAGGTTTGATCCTAACTTTTTTTCAGAACGGAATGGTTCAATCAACGTTGTGTCATGTGCCCTGCACATCGATACTTCAATCATTACATGTGTGTGAAAGGACCGAACAGGCAGTCAATGAGGATGCTGAACAGATGACATTTCCTTGATGACTTAAATAAAATATTTCAAGAGTATTGAATAAAAGACTGGAATTCTGGGTTTCCAAAAGCACACTAGTATATTCGTGTGTGTTCTCCATTCTAAGGGTAAACTGACTAGTGAATAGTGACACCTTTAAAGCCTTTTAATAACATCAGAATTTGTACCATTACAACTTACTTAAAAGGAAACCTACCCTTTGAAGGTAGGTATGAATGCAAACACCGGGCACAGCTCAGGTGAGCTGGTGCCGGTGCTTAGTCTCGTTAGTGTTTAAAACGGCGTATCGCGGTTTGTAATCACTTTTTTAAACTTTATAGTAGAAATGTTCGGCGCACGCAGCGAAGCAGTTTCTGCAGAAGTTTAAAAAGTGTTAAAACGCGATACCGCGGTTTTAACCATAACGAACTAAGCACCGTCACCCGCTCACCCTGAGCTGGTGCCCGGTGTTTCATCTCATACCTACTTCAGAAGTGGTAGTTTCGTGGCTAACTAACCACCGTACCGCAGTCCGTAGCGGTGCTACGGGGCCCGTGAAACTTAAGGGGCCCGGGACGCCGGCCGCATGTGCCTACCGCCTACTCCCTTCCAAACAGTCTCCCTACGCCGGCCGACAAAGGGAACTGACCACCCACCCTGACTGACATAGTGAATTGCCCGCCCGATACTAACTCCCTCCCAGTCCGCGGCAAAGGACTTCCGACCACACCTGCCCGCCCACACCGCACTATCCACGCCCCGCGCCCCCGCACTTGCGCCCGCCCCCGCACTTCCATCCCTCCGCCCCCTCGCACTTGCCATCCGCGCCACCCCCGCCCACTACATCCGTCCCTCCCCCGCCGCACTTTGACATCCGCCCGCCCCCCGCACTTGACATCCGTCCGCCCCCGCCGCACTTGAATCCGCCAGCCGCCCCGCACTTCGCCGCCACGACCGCCCGCCCTCCCGCTTCTGCCATCTCGACCGCCCCTCGCGCTGCCAACCACCCGCCCCCCGCGCTTCCAACCCCCGCCCCCCTCGCGCATTGCTGTCCGCCCCCCCCCCCCCCGCTTGCCATCCGCGCGCCCCCGCGCTCTTGCCATCCGCCCGCCCCCGGCGCTTGCCAACCACCCACCCGCCCCCGCTTGCTGTCCGCCGCCACCCCCCCGGGTCTTGCCATCCTCCGCCCCCCTCGCGCTTGCGCTCCACCGCGCGACCGCCCCACCCCGCGCTTGCCATCCGGGGCCCGCGCACCGCCCCCCGAACTTGCCAACCGTCCGCCCCCGCACTGCCAACGCCCGCGAATCCACCTGCCCGCGCCGAACGCCGACCACCAGACTGATGGCCTCACAGCCACCAGGGGGGTGGGGCGACATCAAAAATGTAAGTACTATATTTACATGTGTTTGTATATATGTCAGGGTGATGTTTGGTGTTTGTATATATATATAATATATATATACTTATGTTTGGTGCGTGTAATATATGCTATGTGCGTCTTGCTTATCCATGCCTTATTGGTGGTTAACTTATGTGTGTGTGTTGTAATATATATATGCTTAGTGTGTTTGATAAAGCTGATGTGTGTATGGTGGTGTATATATAATGCTTAATGTATGTGTGTGTGCATTATATTGCTTATGTATGTGTGTGCGTGCAATTAAAACAAATATAAAATAAAACATGCGTTGTTGTGTGTGCGTGTTATATCTGCGTATGTATGTGTTGTGTGTGCATATATAGATGTTTCTTATTATGTGTGTGTGTGTATATATATGCCTTATGTTGTATGTGTGTGTGTGTGATATTTTATGCTTTATTATGTATGTGTGCATCTATATTATGCTTGTGTGGTGTTGTGTGTTATATATATAATATATATATAATATATATATATAGTTCTATGCTAGTGCGTATGTGTGTGGTGTCTCATGAGTAAATATATGCTTATGTGTGTGTGTAGATATAATATAAAATGCTGTATGGTGGTTTTTGTATATGGTGTGAATGTATGCATGTGCTGTATGTGTGTACATGCTTATAGTTTGTGTATAATGCTATATTACTAAAGTAATGTGTGTAATGCTGATGTACTGTATGTAAACACTGTATGTATATGTGTGTTATACTGTATGTATAGTTACATATTCTACTATATGTTACTACATGTGGTAGTAGATTAACAGTTAGATGTGGCCAATTTAAGTGCTATTACTGTGGAGTTTGTAGATATTAGTGTATAAATGTATTTGTTACATAAATGTATGCAGTATGACGTGTATACATGATATGTTGTGGATGCGAGTATGAGTAGTGAATGTATGAGTGTGAATTTATATGTGTGTATAGTCTGTATAAATGTGCAATCTATCTATTAAAGGGGAGGGGGGCCCATGTAGAAAATCTGCTATTGGGCCCAAGCACTAACTAAGTTACGCTCACTGGTTAGGTTTCTTTAACATCAGTGTTGTTCCAGCTCACAGTGGTATTGATATCTCCCCAACTCACATCTTACACTCCTGTGGAAACTAATATAACCACATACAGGTAGAGGTAACAGGACATCTCAGGAAATGGGTTATAGAACAATGAACAAGGAGAACTTTATTCAAAATTTGCTGGAAGAGCAGAAATTACATATTGAACCAAACCAAAAGACTACAAACTAAATTGTCACATTATATTTGTACCAGAAGGGTTTACATTCCTACCCTACCTCAGCATCTAAATTCCCATATTGGACAAATCTTGAATATGGTATACAACAGTAACACTGACCCTGTAATATACGAAAACTGTCCAAAAATGGATGCTGGCTGTCATGTGATAAAATATAAGAATGTCTATAATTTGCTGATACAAAAAAAAACATAACATAACACATGTTTACTTTATCCTGTAGTAGATGTAGAGATGTTTTTTTTAGAGCATGTAATCACAGCAGGTTTCAGTGAATATGTGACAACATGGCGCTCCTGTGGAGTGAGGACAGATGTGTGGGGCACTTTATATAATTGCAGTAATTGATGATAAAGTCATTTTTTGGACAATTCGGGATTTTTTGGCAAAGTCATTTTGGACAAATTCTGGTATTTTTTGGACAAAAGTAAATTGGACAAATTCTGGGCATTAGTAAACTTTTAGGGATAAGACAACTATTTAAACACGAATTGCTATAGAATATGTACAGTATAACCAGACGTCCTGTAATATCTAATGTTGTATTGGTCCAGGCTAACAAGATCCATACAAGGTTAGAAAGGTTGTAAGTATGTTTTACCATTACAAAGGCTTGCAAATCCTACAAATCTAATTTAACTAAGTGTTTTCTATGATGAGTTAATTTTTTCACATTAACTTTATATTTTAAGGATGCCCATTTAACCTATATGAGCAATGTATATTATATATATATATATATATAATATATATATTATATATAACACATACTGTACATAAATCAATTGGAAATGCAAACAAAATGTAAAGCATGCTACCAGGGCTAATGCATTATGGAGTATTCGCTTTAATTAGTTCTTATTATTAGCTGAACTTATCACCCATGACTGCTAAGGACATTTGTTGTAATCATTTCAGGCATAATTTCAATTCTGAAAGTTGCACGCTTTTTAAAGCCAAGAAGTTCCTCTGGCAGTTTGGAATATTAATGCTTTTAATAAAGATGTCTCTAATAGGGCTAAAACTATACTAGATAAAAGCGAGCGGGTAAGCTCTTGGCCCATGCAGCAATAATCCTTAGATAATGCATATGGCATAGAAGTGGCATAGCAAGGTCAAATGGGAAAAGTGTTAGACTGAATAGTCAGGAAAATAACAAGTATATACCATTGATACAGTGGGCTGAAGAGCATGTAAATACTAGCGCACAATCAAGTGTTGTAGGAATCTAACCTCAAAGTTGATACAAAGGTAAATTGCATTTCTTGTGGTATCTATTCATATCCATTAATTGTAACAATGCAGATGGGTCTCAGTTGTTGCCAGTTCTTTAGTATTTGAAATGTGCTTCTCAGCACAGAGCCAGGACACCGCTGGACTCATTTGACCCTGACTTCAATTAATTTTGCTGTGCTGTGAAGAGCAAAGACAAACTCAATGTCCATCATGGTTATTCAGGTAGAGTATTGGTGCATGAATACCAATGGCAATGCAAAGATTAAAACTTACTTAAGATTTGTTCTGTTGACATATTTACTCGGTTAGCGCTCAAAGCTTTTGTCTTGAATATATGGTGAAGTTTTGTGTACTGTAACTTCCAAGTGTGACAATATGGCATTTCACAACACATACAGTTTTACTCAACTGAGAACATAGAACGGCAGTAATGTACAGCAGAAGGAAATGCTGCTGAGTGTGATTTGTATTTAGTGCATTGTCCGCACAGTCTGAACACGTTCTTTACTTTTGGCTGTCTTGATTGTTTTCCACCACCTTCTCTTATCTCTGTTGACCTCGTTCTGGGCTGCCGACAGCCCTGTTTTTGTCTTTTTTAACAAAGTCAAAAGTTTCCATTTGAAAAATATAAAAAATTCTATAAAAAGAGACCAAAAGGTCCTACAGTTCTTAAATGGTAGCATTAAAACATCATCAAAAGTCACACAATATGACACAACCCACAGCTCTGTACACCAACGTATGAAAAAGTTAGTAGCACCAGAAACGCTAAAATAAAAAAAGCAAATACAAATTTGGTATCCCGTGACTTGTACCGACCAAAGAATAAAGTAGACATGTCATTGGGCGCACAGTGAGAGCCGTAAATTCAAGCCCACAAGCAAATGGCGCAAATGTGTTTTTTTTCACCACATTCACGCCTTTGGAATTTTTCCCGCTTACCAGTACATGGCATGGAGTATTCAATACCAGCACTATAAAGTGGCAATTTTTACAGAAAAAAAAGCTACAAGATAAAAAGTTATAGATTTTTGAAGGTGGGGAGTGAAAAATTGGAATGAAAAAGCAAAAAAGACCAGGTCGTTAGAGGTAAGCTTTTGGTTGACAATTAGCTGCAATGGTGTCTGACAGCCCTCATTGACTTATAGGATGCATGGTAACAGTGTGATGAGACACACAGGGGCATATTACTAAAAATGGTGCAAACTGCACTATGTGCAGTTTGCCTGTATAGTTTGCCGAGGGTGCAAGATTCATGAATTGTGCGCATGATTTTATGAATCTGGTGCCTCTGCATGCCCGCCGACAGAGTGCCCTTAACAAGGGGTGTGCAACACAATTCTGTCAGACTTTGCATCATAAATGGTGCATAGTCCGACTGAGCCTGGAACTCCATTAGTGACAAAATTGTGTTGCATGAAGAATAGTGCAGCCACAAACACAAAGGGTCGCTTGCAACACATATTTGGCACGGATACTTCTTAAATACATGTGCAAAGTTTATACATAAAAGAATGTGCAAAGTTCTACCATAAAACTGACGCATGACCTAGTAAAAGTGCCCCACAGTTTGCACTTTGAATGGACTGGGCGGGGGTAAGCAGGCCGTATACAATGGTCATGTGACAACAGTTCACAGATATTACACATAGTAATGTCTATGTTGCCAAAGAAGTATTATGATGAGAATGAAAAGATAAAGCAATTGGTGTAAAGTAAATAAATTAAAAATATTCTTAAATTAACTTGAAAGGATGGGATGGAATTGCCAGTTCATCCTAACATGCTAAGGATCTGTCTTGTCATACTGTACAGTGTCTTCAACATTTAAAAGCATTGGTATGATCGCCCCCTCTGCAGTGGCCAAAGTAGCAGAAAATAATCAACAGGCTAGATTTAGTTTGCTGAGAAGCATTATGTGAACAGTTCACTTAGTGAAAAGCAAGTTTAATTTATTTGCACTGATGGTAAACATTGTTTGTTGGACAAGTGGGGAAATATTGAACCCAAGTGTTTAAAGAAAGTCAGTGAAAGTGGTGGAAGAAGTGTCATGGTAGAGGAGCAGGAGTGACCTTATATAAAGCTACATGGCAGAGTGAAGCAGGTTCTGGCGTTTTCTCTAAATCTGTAGAAATTTTCATAAAGGTACAATGCCCCTGCCACTCAGCAAAAGAGATAAAGCAGCTCTTGGAATAGAAAACATTAAATATAAAATGGCCAGCTCAGAGTTCTGATTTTAATTCCCCCCAAAAAACTCTACAAAATCCTTGTAACAGAACTGTGGAAGAGATAGAAGAAGTAGACCAAATCCAACAGAGCAGTGAGAGACTAGTGATGTTCTGTGGCCACGATGTGCGCAGTCATTAAAGCAAAGGCCGTGCACTGCCTACTGTTGGTGGCTGGTTATTTAAATTTCTCTGTGCTATAGTTAAGATATGCTATGATCATCTGTTTTTGAAAAATTTTTAGTAAAACACAATTCATGAAATAATACTTTCGAAAAAAACAAGTGATCATACATTGTCTCTAATTTGATCTCCAGGATATGTTTTCTCCAGGTCTTTGATGCAACTTAACAATTCTTCAGGCGCACTTGCTGAATTGAAGTGATCACCACCTGTGCTAAATTTCACATCATCCTCATTACAAAGCCATCTGAGTACAGAGAGATCGGGCAGATACCATTTTGATTGACAAGTGATTGGAGGCTGAGAAGTTAGCTCTTACAGCACTAGGTATCTAGACAGATCTTATCACCGAACAAAGGTTTACATTAGCAATTGCTGGGTCTGCTGCAACTCCATTTTGAGCAATAGCTTGGAGAAGCGGGCAATATTTTTCAGCCCAAATCAGCAAATTTTGTGAAGATTTGCAACCCAGACAGCAATTCATTGAAAATCGCTGTGATTTGAGCCATAAGGAATGGCTGTTGTATTATAGACAATAGTCTTTTTCTCAGAGTTAGATGTATAACGCAAATGTGGAATTTAGTTGTGTAACAAAATATTATTTTGCAGATCTGGTTATTTGCTTTGTAATTACTGTCCCGTCACTGAGTGCAGACTAAAATCTTCTAGACAGAGAATGTTGTGTGGATTAAACTATACAGTGCTAAAAAAAAAAGTATTCTGCCACATCCAATTACCCAGGTATTAATCCTGCAAACTGAATGTTTCTATTTATTTTAACATATTTATATTAGTCTTTTCTGAATATTTATGATCACAATGTAGCGTTGTTGGACCCCAATATTTGATTGCAATTATTGGAGACGTACACAAGACTGTATACAGCTGTAGGCATTGCACCAGCATGAAATCACATTAATCTAGTATAAAGTCATCAGAACAGGTCTTACAACTGAGTTAGACCATCTGTTCAACGTCTAAAAGGGCATTTAAAACAACAGTAGTAACATGCAAAAGTTTAGGCAGTGTGGCACCCCAATATGAAAATATAAGAAGCCTTGAAAAATCAAGTGTTAATAGTTATATTTATGAGTAACGAAAGGACAATAAGAGCAATCTCATCAATCAATATTGGGTTGTTTGACCACCCATGCCTCGAAACTATCAAAATTTTGAGGTAAACATTCAAACTATTTCCAGAAAAATTGGCACATAGTTTGTTCCAAAGTCTGTGCAGAAAAACAAAGTATGCTTAGGCAACTCTTCTGTCTGGCCATTCAAAATCTCAGAAAGCCTGTGTTGTCAAGGTAGTCTCTTCATCGGCACTGAAGATGTTCTTAAACCGCTTTAATCACTGCACTGCCCTACTTCACTTCCTAATTAATGCTGTCTAAATCCTAACAGAGAATGAATAGGTGGCATGCAGGTACCATAACCTGTGGTAAGTGCACTACTAAGGGCCACTGTAAGGACCAAACCATGCACGACATGCTAAAGAACAGAGCCCTTGATATTGGCTAGAAGATCCGTATATAACGCAGCCAGCTCATGACAACTCCTATTGATATTTTATTACATTATGCCATGGTCACATGTGGTGAGCACTGGTAAGGGGCAGAAGCAGGCACAAGCCACGGCAGATGTATATATAATAGAGTATACAAACCATAAACACATGTAGCGATTTATGTACACACGACCAGTGAACACACATGACATATACTAAATACACAAAAAAAACAGAGCGGAGCAGACAAAATTTTAAAAATCTGATCGTTTGAGGATCGAATCCACCCCACCCAATAACCTCGATCAGTACTGGGCCCGATGAACTTTGTGGTTGGGTCTGCTCATTCCTACCAGATATATATACCACACCCTGTAACTTACCTTGCCCTGTAAATAATCACAAACGGGAGAGTTATGATCTTACAGCTGCTCAGCAAACCCAAATGTAACTGTAGGGAGTGCTGAGCCTCGTTATGACATGAAAAGAGGGACATAGTTTAACAAGGAGAAACATGATGGGTGTGAAAGGATGTACTGGTAGTGAATGACAAATTCTTTCTCCTCTGTATGTTTAAGGAAAAAAACATTTTAGCAGCGCTCACACAAATCATTCTTACTTGTTATGCTCATTTCTGCTTACATTGAATTAAATAGATGTAGACAACAAGTGACATCAATTATCTGCATATGAACATTATGATGTACTCAGCCTGTCCAAATTCCAACTAGGAAGGATTGCCATATTGTTAATCATCATTCTGCCATGAATATAAAAGGGGTACAATGGAAATTGGCCTTTTAGTTTCTCCATTAGCTTACTAATCGCCAGTTCATAGATTTGACAGAAGCTACTTGAGAGAAACCCTATGCAGTCGCGCAAAAACAGAGGAAATTACAGTCAGTTGGAGATATTGAATAAAAAGTATTGCTGTTTCAACTTTTTAAAAAATTATTTTGGCCTAATTTACTACATTCAATTCTAAGGATGCAATTTTCCAAAATAAATATTAACTATCAACTAGAAACAGTTAAAATAGATCATATTGATCACAAAAACTATGATGAATAGTGAAGCAGACCGCATAAGAATGGCCATCTTCGTGCTTATTTATCATTGTCCAGCTCCTTGGGAAGTTCTATGTCTGTTTTTGGTTCTTGATGCCATCAGATTCATTGATGGATATGTTTGTCGCTGAGCTCTGTAACTTATGCTCAGCAATGGATATATTGGTTCAATGTCGCGACACAGATTAATAATGGATGCTGGGCTCAAGAGGAGAAATCCTCCCTCTGACATCCATAGAACCAATTGGTGGTCCTGCCCTGGCTATCGCTGACATTGGCCATTGAATTCAGAATGACCCATGACATCAATCATGACTGTGGAGGGCGACCAAAGTACTCTCCCACTTTCCAAACCTCCATTCTGTGTTTGTATTGTGGAGAGCAGAAATTCTGTGAGCTGTGCTGCCATAATACACCACTACACCCATCATCCCTCCATGTATTCCCAGAAGTCTGTATGATTTTCTACCTTCTGAGTGATCACCCAGTTCAATCCTTTTTTCCTTCCCAAAACTGCACTTTTAAGTGTGCTGTTGTACTACTATCTTACTTATGAACCTTTTAGTGTGCATGTAAGTAGGAGGAGTGAGAAGAGAGGAGTAATGGGGGTGTTGGCGAGAGAGGAGTACTGTTGTATTAGGGACGAGAGGAGTGCACCAGCCTGTTATGAGCAGAGAGGCGTGCACAGGATGCAAGGAGAAAAACAGTAGGTTGCACGGTGTGTTAGGGGGACCCTTTCAGCAGGGAGAGTAGTGAACGGCATGTAATGGGCTACTTTCAGAAGGAACACTATACATCATGGAGGCATACTGGTTTGTTGCTCCTTGATGCAGAATCTGCTAGGAGGACGAATTTCCATTTTTGTCGTCCCTATCATCCCTAGTAACCCAAAGGACCCTGAGATGGGCGCTTTAGGACTTGCTAAAGATAAACACGTCACAGATATGCACTCAGGTTTCTAATTGTACAGCCAGTCCTGGGATAAGAATAGACATGGCAGGACTTTTTTAAGATTATTTTATGAGGAACTAATTGGTATGATAGCATACCAGAATAATACATTTTTGAGTTTCCAAGATTAGGTCACTTTCGATTACACTGCAGCAATAATTGTGCTGGCTCTGCTAATATGGCATGGCACCCAAAACCTATAGTTGGAACATGGCTCCAAAAGCGAATTTGGGTATTCCCTTCTGAGCCCACTTTGTATTCAATTTGGGCCAGTACATAGGTGGTTGAAATGCTGTCAGGGTTGGTCCTGCGACCAACAGCACACTCTCACCTCTCGGGTCCACACTTCCAGAGATTTAAAGGGTCAGCACAACGATAATTGGCGCTGGCCGGCTAAAAATTCTGGAATTCTCATCCTCTTCTTGGCCTTCCTGCTGGATTTTTGTGCCTCACAGCCTAGAAAAGCTTGTTCCATGTCCTTTGCGTTTTATAGTGATTTCCAGTTGTGACCTTGATTCCATTCTGACTACATTCTTTGCTACTCCTGCTTGTCACCGACCACAAACCTACCTTCAGTTTCTGTTCCCATCTGGTTGCCACCCGGACAAAGTCGCCACCTGTGGAACGACATGGTGCAACTTGCGCCACTTTGCGGCAGGCTCTGTGAAAACCCGGGTGCCACTAGACTCTGATCCAGGTGTCAGCTTCATCATCGTCAGTCAATACCCTGGAGACTGACAAGTACAACCCTAGCAAATTCTTTGATCCAAAATGGAATTTGGAGCTCTGCAAGTACCTAGTGGCCTGAAACAATTGTATGTAGATCATTCCACCAAAACCCCAATAGCACCACTTCCCTTCGGCACATTACTGTGTGCCGAAACAGCAAGTAACATCCACACTTGAGGTATTACCGTACTCGGAGAAACATCCTAAAAAGATTGGCGTATATTTTTTACCTCTAAGGCTACATTCACCATGCCATAGGGGACATATGTACACCGTAAGCTTGCGGCCGTACATATATCCCCCATAGGACAGCAATGGGCACCCATGCATTGCTATGGAGAGGGGAGGTACAGCTCCTAGAGTGTGAGGCGAAAAAGTGTACTAGCTGATACTCTTACTTTTAGATAAAGTTTTGATTGATCCTGCTATATGCAAAAAGTATATAAACACAGACCTGCTGATGGGTGGCACCACAGCTTAAGAGAGAGGTGGGAATAACCTCTTGAAGTGAATACTCATACAATAACTTGAAGCACATAACATCTCACCGGCCACTTTATTAGTACACCATGCTGAACGGGTGTTGGACCCCCTTTGCCTTCGAAGCCTCAATTCTTCGTAGCATAGATTCAACAAGGTGCTGGAGAATTCCTCAGAGATTTGGGTCCTATTGACATGATGGCATCACACAGTTGCCGCAGATTGTCGGCTGCACATCATGATGCGAATCTCCCGTTCCACCACATCCCAAAGATGCTCTATGGGATTGAGATCGGGTGACTGTGGAGGCCATTTGTGTACAGTGAAACTCATGTCATGTTCAAGAAACCAGTTGAGATGATTCCAGCTTTATGACATGGACGCATTATCCTGCTGAAGTAGCATCAGATGTGTGGTACATTGTGGTCATAAAGGGATGGACATGGTCAGAACACATACTCAGGTAGGCTGTGGCGTTGCAACATGCTCATTGGTACCAAGGGGCCCAAAGACTGCCAAGAAAATATTCCCACACCATGGACACCACCACCACCAGCCTGAACCGTTGATACAAGGCAGGATGGATTCATGCTTCATGTGTTGACGCCAAATTACTGACCCTACCATCCGAATGTCTCAGCAGAAATCTGAGACTCATCAGACCTGGCAACGTTTTTCCAATCTTCTACTGTCCACTTTCGGAGCTTGTACCCTCAGTTTCGTTCTTAGCTGAAAGGAGTGGCACCCGGTGTGGTTTCTGCTCCGTAGCCCATCGCCTCAAAGTTCGACGTACTGTGCGTTCAGAGATTCTCTTCTGACTACCTTGGTCGTAACGGGTGGCGATTTGAGACACTGTGTGCCTTTCTATCAAGCTCGAACCAGTCTGCCATTCTCCTCTGACCTTGGCAGCAACAAGGCATTTCCGCCACAGAACGCCGCTCACTGGATGTTTTTTCTTTTTGGACCATTATCTGTAAATCCTGAGATGTTGTTGTGAAATCCCAGTAGATCAGCGTTTCTGAAATACTCAGACCAACCCTTGTACCAAAACCAGGCACTCAACACCTTTCTTCCCCATATGATGCTGGTTTGAACTGCAGGGATGTTTGGAACATGTCTACATGCCTAAATGCATGAGTTGCCACCAGTGTGATTGGCTGATTAGAGAAATAGGTTAACGAGCAGTTGGACAGGTGTACCTAATAAAGTGGCTGGTGAGTTGTAATAGGGTATAGTATTCTGGTAAAGTCAAGATCCAAAACTTACATTCAGGTAAGCCTCATACACACAATCCTGTGCTTTGGACATGAATTGTTAGCCCATTGCCTTATTTGGCCATGTCCACCAGGTGGTGCTTACAGCAAATTGCCATCCTGGAATGTGGAAAGAATAACATCAAAAAAGTAGGCAGTTCCGATTTCTGCCTGTCTTTGTGTTGGGGAAGTCACTTGCTATGGACATTGGCATAATGAGTGGTGCTCACCCGACAATGAAGAGCAGTAAACAGTAGCACGTAGGTACGGCTATTGTCGTTTGTCAACTGCAATTCTAATTTAACCAAAAGTTTTGAGAAATCATTGGTCCGCCAGGATTTTATTTGTTCTGATTTTGGGGCTGTGTAATATGAGTGAAGGTTATTTAAACCTCCTAGAGTGTGAGGCAGATAAAGTATACTAGCTGCTACTCTTACTTTTAAATGAAGTTTTGGTACTGTTATAGAAAGTAACAAAACACAGGCCAGCTGTGATGGATGGTACCACAGATTAAGATAGTATGGAGAGAGGTGAGAATAAGTTATTTTTTATTTTTGTAAGCAAATCCCCATCCCACACAGCCACAGGTCCTGTTGCTTGTAGCTCGAATTTTTGTGTGCATGAGGTCTCAGTAAATATGAACTATTTCCTCTTTATAGAGGACAAAATAGCAATATATCTGCGCTGACTGTGACTACTGATGCAAACAGTGATATATGAAGTAACTGACCTGATTAAAACAGTTTTCAATGAGGAGATGGTTACCCCTACCAGGGGCGGACTGGGAATTTAAAGTGGCCCTGGAAAAAAATGTAAAAGTGGCCCCATCTGTGGGCGAGTCAAACAAGTAGGTGGCCTTGTGATGTGGGTGGAGTCTAACTCCATACAAATGTTAATAGATGGTCTAAATCACATGTACACCGCAGGAAAGAGACTCATACTGTCTCCTTGTACAGGAATAATTCTATTTAGAGCCACAACTTAATACTGCCATATATGTACACTAAAACACATACTACATACCTTCTCCAATAAACAAGAAGTACTACTATAAACTAGCCCCTAATAAAATATATTGTAATCTGCCCCACTACGTACAAGAACATAACTCAAAATACTGCCCACTATGTACAGATATACCTACTATAAATGCCCCATGTACAATATATAACTCCTATAATACGCCCCCCTATGTAAGAAAATAACTACTAAATTACTGCCCTCTATGTACAGGAATATAACTGACTATATACCTCTCCCCCTATGTACAATAAATAACTCCTATATACTGCCCCCTATGTACAGAATATACACTACATAATATCCCCCTATGTACAAGAATATAACTCCTATAATACTGCCCCTAGACAGGAATTAACTAATATATAGCCCCCTATGTACAGAATATAACACTTAATACTGCCCCCTATGTACAGGAATATAACTACTATAATATGCCCCTATGGTACAGGAATATACTACTATAATACTGCCCCCTATGTACAGGAATATAACTATTAATACTGCCCTCTATGAACAGAATATAACACTAATACTGCCCCTATGTACAGGATATAACTACTATAATCATGCCCCCTATGACAGAATATAACTACTATAATACTGCCCTCTATGTACAAGAATATAATACTATAATACGCCCCTATGTACAGGAATATAGCTTACTATTACTAAGCCAGCACCCCCCCTCCCCCCAGTAGTATAGCCAGCACACCCCGTATACAGTCAGCGTGCCACCCCAGTAACATCCAGCCACTGTAATATATATATGATATAGTCAGCCCTCCAGTCCTCCTAGTATATTCAGCCGCATATACAGCCAGACTGCCCCTGCCACAGTGTACAGCCCCTGCCCCAGTATACAGCCCATAGCCCCAGTATACAGCCCGTAGCCCCAGTACACAGACCCGCCCCCAGTACCACAGCCCTGCCAGACACAGCCCTGCCCCAGGATACAGCTGCCTGCCGCAGTGACAGCCCTTCCCCAGTGTACAGCCCATAGCCCAGTATACAGCCCCTGCCCCAGATTACAGCCCCTGCACCCATGTACCGCCTGCCCCGTGTACCGCCCTGCCCAGTAAGCCCCTGCCCAGTATACAGCCCTGCCCCAGTACACAGCCCCTGCCCAGTACACAGCCCCTTCCCCAGTACACATAAGCCCCTTCCCAGTGTACAGCCCCTGACCCCAGTGTACAGCCCCTGCTCAGTGTAACAGTCCATAGCCCAGTGTACAAGCCCATAGCCCCAGTGTACAGGCCATAGCCCCAGGTACACAGCCCCTGCCCCAGACACAGCCTCTAGACTGGCCGTTCCTATTGATAATTTGTAGGATTAGATTAATTAATTTTTTTCACCCAAATGCGGAGAGACTCTTTTGTTATAGTCCTCTTGGTTCTGAATCACTTTACTGCCCCCTTGTCAGCGGGGCGTATAGTGATATTGTGATTCTTTTGAAGCGAGATTATGGCGTTAATTTTGCTCGAGTAAATTGTTCTCATACGAATTCCTAGCTATCTTTTATCATTAATCATTTAATATCTCTGATCACAAGTGTTGAAAAGTATTTGAATACCTCCGAGTATTCATTTATTGGTGGAAATTAGATTTTTTTTTTTAAGGTGCATGGATGTATGTGTCTTGTTGCATTACCATACTGGCGTGGGGGTTATCTATGATATATTTTTTCAGGCAAGATTCCTCAGAACTTTTTGATGCATATGAATGCATCAAATTTTTAAGGTTTTTGTTGGCGCAAATTTTAACAATTTTAACAATTTCCTTCACCCTCAGTTAGGGTGTAATCACTTAAAGAGACCGTCATGCAAATAACCCCCCTAAACTAAATATATTTTCATAAACTGCCATTAGAGAGCATTGCCTCTATCCCCTTCATTGTCCCTCTACTGCCTGTAAACTAAGCATGAGGTCCTAAAGCTGTATGCATGACCTGTGAAATGTCCAATGAAGCGTAGCATATTCAAGCTGTCCACTCTATTCATGAGTTGGAGGCACAGCCACACCCCCCGTGCTTGACGACAGCCTGTATAATGGAGTGAGGTATAATGGTTGTAATGTTGTCCAGTGCTTCCTGGTACTGGTGGCCACACCCCCTGCAGCCTGTTGTGTGTATAGAAGAGATACAGCAGCTCCAGGCAGCCATGTTACAGCAGAACATGTCAGATTCAGGTGGTAGCTGATGTCTGTGTCTCTCACCTGTATATTAGGAGGATGCAGCATGTCAGCAGATGACATACACACACTAGCTATGCTTACTATACATTACACACAGACATGAGCAGGGGGAGGAGAGGGGAGGGGTACAGGAGTGACATCACTGCCTCTGACCATGGTGACCAGCCTCATTTACATGATAAAAATAGATAATTTTACAATGAATAATGTATGATGACTAGATAAAGGCTGGGATGGGATCCTTGTGAGCTGTCCAACAGGTAGTGGTGACGACTAGTGGCAGAGACCTGATGACAGGTGTCCTTTCATAATAATTCTTTGTGTTATATGAGGTCTTCATGGCTGGATGTTGTTCTTTTTTTGTCTTCTTTTCTTTTTGGGATTCCACCCCTGCACCTTTTCTCTTACATTTGGTTGGTATTGAAAAAATCCTGTATATGTTTTCTACTTTTTTCTTTTTATTTGTCTTTATTTCCCCTATTTTTGTTCTTACTGGTATAATGGACTATTTTTTGGAATACATTGTATTGCTTGTCATACTTTTTTTTTCATTATTTTGTCTTGTCGTGTAATTTCTATTGGTAGGTGAGTATTCTTTTTATATCAGGCATAATCCTCTATTATACTTAGATCATTGTTTCAATAGATGTTCATAGCCATTCATCGTGGGTATTGTTATTGATGTGGATGTAACTGGTTGATCCCTGATTTTGGTGGTTGGAACTTCTTGATGGTTGTTAGTTATTTAATTATAGCACTTAATGATATTGTGTATCTACTTGTATCATCTCGTTGTTCTGTTTACATCGTGTGTCTAAAATCCTGTGATGTTGGTGTGTACTGATGTCAATTGTCTTGTCTGTTATTCATCTATTGTTTGAAGTTCACCTGATGTGATATATCATTTGGGTCCTCTGAGCTGATTGTTCTGAGTATGGCGTATGTGAAACCCGATCTCTTGAGAATTTGTTCCTTTCTTATTCATAAAATCTCTTGGCTAAACGGTTAACGGGCGGGGCGGACTGGCCATAGGACCCACGGGAGAAATCCCGGTGGGCCGATTGGTTTGGGCCGGTCCGGGGCCGGTCTGCGGACGGTGGGGCGCGGTGGAAAAAATAAAAACACATGAACTCACCTTTCCGATGCCCCGATGCTGCTCCCCTGCTTGATTCAGTCCGGCCACGGTGACAGCTCCGTACGGCCGGTCGCGCATATGTACTGTGCTGGCTGGTGTACCGGGGGCAGGGGCTGTATACTGGGGCAGGGGCTGTATACTGGGGCAGGGGCTGTGTGACTGGCAGGGGCTGTAACACTGGTGCAGCGGGGCTGTAACTGGGGAAGGGGCTGTACACTGGGGCAAGGGGCTGTGTACTGGGGCAGGGCTGTGTACCGGGGCTATGGGCTGTATACTGGGGCGCTTATATGGGCTCCAGGGCTGTATAATACTGGGGAAGGGGCGGTATACTGGGGCTATGGGCTGTACACTGGGGCGGGGCTTGTAACTGGGCAGGGCTGTATACTGGGGAAGGGTGTGTACTGGGGAAGGGGTGTGGTACTGGGCAGGGGCTGTACTCTGGGGCAGGGGCTGTATATGGGCAGAGGCTGTATACTGGAACAGGGGCTGTATACTGGGGCAGGGCGTACACTGAGCAGGGGCGGTAACTGGCACGGGGCGGTACACTGGGGCACGGGGTGTATACTGGAAGGGGCTGTATACTGGAAAGGGGCTGTATACTGGGGATATGGGCTGTACACTGGGGCAGGCTGTAACTGGGGCAGGGGCTTGTAATACTGGGGCAGGGGCTGTGTCTGGGCAGGGGCTGTACCTGGGGCTATGGCCTGTACACTGGGGCTATGGGCTTGTACACTGGGCTATGGACTGTTACACTGAGGCAGGGGCTGTACACTGGGGTCAGGGGCTGTACACTGGGAAGGGGCTGTGTACTGGGGAAGGGGCTGTGTACTGGGCAGGGGCTGTGTACTGGGGCAGGGGCTGTATACTGGGCAGGGGCTTACTGGGGCAGGGGCGGTACACGGGGCAGGGCGGTACATGGGGGCAGGGGTGTATCTGGGGCAGGGGCTGTATACTGGGCTATGGGCTGTACACTGGGGAAGGGCTGTCACTGGGGCAGGCAGCTGTATACTGGGGCAGGGGTCTGTGTACTGGGGCAGGGCTGTGGTACTGGGGCAGGGGTCTGTGTACTGGGGCTACGGGCTGTATACTGGGGCTATGGGCTGTATACTGGGGCAGGGGCTGTACACTGGGCAGGGGCAGTCTGGCTGTATACTGGCGGACTGAATATACTAGGAGGACTGGAGGGCTGGCTATATATATATATATTACAGTGGGCTGATGTTACTGGGGTGGCACGCTGACTGTATACGGGGTGTTGCTGGCTATACTACTGGGGGGAGGGGGGGTGCTGGCTTAGTAATAGTAGCTAATTCCTGTACATAGGGGCGTATTATAGTAGTTATATTCTTGTACATAGAGGGCAGTATTATAGTAGTTATATTCCTGTACATAGGGGGCATGATATAGTAGTTATATCCTGTACATAGGGGCATATTATGTGTATATTCTGTTCATAGAGGGCAGTATTATATTAGTTATATTCCTGTACATAGGGGGCAGTATTATAGTAGTATATTCCTGTCCATAGGGGCAGTATTATAGTAGTTATATTCCTGTACATAGGGGCAGTATAAGTGTTATATTCTGTACATAGGGGGCATATATTAGTTAATTCCTGTTAGGGGCAGTATTATAGGAGTTATATTCTTGTACATAGGGGGCATATTATGTAGTGTATATTCTTGTACATAGGGGCAGTATATAGAGTTATATTATTGTACATAGGGGGAGAGGTATTATAGTAGTGTATATTCCTGTAACATAGAGGGCAGTAATTAGTAGTTATTTTTGTACTAGGGGCGTATTATAGGAGTTATATATTGTACATGGGGCATATTATAGTAGGTATATTCTGTACATAGTGGGCAGTATTATTGAGTTATGTTCTTGTACGTAGGGGGCAGTATTACAATATATTTTACTTAGGGGCTAGTATTATAGTAGTTACATTCTTGTTTATTGGAGAAGGTATTGTGTATGTGTTTTTAGTGTACATATATGGCAGTATTAGTTGTGTGCTCTTAAATGAAGTTTATCCTGTACAAGGAACAGTATGAGTCTCTTTCTCTGCGGTGTACATGTGATTTAGACCATCTATTAACATTTGTATGGAGTTTAGTACTCCACCCACATCACAAGGCCACACCTACTTGTTTTGACTCTGCCCACAGAATGGGGCCACTTTTACATTTTTTTCCAGGGCCACTTTAAATTCCCAGTCCGCCCCTGGTAATGGGTAACCATCTCCTCAATTGAAAACTGTTTTAATCAGGTCAGTTACTTCATATATCACTGTTTGCATCAGTAGTCACAGTCAGCGCAGATATATTGCTATTTTGTCCTCTATAAAGAGGAAATAGTTCATATTTACTGAGACCTCATGCACACAAAAATTCGAGCTACAAGCAACAGGACCTGTGGCTGTGTGGATGGGGATTTGCTTACAAAAATAAAAATAAACTTCTCCTACCCTCTCCATACTATCTTAATCTGTGGTACCATCCATCACAGCTGGCCTGTGTTTTGTTACTTTCTATAACAGTACCAAAACTTCATTTAAAAGTAAGAGTAGCAGCTAGTATACTTTATCTGCCTCACACTCTAGGAGGTTTAAATAAACCTTCACTCATATTACACAGCCCCAAAATCAGAACAAATAAAATCCTGGCGGACCAATGATTTCTCAAAACTTTTGGTTAAAATTAGAATTGCTATGTTTGACAAACGACAATAGCCGTACCTACGTGCTACTGTTTACTGCTCTTTCATTGTCGGGTGAGCACCACTCATTATGCCAATGTCCATAGCAAGTGACTTCCCCAACACAAAGACAGGCAGAAATCGGAACTGCCTATCTTTTTTGATGTTAATTCTTGCCACATTCCCAGGATGGCAATTTGCGTTGTAAGCACCACACTGTGGACATGGCCAATAAAAGGCAATGGGGCTAACAATTCATGTCCAAAGCACAGGATTGTGTGTATGAGGCCTTAACCTGAATGTAAGTTTTGGATCTTGACTTTACCAGAATACATATACCCTATACACTCACCAGCCACTTTATTAGGTACACCTGTCCAACTGCTCGTTAACACTTAATTTCTAATCAGCCAATCACATGGTGGCAACTCATGCATTTAGGCATGTAGACATGGTCAAACATCTCCTGCAGTTCAAACCAGCATCAGTATGGGGAAGAAAGGTGTTGAGTGCCTGGTTGTTGGTCAGAAGGGTTGGTCTGAGTATTTCAGAAACGCTGATCTACTGGGATTCACATACAACCATCTCTAGGATTTACAGATAATGTCCTATGGTCCGAAAAAGAAAAAACATCCAGTGAGCGGCAGTTCTGTGGGCGGAAATGCCTTGTTGCTGCCAGAGGTCAGAGGAGAATGGGCAGACTGGTTCGAGCTGATAGAAAGGCAACAGTGACTCAAATCGCCACCCGTTACAACCAAGGTAGGCAGAAGAGCATCTCTGAACGCACAGTACGTCGAACTTTGAGGCAGATGGGCTACAGCAGCAGAAGACCACACCGGGTGCCACTCCTTTCAGCTAAGAACAGGAAACTGAGGCTACAATTTGCACAAGCTCATCGAAATTGGACAGTAGAAGATTGGAAAAACGTTGCCTGGTCTGATGAGTCTCGATTTCTGCTGAGACATTCGGATGGTAGGGTCAGAATTTGGCGTCAACAACATGAAAGCATGGATCCATCCTGCCTTGTATCAACGGTTCAGGCTGGTGGTGGTGGTGTCATGGTGTGGGGAATATTTTCTTGGCAGTCTTTGGGCCCCTTGGTACCAATTGAGCATCGTTGCAACGCCACAGCCTACCTGAGTATTGTTGCTGACCATGTCCATCCCTTTATGACCACAATGTACCCAACATCTGATGGCTACTTTCAGCAGGATAATGCGCCATGTCATAAAGCTGGAATCATCTCAGACTGGTTTCTTGAACATGACAATGAGTTCACTGTACTCAAATGGCCTCCACAGTCACCAGATCTCAATCCAATAGAGCATCTTTGGGATGTGGTGGAACGGGAGATTCGCATCATGGATGTGCAGCCGACAAATCTGCGGCAACTGTGTGATGCCATCATGTCAATATGGACCAAAATCTCTGAGGAATTCTCCAGCACCTTGTTGAATCTATGCTACGAAGAATTGAGGCAGTTCTGAAGGCAAAAGGGGGTCCAACCCGTTACTAGCATGGTGTACCTAATAAAGTGGCCGGTGAGTGTATATTGTGCTTCAAGTATTGTATGAGTATTCAACTTCAAGAGGTTATTCCCACCCTTCTCTCTTAAGCTGTGGTGCCACCCATCACGGCAGGTCTGTGTTTATATACTTTTTGCATATAGCAGGATCAATCAAAACTTTATCTAAAAGTAAGAGTATCAGCTAGTACACTTTTTCTGCCTCACACTCTAGGAGGCTGTACCTTCCCCTCTCCATAGCAATGCATGGTGCCCATTGCTGTCCTATGGGGGATATATGTACGGCCGCAAGCTTACGGTGCTACATATGTCCCCCTATGGTCATGTGAATGTAGCCTTAGAGGTAAAAAATATACGCCAATCTTTTTAGGATGTTTCTCCCGAGTACGGTAATACCTCAAGTGTGGATGTTACTTGCTGTTTCGGCACACAGTAATGTGCAGAAGGGAAGTGGTGCTATTGGGGTTTTGGTGGAATGATCTACATACAATTGTTTTCAGGTGCCACTAGGTACTTGCAGATCTCCTAAATTCCATTTTGGAATCAAAGAATTTGCTAGGGTTGTACTTGTCAGTCTCCAGGGGTATTGGACTGACGATGATGTAAGCTGACACCTGGGATCAGAGTCTAAGTGGCACCCGGGTTTTCACCAGAGCCTGCCGCAAAGTGGCGCAAAGTTGCACCAGGTCGTTCCACAGGTGCGACTTTGTCCGTGGTGGCAACCAAGATGAGGAACAGAAACTGAAGGTAGGTTTGTGGTCGGTGACAAGCAGGAGGTAGCAGAAGAATGTAGTCAGGAATGGAATCAAGGTCACAACTGGAAATCACTATAAACGCAAAGGACATGGGAACAAGCTTTTTCTAAGGCTGTGAGGCACAAAAATCCAGCAGGGAAGGCAAGAAGAGGCTGAGAATTAACCAGAATTTTTTAGCCGGCCAGCGCCAATTATCGGTGTGCTGACCCTTTAAATCTCTGGAAGTGCTGGACCCTGGAGAGGTGAGAGCTGTGGCTGTGGGTCGCAGGAACACCCATGACAGCATTTCAACCACCTATGTACTGGCCCAAATTGAATACAAAGGTGGGGCTCAGAAGGGAAATACCCAAATTCAGCTTTTGGAGCCATGTTTCCAACTATAGGTTTTGGGGTGCCATGCCATATTAGCAGAGCCAGCACAATTATTGCTGCCAGTGTAATAGAAAGTGACCTAATCTTGGAAACTCAAAAAATGTATTATTCTGGTATGCTATCATACCAATTAGTTCCTCAATAAAATAAATCTTAAAAAAGTCCTGCCATGTCTATTCTTATCCCAGGACTGGCTGTACAATTAGAAACCTGAGGTGCATAATTACTGGTGGTCACCCATGTGTGTATCTTTAGCAAAAGTCCTAAAGCGCCATCTCAGGGGTCCTTTTGGGTTACTATGGGATGATAGGGACGACAAAAAATGGAAATTCGTCCTTCCTAGCAGATTCTGCATCAGAGGCAACAAAACAGTATGCCTCCAATGATGTATATGTTTCCTTCTGAAAGTAGCCTCATTACATGCCGTTCACTACTCTCTCCTGCTGAAAGGGTCCCCCCTAACACACCGTGCACTACTGTTTTCTCCTTGCATCCTGTGCACGCCTCTCTGCTCATAACAGGCTGTGCACTCCTCTCTCCTCCTAATACAACATGTACTCCTCTCTCCTGCCAACACCCCATGTACTCCTCTCTTCTCCTAACATGCCATGCACTCCTCCTACTTACATGGCACACTAAAAGGTTCATTAAATGTAAGATAGTAGTACAACAGCACACTTAAAAGTGCAGTTTTGGGAAGGAAAAAATGGATGAACTGGGTGATCACTCAGAAGGTAAGAAATCATACAGATCTTCTGGGAATACATGGAGGGGATGATGGGTGTAGTGGTGTATTATGGCAGCACAGATCACAGAATATTCTGCTCTCCAGCAAATACAAACACAGAATGGAGGCTTTGGAAAGTGGGAGAGTACTTTGGTCTGCCCTCCACAGTCATAGATTGATGTCATGGGTCAGTCTGAATTCAATGGCCAATGTCAGCGATAGCCAGGGCAGGACCAATCATATTGGTTCTATGATGTCAGAGGGAGGATTTCTCCTCTTGATCCCAGCATCCATTATTAATCTGTGTCGCGACATTGACCAATATATCCATTGCTGAGCAATAAGTTACAGAGCTCAGCGACAAACATATCCATCAATGAATCTGATGGGCATCAGAGAACCAAAAACAGACATAGAACTATCCCAAGGAGCTGGACTAATGATAAATAAGCACTAAGATGGCCATTCTTATGCCGGTCTGCTGTCACTATTCATCATAGTTTTTTGTGATCAATATGATCTATTTTAACTGTTTCTAGTTTGATAGTTTAATATTTTATTGTGGAAAAAATTGCATCTTAGAATTGATGTTAACGTAAATTAAGGCAAAATATTTTTTTAAAAAGGTGAATACAGCAAAATTACTTTTTTATTCAGATATCTCCAACTGACTTGTAATTTCCTCTGTTTTTGCCTGCGACTGCATAGGGTTATCTCAAGTAGCTTCTGTCAAATCTATGAACTGGACGGATTGTAAGCTAAATGGAGAAACTAAAGCCAAATGTTTCCATTTGTACCCATTTTATATTCATGGCAGAATGATTTTATAACATATGTGCAATCCTTCCTATTTGGAATTTGGACAGGGCTGAGTACATCATAATGTTCATTATGCAGAGAATTGATGTCACTTGTTGTCTACACATCTATTTTAATTCAATGTAAGCAGAAATGAGCAATACAAGTAAGAAATGATTTGTGAGCTGCAGCTAAATGTTTTTTCCTTAAACATACAGAGGAGAAAGAGATTTGTCATTCTACTACCAGTACATCCTTTCACACCCATCAGTGTTCTCCCTTGTTATAAACTAATGTCACCTCTTTTCATGGTCAATAACGAGAGGCTCACACTCCCTACAGTTTACAATTTGTGGTTTGCTGAGCAGCTGTAAGATCATAACTCTCCCGTTTGTGATATTTACAGGGCAAGGTAAGTTACAGGGTGTGGTATATATCTGGTAGTAATGAGCAGACCCAGACCACAAAGTTCATCGGTCCCAGTACTGATCAAGGTTATTATTGGTGGGGGTTGGATTCGATCCTCAAACCTGATCAGATTTTTAAAATTTTTGTCTGCTCATCTCTGTTTTTTTGTGTATTTAGTCTATATGCATGTGTGTATACACTGTGTGTGTACATAAACTGTACATGTGTTATGAGTTTATATCTCTATTATATATACATCTGCCGTGACTGTGCCTGGCTTCTGCACCACTTACCATGTGCTCACCACACTGTGACCATGCATAATGTAATAAAATAGTCAATAGGAAGTTGTCATGAGCTGGCTGCAGTATATATACGGTTATCTGCATTAGGCCTAAGAGTTTATCAAGGGCTCTGTTCTCTTATGCATGGCTCTGCATGGTTCTAGCGTCCTTACAGTGGCCTTAGTAGTGCACTTACCACAGGTTATGGTCCTGGGCATGCACCACCTATTCATTCTCTGTTAGGATTTAGACCAGATAATTAGGAAGTGAATAGGGAGTGCAGTGATTTAAAGCGGTTAAGAACCATCTTCAGTGCCGAAGAAGAGGACCTGACCTTGACACACAGGCTTTCTGAGATTTAATGGCCAGACAGAATGATTTGCCTAAGCGTACCTTTGTTTTTTTTCTGCAAGACATTTGGAACAAACTATGTGCCAATTTTTCTGGAAAATTAGTTTGAATGTTTACCTCAAAGATTTGATATAGTTTCGAAGGCATCGGGTGGTCAAACCAAATATTGATTTGATTGAGATTGCTCTTATTGTCCTTTATTTCGTTACTCATTAAATATAAACTATTAACACTTGCATTTTTCAAGGCATTCTTATATTTCAATATTTTGCCACACCTGCCTTAAACTTTTGCATAGTACTAATGTTTTAAATGTCCTTTTAGAAGTTGAAAGATGGTCTAACTCAGTTGTAAGAGCCCTTGTTCTGAATGACTTGATACTATGATGTATTTCATGGGGTCAATGCACTACAGATGTATAACAGTCTTGGTGTACGGTTCTCCCAATAAATTGCATCAAATTATTGGGGGTCCAACAACCTACGCATTGTGATCATAGAATTATTCTAAGAAAAGAAATATAATATAATATATGTTAAAATAAAATAGAAAACATTCAGCTTTGCAGAGATTAAATACAATGGGTAATTTGGATGTGGCACATACTTTTTTTTTTAGCACTGTATAGTTTAAATCTCACAAAACATTCTATGTCTAGAAGATTTTAGTCTGCACTCAGTGACAGGGACAGTAAAATTACAAAGACAAATAAACCTAGATGCTGCAAAATAAATATTTTGTTAACACAAATAAATTCCACATTGCTTATACATTAACTCTGAGAAAAAGACGTATTGTCTATATACAACAGCCATTTCCCCTTAAATGGCTCAAATCACAGCAGATTTTCAATAATTTGCTGTCATGGGTTGCAAATCTTCACAAAAATTTGCTGATTTGGGCTTGAAAAATATTGCCCGCTTCTCCAAGCTATTTGCTTCAATAAATGGAGCTTGCAGCAGACCCAGCAGCATTGCTGATGATAAACCTTTGTTCTGGTGATAATGATCTAGTCTAGGATACCTATTGTGCTGTTAAGAGCTGAAAATTCTCAGCCTCCAAGTCACATCTGTCAAATACAAGAATGGTAATCTGCCCAGATCTCTCTGTAACTCAGTATTGGCTTTGTAATTGCAGGAGGATGTGAAATATTAAGCACAGGCTGGTGATCACTTACAATTTCAGCCAAGTGCGCCTTGAGAATTGTTAAGTTGCATTAAAAGACCCTGGAGAAAACATATGCACTGGAGATCAAAATTAGAGAACAATGTATGATCACTTGATTTTTTTTCAGAAAGTATTTAATTTTCATTGAATTGTGTTTTACTAAATAATTTTTCAAAAAACATGATGATCATAGCATATCATTAACTATAGCACAGAGAAATATTATAATTACACCAGGCAGTGCACAGGCCTTTGCTTATAATGACTTGAGCACATCTGTGGCCACAGAACATCACTAGTCTCTTCCACTGCTCTGTTGGGATTTTGGTCTACTTCTTCTAGTCTCTTCCACAGTTCTGTTACCAAGGATTTTGTAGAGTTTTTTGGGGGGGATTAAATCAGAACTCTGAGCTGGCCATTTTATTATTTAAATGTTTTCTATTCCAAGAAGCTGCTTTATCTCTTTTGCTGAGTGGCAGGGGGCATTGTCCTTTATGAAAATTTTCTACAGATTTAGAGAAAAACGCAAGAACCTGCATTCACTCAGCCATGTAGCTTTATATAAGGTCCAACTCCTGCTCCTCATACCATGACACTTCTTCCACCACCTTTCACTGACTTCTTTAAACACTTTGGGTTCAATATTTCCCCACTTTGCCAACAAACAATGTTTACCATCAGATGCAAATAAATTAAACTTGCTTTTATCACTAAAGTGAACTGTTCACATAATATGCTTCTCAGCAAAGCTAAATCTAGCCTGTTGATTATTTCTGCTACTTTGGCCACTGCAGAGGGGGCTATCAGTACCAATGCTTTTAAATGTTGAGACACTGTACAGTATGACAAGACAGATCCTTAGCATGTTAAGTGCTGAACTGGCAATTCCATTCCCATCCTTTCAAGTTAATTTAAGAATATTTTTAATTTATTTTACTTTACACCAATTGCTTTATTCTTTCATTCTCATCAATAATACTTCTTTGGCAACATAGACACTACTATGTGTAATATCTGTGAACTGTTGTCACATGACCCATTGTATACGGCCTGCTTACCCCGCCCATGTCCATTCAAAGTGCAAGACTGTGGGGCACTTTTATTCAGGTCATTGCGTCAGTTTTATGGTTAACTTTGCACATTCTTTTATGTATAAACTGCTTGCACATGTATTTAAGAAGTATCCGTGCCAAATATGTGTTGCAAGCGACCCTTTTGTGTTGTGGCTGCACTATTCTTCATGCAACACAAATTTTGTCACTAAAATGGGAGTTCCATGCTCAGTCGGACTATGCACCACATTTATGATGCAAAGTCTGACAGAATTGTGTTGCACACCCCTTGTTAAAGGTGCACTCTGTCGGGGCAGTGCAGAGGGCACCAGATTCATAAATCATGCGCCACAATTCATGAATCTTGCACCCTCTGCAAACTATACAGGCAAACTGCACATAGTGCAGTTTGCACCATTTTTAGTAAATGTGCCCCTGTGTGTCTCATCACACTGTTACCATGCATACTAGAAGTCAATGAGGGCTGTCAGACACCATTGCAGCTAATTGTCAACCAAAAGCTTAACCTCTTAACGACCTGGTCCTTTTTTGCTTTTTCATTCCAATTTTTCACTCCCCACCTTCAAAAATCTATAACTTTTTATCTTGTAGCTTTTTTTCTGTGTAAAAAATTGCACTTTATAGTGCTGGTATTGAATACTCCATGCCATGTACTGGGAAGCGGGAAAAAATTCCAAAGGCAGTGAATGTGGTGAAAAAAACACATTTGCGCCATTTGCTTGTGGGCTTGAATTTACGGCTCTCACTGTGCGCCCCAAATGACATGTCTACTTTATTCTTTGGGTCGGTACAATCACGGGATACCAAATTTGTATTTGTTTTTTTTATTTTAGCGTTTTCTGGTGCTACTAACTTTTTCATACTTTGGTGTACAGAGCTGTGGGTTGTGTCATATTGTGTGACTTTTGATGATGTTTTCAATGCTACCATTTTAAGAACTGTAGGACCTTTTGGTCTCTTTTTATAGAATTTTTTATATTTTTCAAAATGGAAACTTTTTGACTTTGTTAAAAAAAGACAAAAACAGGGCTGTCGGCAGCCCAGAACGAGGTCAACAGGAGATAGAGAAGAGTGGTGGAAAACAATCAAGACAGCCAAAAGTAAAGAAAGTGTTCAGACTGGTGCAGGACAATGCAAACTAAATACAAAATCACAATCAGCAGCATTTCTTCTGCTGTACATTACTGCCGTTCTATGTTCTCAGTTGAGTAAAACTGTATGTGTTGGATGAAATGCCATATTGTCACACTTGGAAGTTACAAGTACACAAAAACTTCACCATATATTCAAGACAAAAGCTTTGAGCAGCTAAACCGAGTAAATATGTCAACAGAACAAATCTTAAGTAAGTTTAATGCTTTGCATTGCCATTGGTATTCAATAGCACCAGATACTCTACCTTGAATAACCACTGATGGACATTGATTTTGTCTTTGCTCTTCACAGCACAGCAAAATTAATGTGAAAGTCAGGGTCAAATGAGTCCCAGCGGTGTCCTCGGCTCTGTGCTGAGAAGCACATTTCAAATACTAAAGAACTGGCAATCAACTGAGACCCATCATGCATTGTTACAATTAATGGATATGAATAGATACCACAAGGGAATGCAATTTACCTTTGTATCAACTTTGGAGGTTAGATTCCTACAACACTTGATTGTGCGCTATGATTTACATGCTCTTCAGCCCACTGTATCAATGTAATATACTTTTATTTTCCTGACATGTCAGTCTAACACTTTTCCCCATTTGACCTTGGCTATGCCACTTCCTATGCCATATGCATTATACTAAGGGATTTATTGCTGCATTGGGCCAAGAGCTTACCCGCTCGCTTTATCTAAGTATAGTTTTAGCCCTAATTAAGAGCACATCTTTATTAAAAGCATTAATATTCCAAACTGCAAGAGTGAACTTCTTGGCTTTAAAAAGCGTGCAACTTTCAGAATTGAAATTTATGCCTGAAATGATTACAACAAATGTCCATTAGCAGTCATGGGTGATAAAGTTGCAGCTAATAAATAAGAACTAATTTAAAGCGAATACTCCATAATTGCATTAGCCCTGGTAGCATGCTTTACATTTTGTTTGCATTTTCCAATTGATTTAATGTACAGTATGTGTATATATATATATATATATATATATATATATATATATATATATACATTGCTCATATAGGTTAAAATGGGCATCCTTAAAATATAAAGTTAATGTGAAAAAATTACTCATCATAGAAAACACTTAGTTAAATTAAGATTTGTAGGGATTTGCAAGCCTTTGTAATGGTAAAATCATAACTTACAACCTTTCTAACCTTTGTAATGGATCTTGTTTAGCCTTGGGACCAATACAACATTAGAATTACAGGACGTCTGGTTATACTGTACATATTCTATAGCAATTCGTGTTTAAATGAGTTGTCTTATTCCTTAAAAAGTTTACTAATGCCCAGAATTTGTCCAAAAAATGACTTTTGTCCAAAAAATGCCCAGAATTTGTCCAAAAAAATGACCTTTGTCATCAATTACTGCAATTATATAAAGTCCCCACTACTATCTGTCCTCACGGCCATGTTTCACATATTCACTGAAACCTGCTGTATTACAGTGCTCTAAAAAACATCTCTACATCTACTACAAGGATGAAAGTAAACAATGTGTTATGTTATGTTTTTTTTTGTATTCAGACAAATTATAGACATTCTTAATATTTTAATCAATGACAGCCAAGCATCCAATTTTTTTGACATTTATCGTATATTTACAGGGTCGTGTTATACTGTTGTATACCATATTCAAGATTTGCCAATATGGAATTTAGATTGTTGATGTAGGGTAGGAATTGTAAACCCTTCTGGTACAAATATTAATGTGATAATTTAGTTTCTATGGTCTTTTGGTTTGGTTTCAATATGTAATTTCTGCATCTTCCAGCAGAATTTTGAATAAAGTTCTACTTGTTTCATTGTTCTATAAACCCATTTCCTGTATGTCCTTTTACCTCTTACCTGTATGTGTTATATTAGTTTTCCACAGGAGTGTAAGATGTGAGGTGGAGATAATCAATAACCACTGTGAGCTGGAACAACCACTGATGTTAATGTAAGTTGTAATGGTACAACTTCTGATGGTATTAAAATGCCTTTAAAGGTTGTCACTATTCAACTAGTATAGTTTACCCTTTAGAATGGGAGAACACACACAGATACACTAGTTGTGCTTTTGAAAACCCCAGAATTCCAGTCTTTCTATCAGATATCTTGAAAGTATTTTTATTTAAAGTCATCAAGGAAATGTCATCTGTATAGCATCATCATCGTCTGCTGTTAGGCTCCTTTCACACACATGTATATGATTGAAGTGCATTGTGCAGGGCACAGTGAGAACACACGTTTTATTGAACCATTCCGTTGCTGAAAAAAAGTTAGATCCAACTTTATCTTTTGTACAGCCAGGAAGCATGTCTACCTATGCAGAGGGGAGGGGTAAGGAGTACTCGTCCCTCCACCTCTCCAGCCAAACATATGCTACATATGCTTGAGTCCCAGCCTAGTTGTAGAATATGTTCGTGTAAAAGCACCCTTATATTGATAAAAAGTAAAAAAATTTTAGACCCTTCTATGTGTTTAGCCCTGCTTGTCATTAACGGTCAGTATACATGTTTAAATGTAATAGTCCATGGATATCTGGATGTAATATCATCTGATAGAAGTATTGATCCTAGCAAACTGAATATTTTTTTTTAAATGTGAGAGAAGATTTACATCTTTCTCTATTTGAAGGACCTTTATATGACAATTCATATTCTTCTTTTTAGTTATCTACTGGGGTATTTCCGCAAAAAGAGTCAAGAATTAATAAAACAAGTAGATCATTTTAAACATAAGATCTATGTGTGTGATTCGTTTACCTCCTGCAAATCTTCTGTATAAAGAATTGAAAGTTTCACAATGTCAAAAGTTGTTTCCTGAATGTGAGATGGTCAGCATCCCCTCTGGTTCTGGCCTATCAATCATGTAAACTATGATAAGGACATTTAAATGTCAGTATAAATTGGGATTGAGGTTGAGATTATCTCCAGCGTTATTTGTGTATCAGAGATCTGACCTATTTCATTTTAGTTATGAGAACACATAGAGGACAATTAGTATGCGGAGCAATTTGTCAGTTGTCAAGGTTGCAAATCTAAAGAGTCAGATCTTCGGAGGGTAGAAAGTCAAACGCATTGGAGTTACCATTCAGTCAGTGTATAAGACTGGTGAATTTGTATCCCTTCTGATCTTCTATGGAAGCCTTTCCGAATTCCTTGGGCAGTGAAAGAAATTGAATTGCTGAAAGTGCTAAAGACTACTATGCTGGGCATCCAATATAATATGCAATGCAGCACTGCATTTTGCATTGTGACTGGAGCTCTGTTTCTGATTTAAGGTTTAAAATCCTGTGTAATCATGTCATGACTTTTATAGATGTTTTTAAGTAAAAGTCAGATGAGCTCTGAAAACACACTATAGCCACTCACAGAGAACCCCAGTGAAATTCAATGTAGAGTTCAATATATATATATATATATACACTCACCGGCCACTTTATTAGGTACACTCGTTAACACTTAATTTCTAATCAGCCAATCACATGGCGGCAACTCAGTGAATTTAGACATGTAGACATGGTCAAGACAATCTCCTGCAGTTCAAACCGAGCATCAGTATGGGGAAGAAAGGTGATTTGAGTGCCTTTGAACGTGGCATGGTTGTTGGTGCCAGAAGGGCTGGTCTGAGTATTTCAGAAACTGCTGATCTACTGGGATTTTCACGCACAACCATCTCTAGGGTTTACAGAGAATGGTCTGAAAAATAAAAAACATCCAGTGAGCGGCAGTTCTGTGGGCGGAAATGCCTTGTTGATGCCAGAGGTCAGAAGAGAATGGGCAGACTGGTTCGAGCTGATAGAAAGGCAACAGTGACTCAAATCGCCACCCGTTACAACCAAGGTAGGCAGAAGAGCATCTCTGAACGCACAGTACGTCGAACTTTGAGGCAGATGGGCTACAGCAGCAGAAGACCACACCGGGTGCCACTCCTTTCAGCTAAGAACAGGAAACTGAGGCTACAATTTGCACAAGCTCATCGAAATTGGACAGTAGAAGATTGGAAAAACGTTGCCTGGTCTGATGAGTCTCGATTTCTGCTGCGACATTCGGATGGTAGGGTCAGAATTTGGCGTCAACAACATGAAAGCATGGATCCATCCTGCCTTGTATCAACGGTTCAGGCTGGTGGTGGTGGTGTCATGGTGTGGGGAATATTTTCTTGGCACTCTTTGGGCCCCTTGGTACCAATTGAGCATCGTTGCAACGCCACAGCCTACCTGAGTATTGTTGCTGACCATGTCCATCCCTTTATGACCACAATGTACTCAACATCTGATGGCTACTTTCAGCAGGATAATGCGCCATGTCATAAAGCTGGAATCATCTCAGACTGGTTTCTTGAACATGACAATGAGTTCACTGTACTCAAATGGCCTCCACAGTCACCAGATCTCAATCCAATAGAGCATCTTTGGGATGTGGTGGAACGGGAGATTCGCATCATGGATGTGCAGCCGACAAATCTGCGGCAACTGTGTCATGCCATCAAGTCAATATGGACCAAAATCTCTAAGGAATGCTTCCAGCACCTTTTTGAATCTATGCCACGAAGAATTGAGGCAGTTCTGAAGGCAAAATTGGGTCCAACCCGTTACTAGCATGGTGTACCTAATAAAGTGGCCAGTGAGTGTACATTAGCAATAACCCATTTACTTCCCTGAATAGTACAATACAGAAATATATATCTTCCCTCCATATCATATTTCACAGATATTTCTTGAAATTTAACTCTCTTATGGAACGCTATTAACACCCCTTGTGAGTATGATGAGTTACATGAATGGGATACCGTACCAAACCATCTTTGTCTAACAAGAGACGCATTATAACCTTTATTCGTTTGATTCTGGTCTCTAACCCACGGACATTCCATGATTATATTTTAATTTGGTAATTGCTGTTCTTCATTTGAATACCATATTCGTCCCACTGTATACATATACCTCTTCATACATAAAAGAAGAGAGGAGCAAGGAAACACCCCAAAAAAAAAGACCCTGAAACAACCCATAGACAAATTGATACCAATATCCTGGTGTCACTGTCTTGAACTGCATCACAGCACCCCGCTACCACGGTCTCTACCGGGCCAAATCTTCCGTAATATATATATATATATATACCCTGTTTCCCTGAAAATATGACAGTGACTTATATTATTTTTTGCTCCTAAAGAGGCACTAGGTCTTATTTTCAGGGGACATCTTAATTTTTCCATTAACAAGAATATACATTTATTGTTGAACAAAAAAACAACTTCTCTTACATCCTTATGACTCTCCAAACTCTGAATCTCCAGCTGTGTTTCTTGTGACTCCATTTCTATTAGAATCATTAGCTCCAGTCTCTCATGTTTAGTAAAAGCACTTTCCATAAATGACCCCATCTTATCCTGGTTGCTGCAGGTATCACTTTGTAGCACAACAGCCAGTGATTTACTTCCATGAATTCTTCTCCATGTCACAACCTTCTGCAGCATCTAAAAGAATTCCTAATACTAATGTATGACGTGGGGGAGATGCTGCAATGACGGCCTCTAGGTCTTATTTTCAGGGGAGGCCTTAGATTTCTAAGAATGAACAAAAATGTACTAGGTCTTATTTTCGGGGGATGTCTTATTTTAGGGGAAACAGGGTATATGGAATGCCACAAAACACTTTTGAATCATACAGAAGAGTACTTTGAAACCCGGTCACTCTCACCTAATCTATTCACTTTTCTGGTTACATTTCATAACTGGTGTGAGAAAAACAATTGTCAAATTATCAATTATGCTACATGGTCTGTGTTTTTGATGCACAAATTGTGCGCTAATTTACACTGGGATTTTAAATTTTGGTGCAAGGGTTTACAACTAAAAAGATTCTGAACTGTCTCCACATTCATGAAGGTGAAATAGAAATCCATAAACCAGCTTTAAGCTCATTAATTTGGGGGCCAAAAATTGCGACAATAAAAGTGTTGGGAACCTAGAGGTGCCAGAAAAGTCACTAATTACTAAACTGTGCCCAAATTGAGCAACCAAATTAAAAAGGCATATTGTGGCGCAGATACTTTATAAATATGACTCCTAAAGGGCAGCAAGGGGAAAAAAATATGCCAACAAACTGGTGGAAAGCCAATAATGAATTCCTCCCAAAGTCTCACATTTTTGCAAAATATGCAGAAGTACAAAATAATTTGAAGAAATGTTGTAATACATGTTATGAGAGCCAATCTCTTCATTTCTACATATCTCTCATCTTGTCTCCTACTTTCCTAAGCAGGTGTAAATTTTGAAATTTTTGGTGAATCCTATCCTTTTTTAAAAAAATAGGGTAAAAAATTATGTTTTGCTACATAACTTTTTCATACCTTGATGTACAGAGCTGTGCAAAATTGGATTTATTTATGGTATGGGAAAATATATTTTTTTTATTCCATTTGAACAACCATAGGACCTTTTGATCACTTTTTTAAATCAGTATATTTATTACATTTTCAATAAAAAAGACATGTTAAAATCATATGGAGGTTGTGAGATAAAATACAATATTTGCAAAATCATTAAGCCCTTCCTGCATAATGCTATAATAGATTGTTGATACACTGGTATTTGCTGAATATTGCAGCAAACATTTGTGGCTAACACCATCAATCAGTGCTGGCTCCCTTTAAATACTTTGCTGCTGGCATTTGAATGCAGGAGGCCCATGCACACCATCATCTTAGCAAGGATTGTAGCGCCATCAGTGGATGGGTAACATTCTCTCTGTGAGACACTCAGGCCTGTAATTTTTCTAGATATGTAACAATTTGTCTATTAAATGCCTGCCTACTGCAATACAGTAGTAGCAGAGGGTCTGAGAAAATTTTTAAAAACTCTAAAAGTTCAAAATATCCCTTTTCCCAAGATAAATAAAATAAATAAACAATCAAACATATTTATACACAAATCAGTTATCACCATGTCCCAAAATGCCCAATCTATATAAATATGAAAATGAATATTCCTGTTGGTGAACCTCTCAAACAAAAAATAGCACCAAATTTCCCAAGTAACCCTTATTTTTGCAATTTCTCTACACGTAAAAAGGTAAATAAAAATGATCATATGGTGAATCTGGTACCAGAAGCAGTGTGTGTCACCCTACTGTTACACCTGCATTGGGAGACTATGATCGTTATTGCCGCAACGTGTAAGGAGTTCCCTTCTGGATCGGATGCTTCTGATCCATTCTTTGGCAGCCCCAGGGTCTGACGAAACAATGAAGCTAAAATGATTGAGATTTTCTTCATTTTTGTTTTTATCCAGTAATTGGGAAAATAAAATTAAACTATATAAATGAGGCATGTTCCCAATCATATTGACCCACAGAATAAAAATAACATATCATTTTTAGGGGATGGTAAATGACACTCAAAAATTTAATAAAAAATACACAACAGACAAACAAGAATCAATAATTTTCTTACCTCTACTCAGAAAGAGTTAAAAAAATTCTCAGCAATAAGATATAGATGCCCCAAATTGAAGTATCTGTAAAGTGCATCTTATCCTGCAAAAATCAAAGCCTCATAAGCCCACACCACCAAAAAATTATTTTATAAAATAATTTCATAGCTTGTGCAATATGACAAATCAAATTGGGTAACATATTTTTAGGGCATTTTAGCATTTTATCCTTTGTGAAAGTATAATTTTTTTAAAAAAAAATGCATTAATTTCAACAACAAAAAATGTACATTTTTAAAATAGCACCCCCACGTGAAACACTTAAAGTGTAACACATTTTGTAAAAGTTGTTTTCTGCAGGTTTAGGGTTTCGTTTTATTTAATTTCTGGGGTTTATTATTATTATTTAGGCCTCCCAAAGTCACTTGAAACTTAAGTAGGTTGTTCAAAAGTCTTGGAGATTCTCATGAAAATGGGAAAAATCCCAACTAAAGTTCTAAGCCTCTTAACATCCTACAAAAATAAGAGAAAACATACAAACATAAAGCAGACATTAGGGAAATGTTAGTGATGAGGCTTTTTGAGTGGTCTGACTATTTGCCTGGAAAGCTGAAAATTTTAATCTTTAAAAATAGAGAATTTTTCAGAATTTTGGTTTCACGAGAAAACAATCTCTAAATCATGAATATGTTTAAATGCTCCAAACTTAAAAATAAACCACTTAAACCACTTCAGATTTGAAAAAAGGGCATGCCAGAAAGATGCAAAACTGCTGGATTTCTTGGAAATTTTGGCATATTATGGCATATTAGAAGGTTACTTTATTATGCAGAAAACAGACCCTCATAAGGTCTTTACATGGAATAATTTAAATTGCTCTTGACTTTAAACCAGGCAAGCAAAAATGGAAACAGAAAAACGAAAAATGGCATCAGCGGGAAGTGGTTAACCAATAAAGTAGTTTGTGAAAGCATAGCATTTTGATACAGTCAAGGCAAAAGAAATCATATTATAACCCAAACTTTGCATATTGAAGAACAGGGGAAAAAGGCTCCCACGGTCCCAGCTGTACAATACAGCTAACACCCACTTGTTACTGCGGCGGGTGTTGCTGGCACCAATCGTGGCAGTTGACCTAACTTACCATTTAATTGCCCCCCCCCATAATGTCATCAGAGGGGGGCGATCGGTTCCCATGGCAGGCTACAGTCTCATTGAGACTTATAGGCTTGCCATGTGTAATGATCTCTAATAGGCCCCAGATGGCAGGCTATTAGAGATCAGCAGTAAAATTACTATATACGGCAATGCAGTTGTATTGCAGTATATAATATTTGGAATCAGACCTTGCAGGGTTACGGTACCCTTTATACAGCAGCGCGTCAGAAGACGATTTAGGGACATCGGGTCAGTCTGGTTCCGGTGTCGGGCTGTGATATCACAGCCTAGACCCGGCACTAACACCCGGGATCGGAAAAACTCTGTGGCGTGTAAGTGGATTGGACTCGGTAAGCACAATGGGGGATCCGATCCCTCCTGCCATAGCCCCGGGGTCTGGCAAGTCCCTTGAGGCTGCTGGCTTCTCTCCCCACTGAGTTCTGCCTCCAGCATGCTCAGTTACTTACACTGTACACTGCAATACGCTTGTTCAAGCTAAAAGGTGGAAAATGTAAAAAAGTTAAAAAAAAATTATTAAGTCATTTTATATAATAATAATTTAATAATAATTAAATAAATAAATAAAATAAAAGTCCCATAATCTGCCTAGTTATACATAAAATGCAAATAAAGTATACAAAAATAAAAAAAAATTACACAATGAAATGAAGTGAATTTATTTTCCAAAAAAATTAAAAGTTTCTAAATCGCAGGACCATATTATTTCAGCCCATGTGAAACACTTAAAGGGTTGTTTTACATACGTTGAGGGGTGAAGTTTCTATAGTGGGGTAATTTATGGGGTTTTACTATTATTTAGGCCTTTCAAAGTCACTTGGAAGCTGAGTTGTCCCTCAAAATGTGAGTTTTGTGGATTTCCATGAAAATGAAAAAAATCTCACCTAAAGTCCTAAGCCTCATTACATCCTAGAAAAATGACAGGATGCATAAAATATCATCCCAACATAAAGCAGACATTCTGTAAATGTTAATTATCAAGCTTTTTGGGTAGTTTTACTTCCTGGCTGGAAAGCAGAACATTTAAAACTTGGAAAATTAAGAATATTTATGAACTTTTGTCAAATTTTTTTAAGACCGAAATGCAAAACTTATCACTTAAATTTTACAACTAACATGGGGTACAATGTGTCACGAGAAAACATTCTCAAAATCACCTAGATGTGTTGAAGTTTTCCGAAGTTATAACCAATTATTCTGACACAAGGCCGATTTGAAAAGTCGAGTCTGGTCATTAAGCTGAAAACTAGTGTCGGTGATAAGGGGTTAATATACAAATTACTAAAATAAAGTTTTTAACAAGTTGGGTTATGTTCCAGGATTATTAAATTATAGATATGGTCAGATGCAGGCAGGAGGAATCTACAAGCAGATCTATTTCTGATAGTAGAATCCCGGAGCCTCATCACCAACATGTCCGCTCAACACTACTTGTCACATAATGACCAGGTGTTATGTTACTCCTCTTGTACACACAGGACTCCCCCTTATCTCTCCAAAGTTATGAGTGGGGGAGGAATAGCTGATTCAGACACATTTCTCTGTGCAGGAAGAAAATGTATCAATTCAAAAAATTTAGTTTCATTTTAAGGAAATGTGAAGTTTTCAACTCTGTTTAATAAAATATCAAGCACTGAACCCTATAAACATGTATTTAGAAAGGCGTCTTACAAAAAGTATACTAAAAGGCACTTGAACATCAGACTCGCATTATTTACTCATTACTTACAATATTCTTCGTTATTATAACACTCATTAATGAGAATTAACACCTACAGAAATAACAGGGCATTTTATACTAGTTGTGACCTTAACAACTCAGCTAGAGCTGTCACCACTGTTAGAGACTGCAAAGAACAGGATCAATCAGGAGAAGTCTGTAAGTCTGTTCTGCATCCAGACAGTATTATTGATGAATCTGTGTCCTCAATTTCTAGAAGACTGCTTTCTTACTTTCCTCAGCCAATTACACTAAGTAAACACTTCAGTAATATCAGCTACAGTATTTGGCTGAGCACCTGGTAAAAGTGCAGGTCACTGATCCTAATACGTTATACACATTTCAAAGAAAATCTTAGTTGCACAAAATTTATACATCATATTTTCTAAGCTTGCAAAATAGACAGGCATATTCGGTATTTATAACAGATAGATTTAAGTCCATAGTAGTAATGGTAGATTATTCAGTTTCCCTTAAAACCTTGTTAGTACTCATGATATGCAAGTCAAAAGCCAAAGCTTTCATTTATCTGTGTTGGTGCTAATGAGGATCTATTTATAAATTATTTTCTGTAGCAAACTTTAAGGTGGTTATCCACCCTAAAATCTGCTGCAAACTGGTATTTAAATCAATGTGGTACATGCGTGCTACCACAAACACAGACCACCATATTGGGGAGGATCATTGTTGCCCCATGATGTCACAGGCGGTGGAAATCTCTCCCTACATGGCTGAGCCCACGCACTGCTGTTCTTAAAATGCAGGTGGCACCCAGATTCGAACAGAATTTTTAAGTTTAGGTTGGGTTTAGTTTATCGGGTCAGCTCATCACTGCCTAAGTCATGCAGTTTAAGGACAATAGTAACAAATACTAATGAAATGTTTGTAAACTTTATACTTTGCAGAAAGTTATACAAATGTCTTGAAAAGTATCTCTCTAATTATTCTACCATTTGGCAAATGTAAATAACTAGCTCTGTCTCTCTCTGTCTCTCCCTCTCTCTATCTGTCTGACTCTCTCTGTCTATATCTCTCTGTCTGTCTGTCTCTCTCTGTCTGTCCATCTCCGTCTGTCTCTCTCTCTCTGTCGGTCCGTCTCTCTGTCTGTCTCTCTCTATGTTTCTCTCTATCGGTCTCTCTGCATGTCTGTCTCTGTCTGTCTTTCTCTCTGTCTCTTTTTGCCTCGAAGCTGAGCTGTGATTGGTTACCAACTGCCACAGCAGCCAGCAGACAATGGCTCCTGTATGTGGTGGTTAGTAATGGTATTTTGGAAAGTGCAAGGTTAAAATTTCACCTCAAAACCTAGTCTATGAGTTCCCTGTGTCCCAGAGAACAGATGTGCAAAATTTGGTGATTATAAATGTGGCATTGCAGCTTCTTTTACAATACATACACACACCTAGATACATACATATGCAACAACCATTGCATGGGTTGGATAGTTGTTGCAACTATCTATTGCACCTCTCTATTTCCTCTAACCAATGATATGCTGTGTTCTGTACTGTAAAGTGAGGTGCTGCCTTGTGGGTGGGAGCACATGGTCTGAGTTGGAGAGCTTAAGAAAAAACAAGTTTAGACTCAAAAGAGTGTGAAGCACACTCCGGTGCTGCAGAAGTCAGTGTTCCACACCAGGAAGCAGAGGTGTCTCAGGCCTGATGCTTAACACCTTGGGCTGTCAGGAGACTAAGCCCTAGAGCAGATGTCAACCATCTGGACTCGTCTCCATCTTTACCAGCCCAGCCTGATGATATTAACCAGGCTGTGAGCATATTTTACTGCAGACCTGCACTCTGACCAGCTTTCCAACCTGCTGAATTTGCTGCTGATGAAGTTCCAATAAAGAACTGAGTTGATTTGTGCAACATGCCTCCATGTAATCCCTGGATCAGGCTGTTCACCCTCATCCTTCATCAACCTGGCATCTCTACAAACACTTAAGGGGTTGCCCCAGGGAAAATCTTCCATTCCATGAGCCTCTTCCTCCATTTTTCTTGCATACTCCACCTGCTGAAGACGTGCCAGGCTGTAGACTAGTACTCCAGTCCCAATACCCAGCACCATGACCATAGTGTGCCCAAGGCCCCATTAGCCAGCCACTCCACCTCCAGCCAATGAGGAATGTTTAGGCCTTTGTGGGGGATGTTGCACATACACTCAGCTTCATATATTAGATTTTGGTAATTCTACCTGACTTAAAGCATTAAATGTTTATTCTGATTTCATGTCAGTGAGAAATACATGCACATATGTCTTTTTATATAGTGCATCTAAACATCCAGTTTTAACAGTATAGTACCATATGTACTTGAGTATAAGTCAACCCAAGTATAAGCCGAGGACCCTAATTTTTCCACAAATAGCTGAGAAAATGTATTGACTCGAGCAAAAGCCAAGAGTGGGAAACGCATTGGTCACAGCCTCCCGAGTAATAAAATTCCCAGCAGCCTCCCCCTCCATGTAATGAAATGCCCTGCAGCAGAGCCCCTAGTAATGAAATGCCCTGCAACAGAGCCCCTAGTAATAAAATACCCTGCAGCAGAGCTTCTAGTAATTAAATGCCATGCAGCAGAGACCCTAGTAATTAAATGCAGACAGCTCCCCCATTGATGCAATGCCTTGCAAGTAGCCCCCTTCCCCATGAAATGCCCTGCAGTGAGCCCCCCCCCACACCTATGAAATGACCAGCCGCCCCTTATTGATGAATGTCCTGGGTGTTAATAAAATAAACTAATATGCTCACTTTTTGGAACCCACTGATGTTTCCCACGGCTTCTCTTCCTTCAGATCTTCATCTCTAACAAAGTGGGCAGAAACAAGGCGATGCACTCTCTGCCCGCCAGCACACACTATGACGTCAGCAGCAGCGACACTGCTGCATCATAGTGTGCACCGGCGGGAAGAACGCCTGGACATGTCTCTACCCACTTTGTTAGATCTAGAGGAAGAGGAGCGGCGGGAAGTTTATTTTCTCGTGTATAAGCTGGTGTATAGATGGTGTTTTTTAGCACAATTTTTGCTTACACACAAGTATATACAGTATTTAAAAATATTCATAAAATCAGATGTCCCACTTGTCACCAAACCTCATAATAATCCCTCATGTTCCATTTTCTTACTATTTTCACTTGCCTGCACAATATTTTGCACAATTATACCATTTACCTTTATTACTATCTGCAAACAGTTGTGTCTAAGAACTATGTGGTTGCCACATAGCATATAGAAAAATGGGATGGTATGGGATGGGTGTAAAAGGGGATGGCTCTGCCATATCAATTATTTCGCTATTCTGTACCCCTAAAGAATACAGTGCTGCCACTTCCTTCACTTTCTAAAGTACAGACTGAAAAAGCTGTGTAATGCGTTCAGCTATCTCTGGCAGCACCGCAGAGATGAATAGAGCAGCAGGGATACGAGGAATGTACTGCTCTGTAGGTAAAATGAACCCCTACTAGGTTAACTATGGGTGTCCCACACTTGGGACCCTCATTGTTCAGCACGTTATCTCCTATGGATAGGACAAAACTATATGCGTCTCCTGATCTGACTGGATAACTTTAACTGTGCAAGCAGCATAGCAGGCCAATATAAAAGAGATGTGTCAAAAAATAAAACCACATTAGAAAAATATGTTTAAAAAAATATTATTGATAAATTCCAGCAAAATTAGCCATTGTTCTCATTGCTTGTTTGTGATATTTTTATTCATCCAATTCTTCATAAAATATTACACAGTTCCTACAGAGAAGGAAGGAAGAGGATGGTCTAATTTCCTCACCACAATCATAATGGAAAGTACATTCATTGACCCTAGTAAATAAACATTTATGAAGAAATAAACTTCTTTCCATTGCTGTACAAGGAGGGTTTCACTATACAATCTGCCTATCTATCATATTGGTATAATTTATTTATCGGCATATTATAGTAAGTTATATTATTATACTGAAGACTAAGTTTTTGCATTCTCTGATTTGCTATGGATATCCAATATCAATGAAATTTACAAAGCAAAAAAGATTTGCCTACTTAACCATGATTTCCTGCAAGCATTAGTTAACCATTTGGCTGCAATCACATTTTCTATCCAGGCAGTTGCACTTTAAGCAATGTCTCACGTTCCAATACACAAATGTTCATTTTGGGCAACACAATCTGATTTCCTGTTAATGTGTAATTATCACCATGTTCAGCTCTGCGGTCACTCGCTGCCTTAACACAGTGTGGACCAGATCTACTAAAACAATCTAAGTCTAGGACGTTGACAAGTCTTTGACTACATAAAGGGTTAAACCAATATTAGATTTCCATCATGAAAGCAGGAAATTCAATTGATTGGTATTCTGAAAGTAATTTACTGCTTGCATTACCAATTACCCTGTAAAATTTGTAGCAGGTGCATGGCACTTGAATTTTTCATGGGTGATATAAGAATCAAAGATATTCTATTTTTACATTTTCAGCACATCTGTTGTACATATCAAGAGGATGTGAATTTTAAATCCATGTTAATTATCTGAATAGTGAATAAACATGTTGTTATAACACTATGGGAATTGCAATCATTGGATCTTATAAAGGCTGAGGAATAGTTTTGATGTTAATTATGTATTTGTTTTTTGTCAAGAAGGTAAGTTTGGAGTTTCTTAGAGATTTGTACTTTTTATGGAGGGGGATTGTTTTTTTTGTTTTTTTTTTTGCTCAAGTTTGTTTCTTTTGCCATGTGACTGAGAAATAAGTCTAAACCTTATGCACTTTTCTCACAAATTACATCACTACAATTCTTCTCGTCAATCCTGAACGAGCTGGCAATTATATTGTCTACTAAAGGCGTTTATTATATACATTTATTTTATATTTATCACCAACTTAAATGGGTGATTCCACTTTGTACACTTACCATTGTTCAAGGGATAGAAAATAAGTTCCTGATGGATCTGACTGCTGGGATTCCCCAGAGGTTATATGAATGGTGCACTAGTTCACCTGCTTTACCTGTGCTACATTACTCCAATTCTTTTGGGGCATTTGGGCAACCTTGTAATATTGGTTCACGGGAGGTCTTGTCCCCACTGAAATTAAAGAAAGAATAGGTCAATGTGGCTTATATTTGCTAGAAAGGACCTGAGTACCCAGCAGTCATTGAGTGAACCTTGAACAACTGTTAGACCATCTATCCACTGTATAAAGCTTTGAAAAAAATGAATTCATTGAGGAGCACTTTGGGATTATCATGACTTTTCCGTTTTGGCTTCATTTTTTTTAAATAAATCACACACTTAAATCCATTGTATGTTGGTCATCTCAGGTTTTATTTAAAGGGCGGCCTTTCATTGTACCTGTGGGATAATATGCTACCTCGTTGTTTTTCGAAGGATTCAAATGGGAATAAATGTGAAAGCCAGAGAATATGCTTATTCAAACGCTAATATACTCCTAAAAAATTGCATTTGTACTGCTTTTGGATCTACAGCCCAGTAAAAAATGTATATAATCAATGCAATTGTAAGCAGCTGTCAGATACCTGTCCAGCAATCCAGCACAACCACAACCTGACTTTAGATAAAACCGCCCTGATAAAGGCAAACCTCCAGGAACCTGCTATCAGACCCTGGGAGACCCTGCAAGTGGATAGGGGGAACTTACTTTGTTTGCCTTCTACTGAATGGTGGAACAAACAGGGAACAAGAGGCCAGATAGAGACCAGTGTTCAAACAAGAACACAGAGGTACAAAGAATAAAAAATAATTTCTCATAAATTTCTCATAAATGTCACCATTTTATCCATTAGAAACAAGATAGTTGTCCTTGGATACAACTAATGGACACTGAGTTCACACTGTTTAAAGTAGTACTCTATGGTAACACTATGTAAATACAATGTGTGAGTGCAGCCTAACATCCCATTCACATTGCGTTTACACAAATACGGTGTAAAAATAGTGCTTACATTGTGTTTATGTAAACGCTGTGTAATTATGCCATCAATGTGACATTAACACAATGTAAACATGATGTAAATGAAAAGTGTGGGAACAAAGGCTAATATTGCATTCACATAGCTTTTATGTAAATGTGATATAAAAATTTTGGGTACCCATATATACTCGAGTAAAGGCCGACCCGAGTATAAGCCGAGACCTGAACCTCAAATATATAGCCTGCCTGCCTGCCCCCTCGAATATATAGCCTGCCTGCCCCCTCAAATATATAGCCTGCCTGCCCCCTCGAGTATATACCCTGCCTTCCTGCCCCCTCGAGTATATAGCCTGCCTGCCTGCCACCTCAAGTACATAGCTTGCCAGCCCCTCACGGTCCGTCGCAGGCACCATGACTTCAGCCGCAATCTAACATCATAGAGTGTGCCGATTAGATGACGTCCCAAAGACTGTGACGGACCAGGACCTCATGTCGGAGACACGATGGATGCCGGGGAGCGTCAGAAGGGGAGTTCACTTTTTGTTTTTTTCCTTGACTCGAGTATAAGCCGAGTTAGGTTTTTTCACCACATTTTTTGTGCTGAAAAACGAGGCTTATACTTGAGGGTATATGGTAATTTATCATTCCAATTTGTCTTTCACTTGGTTGTCTATGTTCAATTCCATTTTTGTTTTATCTGAATTCATCAAGTGAGTCTATGTTCCAAATGTTTTTAGTTTTCTGAGGCACAGTGTACAGGTATAAATGGACATGGAATACAATTAAACATCTATCCATATAGTAATGTTCCTTTTGTACACGACATACAATGCTTGAGGCTTCTGTGCCTCAAACTTTTTAAGAAAAAAGGAAGTGGAGGGGGACACTTTCAGACAGTTGGAAAGAGGCCTTAAGTTGATATTCACGTCTGTTTTTGACTTTGCTAGGCCAATAAATGGGTTGGTATTTGGCCTTTATGTCCAATGTAAACTCTTGCATATTGGAACGGCTCTCTGTATTATAAAAGTCCAGAGTAGGAGTAGTGTCACATGAGAAGACAATAGGGGAGGGGCAACATAATGATAAAACTGCAACAAAAGAAACAGGAATAAAGAATACACATAAATCCAGTAAAGCGTAATCCAAAGTAATAGCATTACATAACTCTCCTCCATGGTATGTGTAGCTAACTCGATGGATTATTCACCCGACCCGACTATTTCAGGTGGATGTTGTGACACAAGGATCCATTGTAACATGTATTTCAAGGATGTGGTTTATAGTTGGATAGGAGGGTCTCCACCAGGAGTCTTTCCTGGTACCAGGTGGTCAGCATAAAGCAGTCGTATATAGATTGTTTTACCTGTGTAGGCAGAATGTGTATGAAGCTTTCCCAGCTTAGAAAGAAACGCTCCACATGTTTTTCTTTTGGGAGGAGGTCTCTGACCAGTCCATTTTCATGATAAAGGACAGTTTCTCCAGGAACAGTCTGAATGGTGGTGTAGATGTGCCTAGCCACATGTGTAGGGTGGTTTTGACCTCTGCTGCAGGAATAATATACAATAGTTTCCGGCTGCCTGGTGTGCATGGATAGTCATCGGGGTCCATATATCCGAATATTGCCCAAAATGGGTTCAGGGGTGCTGCTGAGGTGAGGTGGTCTACAGTGAAACAGTTTAACCTTTGCCAGAAGGTTTGTATTCTTGTTCAAAGCCATATGCAATGATACAGGTCAGCACCTTCTGACTGACATCAGGGGCAGTTAGTAGTTATGTGGGTGCCCATATGGTAACTTCTGACAGGAGTAATATAGGCACGGGGGTATAGTTGCAGGTTAATCTCTGTGTATCTGCTGGATTGGAGACCGAGTTCTATTGCTTTTAGTAGTGTGGCGGTTGTGAGCTGAGATATTCCTGCTCTCGAATAACGAGCCCCATTGAAGTCAATGGGAGACTCGAGAATTTTTCAAGGGGACCAAGGCTCTGCACAGGGAAGCTTGGCCAAACACCTGGGAACCACATAAAAGGATGGAAACACCACGGAAATGGACAGGAAACAGCAGGGGCAGCATGCATGGATGCCTCTGAGGCTGCTTAATCGCACCATTATGCCAAAATTATGGGCAACAGCATGGCCATGACAGAGTGACTGAATGAGGCTAGATAGCATCTAAAACATCAATAATTGACCCTGACACTATAGGGGACGGCATGCAGAGCGCAGCGGCAGGCTAGAGAGTGTCATGGCACATACCCTAAATGGACTCAGGCTTACCAAAGGAGGTGAGCAAGAAGCGCTGAAATGATTTCCTTTGTGAACAAAAGGTTGACGGTATATTAGTCGATAACACAGCATGGTGGCGACATAGTGACACAAGTTCCATAACGTATCTGGTGAAACACCCGAAAAATGAGCCTGACACAGCTCTTTTGATAAGGGGACCATGTGGAGGCAGCCATGGAGACGACTTCCATGCATTAAGAGCGACAGTATGGGCATTCTATTGCGCTGCTATGATTGCAACTTCAGCTCTCCGCACATGGCGGCGACAGATGGGCCGAGTTCCACTATGTATCTGGTGATGTGAAACACCTGAAAAATTCTGCCTGACACAGCTGTTTGATAAGGGGACGATGTATGGAGGCAGTGAAATAGTAGTAGATAAAGGTGCTGCAGTTAAAACTAGTTAGTTGGATCTTGAGATGGAGGCTGGCGCTCCGCTGCCAGGAGATTTCGCCAATCCATGCCCTGTCTCTAGGATATCCCAAACAGCAATTCTAAGAACCTTGTTATAAGATCAGTGTAGTAGCGTTCTATAAGTTTAGATATGGCGGTGTGAGGGAATGTAAGAGATGCGCAAGAAGCGCGGAATAATAATCGTAAATGATAAAAGTTTGCCAGTATATTTGTGGATTACACAGCAGCGGGGTGTGCGACAAAGGTTACAAGTTGATGTGGAAGCCATGAAAACAACCAAAATTCTGCCTGACACAGCTCGTTTTGATAAGGTACGATGTATGGAGGCAGTGAACTAGTAGTAGATTAAAGGTACTGCAGTTAAAACTATGTTAGTTGGATCTTGAGATGGAGCTGGCGCTCCACTGCCAGGCGAGCTTTCGCCAATCCAAGCCCCTGTCTCTAGGCTACTCCCCAAACAGCACTTCTAAGAACCTTTTGTATAAGATCAAGTGTAGTAGCGTTCTTATAAGTTTGGGTTATGGCGGGTGAAGGGAATGTAAACAGATTGTGGATTACACAGCAAAGTGGCGACAAAGTTAACAAGTTTGATGTGGTATCCATGAAAACAACCCAAAATTCTGCCTGACACAGTTCGTTTGATAAGGAGACCATGTATGGAGGCAGCTATATGGACGACTTTTGGAGGCAGCTATGGCGATGACGCGTGGAGGTAGCAATGGAGACAACGTGTGGAGCCAGCTAAAGAGACGACATGTGGAGGCTGCTATGGAGACAATTTAATTTGGAAAGTGCCTGTATGTGGCAGTCCAAAAAAGTTTTCAAACCAGAGGAGCAGGTAGGTGGTTCTCCAGAAAAATTAAATACATAGAGTACTATAGATAGAGCCAATTGGCCCTGGCAAAAAATAGCCAGTTTCCTCTGCTTTAGTGTACAAAGAGGAGGAGAAGGAGGACAATGAGGAGGAGGAGTGCATACATTATTCAGGTTGAGCTTCTTTAACCTGGTGGAGAATGAAAATCCGGAGAAATCCAGGCTTTATTCATCTTGATAAGCGTCAGCCTGTCAGCGCTGTCAGTCGACAGGCGTGTACGCTTATCGGTGATGATGCCACCAGCTGCACTAAAAACCCGCTCGGACAACACGCTAGCGGCAGGGCAGGCAAAAACCTCCAAGGCGTACAGCGCCAGTTCGTGCCACATGTCCAGCTTTGCTAACGCTTTCCCTGACCAGCAGCAGCTCTCTCCCTAGCGGCATCCAGACAGAGAATGATCCGAGCAGCGCGGGCAGCGGCTAGTCTATCCCAGGGTCACCTGATCTGGCCAGCCAACCACTGCTATTGACGTGTAAGGGTACCACGTCATGCTGGGTGGAGTGCAGAGTCTCCTGGCTTGTGATTGGCTCTGTTTCTGGCTGCCAAAAAGCAAAACGGCGGGAGATGCCATTTTCTTGAGCGGGCGAAGTATTCGTCCGAGCAACGAGCAGTTTCGAGTATGCTAATGCTCGAACGAGCATCAAGCTCGGACGAGTGTGTTCGCTCATCTCTAATGGCCTCGCATGGTAGAGGTATGGGTTAGTGAGCTTTGTTATGCTGGGTTCCATTCGGGTGGGGGCAATTCTGTCAACACTTAACTTTTTGCCTGCAGATATGGCAAGAAGGTGATGCTGATGTTTGGGTATTTGTCTTTTAGGGTATCTAAGGATAGTATTTTAAGTGTAGAATTGTCTACGAGCTGTCCCACTCTATATAGGCCTCCAGTCGACCAGGAAAAGAATTCCCTGTGTGAGGAACCATCCTGGAATTTTGGGTTGTGGAGGAAGGTTAGATGTAGTAAGAGCCAGGAGTGCAGGGATCTCAATATATCTATAGGTATATTTAAATCCACCTTACGTGCACCACGATATTGGTGTTTGCTCCATGTGCACGACCATTCAAAGCCACAGTTGTTCACGCAGCTGCACTGGAAGCCGGCCGCGATAAAAGGTGTTGGTGCGCATGCGCGTGTGTGCCCGAGAGCTCGGTGAAGTCACCGGCTCGACATAATAATGCACACGACCAGTCGCGTACATGGAGCAAACACCAATATTGTGGTGCGCCAAAGGTGGATTTGAATATACCTCTACAAACAGTTTTTCCAGGAATACAGTGGTTTCTGCTTCTATTCAAGATGTGGTCCGGCATCAGCACATCCTGAGCTGTTGCAAGGTATTTGTGGGTTAGAAGGCTAATTTAAAGTGGTAGGTTTCCTTTAAAGACAGGGGAGCAAAAATGCAATGTTCCTGTAGGAGGTAGGGTTTGTATGAAATAAAGTAATGGTTAAATAAAGAGAGGGTTAAAGAGAATAGGGGATAATGAGCATCCCTGATGTGACCCTCTGAAGATGTCTAGTGGCACCGTGTTTTTGCCATTAATGGTTCATGAAGTTTGAATATCTGTCTGAATATATTGGACAAACTTACTGAATTTTGGTGTAAAACCCCTTTTAGCCATTGTGACCTTCAAGAAGGGCCAGAAGACCTGTTAAAAACTTTTTCTGCATCAAGGCTTAGTACCCAAGTGAGTTTTTGTATGTTGTTGTATTTGTTTTTTTTTTCTCACAGTATTGGGTTTTTTTTGCATTTGTTACAAAATGTTCTTTTTTTCTGTGCATCTCCCTCTAAGAAGCAAATGGTCTTGATAAATTTGGTAGTGGTTTTTGTTCTACTTCTATGCCAGGGGGTGACTGGTGTCATTTTGCGCCAAAACATGTGCCAAAACTAAAATTGACACCAAATTGCAAATCATAAATTCAGTTCAGTGTTGTGAAAACTAGTCTCTGCAAATAGTGAATTTGGTGCTAGCAGGATCTATTTTAAAGTTACTTTGCACTGTCCTATGTTAACTCTCATGGAAACTGAGGAGTCTTGAAACAAACTCCCCCCTCCTCAAGTAACAAGGAATGGAGAATCCAGTTTAAAGAGGGTACCTTTGACTACCACTCAGGCACAGTAAATTTTCTTGTAGACCATACAAGTAAATAGGGTGAGCTTACTTTATCTGACAGCTGCTGGATGGTGAAGTGGACAGGTAACAGAAGGTCATAGACAGACTATTGTTCACACAAGAACAACGTGAGACAAACAACAGGCAAATAAACTGAGTCAGACAGAACTGGGCCAAAACCAAGATGGCGGCATAGGAACGGAAACAAATCACTAGAGAGAGTAAATGTAGCAGAGGTTGGAAGCACAGAAAAGCAAGTGATAACATGAGATAACAGGGAACAAGTGTAAGTAGCACCATCAAGGTGTATGGCTGTAGCTCAATCAATCACAACACAGCAGCAACATAAGACACAGTTCACAAACACAAAAAACAAACGGGAAACACCATTTAACCAGCCCTCTGCAAACAGAGGAAGACTTTGGCACTGATGTATTTCCAAGTTGATGTCATATCCAGGGATCACATCACTGAATTCTATGACCTTATTTCGATTTTGAATAAGATAGATTGGGTTAGATTGGGCAAGCCACATTTTTGTTTTCACAGGGTTTTCACATTATGAAACATAAATGTAATTTTATCTCCCTCGAGTGATTTTCTGCTTTCTATAATTCTTTAACGCATGTTGAGCTTAAAAAGCATATTTCGTAATAAGGATGTCCTATGTATTAGCTTAATCTTGAGATGGACATGGAAGATTGCCAATGACAATGCCAATCGATGGGCATTATGTAATGTTATTTTTAACCCATGAGAAGGCTGCAAGGAAAGTAGTCCCTGTCATCATATTAAAGTTGTACAAGCAACATGAATATAACTTGAAACCAAGGTTATTGGAGCAACCAGGCATCCGAGGCTAGTCAAAGGTCACCTTCCCATATAAAAAGAGTACTATACATATATATGATGTGGATGAAGCCTATTACATATTCTGCCATGGACCTCAGGAGCTTCAACATCTTTCTATAAAAACATTCCCCAAGCTCAGCGCTACGTATGTGGTATGGAAAGTAGAAATTTATTTTTGTGCTCTTAGGAAAAAAATGAACAATACATCTGCACAGATTTATACCATCACCACTGCTACTGATGATTCATACATACAGTAGCCCCATTGGAATTGCCTAATTAAATATAGTATTATTCGCTTGCAAGGAAAGAACAATTTTTATAGTTTTGTTGCTTCTGGAGACCATAACCGTAATGTTTGCAAGATAAGCTTTATAGGAAATAATGCGGTTTATAGAGCCATAGATTTAATTGCTATTTCAGATGACATTATCAGATAAGTCAATAGTGCATTGTTAGAAAGATCTCTTTCAGGGGCAAAACTTATGTGGATTAAAACAATAGGTCTGAACTTTTTTAATTTTTAAGTTATTTCAGAGAAGTAAATTGATAAAAAACAAACCCATTTTTCTTTATGCTTTTCCTCACCATAGAACAGGATTGAATGGTCTTTACTAATCCAGGGTCACATTGTTAGTATGTACATATCATCAGTGCTGCTATTAAACTCACAAAATTATGTCATATGAGACATTTCAGTCTTATAAATAGTACATGCCAATAAAGAGACATTGGGACACATTTACTAAGGGTCCGCAAACCGCATTTTCGGTGGGTTTCCCAACTTTTTCCGCTTTGCAACGAATTTAACAGGGGTTTTTGGCGCACGCGATCGGATTTTGGCGCCGACTTTCAAGACATGCACTCACATACATCGGGAAGAAGAAAGCGAACTCCGGCGGACCTCAGCGGGGGGACAGGACTGGGTAAGTAAATGTGCCCCATTGTCACCAGCTTTTACCACACTAAGTTTCTTAGTCCAATCACCTTGGATAGAATGATAGTTTCTAAATTTTAAATATATGGTCTCTTTAAGGGTAATTTTTGCATAATTTTAGATTGATATTGAGATTTTTGTTACATATATTATATAAAATATTCAGGATAAAAGGAAGAGGTGGTACACCTTCTAAACACATCATCTCAACACATTTGGTAATTTTACATTCTATATGATTTAAGAGTCTACTATTCCCATTTTTCCATAGGTGATCTAAGTGAACCTGGGGTTGAAGAATATATGCCTACATCATCTGGGGCTTCCATTAAAAAGCATTCCATGCTGATAAAACTCTTACTATTGATAGTGGTGACGTTGACATAGTAGGGGGAATTGGCGAACTTTAAGACCCCCCAGACAAACACATGAGAAGCAAAGTCATAGCAAAGATGCTGAGATGTTGAAGATGACAGATGTTTAGCTCACTTAGAGAGACTATCATTTTAGGAAGATTCTAGAGGAAGATTCTTTGAGTCCTGTCTGGTGAACTTCATGCTGGAGTGATGGCCTGGGTGCCCACAAAGATGGCTCCGAGTGTCTCCTCTGGCACCAGTGTCATAGGTTCGCCACCGCTGCCCTAGTAATTACAAGCTGTGAGCAGCGCAAAAGTTTTAGTTTTGTAACAGCACATGTTACAGTATATTGCTTTATGGTATAATGCCAACTGGCTTAGTATTTTAATAAAGCAATAATTGAATACTAACTTTGCATGCATGACACATAGCTCCAGACGTATAAGTCTCAAAAATCATTGAGCTTGTGTCTGGGCTGATTTATTCAGCTGGTGTCCATCATCACACAAGCATATACCATACAAGCAGAGAGAACGGATAAATCTCACACTCAAAAAGCTCCCATGGGCTGAAGTCTCTTCATTAGCGCTATTGAAAGTATTTGCTTTGTCAATAAAATATAATAAGCAAATGTCAGGCTAGAAGGCCTATGAATATGATTTATAAATCTCTTTTTGAATATGTTAAATGAAAAAAAAAAACATAAATGAAATCCACCATGCCATATTAAAATATTATATTGGTATCATCAGACTAGAAAAAAGTTCAACAGTTTGAGAAATAAAGGTAAGTTATTAATTATCAAAGGTTTTGAACCTTGCATCTCTTATTCTTTCTTTCCACTTTGTCACTGTAAAAAACTGGCACATAAAAAATGAAATATTTGTGTTGTATTCAGAGAATTTTCAGGAAAAAAATGCTTTGATCATTAGTCACATTTACCCTTCCATTTTGGTGGGATATGATCAATACTAAGTGGGCGAAGGTTTAAGCCAAAGGATGTAGCTCCAATTGACAAGATTCACAGATTTGCAAACCACAAAACAGTCATTCTCAATTGAGGTGCAATACTAAAATTCCTGGCTGGCCGTGGATGGTACTTTTCTCTCTCTGCCAGTCGGTCTATTTTACAAGGTAAGGGGTGCTGAGCTCCAGTCATTGAGGAACATTTACTATGGTATTTCTGCCATTTTTGTGGCACTCCCACCGCATTTTTTTATCTCCATCCAGTGACACAAATCCAAATCTGTGATTTCTCTGATCCTTAAAAGTGATGGTGGATGCACCATATAAAAGGAGCTCTGCAAATATTATTGGCAGAGCGTCACAAAATTAAATCAGCATGGTATTGACAACATCTATTCAGCAATACCACTAATGGGGAGAACAACAGTTTTCATACATTTCCCTTCTTGTCTAGAAGAAAATGTAACCTTGCAGTTTGCTCCCAGCTAGCTTCTTGCAACTATGGGATATTTAAGGCAGCTTTTCACACGAAAATGTTACTAGTTTTCTGCCCAAACTGACCTATACATCCTGCTTCAAAGGAGTATTCCCACAAAGACAAGATTCTTAAATATACTCAGAAAAACAAAATAAGATACTATCAAATTTACTGTTATAACATAAAATACAGCATTTCACAGATCTAATACCAACCTTTCTCTATCAGTCTTGGTATATACAATTTCGGTTACCACAGGATTCAACAGTAAATCTTCTGACTATGGTCAGATTCTTCTAATGAATGGCTTCTCTTGTCTGCATACTGGAGTGCCCTCTGCCTACTGCCCCCTACCTCTGCATTACAAGACCGGCTCAGACATACTGCAGACAGAAGTTCCTTCTAGCAAGCAGCAATGTGGAGAGTTTACTCTACAAATAGACAAACAGAAATGTGGAGAGTTTACTCTACAAATAGACAAATTAAATTATTTATCCTAGGGGAGCATAGCAGAGCTGACTGTGTGTGTTATAGGTGAGATAGTATGTTGAGAAAATTGTTGACGTACCGTGTTAGCCAGGAAAAATCAAAAATCTGATGTAAATACTTTTGTGTAAAAACTACAAAAGTGCTTAAGGAATGATACCTTTATTGGCTAACCAGAAAAATTATATTTGATGCAAGCTTTCAGGGCACACAGGCCCCTTCTTCAGGCATGGATACAAATGAAGCACTGAGAGAAAAACACAATATTCGAGGGATGTTACAACAAAATAATTAGTACATATGGTGAGACTCAATTAAGATAAGCTGGGGCAATAAAACTAGAGGTTATGTTACACAGAGAAGGGTGATGGGCAGGGGGTGGGGGGCTAGGATGGCAGGGGTCTGGAGTTAGTCTCTTGTGGGGATTGAAGTGAGTCCATGTAATGGGCCAAAAACCCAGGTGCAATATTGAGGCCTTGTGTCAGTGACTGGAAGGTCATCATCAGTTTGAACTCCCAGGTTTTCCTTTCTCTGTTAGCAGAGCTGGAGTGTGTCATTATGTCTTATATCCATCTCATTACTCTGATCTGTCTCATCTCTCATTTTATGTGTCAGATACAAGTAGAATTTTCAGAAGCTAAAAGTGTAGATAAACAGAGAAGGTCGCTCCCTTGGAGCCGTGGCTGGCGCGAAAATCCCTAGTAATCCTTAGTAAGCCATGCAGATGCTAAGACAACACAGATTGCTCAGAGCCTGTGGGGATTAATAACTATCCGTTGGAGCTTACCTATCTCAAGATTCCGGAGGTCCGTAGGATTGAAGACGAGCCAAGTCCACACTGCAGTGCAGGAGAAGCGTTCAGCGTCCGACATCGGAGGCGGGGAGCCTTTTCCGGACTGAGGAGTGGAGGAGCGTTGCTTATCTGGACCTCGAGAACGGAGCGGAGGAGCTATAAAGATTTATGACGGAAGACCATATTGGCGGTGCTGGAGAACTATGACATTCATCTCCTCGACCAGGAAGAGATAAGTGTGCTGAAACGTCTCTTTACTGTTGACTTTCTTATTCGTCTTTCTTTGTCATTTAATATTCTTCTTGGATATATTCCATGGGCATATTGCCCTTTCTTTGAGTGAATATCAGAAGAATAGACTTTTTTCTTGTTTTTTTTCACCTGAGCCCTGTGCTTTTTGAACGTTAAATCAAGACAGGGACGGACATAAGCCCAAAAAGTGCATAAATCAGTCCTAGTGTCGGGTCGGTGACCTATGTAGTTGCAATCTCAGCACGCTACATTCTTTGGACGGAGTCTGGACATTTTTAGTTAATGTTGGAGCTGTGTAGTGCGTGTGGACATTGAGAGCTTAAAGGTGTCTATTTATCTTGTCTTAAGAACACAACACGAGGGTAATATTTACTGCGAAGTTTGCATGTGTGTTATAATGACGAAGGCTAATATGAAAAAATCCAAGGGGCCGGTAGTGACTCCTAACCCGTCTCCTAATAAAACCCCAAAGAATGCAAATAGATATGATAACTTACGTGAAACAACAGCAGCCAAGCTAGATAAGTTTGCTCTGACTCCTAAATCTAATAAAAATCTAGATGATATGGTAAAGAAAAATAACAGTTAGCAGGATACAGGTATGGAATTCACGATAGAGCACTGTAACCAAGTACAGGTTGGGGAGAAGTGCAGAAAGAAGCGCCAAATAGAGACGGATCAAGGAGTTGACATAGAGGGACAGGATGTACCCCTGGAACCCCCAGATGAAGTTGTTAAGGAATTAGTAGGACAAACGTTGGAGGGTACACCGTCATTAAATGAAATTATGGCAGCCATATTAAAAGGTAATGGTGCAGTTGTGGACCTAGCAAATCAGATAGGGGCATTTAAAGAGGAACTGGTCCTTATTAGAGCGGATATGCAAAAACAGGATTCCAGGATCGAACATGCTGAGACCAGGATATCTGACCTGGAGGACTCAGTACACCGCTTAAGGAAAGGAGTTAAAAATATGGATAGCTTGGCTAAAAGTAATAAAATCAAACTTCTGGATCTAGAGAATAGGTCTAGGCGTTCCAACATTAGATGCGCTGGTTTCCCAGAAAAGGTGGAAGGGGATTGTCCGGTGGCGTTTATACAAGATTGGTTTTTTAGTACATTTGGCAAGGAGAATTTTGAGTTGGCGTCCTTAGGTTGAAATTCTAGGATTTTTCTGATAAAATGCTACTGTCCCGGGACAGGGAAAGATATTACAATTGGCACGTCAGAAAGGGGAAATAGAATATAGTGGGCATACTATTAAATTATTTCCTGAGACGCAGCAAAAAAGATCATTTGCTGAGGTTAAGAAAAAATTGAGAGATAAGAATGTGCAATATTCTATGTTTTTTCCAGCACAACTGCGCATTGTTTGGAATAACAAGTCTCTGTTCTTTGAGGATCCTGATAAAGTGAATGCATGGATTATCCAAAATGTACAATAAGTAAGGGCTGATCATATGTAAATCTCTATGTGCTGGCTGCGGCTCTAGGGGGGGGGGATGCTAGGTACAGAAGAGAAATTGATTGGTATCAATTTGTCTATGGGTTGTTTCAGGGTCTTTTTTTTTGGGTGTTTCCTTGCTCCTCTCTTCTTTTATGTATGAAGAGGTATATGTATACAGTGGGACGAATATGGTATTCAAATGAAGAACAGCAATTACCAAATTAAAATATAATCATGGAATGTCCGTGGGTTAGGGACCAGAATCAAACGAATAAAGGTTATAATGCGTCTCTTGTTAGACAAAGATGGTTTGGTACGGTATCCCATTCATGTAACTCATCATACTCACAAGGGGTGTTAATAGCGTTCCATAAGAGAGTTAAATTTCAAGAAATATCTGTGAAATATGATATGGAGGGAAGATATATATTTCTGTATTGTACTATTCAGGGAAGTAAATGGGTTATTGCTAATGTACACTCACTGGCCACTTTATTAGGTACACCATGCTAGTAACGGGTTGGACCCCCTTTTGCCTTCAGAACTGCCTCAATTCTTCGTGGCATGGATTCAAAAAGGTGCTGGAAGCATTCCTCAGAGATTTTGGTCCATATTGACATGATAGCATGACACAGTTGCCGCAGATTTGTCGGCTGCACATCCATGATGCGAATCTCCCGTTCCACCACATCCCAAAGATGCTCTATTGGATTGAGATCTGGTGACTGTGGAGGCCATTTGAGTACAGTGAACTCATTGTCATGTTCAAGAAACCAGTCTGAGATGATTCCAGCTTTATGACATGGCGCCTTATCCTGCTGAAAGTAGCCATCAGATGTTGGGTACATTGTGGTCATAAAGGGATGGACATGGTCAGCAACAATACTCAGGTAGGCTGTGGCTGAAGTCCCCCATGATAAGTACTTCACCATGCTTTGAAGCCGCATCCATTTCACTTATCAGCATTTCCTCTGCTGCCTCCATTATATTTGGAGCCTTATAACAAACCCCGAGTAATATTTTATTATTCTTTTTCCCTCCTCTTATCTCCACCCATAGCTGTTAGTTAATAAATCTTTTAATGAGGGGGCTTTTCTGAATACCACTTTTGGTTTTGCTTGCAACACCCGACCCAAAACAGGATCTCCGCATATAATGTGCCAATACTTTTGCATAATCGATTTTAGACCTAAAGCCTCTTTTGAATATCTTGTGATAAATATAGGTTCCGTGATCTTTTTATCCTCTTCTCCCCCTCCCTTACATTTTGTATTCTCCTTTAGGGTGCCCTCCGTTTTGTTCACTAATAAATTCTCGGGATAACCCCTTTCCCTGAATCTTTGCCTAACAATTTCTAATTGTGTTTTCCTATCCTCTCTATTCATACAATTTCTCTCCACTCTTCTAAACTGTCCTGCTGGAATGTTCGGAATTCAAGGCTTGTAATGACAGCTATCAAATTGTGTATAGCTATTCACGTCAATGGGTTTGAAGTAATTTTTACTCTTTATTTTTGTTTCCTCTTTAAATTGTATGAATTTTAAGAGGGCTAATTTCCAGAAATTCAGGGCTGCACTTCAGGATATAGACTGGGATCAAATACTGTCAAATGATGATACTAATGTTAGATGGGAGAAATTCAAATCTATCCTGGGTCATTATACTTCTAAATTTATTCCAATAGGTAAGAAGTATAGATGGGCTAGATTACACCACGCTTGGCTTACAGCTACAGTTAAAAGGGCAATTAATGAGCAAAAGAGGGCATTCAAAAGTTATAATCGAGGTCCTCTGAGGCTAATACTTACAAAAAATTTACCAAAATCTGTAAAAAGGAAATCAAATCAGCCAAAATACAAAATAAAAGAGAGGTGGCTAAAGATAGCAAAAAAATCCCAAGAATTTTTTTAAGTACATCAATGCAAAAAAAAAAAGGGTCAGAACAGGTTGGACCCCTTTATTCTGAAAATGGGGTATCGCTGACTGGAGACCAAGAGAAGGCGGAGATAATTAATCAGGTTTTTAGCTCTGTTTATAAGATAGAAGAAAGAACTTTGACGTGGGTGGTGCCAGTGCGGGTCAGCATCTGTAATATACTAGACTGGCTGAATGTAGACGTGATCTAATCTAAGCTCAATAAAATCAATGTGTACATGGCTCCGGACCAGATGGGTTACACCCCAGAGTTCTTAAAGAACTCAGTTTTGTTATTGCTGAATCTTAGGGATTCCGTAAAAGTCAGGTGTGGGTGCCAAGTGACCGGCGCCAGCAAATGTGGTGCACATATATAAAAAGGGTCTAGAACTTTGCAGGCAATTACAGGTCTGTACTTAACTTCCATTGTGGGGAACTGTGGAAGAGTTAAGAAAGACTATATACTGAGTATGTGACATAAATAGTATATAGTAGCGACAGCCAGAATGGGTTTTACTAAGAATAGAAGTGTCAAACTAACCTGGCTGCGTCTATGAAGAGGTGAGCATATGCTGGTCGATATTGTGTGTTGTGTGACTTTGCAAAGGCATTTTACACTATCCCCTATAGATGCCTGCATGGGTAAAAATAGGTCTATTGGTTTGGCAGAAAATCCTTTGCCAAATGGATTGAGAACTGGCTGAAGGACGTTATCCAGAGAGTTGTGGTCAATGATTCCTACTCGGATGGTCACCAGTTATGAGTGGTGCACCCAGGGTTCTGTGCTTGGCCCACTGCTATTTAATTATTTATTAATGATATAGAGGTTAGGAATTAATAGCACTGTGTCTATTTTTGCAGATGACACCAAGCTGTGTAGTGTAATACAGTCTATGAAGGATGTTCATAGGCTGCAGGGTGACTTGGAGTGTTTGGTCGTTCACTTGGCAAATGAGGTTCAATATGGATAAATGTAAAGTTATGCACCTGGGGGCCAATAATCCAAAGGCAAATATGTCCTTGGGAAGGAAATCTGAGTGAGTCCCTGTTGAGAAGGATCTGGGGGGTACTAGTAGATCATAAATTGAATAACAGCATGCAATGTAAATCAAATGCCTCTAAAGCCAGATAGGATCTGTCATGTATCAAAAAGTTGGTATGGATTCTTGTGATAGGGATGTATATTACCACTGTACAAGAATTGGTTCGGCCTCACCTGGAATATGCTGTCCAGTTCCGGGGGGAACCGGTCCATAAAAAGGATGCCCTGGAGCTGGAGAGGGTTCAACGTAGAGGCACAAAAATGATAAGGGGTATGGAGGGTCTCAGTTATGAGGAAAGACTGCAAGGAACAACTAGATTTATTTAGTCTGGAAAAGAGACGACTCCATACAAAAAATATGGTGGTAAATTGTTTCAGATTAAATCAAATCAAAAGACGAGGTGGCTCCGTCTGGAGAAATTAAGGTTTAATCACCGACAGGGCTGTTTTACTATGAGAACTGTCAATCTGTGGAATAGCCTGCCTCAGGCGCTGGTCACCGCAGGGACAGCAGAGAGCTTCAAGAAGGGTCTAGATGCCTTTTTACACCTAAATAACATTGATGGTTACGTTATATAGAATTGTTTCCCCTAAATCCCTTCCTCATGCAATCCCTTCCCTTTCTTGGTTGAACTTTTTTCAGTCGTATAAAATATGATACTAAGTATCCACTCTCAAAATCACCTGGATATGTTTATATGCCATTATTCTGAAAACTAATGTCATTGATAAGGGGTTAAGGGAGGTATCTTCACTGCATAAAGTATTTAACAGGAGGGCATCAATCACCTATTACTATAAGTTTCTGCCAGACGATATCCCCCCAAAGCGGCATCCTGTGTTATTTGTTTTTTACATTTCTCTTCCTAAGGGCCCGATTCACATTTTTGCGACGTGATACCTGAATTTTTCCATTTTGCGCCAAATTGCCCCAGGATTTCGGCGCACGCGATCGGATTGTTGTGCATCGGTGCCGGATGCACGCGATGGAAATCAGGGGGCGTGGCTATAAAAAAAACGACGGATTCGGAAAAACCGCCACATTTAAAAAAAAAAAGTGTTGCTCGACACGCGCTTACCTTCATCCAGGATGGCTCAGTGAACTCCAGTGCGTTTCGATGCTCTTCAGCGCAGGAGCGACACCTGGTGGACGTCGGAGGAACTGCCTTAGTGAATCCCGGCCGGACCCGAATCCACCGCAGAGAACGCGCCGCTGGATCGCGAATGGACCGGGTAAGTAAATCTGCCCCATTGTGTTTTTACGACGGCCATTAAGAGTATTTCTTCTGACACGTCGCCTTGCGACATCACAGCCCAGACCCGGCACTAACACCAAAGATCTGAAAAACTCTTGACCATGGCATGTAAATTAATCCCCTGTGGATCAAACCCCCCTGCTGAGCTTAACGGGGAATCCAATCCATGCTGCCAAAACCCCAGGGTCCGATGTGTGCCCCAAGGCTGCTGGCTCCTCTTCATACCAAGTCCCGCCTCCTGGCAGGACTCGGCTGTAAGTTTCTAAGCATGCAATCAGATGAATGTTCAAGCCCAAGTCTGTAAAAATTTAAAAATTTGAAAAAAAAAATCCTTTTATAATAATAATAATTAAATAAATAAAATACAAGCCCCCTAATCAGCCCAATTACATATAAAATCCAAATAAAGCATATAAAACACATGTACATTTATGGTATCCACGCATCCGTATTAATCTGTACAATAAATCGAAATCAATATTGAACCTGTTTGGTGAACAACGTAAAAAATAAAACCACAAAAAACTTTCTGTAATATTACATTTTTCATCAAATACCCTCACAAAAAATGTTCTAAAAAGTAATTTTAAAAAAGTTACGTGCCCTACTATGATACGAATGAAAAGAACAACTCTTTTCACAAAAAATAAGCCTTCTACCAGGCCTGTCAACAGAAAAATACAGAAGTTATCCCCCTGAAAAGTTGTCAATATTCTCCAGTATTTCTTAGTTTTTCTTAGTAAAATTGAGCAAAGATAAGAGAAACTACATAAATGAGGTATCACCGTAATTGTAATGAAGCAGAGAATTAAGATAAAATATCTTATTATTTGTAAGTTATGGCAAGCAAAAAAAATGCTAATAATATTGTTTGTGTTAATAAAATATCATGAATAAGCTATTGAGCCCCAAAATGAATTATCTATACATTGCGTCGGCGGGCGCGCACTATGACACCGCTGCATCTTATTGTGCGCCCGCCGGCAGATCGCATGGACGCGATCTACCTGCTACAGAAGAAAGAAGAGGAGCCGCCGCCTCCCGGTACCGCGCCGAGGATCGGGAGCCTCGCGCTGAAGATCGGGACTCGCGCTGAAGATCGGGACACCGGAGGGTGAGTATTACGTTTTTATTTTTTTCTTGACTCGTGTATAAGCCGAGGTGAGGTTTTTCAGCACATTTTTTGTGCTGACAAACTTGGCTTATACAAGAGTGTATACGGTACTTTCCGGTAGTTTTTTTTTTTTAAGTCTTAGCTTTGTAACATTTATCATTTTTTATATTTTTTTTTAAATGCAAAGTTTGGGAAATTATGTAGCCTTTAACCTTTTTTTCGCTTGTTCATTTTCAGGTTCCTTGCAACTGGTGAAAGCTATGCCTCCCTGCATCTGCAGTTTCTGATAGGGAAAAGCATATTATCTAGTATAGCGAAAGAAACTGTATGTGTCATTTGGCAAAAGCTGCAGCCCATATTCATGCCATTTCCAAATGTTCAGGCGTTTTAATTAATTGTGAATAATTTTTCGGAGAAAACAGACTTTCCAAATTGTATTGGTGCACTCGATGGCAAACACATACGTGTCATCCAGCCCCCAAATTCTGGTTCCTAATTTTTTAATTGTAAAAAGTATTTTTCTGTTGTCCTTCTTGCATTGGCTGATGCTGACACAAATTTCATTGTGATTGAGACAGGGTCATATGGGAGCACCAATGACTCTCGAATATGGGAGACCAGTTCAATGGGAAAAAAATTAAAAGCTAATCACATTAATCTGCCAATACTCAACAAGGAACAAACACAAGTCTGCCTTCTGTGTTTATTGCAGATGAAGCTTTTGGCCTTTCATCACATTTGTTGCGGCTGTTTTGCAATAGAGGCCTTACTAATTGTAAGCGCATCTTTAATGCAAGATTAGCCAGAGCACGTAAGGTTATTGAATGTGCTTTTGGGATCCTGGCCAATCAGTGGCGCATATCTCGGGGATCTCTTTGTGTGCATGTAGATAACGTTGATAGCTTGGTGAAAGCATGCTGCGTTCTGCATAATTACATGCATAGCCTCCATTTCCAAACTATGATTGAATTACATACAGAGGAGCCTTTAAAAGAACTAACCAGGAACATATGTAATTGCCACATATTTTGGAGACCAGAGTGTACCCATCCAGGGACTTCCAGAGGCATGTCGTCGGTTGGTGTCGCTATATCGACGACGTGCTTGTCTTCTGGAGGGGCCCGTCCGAGACCTGTCATGCCTTTGTGGGGGCACTTAACACTAATGATTGGCAAATATGGCACCGGTGTTTTCCCAAACAGAAGTGAACTTCTTGGACCTACGAATCTCAAACAGAAAGTTATTGAAACAGCGCTGTACAGGAAAGAAACTGCGACGAATAGCTTATTACAGTACCGGAGCTTTCATCCCCGTCACCTGGCAAATACGGCTGACACCAGTGTTTTCCCAAACAGAAGTGAACTTCTTGGACCTACGAATCTCTATCAAACAAGTTATTGAAACAACGATGTACAGGAAAGAAATTGCGACAAAAAGCTTATTACACTACCGGAGTTTTCATCCCCGTCACCTGAAGGATGGCATCCCAACGGGGCAGTTCCTACGTGTTAGGAGGAATTGCAGCACACAAAGTGAATTTAAGGAACTGGCCATTGGAAAACCTGACGGATTCAGAAGAAAGAAGTGGATATCGGGCGCACGGACCTTAGTGAATCCCGGCAAGCTCCAAATGAGCGTCGGAGAACGCGCCGTGGGATCGCGATGGGACCGGGTAAGTAAATGTGCACCAGTGGGCGTGCAACACACTTTGCATGTTAAATTTGGCGCATGGTTCCACTAAGCGCTGGAACGCCGGAATTTGTGTTGCTTGCTGACTAGTGCAGCTACAAGAAAAAACGGTTGCTTGCGACACATTTGCGGTGTAGACACTTCCTAAATACCTGTGCAAACAGTTTACACTAGAAAGAACAGGCAAAGTCCGACAGAAAACTAGCACAGAGCCCAAAATGGCAACAATTTGACTACAATTTATTTTGTTAAAAGAGGGTAATTTATTGTGTAATATAAATAGTAAAATGGTTTATCATCACTTTTGTACAGTATTTTAGAAAATATTTTTTATGTTGCCATATTGTAACATCCATAAAATGTAGTTCTCCTTTGTTTTTTGGCAGGATGACTCGCATTGTATAAAAATGACTGGGATGACTGTTAATGTAACAACCCGCAGAATAAATTTATCATGTCATTTATACCGCATGATAATTATAATAAAAATGTTTTAAAAAATATTAAATTTATGAATTTATTTACCATTATGTACCAAAATATGATTGTTATACTTAAAATTCAATGAGAATTGTCAGCTAAGGGTAAGGACATACAGTTAAGTATTTTACTGTAATTGTTAAAGCCCAAACCAGAAGTGGATGAAAAAAAAAAGGCCATCCTTTAAAGATCCTAACTAGAGATGAGCGAACATACTCGTCCGAGCTTGATGCTCGTTCGAGCATTAGCGTACTCGAAACTGCTCGTTGCTTGGACGAATACTTCGTCATGTCTCAAGTTACTGGGACTCGTGGTAGAGCACTGTTGAGGCCAGAACAGTGCGAACAGGTGATGTTGTGGATTGCGGACAATGCTTCTAGCCATTTGTCCAGCAGTCAGTCTTCCACGCAGTCCACACATGTCACCGAAATCAGCACTCCTCCAGTTCCTCCACCTCAGCCTCCTTCCCACCAGTCTGCCCCCTCCCAGGAAAATTTAGCATTTGAACCGGCATACTCTGAGGAACTGTTTTCTGGAGTCACAAACCACTTGTCCGGTTGCTGCTGAGCTATTTTCCAATGCCCAGGTTTTCCACAGGTTGCAGTCTGTGGGTGATGATGACATTATTGACGTAGTGGAAGAAGTGTTTAAAGAGTTGTCGGACGATGAGGAGACACGGTTGTCAGACAGTGGTGAAGTTGTCAGGGCAGGAAGTCCGAGGGGGGAGCAGACTGAGGGATCGGAGGATGATGAGGTGACAGACCCAAGCTGGGTTGATAGGCCGGGTGAACACAGTGCTTCTGAGACGGAGGTGAGTCCTATACCAGAACAGGTTGGAAGAGGCAGTGGTGGGGCCAGACGGAGAGGCAGGGCCAGAGCTGGTGCATCAGCGCCAAATGTTTCACGTAGTCAAGCTCCCGTGGCGAGGGCTAGATTTTCAGAAGTCTGGAGGTTCTTCAAAGAAACACCGGATGACCGACGGACTGTGGTGTGCAACCTGTGCCAAACCAGGGGTTCCACCACTACTAGCTTAACTACCACCAGCATGCGCTGGCTCATGAATGCTAAACACCCCACTCAATGGCACCATGCCTGTTCACCTCCGGCCGGGCACACCAGTGCTCCTTCCCCTGTGTCATCTGCTAGTCAGCCCCCTGCCCAGGACCCCGGCCCAAACACATCCCGTGCGAAAACCTCATCACGATCCTCCACAGCATCCACCAGCATTCAGCTCTCCATACCCCAGACGCTGGAGCGCAAAAGGAAGTATAGTGCAACCCACCCACACGCCCAAGCCCTCAATGTCCACATCTCCAAGAAGTGGGACAATTTATTAGTGGTTTGATTTGAATTAGGCAGAGTCTGCTGATTTATTTTTTTTTACGTTTATTTCTTTTTATAGCTCAAAGTAATCTGGCAAAGCAGTGTGCTTTCAGTGTAGGCTAGAAAATAGCCATAGGAGAACCCCAACGGCTTACTTAGGCCTACAATAGCATTATATTTTATGTTTGCTTGTGGCTGGGCTTGCTGGCATTAGTAGTGCAGCTAGTACCATATTGTGAGGAATTTGCTGGGAGACTTGCGACCGTTGTCGCAACACAACAACACAACAAAACACAACAAAAAAAAAAAAATTTAAGTTTACACTTTAATTTGGAAAATGTTTAACCCGAGGGCTAGGGGTAGAGGACGAGGGCGTGGACGTGGGCGTCCAACTACTGCAGGGGTCAGAGGCCGTGGTCCTGGGCGGGGTGAGACACCACCTGCTGATGAGGGAGCAGGGGAACGCCGCAGAGCTACACTCCCTAGGTTTATCATGTCTCAAGTTACTGGGACTCGTGGTAGAGCACTGTTGAGGCCAGAACAGTGCGAAGAGGTGATGTTGTGGATTGCGGACAGTGCTTCTTGCCATTTGTCCACCAGTCAGTCTTCCACGCAGTCCACCAATGTCACCGAAATCAGCACTCCTCCAGCTCCTCCACCTCAGCCTCCTTCCCCCCAGTCTGCCCCCTCCCAGCAAAATTTGGCATTTGAACCGGCATACTCTGAGGAACTGTTTTCTGGACCCTTCCCACAGTCACAAACCACTTGTCCGGTTGCTGCTGAGCTATTTTCCGATGCCCAGGTTTTCCACCGGTCGCAGTCTGTGGGTGATGATGACATTATTGACATAGTGGAAGAAGTGTGTAAAGAGGTGTCGGACGATGAGGAGACACGGTTGTCAGACAGTGGTGAAGTTGTTGTCAGGGCAGGAAGTCCGAGGGGGGAGCAGACTGAGGGATCGGAGGATGATGAGGTGACAGACCCAAGCTGGGTTGATAGGCCGGGTGAACACAGTGCTTCTGAGACGGAGGCGAGTCCTATAGCAGAACAGGTTGGAAGAGGCAGTGGTGGGGCCAGACGGAGAGGCAGGGCCAGAGCTGGTGCATCAGCGCCAAATGTTGCCCGTAGTCAAGCTCTCGAGGTGAGGGCTAGATTTTCAGAAGTCTGGAGGTTCTTTAAAGAAACACTGGATGACCGACGGACTGTGGTGTGCAACATGTGCCAAACCAGGATCAGCAGGAGTTCCACAACTACTAGCTTAACTACCACCAGTATGCGCAGGCATGTGAATGCTAAACACCCCACTCAATGGCACCAAGCCCGTTCACCTCCGGCCGGGCACACCACTGCTCCTTCCCCTGTGTCATCTGCTAGTCAGCCCCCTGCCAAGGACCCCGGCCCAAACACCTCCCGTGAGAAAACCCCATTGTCGCCTCCACGATCCTCCACAGCATCCACCAGCGTTCAGCTCTCCATACCCCAGACGCTGGAGCGCAAAAGGAAGTATAGTGAAACCCACCCACACGCCCAAGCCCTCAACGTCCACATCTCCAAACTGCTTAGCCTGGAGATGCTGCCCTATAGGCTGGTAGATTTTCAGAAGTCTGGAGGTTCTTTAAAGAAACACCGGGTGACCGACGGACTGTGGTGTGCAACCTTTGCCAAACCAGGATCAGCAGGGGTTCCACCACTACCAGCTTAACCACCACCAGTATGCGCAGGCATATGAATGCTAAACACCCCACTGAATGGAACCAAGGCCGTTCACCTCCGGCCGGGCACACCGCTGCTCCTTCCCCTGAATCATCTGCTGCCTCTGCTAGTCAGCCCCCTGCCCAGGACCCCGGCCCAAACGCCTCCCATGCAAAAACCACACCTTCACCTCCATGTTCCTCCACAGCATCCACCAATTTCTCTATGCGCAGTGATTAGCTGTCTATACCCCAGACGCTGGAGCGCAAGAGGAAATACAGTGCAACCCACCCACAAGCCCAAGCCCTCAACATCCACATCTCCAAATTACTCAGCCTGGAGATGCTGCCCTATAGACTTGTAGACTGGCGGCCACCCCAGTCCCCAGCCGCCACTACTTTTCCCGATGTGCCGTCCCAGCCCTGCACCAGCACGTGTCAGACAACATAATCCGTGCCCTGACCGTTTCTGACAAGGTCCACCTGACCACTGACACGTGGACAAGTGCTGCCAGGCAGGGCCACTATATATCGCTGACGGCACATTGGGTTAACTTGGTGGAGGCTGGGACCGAGTCTGACCCTGCGGCTGGTCATATACTGCCGACGCCGAGGATTGCGGGGCCTACCTTGGTCCAGGTCTCTCAGGCCTACTATAACTCCTCCTCCTCCCATCCCTCCTCCACCTGCTCCTCCGAATTACCATCCGTGGGCATGGCGCCATCAGTCGGTAGCTCTAGGACCAGCAGCAGTGCCGTCGCTAAGTGACAGCAGGCGGATCTCAAACTGCTGAGCCTAGGCGACAAAAGGCACACCGCCCAAGAGCTATTACAGGGCATCACGGCGCAGACTGATCTGTGGCTGGCACCGCTGAACCTGAAGCCAGGCATGGTTGTGTGTGACAATGGCCGTAACTTGGTGGCGGCTCTGCAACACGACAGACTGACACATGTGCCATGCCTGGCCCATGTGTTAAATCTACAATAATGTCAAAAAGGGACACCGATTGGTAGCTCAGACTGCAATGCCCAAATTTATAATTGACAATTTACACTCACCGGCCACTTTATTAGGTACACCTGTCCAACTGCTCGTTAACACTTATTTTCTAATCAGCCAATCACATGGCGGCAACTCAGTGCATTTAGGCATGTAGACATGGTCAAGACAATCTCCTGCAGTTCAAACCGAGCATCAGTATGGGGAAGAAAGGTGATTTGAGTGCCTTTGAACGTGGCATGGTTGTTGGTGCCAGAAGGGCTGGTCTGAGTATTTCAGAAACTGCTGATCTACTGGGATTTTCACGCACAACCATCTCTAGGGTTTACAGAGAATGGTCCGAAAAAGAAAAAACATCCAGTGAGCAGCAGTTCTGTGGGCGGAAATGCCTTGTTGATGCCAGAGGTCAGAGGAGAATGGGCAGACTGGTTCGAGCTGATAGAAAGGCAACAGTGACTCAAATCGCCACCCGTTACAACCAAGGTAGGCAGAAGAGCATCTCTGAACGCACAGTACGTCGAACTTTGAGGCAGATGGGCTACAGCAGCAGAAGACCACACCGGGTGCCACTCCTTTCAGCTAAGAACAGGAAACTGAGGCTACAATTTGCACAAGCTCATCGAAATTGGACAGTAGAAGATTGGAAAAACGTTGCTTGGTCTGATGAGTCTCGATTTCTGCTGCGACATTCGGATGGTAGGGTCAGAATTTGGCGTCAACAACATGAAAGCATGGACCAATTGAGCATCGTTGCAACGCCACAGCCTACCTGAGTATTGTTGCTGACCATGTCCATCCCTTTATGACCACAATGTACCCAACATCTGATGGCTACTTTCAGCAGGATAATGCGCCATGTCATAAAGCTGGAATCATCTCAGACTGGTTTCTTGAACATGACAATGAGTTCACTGTACTCAAATGGCCTCCACAGTCACCAGATCTCAATCCAATAGAGCATCTTTGGGATGTGGTGGAACGGGAGATTCGCATCATGGATGTGCAGCCAACAAATCTACAGCAACTGTGTGATGCCATCATGTCAATATGGACCAAAATCTCTGAGGAATGCTTCCAGCACCTTGTTGAATCTATACCACGAAGAATTGAGGCAGTTCTGAAGGCAAAAGGGGGTCCAACCCGTTACTAGCATGGTGTACCTAATAAAGTGGCCGGTGAGTGTAGATGTCTAAGGCCCCTTGTATTATTATTAGGCTTCATACTACTTAATCTCACAACATAGCAACAAAATGCCTCAATATTTTATAAATATGTGGGGTTCCCTTTCATTCCATTTACATCACACTATTAAGGGCAGAATATACTATAAAATAAAAGCACTGGACACAGGCTGCCAATTAGCATGTAAAATAGCACTAACGCTCTTGCCAAGAAGAAGATCAGCAACTTTAGCTCATAATTTTGCAGCTGAATGACATGTAAAAGACTGGTTTAAAGGAACTACACTATTAAACAGCATGTGCCTTTATTTATCCCCCCCCCCCCCATTATCTCCCTGCTTTGTTCTCATCTCACCCTTACGATTGATCCTTCACTTGTATTTTGATTTATTAATTAGCTTCTTAATTACCACAACAAGTTGCCTTTCATTCTAGCAGATGGTAAATGAAATCATTTCTCAGATCAAGGTTAAAAGAGAAAAATATAAAAGCTAGTTGCAGACTTTATACACACTCAGCACAGTTTATTAAGTACGTAATAATAAGCATGTGATTGAGAACACTAAGCATTTTTTTCTTCTGAAATCCTACATCAGCAGGAATATTCCTTTGTTTTCTGCATCTTCTCTTGTTTATGTAATAATTTATCCTTAAATACTTAAAGGTAAAAGCTGAAATGAAAAAAACCCTCTTGTTTGACAATGACTCCAACAAGAGGAAAAACAAAAACAGTTAGAATTTTTTATTATACAGTACTTTTGGGGTAAAAGACAAGGCCACTTTTGCAAATATTAGGACCTATAAAGCACATGTATTATGTCTACCCATCTCAAGGTTTGGACATAATGTTTGGACTGTGCTAGTTATGCCAACTCTCAGGTCCATGCCATCAAGGACATAACTGAAGACTCAAGGACCCCAGGGTAAGGGCTCTTTCACAATGGTGTTGTTTCTCACGTTTGTGGTTCAGTAATTTCCACAGATGCCTCACAAAGGAATTGTTTTCTATGGGTGTTTTCACATTGGCTTGTATTTTTTATTGATCCATTGTCCTTGAAAAAAAATATGAAATGTCCTATTTTTTTCACTGATGCAGATCACAGAAAGCAATAGAAGTCTAGGGGTCCACAAAAAAAAAAGAAAAAAAACGATGAAACATAAGTTTTTTTCCCTGATTTCAGTTTTTTTTGTGGACAGGGAGACAAAAATGGATGAACCACGAAACAGACGCAAGAAAAACAGAGACACTGGAAACAAAACAATACAGATGTGCAACTGAAGTGAAAGAGCCATTGTGAAAGAGCCCTAAGAGTTTAGCTAAGAGCCCTCACTCAACCTTTTCTGTTTTTAGTTCATTGCATTTTTAAAAAAATTGGTATTATTAAGAGTTTAGCTAAGAGCCCTCACTCAACCTTTTCTGTTTTCAATTCATTGCATTTTTAAAAAATTGGTATTATGAAACAGTAATTGCACAATAAATGTTCAAAATGAATTAACCTCTTACCAATGTGTGACATATTAGCACGTCACACGCCAGCTGTGGGTGTAAGAAAAGGCTGAGCCCTCTCCATATAAGGTGGGTACTGGCTGCATATTGCTGCCAATGTGTGGCGGTAACACCCACTATCGGTGCTAGCAGCTTGCTTTGCTATGACGTAATTAGGAAGCAAAGATCTGTTGCCATGACAGCCTTGGGTCTGTGTAAGTGTGCCAGTGGCATATTGTAATAGATGATCAGTAAACTCATTATATACTGCAAGCACCCTAGCCGGTCTGAAAATCATCCTCCCTTTCCCTAGAACTGATATAAAAATAAACAGTAAAATCATTAACATGTTAGGCATTACTGCGTCCCAAAATGTCTTATCTATTAAAATATAACAGTTATTCCTGCACACCATAATGGAATAATGGAATAAAGGAATAGTTCTCAAAAGTCCAAAATGCCACTTTTCAACCATTTTTCGACGTACATATAAAAAATGTAATAAACGGCAATCAAAAGGCCTTACAGTCATCAAAATAGTAACAAGGAAAACATCATTGCATCTTGCAGCTGTCATACAGCTCTGTACATCAAATTTTGAAAAAGTTATCAGCACTAGAAGATGGCAAAATGAAGAATTTGTACAGAAGGTTTGAATTTTTAAAAATATATTAAAACACAATAAAAACAATATAAATTTGTTAGGATCAGTGGATCCTCTGGACCAAAGCGGGAGATGGTACTAGCCAACACCCGGAACCGGAGCCTAGCGGCACCTGGTATTCACCAGAGCCCGCCGCAAAGCGGGTTGGACTTGCTGCGGCAGGATACCACTAGGTCGTTCCCAGGTGTGACTAGCCCACGGTGGCAGCCGAGGTCGAGGTACCTTAGCGGATGACAATCTCGTAGACAGGTCCAGGCACAGGGTCAAGGCAAGCGACAGAGATGCAACGTCAGGTCCACATCGGGGGTCAGCAACAGGAGGTCCAGGCAGGTGGGAACGGGAACACAGGCACACGGAACACAGCAACACGGAGGAACTCAGGTAACACGGCAACACAGGACTCAGGAGCGGGAACACACAGGAATACACAGGTACGCAGGAATACAGGAATACGCAGGAATACAGGAATACACAGGAACCCAGGAATACTCGCTTCTCTAAGGCTATGAGGCACAAAGATCCGGCAGGGGACACAGGAAGAGGCAGGATTCTTAAAGGTGAGGTGTTCAGCCAGTGCACCAATTAGCGGTGCGCTGGCCCTTTAAATTTTTGGCAGGAGCTGCGCCCGCGCCCTAGGAGGCAGGGACTCGCGCGCACGGCAGTCCGGGGAAGAGCAGGAGCCAGGAGAGGTGATTGAGGAGACCGGGCTGCAGCGGGGGCACACGGGTGAGCACGGATGCGCCCGCGATCCGAGACAGGGATCGCGGGAGCTCCCGTGACAAAATTCAGTATCCCCGTGGTGATCATACCTACTGGTTATTTGGGGCACACAGTGAAAGCAGTAAAAACAAAGCCCACAAACAAATGGCAGAACATTTTTCAACAATTGCAATGCATTTGGAATTTTTTCCCTCTCCCAAGTACAGGGTAATGTATATTAAATACCTTCACTATGATTTGAAGTTTGTTATGCAGAAAACAAGCTCTCACACAGTTCTTTACATGGAAAAGTAAAAAAGTTGTAGATTTTTGAAGGTAGGAACTGAAAAAGGGAAAACGGGCCTGGTCGATAAGGGGTTAAAATAAGAAACAATTGTCACATATAGACAGAATTAACAGTGAATGAAAAATACAAAATGATTCCAAGTTTTGGTATATAGTATTGGATTTCTTTATAGAGAGTACAGATAGATGGCTCACGTGCTCTAGCCCATATAATCTGCCATTGTTCAGGTGTAAATGATTTACATAACCAAAATTCCTAATGAGCCATATATAGATGAGAAATATTGATGATGGAATACAGGCTGGAGATCAAGCCCTTAGTAGAGGGATCCTGGGACAACAGTTCGAAAGGAGTGGGCCTGGGTGGTTGACCTGAGTCCAAGAGGGAGTTTATAAAGTGTTAAATCTGCTCTGTGAGGCAAGAATATCTACTAACTCTCTAAGAGAAGTAATTTATGTAATAAACGATCTAACAGCCCCTTGACTTGAAAGGTGACTGCCTGAAACCAGGGTTTATAGTGAGAGACTACCAGGGAGGTGAGCCATAATATCAAGATCAGTAATTAATTCATAGGGGCTAATTGAATCCTCATTCTACACTAAAACCATATTTCTTGGGTGAACTGCATTGGATCTAAAAGGGAAGAGGGCAATTGGTCGGATGGGGTCCCCAAATTAGGGTAGGTGGTTGTAGTGGTGCTAACCACAATTTCTACAACTCTGTCCATCTATTAAAAGCGTGTGGTAGAGACCAGAACTTGATATGTTGAAGATGAGTGAGTAGATAATAGCGCTTAATATCTGGTAAGCCTAAACCCACGCTAGTCATACAAGACTGACTTTGAGAACCTGTGGCTTTTTCCTGCCCAGACAAACCCCAAACACATAGAAGGTACTCTAAGGCTTCCATTTGGATAGGAGGTTCTGAATATCTCTAAATAAGGGAGAAAAGGTGGCGGGATATAGAGTACAATAGGTTTAAGTTATATGAGCAATGAATAAAACTTCCAAGAATATCTAAACTTTTTCTCATGCCTTTCAGAACATGACCCACTGTTATGGGACTCGCAGTCAGGTTTATTGCTTTGATTTTTGATAATTAGAGGCAAATATGTTTTCACCTTTATCCAAAAAATAAAACTATGTATGTTGGAAACTTGTACAACTGAGATACAGCAGCACAGCTTTATGCATGGAACACATCTTTATAACAGGGATTAAACACTGGCTGTGCACAGGAGAAGACTGTAGCCATTGCAGTTGCATAATGCTCCTCAGTCACAGTTACTATATACTGACTTCAGAATTCTGAAAAAAAGGTCATTTAATTTCTGAAGAACAAGAAGGGGGCACTTCAGCCAACTGGTGCCATGAGTCCTAGCACACAGGTATTGTTAAAGTATTTAGGATGCTTAAATTATAGTTGTTTAAGGGGATCAAAGTGTTTTACAGGTGCCTGGATCAAACTACGACCTGCATAGTTGCACAACTACTGTACATGTCATAGAAATGGATCTAACCTTTTGTGAACTGAAGTCCATCTCCTGGACCCACGGTACAAGCAAAATCTTTCCACTCTCATCCCTGGAGAGGAAAGGAGTGTGAGAATGCATGAATACCAGCAGGCCCTGGTCCACAAGCTGAAACAGTATTTCCCTTCTGACAGCGCTAGCGGCAGAGGGCATACTTCTGCGGGACAAGTAGCAAGGGAGAGTAGGCGAGCAGGCAGCTTGTCCATCACTGGCAGGGGTACGCTTTACAAGGCCTTTGCCAGTTTTATGTCACCCCAGCAAGACACTGTCACCTGTCCCCAGTCTCAGCAGAGTAGGGCTGATCTTTACAGAAAGATGGTGAGGGAGTACGTAGCTTACCATACCATCATCCTAAATGATCACACAGCTCCCTACAACTACTGGGTTTCAAAGTAGGACATGTGGCAGGAACTGGCGCTGTATGCCTTGGAGGTTCTTACCTGCCCTGCCGCTAGCATGTTGTCCGAGCGGGTTTTCAGTGCAGCTGGTGGCATCATCACCGATAAGCGTACACGCCTGTTGACTGACAGCGCTGAAAGGCTGACGCTTATCAAGATGAATAAAGCCTGGATTTCTCAGGATTTCCATTCTCCACCAGGTGAAGGAAGCTCAACCTGAATAATTTATGCACTCCTCTTCCTCATTTTCCTCCTTCTCCTCCTCTTTGTACACTAAAGCAGAGGAAACTGGCTATTTTTTGCCAGGGCCAACTGGCTCTAGCTATAGTACTCTATGTTTTTAATTTTTCTGGAGGACCACCTACCTGCTCCTCTGGTTTGAAAACTTTTTTGGACTGCCACATACAGGCACTCAATCTATTAAATTTTTCGTGAGGACCACCTTTTTGCTCCTCTGGTTTGAAAACTTTTTTGGACTGCCACATACAGGCACTCAATCTATTTAATTTTTCTGGAGGACTACCTACCTGCTCCTCTGGTTTGAAAACTTTTTTGGACTGCCACATACAGGTACTATCCAAATTAAATTGTCTCCATAGCAGCCTCCACACGTCGTCTTTTTAGCTGCCTCCAAACGTTGTCTCCATTGCTACCTCCACACGTCATCTCCATAGCTGCCTCCAAAAGTCGTCCATATAGCTGCCTCCATACATGGTCCCCTTATGAAACGAGCTGTGTCAGGCAGAATTTTGGGTTGTTTTCATGGCTTCCACATCAAACTTGTTAACTTTGTTGCCACCCTGCTGTGTTATCCACAAAATATACTGGCAAACTTTTATCATTTACTGATATTATTTCAGCGCTTCTTGCGCATCTGTTTACATTCCCCTCACCCGCCATAACCCAAACTTATAAGAGCACTACTACACTTGATCTTATACAAAAGGTTCTTAGAAGTGCTGTTTGGGTAGTAGCCGAGAGACAGGGGTTTGGATAGGCAAAAGCTCGCCTGGCAGCGGAGCGCCAGCTCCATCCCAAGATCCAACTAACATAGTTTTAACTGCAGCACCTTTAATCTACTACTACTTCACTGCCTCCATACATCGTCGCCTTATCAAACGTGCTGTGTCAGGCAGAATTTTCAGGTGTTTCACCAGATACATAGTGGAACTCGGCCCAACTGTCGCCGCCATGCTGGAGACCTGAAGTTGCAATCATAGCAGCGCAATATGGATGCCCCATACTGTCACTCTTAATCATGGAACCATTTCCGAAAAAACAATTAAAAATAGAACCACTATGCTATTCCATTATTCCTAGGTGAAATATTCAAACGACCCCGCCTGCTTTGAAAATTATAATTTTTTCAAAGTAAACACTTCTGGCCCCCAGGCCCATTTTGGGTGGGGAGGAGCCGAGAGACAGGGGCTTGGACAGCCGAAAGCTCGCCTGGCAGCGGACCGCCAGCTCCATCCCAAGATTAGGTAGCCTCAGAGGCATCCATGCATACTGCCCCTGCTTTTTCCTGTCCATTTTGCCTCCACGATCCTCCACAGCGTCCACCAATGTCTCCATGCGCAACTTTCAACTCTCTATACCCCAGACGCTGGAGCACGAGAGGATATGCAGCACATCATCCCCTTATCAAACGAGCTGTGTCAGGCAGAATTTTCAGGTGTTTCACCAGATACATAGTGGAACTCGGCTTATCTGTCGCCGCCATGCTGGAGACTTGAAGTTGCAATCATAGCAGCGCAATATGGATGCCCCATACTGTCGCTCTTAATCATGGAAGTCGTCTCCCTGGCTGCCTCCACATGCCGTCCCCTTATCAAATGAGCTGTGTCAGGCTCATTTTTCGGGTGTTTCACCAGATACGTTACGGAACTAGGTCACTATTTCTCCACCATGCTGTGTTATTAACTAAATATACCGTCAACCTTTTGTTCACATAGGAAATCATTTCAGCGCTTCTTGCTCACCTCCTTTGGTTCCTCTCTGCCACTTATTGGTTTGAAGCCTGAGTCCATTTAGGGTATGTCTCCATGACACTCTCTAGCCTGCCGCTGCTGCCGCTGCCTCTGCATGCCGTCCCCTATAGTGTCAGGGTCAATTATTGGATGTTTTAGATGCTATCTAGCCTCATTCGGTCACTCTGTCATGGCCATGCTGTTGCCCATAATTTTGGCATAATGGTACGATTAAGCAGCCTCAGAGGCATCCATGCATGCTGCTGTTTCCTGTCCATTTCCGTGGTGTTTCCATCCTTTTCTGATGTTCCCAGGTGTTTGGCCAAGCTTCCCTTTGCAGAGCCTTGGTCCCCTTGAAAAATGCTCGAGTCTCCCGTTGACTTCAATGGGGCTCTTTATTCGAGACGAGCACTCAAGCATCGGGAAAAGTTTGTCTCGAATAACGAGCACACGAGCATTTTAGTTCTCTATTAAGTATGTATCAAAGGGGTAGGAAGAAGATGCAAAGATTTGATCAAATTTGGAGGATATGGAATGACAGACATTTTCCTGAGAAGGAAGTATTCTGTTAAAATGAAGAATAAGAACACTGGGTAGATAGTACGTGGTGTAGGTTTGAGTGATAGAGGGGAAGGGAGGAGCAAGGAAGGTTTTTTTTTTGTTTTTTGTTTTTTTCCCCTCTTTTTTCTTCTTTCTTGGGGGGGGGGGGGGGGATAGTATACTAACTAGTTCAAAAAAAAAAATTGTAGATAAACCCTGTACATTGAGCATATTTTCAGCACACACAATCTTATAGCACAATGGAATCATGTAGTGTCTGCTTAGAAAGTCACTGTTCGCACTCTGGAATTTTACAATGTCCATCACTGAGTGAGAGGAGCTAAAAAACAATAAAACTGAGTAAAATTGTAAAGTAAGGGGGTTAAATATTATCTTTATTGTGTGAGCATCACTAGGGGATTCAAATTTGAGAACTTTCTTTCATGGGCAAACCCCTTTAACTTCAACTGCTCTGACCTCTGCAAGCGTTTGGATATTAATTTCGTGTCTCACTGTTGGCCCACACTAGTAACCTATCTGGATCAGCTGACACTAACCTAAACCATATATTTGGACTACTCCTTGAAGTAGAATTTGGGTAATTTTGTCACAGCAAAGTCCACATCAATGTGTAGGGTTTAAAGGGTAAAAACTGGTCAGTGGGATAGTACCCTTGTCAAACCAGTTGAATGATAGTACCATCAAAATAAAGCATGATAAACCAGGTACACTTACTCATAGATCCAGGTACCATGACTGTGATAATCTTCTTATATTTGTCATCCATCTCCTTCCTTTTAAATTTGGCATATGCTAATATCCATAAGAGCTCTGGGGGACATTACCAGAGCTCTTCCCACTCCCAATGTGTGATGAAATTCCCTTTCATCAGGCAGCCAGAGAGAAGTGCTTCTGCACAGTGTATCAGCCTGTGAAACTACAGCACGGTGGGGCTCTGGCCAGTAGTTGTCCCCCAGACCAACCACAGCTATCGCTAGTAGTGTCAATTTGCCAGTTGCTGCATGTCTGCCAATCTGGCAATTTGTGCAGGTACTTGGGATTCAAGTTATCTCTACAAGTGACCATGACCATGAAATATTTCAGTTTTTCTTGTTAAATAAATTAGCAAAAATATCTACATTTCTGTTTTGCCAGGTTTTTTTTTTTATATCTTACCGATTGGCTGCAATGGAACAAAGAGTTAAAAATTTAAAGAGATCTAAATACCTTCTGTACCCTCTGTAATTATAGCGCTTAGTTATGTTTGGGAGTTCCATATAGCTTAGTAGAGAAACAGGCCAATGAGCCATCACTTTCCAATTCTAATGGGCTGGCACTTGCAATTGATGCACAGATTGCAGGTGTTAAATAGTGATGAACGGACTGCACAGCTGGTATTTAAATGCTTTGTCGGCGGCACTTACAGGTAACACCTATAAGCGTTGTAGGATGATACTGGCGGTTGTTTGGTGAACCCGATCCTGAAAAAATCCACTCATTACCTATTATCAGGGAAAAGGAAATGAACAGCATATACTGTTTTTTTAAGAGTTCTGATATTCCTTCCATAAGTGTTACATAAATTGATACAGGACATTAGTTTGCTGAAAAAACATGCATTAGTATTTTATTTTACTAATGTCATTGACATCTTGGTTTATATATTTTTTAATGTACTAACATATTTTGCTGTTAACAGGGTTGCTAATAAATAGACTCATGTCACAATCCCTATGTTCATTTTGTCTGTGGCTTAGAACATAGTAACTATGTTAGCAGTTTCTGCTTGTTGCCCAAGATAGGTCTCAACCAAACAAAGTCTCATAAAGTATTGATGCGTCTGCTATTGTGAAAGTCTGTCCATGCACATCATGTTGAGATGGCATAAGGTAACCTAACACAGTACCATATGTACCAGCAATTACATAAAATTATTTCAAAAATATTTTTTTTTAAATATATTTTTATAATTTCCACAATATATTGCCATGGACATGACGTGATGTAGGACAGAAAAACAATTCACTATGATCTTTTTTCTCCTGCCTTCTTTACTCTTAATATTTGACTATTAAAATAAAGATATAGCACACATTCTTATTTTATTTTGTTTAGGTATAGGGTTTAATGTTGGATCTGTGTTTGTTTAGTGTTCTAGCCTGCGTTGGAAGTCTGTTTTAACTTGAAGGCAGGCTGTATGGAATTAAGGCATTTTCCACCTACTCCCTTTAACCAAGTATATAACAGTTTACATTGTAAATCATGTCACTTACAGATTGTACATCCTCACATCCCCAAGACATGACACTTTGTTACTTTGTAAATTTGTTGAGCCCCCAAAGATAACTCATCTAAGCCATTATTGGGTAAACCACAGTTAAGACAAGTGTATCAGATACACCCTCTCAGTGTGTATCAGAAAGTAAGGGAGCAGTTAATGCATAGTTGTTTTAACACTGCTTATAAAAGCACATAGAGTTCTTAAAATAGTATATACAAGTAATGTAACAGTAGCATGTGTTTTCCTAAATATAGTTTATACTGTGTCATCTCATCGCTGCTGAAGCTGCCTCTGACAGTCTACGGAACATAGAGGAACAGGTATCAAGGCATTGTAGTGATTTCCCCCCAGGGGTAGTTGAGCCAAGGTATTTAAAACCAGCAGAACATCTGTCTGATTTTTTATCTTTTTAATAAAAAGAATGTAGTGACAAGGGACTTAGGGAGGTCTAGGAGCCAAGTCTGCTGAGCTAAAGTTGATACATTACACATAAGACGTAAAGAATATACTTCTCACTTTTAGCTTATGATCTCTTGCCAGTACCAACTGCGTAGCAGAAATAGAGGATAAGAGATGCTGACAGCTGTGCCCTATATGGAGGCTGCCAAAAACCACGGCATGTCTTGTTAGTCTGCCACATGGCTCCAGGCCAAGCACTGATATCAGTAACGCATAATGAGCTACCATAAGGAAAGGGAAGGCTTCTTATATTTTAAATCACAGGTAAAACCTGCAAAACAATATACATCTAGTATTACTAAATAGTGAATCTGCCATGCAAACACATCCTATCTATCTATCTATCTATCTATCTATCTATCTATCTATATATCTATCTACCTACCTGTCTGTCTGTCTGTCTGTCTATCTCCATCTCTCTGTTTAGTTATTTATTGTTTTAGAACACAGTTTTTGGCTCTACTATGGATGAACTGTGACTGAGAGTAATTTCATTGACTCATTAGCTACCATAAGTTGAGGAAGAAACTGGAATAACTTGAGAAGTTTGCATTATTCAATAGAACCCGTCAGCAGAAAATGACCTTATAAACCTTCTAACACCTAACACCTTCTACTTAAAGTTTCTTTCATGGCCCATTGTGGTGGCATCATTTAGAAAATTAACTTTGAAGTGAGATGTAAACTTTAGAACTCATGCTCTCCTCACCTCAGAACATCTCCTTTGCTGTGACATCATGAATCAGACCAGCTGATTAGTGATGTCTGTCTAAGCAGGACTGTTATTTACAATTCTAAAGGTGTGGAGAGAGTGACTTTGTTTATTAAATCTGCACCTTCGTGACTTTATACAGCCAATTTTCATCTCACTTCAAAGTTGATTTCCTGAAAGGTGCCACCACACCGGGCCATGACACAATTATCTGGTTTATAGCAAAAACAGATGATAACGGCACTAACAGCCACTACGTATAAACAGGTAAATACGTATAGCATCCAAAGGAAACTTCAAAGCGGGTGTTGAAACAGTCAGGTTTTAGTGGTGCTCATGCCCCAAAGCAGCACAGTCCATATATAAGGAGAACAAAGGTATAGTTGAAAGGATGGCACTCAACAGTATCCTGTTGATATTCATATCTTCTTTATTTTGGAAAAACCAATGCTCACAAATAGGACTTACAAGTGAGGTAGTGGGGGCATGATGCTCACAGAAAAGCAAGGAATAGCCTTTCTGTAAGCATCACGCTCCCACTCTATCCCTTATATGTCCTATTTCTGAGCATAGTTTTTTCCCAAAATAAAGAAGCTATGAATTTCAACAGTATAATGGTGAGTGCCGTCCTTTCAACTATACCTTTGTCCCCCTTGTAATTATCTGGTTTGTGTTGAGATACTTGAGAAAAATAAACTGATCTATTGTGGTTTTTTAGGTAATTTTTTTTCTCATAGGTTCCCTTTAAAGGCTACCTTTACAGGTGTGTGGAGATCTAAAAGCTATGCATGCTCACAGAGGTGTAACTTAAAGATGCTGAAAATTGCATTACACGTTCTCCCAACCATACAGTTTCCCCGACCATTTGCCATTTTAATTATGGTATCTACTGGTAGCACCATTTATCATACTTTAACTCTTTAACTTTTGCCTCTTTTGTAGCTTAACCCCTGGTGACACCAATTTACAGCAAAGCTGTTCTAACTATAGTAGTTTTATCATAAAAAAAACAAAGGTCCAGCAAATAATATAAATGAATTGAAAAGCAAACAGAGCTACTCTGACACCTACTGGAAATATATTATACAGGAATAAATAAGACAAAAAATATTTTTTAAAAATCCAGTTCATACATTCAATCCTAAAACCGAAGCCAGGGACTTTTCTTCCACTTTGTGTGAGAAGAAACAACTAGGAAAGTACAAAAACATTGTATGAAATTGAGACGGATCAACAGAGAGTAGAAAGGCTTTAGCCTCAAAGATTTCTTATTTCCCAGAGTTCCAATCACCTTTCCCAAGGTTAAGTGCAATGCCTCCAGGCAACTGCTTATAATGATGAAAGGGACACTATAGGACAGTAATGCCCTTTGTAATGTTAATAAACCTTTATTTTGATATCAGATGTAGCTCGAGGGGAAGAACTGCCAGTTTTACATTTCTGGTTCAGAATTTGACAGTTTAATGCTATTACAACGGAGAGTGTAGATTTCTATAAAATTGTGTTAATTTGAAGAGATAAAGGAGCTTAGTTGTGCTCACTCCATCTCATGCCATTCAATAGATTGACACTCTTTGTGAGAGGACACAGTAAGGATAGATGTGTCCATTTTAGATATCATCATTTATCACCACTTTCCTTTGATGTTTCATTAAATTGTCACTTCTATATCATTCTGCAGCCATTATGAAAGCTTAAAGTAACAGTGTCATATTAATAAATTATTGTTATCTTATCCCGAAGACCTCTTGTTGCATGTCAAGGCAATTGTCCTTGGGGCTTGTGGATAATTTATTGCAATACACACAGAAATAAATAGACATGTCTCTGGTATATTAAAGGTGCAGAAAAACATAAATTGAGCAGATAAATAGTGTGATTCAAAGGTAACAGTAAAATCTTATCTCTGTGGTCCAGGAACAGTTGCACTTGATCTTTGGAGAGGATATTTTTGACTGTCCCAATCTATCATAGAAAATGTTTTGTCTGGAGAGAAGTTCACAACTATTAACAGCATCTACAGAGCACTTAACACTAATATAAATATTGGGGCACATTTAGTAAGGGCTTTGCTCCTGTTTTTTGATGGACTTTGCACATTCCTTTAGGTGTAAACTTCTTGCACAGCCTTTTGTGCTAGCCTCCATGTGACACAAATTAGGGGGCGTTCCAGTTCTCAGTTGGACCGTGCGCCGGATTTAACATGCAAAGTCTGTCGCACATCCTATGTCAAAGGTGCACCACAAAAAAGTTGGTGAACTCTGTCGGGCCAGTGCATGGAAGCACCAGATTCATGATTATAGGAACATCAGATTCACATCTTCAGATCCTATACCGGTGTCTTCTCTCGCATTGCAGCAAGTAAAGCAGAGATAAAATCATATGGTGCTTGCACAGTGAAGTCGGAATGCACTACGCCAGCCTCACTAGCTGCAACGCGGAGATGCCGCAAGCTAAGGTAAGCTGAGATGCTGAGGTAAGTATACATCTTTTTTTTTATGTGATCATGTTGAAAGTGTATTGGGAAATTTGGGACACTAAACCGCCCACAGGTTACCTTGAATTAAATCTTTCCTAATATATTTAAACCAGGGCTGCTTTAGTGTGAAGTTTAAAGGACTGGGTTGAAGACAAAATACAGACATGGTACAGTCCTTTTATTCCATAATGTTGTTCCACTATAATAATTCACAATGTTGGCAGTCCACTGACTTACCTGCAGCTGACCTCTCCATGAACCAAACTAATGACACATGACAAGGACCTCTTTTCAACCCTTGAAAGTAAACAAACCATGAATTAGTCTTCAATTGCAAAAGCAGGTAATTTCAAAACTGCAGAACTATGCATTATAATGTGCCTCTGTATTATTTAGTGAAATTGGAAAATTGTTTTTATCTATAGTAACATAAACATGAAAAATTAATTCACAGAAAATAAGTAAAGAAAGCAAAAAGGAAAGCTTGATAGGTCTACTGTTGACTTAAGCCTTCCAAAGAATGACCATCTGTGATTATCCTAATTAGGTCCCAGTTCAATGAAATTTATTAATGCAGAGGTAGAGCTAGGACTTGGCCCACTAACAAACACTTAAAAGGAGTAAGGCTCAGACACCAAATTACAGTGAAGACAGAAGAGACTAGAGGATGATCCAATTAGTATAAAAGCATATCACTACATAATAAAGCATATTAGACAAGAGTGCCACTACCAATCAGTAGAGCTGTAAAACACCGGGATTCTCATGACTTCTTGTGGCTAGAAATATGCTTCTTTGCTTTGAAGATTCTTTCTGAACAGCATGGTCAATTTTGTGTGTGCCAGAAGTTTTCATTTTCATGTTTTCCTATCGAGGAACTTATTGAAGAACAGCTCGTATCAAAATCATTGATGTATTACATACTGTAGATGTCCTGTTCATATGGCAATCATCTAAACAATCTACAAAAAGGCTGGATTCTTTATATCTTCTGAAACCTCAGAGAGGTTTGAGAGCTGGTACAAGACAGTTTGGTGCCCTAGACAGGCAGAGCAGAATCCCACTATCCCCTTAGCAATGAAGCTAAGCAACCCTTTCCTCTCATTAATGTGGTCCATCACCTCCTCCCCTTAGTAATGTAGCACTACACCCTCTCCCCTTAGTAATGTAGCCCAGTGTAGCCCCCTACTTTTAGAAATGTAGTTGAGTTTCCCACCCTCCCCTAAGTACTGAAACTCAACATCCCCCTCCCAGTAATAATGTAGACCAGCATAGCTCCCCTACTCTCAGTAATCATAGTATCATAGTATATAAGGCTGAAAAAAGACACAAGTCCATCAAGTCCAACCTTTAAGAATTAAATAAATGTTTTATCCCCATAACCCGTGATATTTTTTCTTTCCAGAAAGGCATCCAGGCCTCTCTTGAACATGTACATAGAGTCCGCCATAACAACCTCCTGCAGCAGAGAGTTCCGTCGTCTCACCGCTCTTACAGTAAAGAACCTCTGTCTATGTTGATGGTAAAATCGCCTCTCCTCTAGGCGCAAAGGATGCCCCCTTGTCCTGGTCACAGGTCTAGGTATAAAAAGATCTTTGGAGAGATCCTTGTACTGTCTGTTCAGGTATTTGTACATTGTAATGAGGTTTCCCCTCAGTCGTCTTTTTTCTAAACTGAATAATCCCAAAGTTTGTAATCTGTCTAATCCCCCCATTACCCTAATAATCCTGGTTGCCCTCCTCTGCACCCGTTCCAGCTCTACTATATCCTTTTTATACACTGGTGCCCAAAACTGTACACAATATTCCATGTGTGTATAAGGGCAAAACTATGTCTTTATTATGAGAATCTATTTCTCTCTTGATACATCCCATAATTTTATTTGCTTTAGCAGCAGCCACCTGGCTCTAGTCACTAAAATTAAGTTTACCATCCACCAATAACCCCAAGTCCTTTTCAGCTCCAGTTTTACCAAGTAATTGACTGTTTGGAACATAATTATACTTTTTGTTTCCATGGGCCAATTGCATAACCTGGTAGAAACCAATCAGATTAGTTTGACAGGACCGATCCCTCATAAACCCATGCTGACGCTGGGTTATAAGGTTGTTCACAGTGAGATACTCCAGGATAGCATCTCTAACAAACCCCTCAAATATTTTGCCCACCACAGAAGTTAGACTCACAGGTCTGTAGTTTCCAGGATCGCTATTTGATCCTTTTTTGTATATTGGTACCACATTTGCTATGCGCCAGTCCTGTGGAACATAACCAGTCCTCAGTGAATCTTCAAATATTAAAAATAACGGTCTGTCTATCACGGTACATAGTTCCTGCAGAACCCGGGGTTGTATGCCATCTGGCCCCAGTGATTTATCTAGTGGTTGCGAGGCGGCGCCGTATCTCTTCCGGAGTTAAACTGTTGACATTCCAAAAAGAATTTACATTATTCCTCATTGTGTCTTCCACCAGGGAATTTTCCTGGCTAAAGACAGTTGAGAAGGCGACATTTAGTAAATAGGCCCTTTCCTCATCTCCTTCCACCATGACCCCCATGTTATTTCTAGGGGGACCCACACTCTCTGTTTTTAGTTTCTTATCATTTATATACTGGAAAAATAATTTGGGATTATTTTTGCTCTCCCTGGCAATATTTCTCACAGTCTCTATTTTTGCGGCCTTTATCTGCTTTTTACAGGATTTATTTTTCTCTCCATAATCCTGTAATGCCTCATCGCTACCTTCACGTTTTAGCACCTTAAACGCCTTATCTTTCTTGCTTACTGCTTTCCGTACAAGACTAGTTAGCCACATTGGCTTTTTCTTGTTCCTCTTGTGCTTTTTCCCATAAGGTATGTGTTTCTCACAGGACTTTTTCAGAATATATGAGGAAAAGTCCCATTTGGGGGGGGGGGGTTGTCTTTGAGAACATTATCCCAGTCTATGCCTTTAAGGTCTTCCCTTAGTTGCTGAAAATTTGCCCTCCTGAAGTTTAGAGTGTTGGTTGCCCCTTCCCTAACGCTCTTACTAAAGCGTAATACAAAAATTATGATCACTATTACCCTGAGAAGCCCTGATGCCCCATATCAGTTTGTCTCTCTTTTCCACCTTTTCTCATTACTGGTGTTCAGAGCTGGCCTGAATATTCTAGTCAATGCAAATCCATTTATATTTCAATACTGCAATCCAGAGCTCTTTCAATATTCAAAAATAATCTGCTGGCCCCATAAGCAACTTATTGACATTGCATGTCTTTGCCTAGTGCAAGATGTTCACCCAGGTCCTTTACAACAATAACGTTTTCCGATGTTACTCCTTCTGAGAGATATGGCGCAAATGGACTATCAGAGCCCCACGAATAACTTCACATTTATTCAAGTCGATCCTCATTTGTCAAGTAGGTGTCCACACTTTCAGTGCATCCATGTACTGTATCCTAGGAATGAAACAGAATCTTACTAGGAATGAAACAGAATCCCACATAATAACCCTCATGAATCCATGCGTTATCATTTATCCTGAGTTTTTTTACTAGCAAGAGTTGACTTTGCTGAAATGACTATGCACATAATTAAGAAGCATCACCCTTATCACTACAAACTATGGTGGCATGTCACATGGGAGCCACTACTTCTTCTGCCTTATACTAGCACATTTAAAAAACACTTCAGGAAGAATCGCTGCAATATTTCTCTTTGGAATTTCAGTCAGATTTCTTGATCATTAGGTCTTGGTGCTGATTTGACTTAAGCCTGTGTTTTTGCACTTTATTGAAGAAGACCTTTCACTTAATAGGCAAACATTTAACCTTCGATTCTTAAATGTGGCACGTCCCGAATGCTTAAATAATATTACAAAACATTTCATGTAAAATAATTTTAAATAGGGGAAAGATCAAACTTTCCTCCTGAAATGCTAAGAGCACAATCAATGCTACTGTTTTATTAAGAGAAAAATATACAACAGGGGTCATTGCAGCTGAGCTATCTATAAATAATAGATGGGCCCCTTCAGACATACATCGGTGAATGTCTAGATAGCAGCTGATGGTTGTTTTGTTAATGTAGCCTGCCAGAACTATGGAATAGACTTCTTCATCTTGGCTTTTAAAGATTGCTCTTAGAAACTGGCAATCTATACTCATTCTTCTATCATATGTCTCTAAACATCAAAAAAATATCATGAGATGTATATACATTGCCTTCTGTCCTCTTGTAACTGTTTGAAGGAAAAACTCCATAGAATGACTATAAACAGTGTTACTCTTTGCCCTTTTTTTCATAATGGTTCAATAAAATCTTCGAAATAAAAGAAATCCCAAGTTTCAGATTCTATTTTTTTCGATTTGCCTGATGACATTTTTTTAAATTGCATAAAGTAAAAATGTTTTCTCTTTCATCTCTATGCAGGCAAAAAATCCTACCATAAAAGGCATCAAACTGTATGTGATCAACTAGAAGGTCTAAGCTACACCCAACCACATACAGTATAAACAATGAAAGAAGGCATTGTTCTCATGTGGTGCTCATTAACATCACATATCTTATAAAGTCCTGAAACCAATAGTCTTTTTACAGTAAGAGGGAGCTTTTTAGGTTGATAGCACCTAACCAAATGAATGATAAAGATATGGACACATAGAGAAATTTGAAATACAGATGTGTTAACGATTACTTGAAATACTGTTGGATAAATGCAATATCTCAGAAAACCAATTCCACAAAATATAAAAACATGATAACTAAGAACCTTGAAAGGCTTCCAAGCACCCCACTCTCACAGTTTGGCAATGCATCTACAACAAATAGTATAGTTAGCATATCAATTTTGCTTTAACTTACATCAATATAATTTTTGTTTGAGAAAAACTACTAAACGTGATACAAGTCAGAAAAACAATTGCGGTGCACAATTCGCCCCTACGGAGCTACTCACGGAACAAGACTGGTCCACAAAGTCTCAATAATAAAGCAGTTTTTGAGAGAAAATAATCAATTTTCCTTCTAGCCGGAGCTCCAGAGTTCCTCTAATCCTTCTCCTATAGTGTTAGATATCCATTCAATGAAATCCAGCATTAGCAATGACAGATCCTTCTGATGAAACTATGCCTCAGTTCAGACCAGCACCACCGCGTTTGTTCCCCTTTCGTCTCTTAATTGATTCTTGTCAGACGATATTGCTACAAGGAACATACAGGCAGATGGTGTAGTGTGTTTCAACAGATTAAGAATTTATTTAAAAAACATACAAAAAACATAAGTAAAATTGTGCATCAAAATTAGTAGCGGGACGCTAGCTCAACCAAGCTGCCCTGATACAAGTCAGATAAGGCAATGATCATAGTGGAAGAACAGGGACAGACTCAGCTATCTATGAGCTCTGGTTGATCAATTGCTGCTACCGTACATCATATTACCAAGAGAGGTACAGTGTTTTCCCCAGTAGAAATCATAAGAAAAATACCTTCATAATACTAAATCAGGTCATAATACCACCTTTTCTGAGTAGGCAATAGTGTTCTGTCCATGAAGAAGGATTGGAGTTTTCTGCTTTCTGGCTGATCTGGGGAGTTTACTGGGCCTGCTTCCATGAACCATGTTTTTGCATATCCATTGCATTTTGTCATTGTACCATTATCTTACCAGTACACAAGTATCACTGATTATTTCAAATTTCAGCTATGTGTCGGAATTATTAGTGTTAGCCATGCTTGTTGAGTCACATGTGAGCCCTGTAACTGCCAGACATGTAAATTTCTACATTTCACATCCACTTCAGTTATTGAGGCAACTTTTTCAGCATAAGAATACTCTAAATAAAGTAAACGTTCTATATGGTAAGGCCTTGAATAAAACATACTTTTCTATGACGTCCTCCCATGACGGCCCACTTGGAGGATGCCCCTTGACCTCTGTAGGGACAGGAAGAAAAGGCCTCCCACACTCATCTTCCCACCAGTGTTCTTCCTGTCCCTACAGGGGTATGGTCAAGTGAGGGTCTCTCAGCTACTAAGTGGGGGGGGGGGGCATTGCAAGCATAACTGGGGCCTCCGCAGGTCGTAATTCCCCTCTGGATCGGCTTGTCCTTCCCTGGTCCTCTGGTGATCCGTTCTTCATCCCCTCCAGCGGCAATGCAGGTTGCGGCCTATGCAAGGACACAAGACTCCCGCCGGGCTCCGTTCCATGTGTCCTCCCAAGGAAGTGCTGCTGAGCGTTAATGGTGGCCACCTGCATGGGGGATGGTCTCTCCGATAAGGTATTTAATCACATACAGCAGTAGTCTCACTGATCTGAGGTCTATAGGTTTGCATGCTGAGTACGTTTCTTGTCATCCATCCCAGCCACATTATGGCTGATGAGGCAAACTTGAGCCTACTCCACCCACCTGTTCATGTAAGTTCTGCTGTATGGCATGTTCTAATTTATTTCACTTTGTTTGTTAGAACTCCAAGTTAGTATCTTCCTTACCTCCCCCTCTTAGGGGAAAGATCAAGGGTCTACGGGGAAAGGTAAAAACGATAGATCGGAAAGTTCTGAGAAATCAAGCAAGTCCAACAGATCTGAGAAGAGTAGGACCACTGCTAGGAAATGCAATATGTGTCTTCATTCCATGCCGGACTCATAAAAGAAACCTATATGCAGGTCATGTATAGAGAACTTTATGTGTGAGACCCTGAAGAATGAAGATGAGGTTCCCAGGCCTTCTCACCGCCTGCCTCTCATTGGTAGCCTGGAGCCAGAGTCACTCTCGAGTCCTACAGAGTTGGATTATTTCGTAGTGGACCAGAAGGTCTTCAGGTTTGGAAAAAAAGGTCACCATTCCGTCCTCTGTAAAAAGGGACCTACAGAGGTGGCTAAGGGTGGAGAACCTGGGGAAGGAGTTCTTTGGCACTGCCTCCCATGTGTCACTATTACGACCAATGCAAGTAGTGTGGGCTGTGGAGCAGTGTTCCCTACAGCACTGAGGTCAAATACCATTCATCTGACATAACGCCACGATACAGCACGGCTGTATCTTATCTGAGAAGACAGGGAGGAACAAGATCTCCGATCCTCTCCAGCTTAGCTTGCACCATATTCTCCTGAGCAGAGGTAAATATTCTTTCCATATCAGCCACCCATCTGAGGGGACTCCTAAACAGGCAAATCCCAATATTTTTAAGATTTTGGACTTCCTACAGAAGGGCCTGGAACTCAGGTTATCTACCAGCACCCTGAAGGTCCAGGTCTCGGCTCCTTTTTGGCGCCTTTTTTGACCACCCTCTTGTGGATCACAGGTGGGTCAATTCATATTAGTATTAAGAATTTAACTCTAAAGACCACACTCTTAATAGCTGTGACTTCAGCCAGGAGGTTGAGAGGAGCTTCAGGCGATCTCCATTAGAGAGCCCTACATGCGATTACTTTCTGACTGGATCATTCCCAACTTAGATTCAAGCTTCACCCCAAAAGTGGTATCCAAGTTGCACAAGGACCAGGAGATCACTCTTCCATCCTTTTGCGAGAACCCCTCTTCAAGCAGAGAATCCTCTTGGCATTCTCTAGATGTAAGGCGTTCTGTCTTAGCTTATCTACAAGCCACAGACTCTTGGCGCCTAGACCATAATCTGTTTATTCAGTTTCAGGGGAAAAATAAGGGGAAGAAAGCTTTCAAGACATCGATAGCGAGATGGATGAGAACAGCTATCGCCACTTGCTATGAGAAGCAAGGGAAAGAGGTTTCTCCTAACCTGAAGGCTCACTCTACTTGGGCCATGTCAGCCTCTTGGGCAGAAAAAAGTGTCACCTCCCTATAACAGATCTGCAAGGCAGCCACATGGGTTTCACCCTCTACATTCATCAAGTATTACCGTTTGGACTTATCTAATTCTCAGGACCTCTCCTTTGGAAGGAAGTTTCTTCAGGCTGTGGTCCCAGCCTAACACTCTACTTATTTTGTAGGTCTCCAAGTGGGCTGACATGGGAGAACATTATGGAAATGGTGAATTAGTACTCACCGGTAATTTGGTTTCCATCTAGTCGGCATATACATTCCCTCCCTTATAATCTTTTATTGTGATAGGTATGTGATTCTGAACATACTAATTAAATTTGTGTTGTATCTTCCACCGGTGTAGTTATTTGGTAGTCACTGGCGGGAGGATGTGGGTGGGAGGCCTTTAACCTCTCTTTTTCCTGTCCCCAAAGAGGTCAAGGGGCATCCTCCAAGTGGGCCGTCATGGAGGACTAGATGGAAACCGAATTACCGGTGAATACTAATTCCCCATTTCATGTATCTGTGTGTCTATGACTTGACTAGGACAGGACCATCTACCTAAATGAAATAGAGGATGTTAAAACAAAAACAGAGGTCATGAAAGCGGTAAGCTATAACCAATAGAAATTATTATTATTATTATTATTATTATTATTATTATTATTATTATTAGCTATCATGCAATGATTGCAATTTCCCTTTAAATGCAAAGTGACACCTATAACTTCTATTTAACAGAAATATAATTTTTGTGTTACTAATTTATTTAAGTGAAAACAGATTAATGTGAGAAGACCTGTCTTATGTCCAATTAGAGAGGCTCTCTGGCTCCCCAGCAATAACACATCTGAATTTACTGACCTAATAGAGATGATTTGGTGTTTGTTCTCGGAAAATATCACTTCTGAACAGTTTTACAGCTATGCAGTGCTAACAGTCAGTATTAAATGTCACATAGAGAATGTCTCACATCTGTTCACTTACTCGGTGTTCTGGACTAGAATGATTGAGGCAGACCGTAGCGATGCTGTTTAAATTATCACTTTTGTATATTAAAATGTACTTAGTCTAGTTCTTCACAGTTGTTTTCTCAAGGACGTTTAGAATTAGTGAAATACTCTCTTCTACACCTACTGCATGTAAAACAATGAGGAAATCTGCAATACTAGGAAGAATAAAGGACAATTCCATGTATGGTATTTATTCATATATTGATTTGTTAATCTTCTTGTGTCAATGTCAAAAGAGAGAAATAATAGCAATGAAAAACTGTGAATTCTATGGTGCAGAAATTCATTGTCATGCTGTATATTTGGCTGATTTGGAGCCGTTTGAAAAGAAATTCTAACAAAACTGAAACAATTTAAATTATTTACCTGAATCCTTTAGATTTAAGTAACAAAATATCATTAAAATGCAACTACTCTTTGACAATATGGCACAAATCAATAGTGCAGATTATAATAATAAACTTTTAACCTGTAGTCCAAGGGGAGTTAATTAAAGGGAACTTGTCATCAGAAATTGACCTAATTAACTATTACCAGTATGTCGTGAATCAGATTAATACATTCCACATCATGTTTCTTTAATGGCTCAGTGTTTCGGGTTGTTTTCATGGCTTCCATGTTAACTTTGTCGCCACCCTGCTGTGTAATCCACAAAATATACTGGCAAACTTTTATCATGTACCGATATTATTTGAGCGCTTCTTGCTCACCTCCTTTGGTTCCTCTCTGCCACCCATTGGTTTGAAGCCTGAGTCCATTTAGGGTATGTCGCCATGACACTCTGTAGCCTGCTGCCGCTGCCTCTGCATGCCGTCCCCTATAGTGTCAGAGTCAATTATTGCGATGAAAAACTGGAATTCCTCTACAACCCTAGTCTGTCAAAGATCATCAGCTGAGCCAGGTGGGTATAGAGGAAAAAACAAAGGAAAAAAGACAAGAGGCGCTGACCTCGTGAGGACCGTTGTAATCAAGGTAGAAAGTAAGTGAAATATGCTCACCTTGTGATGGATAAATCAAGCAGAAAGAGTCCCATGTAGCTGCCGAAGGTATCCTGGATACAAGGCAAACCCCGGTCCAGAGTGCGGGGTTGTCTGGACAATATAGTGGTGATCCCAATCGGATGATTACAGGAATAAAACTGGCGCTTGGGAGGATGTTTCCTTCTAAAAAAAACCTCTAGGGACAATTAGCGTTCCCAAAACAACTTGAGGTTTATTGATAAAAGTGGATAAAACAAAGAATTACGCGAGTACCCGAGCATTTTAGTGCTCGCTCATCTCTAATCTCCACCATACACAATGCAGAACGAGACCTCAATGATGGAAAACAACTTTCTACAGTTGCAAAACATTTTCTGAATGTGCATCGAGGTGACTTCTCCGGACTGAAAATTATAGGCCTCGACAGGGTACAACCCAACATACGGGGAGGCCAAATGGATTTTCAGAATTAGCTCCTTGGGGGATGAATGAAGAAATGCTTTCTTCCGGCTTCTACAAAAAGTAGGTATTTTTTCTCCACCAGGTCCCTCTGTTCCCAGGGCATTCACACATTTCTTTCTCTTTCCCCCCCCCCCTTTCACCTGCCACCTGGTGGTTTCCGCTTTCATTTCCCTCCAACGCCCTTACCGCCGTCCTTCAACCCCACACGTTTTCATCGCCCCCGCCCGCGAAATTCTTTCTCCCCCCCCCCCCTCTTTTTCTTTCCCCGGCCACACAGATTTAATTTTACACACTGGTTGCACTACCTGGGTCACCTTATGCATTAGTGACACCTTCTTGGTACTTACACACCTGCACTATCATCGTTTTCCCTCTACTCCCACTTTTTGTGTCTACTCTTTTCCTTTTTCTTCCTTCCCTCCCTGCCTCCCCCTAGCAAGTTTTTCACATCTCTCACACCCATTCCCCTTTTTCCCTCTTCTCTTCTCCTTTTTCTCTGGTCATGAGCTGTACACAGATTCACATTCCTCTCATTCACGCCGAGTTCATTATTTGTCACTTTTTTCTTTCCCCCGACAATTTTCATTTATGATCCACATATTACACATTCTTGGGGGATCCCACTTAACATTTTTCTTCCCCCCCCCCCCTTTCCCCATTTCCTCCTTTCTTTCCTCCCTTTTTCCTTTTCTACACTAAGGTGTAAGTGCACTGTATCTACCTCCATGCACAGCTTCATACGCTTAACAGCTCTTTGCTGCATGTGTTTGTGTCACTGGATCTAATCATTTATAAGATCTTGGCTGGACTTACCTGCTTTTTGTCATTTCTGTATAATTTTTGTATAATTTTGTTTTTTCAACTGTGCTCAGATCTAGGTCTTAATTCCATAGAAGACCCTTTCCTGTGTCTCCCCCCTTTTTGGACTCCAACGTCTTATACGATGCTGTTGTAAGACTGTCTGATATGGTATTTTCTCGACACGATGGGGTCTGCATTATCCTCGACCCCCATTCCATCCATAGCGAATTCAAGCCTGACTTTAGTCGTATATGTACGAAACAGATACGGTCATATTGACAAGTTTTAGCACCCATTATTTGCATTTATTTTGGTATTCTAATGAAATATTGCGTGATTGTCTATATTTTTGCATGAGTGTGGCCTGAGTGTGCAGGCCCTGCATATATTGGGGCATGTACTTACCACGTTCGCGATCCAGCGCCGTTCTCTCTCGGATTCGGTCCGGCGGATCATCAAGCAGTTCCTCCGCCGTCCACCAGGTGGTGCTGCTGCGCTGAAGTCCGCTGGAATGCCTCGAAATACACCGGCCTACCAGGATGAAGGTGAGTGAAATTTCACGACACAATTTTTTTTAAATGCGGCGTTTTTTCCGAATACGTCGGGTTTTTCGTTCGCCACGCCCCCCGATTTCTGCTCGCGCGGCAGCCGGCGCCGATGCCCACAATCCCGCGATCGCGTGCTCCCACAATCCCGGGGCAATTCAGGTATAAATGGGCCACATTTACTTACCCGGCCCATTCGCGATCCAGCGGCGCGTTTCTCTGCACAGGATTCGGGTCCGGCTGGGATTTAAGATGGTAGTTCCCTCGCCGTCCACCAGGTGGCGCTGCAGCGCCGAAAATAATCTAACGCCCCGGAATGCACCATCCCATGAAGGTAAGGTGAGCGTCTCCCCAAGCGCACTTTCCGGTTTTTAAATGCGGCGGTTTTTCCGAATACGTCGGGTTTTCGTTCGGCCACGCCCCCCCGATTTCTGTCGCGCTGCATCATGCGACCACAATCCGTCGCAGTGCGCCAAACAAACCCGGGCATTCATGTACAAACGCGCAAATCGGAAATATTCTGGTCCACGTCGGGAAAACGCGAATCGGGCCCTTAGTAAATGACCCCAATCGTGCAAATTGGAAATATTCGGGTAACACGTCCGGAAAACGCGAATCGGGCCCTTAGTAAATGACCCCCATTATGTATGAGTGGATGCTAGTGTGTGCCTGCAATATTCGGTTATTTTTTACCTTGGGGATTTACTATTTTTATGTTATAAAACAAAAAGATATCTTTCACTTGGCTCAATGACATGAATTGTATGTTTTTCATATTTCGTACTCACCTTTTGCATAGATTTTTATTCTTTGCTCTTTTGCATTTTTATTGTTGGAGGGAATGAGTACCTCTTTGCACTATTCATATATCACTCGTTTCTATTTCGTATCATTAACTTTAATGCACTTGCACTTTATTCATAATTTGGGCTCATACAAGCATATACCTTCCATCCATCTTCATATTTTCATTTGGCATGGTAGCGTCGCCGGCAATGCCTGGATACGGGATTGCAGCGCGCATGCGCGGGCAGCCACCCGCGTTAGCAGATGTGACGCTGCCCTGCGGCGTGCTGCTCCCCACTTCCGGGGGCACGATCTCCGACGAAGCCCCGGCACACACGCACCGGCCGCACTTTAACATCATGCATCACAGGTATTTATACTTGGGTTCTACATCCATGGGGCACCCCTGAGGAAGCTGCGGTTGGCAGCGGAACGCGTGGGGCGACCTGTCCTGAGCCCTCATCCCCATCCCACATCTATATATCATAAGGGCATTATCATCATTTCTTGGGACAGAAGGATATTTTGCACAAGTTGTGCACAGATCTTCACATTTCCCCGTGCCAAGTTTGCTGATTAGTGGATACACCACTTCAGTTTATATACACTCACCGGCCACTTTATTAGGTACACCTGTCCAACTGCTCGTTAACACTTAATTTCTAATTAGCCAATCACATGGCGGCAACTCAGTGCATTCAGGCATGTAGACATGGTCAAGACAATCTCCTGCAGTTCAAACCGAGCATCAGTATAGGGAAGAAAGGTGATTTGAGTGCCTTTGAATGTGACATGGTTGTTGGTGCTAGAAGGGCTGCTCTGAGTATTTCAGAAACTGCTGATCTACTGGGATTTTCACACACAACCATCTCTAGGGTTTACAGAGAATGGTCCGAAAAAGAAAAAACATCCAGTGAGCGGCAGTTCTGTGGGCGGAAATGCCTTGTTGATGCCAGAGGTCAGAGGAGAATGGGCAGACTGGTTCGAGCTGATAGAAAGGCAACAGTGACTCAAATCGCCACCCGTTACAACCAAGGTAGGCAGAAGAGCATCTCTGAACGCACAGTACGTCCAACTTTGAGGCAGATGGGCTACAGCAGCAGAAGACCACACCGGGTGCCACTCCTTTCAGCTAAGAACAGGAAACTGAGGCTACAATTTGCACAAGCTCATCGAAATTGGACAGTAGAAGATTGGAAAAACGTTGCCTGGTCTGATGAGTCTCGATTTCTGCTGCAACATTCGGATGGTAGGGTCAGAATTTGGTGTCAACAACATGAAAGCATGGATCCATCCTGCCTTGTATCAACGGTTCAGGCTGGTGGTGGTGGTGTCATGGTGTGGGGAATATTTTCTTGGCACTCTTTGGGCCCCTTGATACCAATTGAGCATCGTATGCAACACCACCGCCACCAGTCAGTATTGTTGCTGACCATGTCCATCCCTTATGACCACAATGTACCCAACATCTGATGGCTACTTCAGCAGGATAATAAACTTTCATAAAGCTGGAATCATCTCAGACTGGTTTCTTGAACATGACAATGAGGTCACTGGACTCAAATGCCTCCACAGTCACCAGATCTCAATCCAATAGAGCCTTGTTGGGTGTGGTGGAACGGGAGATTCGCATCATGGATGTGCAGCCGACAATATCTGCGGCAACTGTGTGATGCATCATGTCCAATATGGACCAAAATCTTGAGGAGCTTCCAGCACCTTGTTGAATCTATGCCACGAAGGCTCTAGTTGGCTTTTCCATTCATGGGTGCAATGTTTTGCAACTTTTTTAAATGTTTTATCTTTTGCCCTATTGATGGTGTGATATGTTCTATTCTGTAAAAAATAAAATAAATTTTGGCTTTTTGTATTGAACATGCTTCTTTTGTTTTTTTTTACAATCTTGTGCGTTAGTTCGTTTTGCTCGTTAACGAAATATTTATGACTTTTTGCTTTGATTTTTCAAGTTTCATATTCGTATGTATTTGCTGGATTTGGTTTAAATTTTGGCTTTCCTTTTTTATATTTAATGTTAACAATTTTTTTTGGTTTATGTTTAAATTTCATAATGGGTCACATATTTAATGTAGACATATTCTGGGTTTTTTGGTGTGGTTTATGAATTTTTTTTTTGTTTATTATAAGAAATAAATAACATAAATAACAGCAATTATTCAAGTTTGATAATAAACTCATTCCAAATTGTATGTTCCATAGCACATCTTTTTCATGCCTATGATGTTTTGCTCTAATTTTTTTGCAATATAAAATGTGTGAAAAATTAAAATTTCTTCTTGGAACTTTTTTTTTGAAAGTCATATTCCCATCATGTTTTATCAAATTTAGCCAAAATACAGGCAGTCCCGGGTTACATACAAGATAGGGTCTGTAGGTTTGTTCTTAAGTTGAATTTGTATGTAAGTCGAAACGTATATTTTATCATTGTAATCCCAGACAGAACTTTTTGGTCTCTTTGACAATTATATTTAAAAATGTTGGGGTTGTCAAAGAATCAATATTAACACTAAGCTTCATTTACAGACACCTGTGATAACTTTTATAGCTGTTATGTAGCCTGGCATAGACTAAAGGACAATAAATTACCAATATCCAGAGGTGCGTTTGTAACTAGGGGCCGTATGTAAGTCGAGTGTTCTTAAGTAGAGGGGACCGCCGTATACAACTTTTTTAACTTTTTTTTAAACACAACAAAAAAAAATAAGGAATGGCCATTACGTTATGGCCGAATACATGAGTGCTTGCATCAAAACCTTGGTATAATTGTCTACAAAATTAAAATTTCTAAAAAAAAAATTTCTAAAATCAAAGATTTTTCAAATCGCGGTAGTTAGGTGTTGAGCTTAGAAAGCTGCTTTGGATATCAGCTGTAAGGCTGTGTCAGGGGGGCCCCGCGATCCTGTCTGATCGCGGGTGCCCGTTGCTCTCCTGGTCGGGGGCCGGCTTCACTTACCTTCCCCGGCTCCAGTGGCGTCCTCCGCTACTCCCATGGCTCGGCGCATGCGTCCCCGTCTCCTAGGGTGCGTGCTGGCTCGCTAAGATTTAAAGGGCCAGCGCGACGTTAATTGGCTCTGGCCATTTCACTTATTCCATATAAGTCCTGCCTCTTCCTGCAAGCCCTTGCCGGATCTGTGCCTCACAGCCTAGAAGAGAAAAGTAGTATTCTGTCGATTTGGTCTGCTCGATGTGATTCCTGCGTTCCTCTGGTCTCTGCGTTCCTGTGTCTCCTGGTACCTGACCTCCCCGGTGTTCCGTGTTACTTGACCTCGTCCTCCGTGTTCAGTGTTACCGACCCTCAGCTGTTCGTGTACCTGTGAGCTTCCTCCGTGTTCCGGTTCCTTTGGTACCAGTGTCCCCCGTGCTGCTGTCCTGTGGCTGTGTTCCTTGTACCCTTCTGCTTGGACCTCCTGTTGTGACTCTGGACCCGGATCTGACGTTGCACCTCTGGCCTGCCGCTGACCTTCTGCCTGGACTTCGAACACGAGATTGCTGCCTGCACTCTGTACTTCAACCTTGGCCGACACTGCGGACAAGCACGCCTGAGGAACTACCTGGGTGGCACCACGCCGCAGCCTGTCCTCTAACCGCCTTGCGGTGGGCTCTGGTAAAACCGGTACCAGATTAGACTCCGGTCCAGGTAGTGTCGAGTCAATCATCTGCAGTGGTCCAGAAGATCCACCATGCTTCAGCAACTGTTAGCTAACCAGCAACAGTACCTGAGGGCTCTTGCAACTCCACTGCTACCCTGCTCCGACTGTCTCCCTGCTGTTGAACCTAGAATGCGGTTTGTCTTGCCAGCAAGTACGATGTTGATCCCAAGATGTGTTAGGAGTTTATACTCAGCGCTCCTGCCACAAGAAGAACTTATGCGACCCAATTCATCAAGGAGCGACGATCCACAGTGTGGCATATATGAGTTCACAGCCTTCTTGGGAAACCCTTGACCTGGGCTCTCCCCTTGGACAGGAACGACCCAGTTACGGCTTCTCTTTGCAGCTTTTGTCTGAATTCCGGTCAGTATTTGAAGACCGACTAGGGCTCCTCCTCTGAGGTCGCCTTATTGAATTTACGTCAGGGGAATTGTCCGCTGGAGAGTATCGGGCCAGTTCCGTACTAGTTGCGAAACTTTCCTGGAACGACGCGGCTGTCTGCAGCTTTTAAAGAAGCTAGAAGGCTATCCTCTCAGGTTAAGGACGCTCTGGCTGCTCGTTGATCTCACAACTCTCTGAGTGGGTCATCTCCCTTGCCACGGATTGATGGCGCTTCAGGGAGCATGCCGAGAGTCACGTTCGAGCAGACTCCCGTCCGTCCAGACCTCTTCCTCGACTAGCTCCGTCTTCCAAAGAAACGTTCCAGTCGTAACCACGCGGAGGCAGTCTATGGAAGTGGATAAGCCAAAGGAAGCCTTTGCCTCTATTGCGTATCCTGAGCATTTCCTTGTGCATCTTGTCCTATACCGACCCCCAAGGTTCGGGAAACGCCAGCACTTGGGAGAACGCGCCTAGGTGAGTTAAACGTTGCTTCTCCACGCCTGTTGATTCTCCGGTGCTGCAGTGTTGGTTCCGGCAATCAGACCAGGTCTCTGCCTTCATGGGATTCTGGCTCCGCAGGGAATTTAATGGATGGCTTCAACTGGTTTCCCGGATCACATTCCAGTGGTCCTACTCAACAAGCCACTGGTTGTTTCCTCAGTTAGCGGACAAGTTCTCTCAGATCCGGTACATACCGCACTGGGCCCGAAACTCATGCAAGTCGGTGCTCTACCAATGGAGAATCTGTCCTTCCTGGTTCTGCCACGACTCTACCTCCGTCTCCTGCTGGCCTTCCATGGTGCAGAGTGCCACGCACCCGTCCTTAATTGGAAGCGGGGAGAAGTTCTACGTGGGGTACGGACTGTTGTCTGTTGCCTAAAAGTTCCTCTTCCAGTATCTGTTTGCCAACTACCCGGTTGACAAGCCTCTGAGAGAATCTTCCAGCGTGCTACGAGACTATGCCGATGTTTTTCTGAAAACAAGCGGGAGTCTGCCCTCCACCACATCTGAAGCACGAGAAAGAGCATCGGCTTTAATTTCTTCTCTCGGCAGGAGGAAATGTATGAGATAATCACAATCGGGAGAAGAAAAGAGACCAACGAGCTGACGAGGATTGATTAGACGTTTGACAGTCTGAGATAGCGGAGATTCTACAGGAGTTCGGGTCGTTAAATATGGACCGGATGGACAAGCTCCTTCCAGAAGATGGCGCCAAGTTAAGGAGGTTGTTTGGACATGAAGATCACAGGGGTAGCGGTGGGGTTGGGTTTTTTCTTGTAGAATGGAAGGGGTTCAGGCCTGAGGAGGAGCTGGGAGCCCGAGAGAACATTTTAATCGGACTCTCCTCCAGAGATTTCTTGGGACCAAGAAGAAAAGGGGGAGAGCAGAGGGGGGGTACTGTAAGTCACGGGGTCGCGATCCATGTCTTGTTCGCGGGGCGGACCCATGCCTTCCTCCGGGTCGGGGTCGGCTCCACTACCTTCCCCGGTACAGCAGGATTCCCACTGGCTCCCCTGCTCAGCGCGCGTCCCCCCTCTCCTAGGGCGCGCACGCGACCTGGCCCGCTAGGATAAGAGGGCCTCAGCGCCAGTCATATTGGCCATTCACCAATTATATAGAAGCCTGCCTCTTCTGAAAGCCCTCTTTTACGGATCTCTTATGCCTCACAGCCTAAGAGAAGAGAGAAAGTTATTATGCTGCAATTTGCCTGCGCTATCGCTGCGTTCTGTGTCTTACTTTTTTGAGTCCCTGTGTTCCGAGCGTCGTAACTACGCGTCCGTCTACCTGGGCTCTCTGTGTTACTGGCCTAGGGTCCCATTGTACCAGTGTTCTCACGTGTTGCGTATTGGTGCTGTGTTCCAATTCCCCTTCTGCTTGGACCTCCTGGTGATTGACTCTGGAACCGGACTCTGAATTGCATCCTTATGATGCCTGCCCTGACCTTGTGCCTGGACTTCGACCACAAGATTGTGTGCCGTCTCTGTACTTCTACCTTGGCCGCCACTACAGACAAGTCACGCCTGAGGTACGACCTGGTGGTACCACGCCGCAGCCTGTCTAACCCGCCTTGTGGCAGGCTCTGGTGAAAGCCGGGTACCACTTAAACTCCGGTCCCAGGTATTGGCCTGTGTCATCGTCTGCAGTGGTCCAGAGGATCCACACCTGCAAGCCTGACACATACTCAGCCTCCAGCACCCCGTTGCTCATTGCAGATCACGATCCTAGTTGTGGCTCCTGGCGGATCCTCTTTGTTCTTCTCTCTGCTCACTATGATGTGCCAGATGTCGCCGCCGATGACGTCATAGTGTTGCGCCGGCCGGGAGATCGCAAGAAAGTGTCTCTGCCGGCTAATATAGCAGAGAGAAGACCACGAGTTGAGCCTCCACAAAGATGGCCTGCCACGACGAGCATTGGGGCGCTGGAGGGTATGTTTTTTTTTTAATTACCATATATACTCGAGTATAAGCCGACCTGAGTATAAGCCGAGGCCCCTAATTTTACCACCAAAAACTGGGAAAACCTATTGACTCGGTGTATAGCCGCGAGGGGGAAATGCATTGTCACAGACCCCCCCCCAGTATAACAAGCCAACCAGCCTATAGTAACCAGCCTGCCCCAGTAGTATACAGGCACGCCCAGTTGCCCCCGGTAGTATGACAGCCAGCCCCTTGCCCCGCAGTAGCCCAGATTAGTAGTATACAGCAGCCCTATGTAGTATACAGCTTACTTCCTGTAGTATTATAGCTCAGACCATGTCGTATTCAGCTAGCCCCAGGTAAGTATACAGCTTTGCCCCATGTAGTCATACAGCTAGCCCCATGTAGTATACCGCTAGCCCCAGTAGTATACACTGCCCTCAATAGTATACAGCTGCCCCGGTAGTATACACACGGCCCCAGACCGTATAAGACCCACTGCCCCCGGTAGTATAAGCCTGACACTAGTATGTTACAGGCCACCTCAGCCACCATAGTATTCAGCTTGCCACCAAGTAGGATATCAGCGCTGCCCCAGTAGTATACAGCACCCCCCTGCCCCGTTAGTATTACAGCCCAGCCCGCCTGCCCCAGTAAGTATACAGCCTGCCGTGTCAGTATAACAGCCACCCGACACATTAAGAAAAAAAATAATAAATTATATACTCACCATCGGTGGCCCCATGTGCAGCGCTGATCCCCCCAATGTCCGCGCCGCTTGTCTTCAGCTTTGCGCCCGTCTTCCTTCTTCGCAGGGCGCCACCCATTGCGCTTCTCCCGGGCCGGGCCCAGATATGACGCACCGCTGCAGAAGACAGAAGACGGGCGCGGATGCCTGAAGCGAGCCGCACGGACATGGGGAGCCAGCGCTGCGCATCGGAGACACCGGAGGGTAGAGTATTAAGTTTATATACTTTTTTAAGTAATTTTGATGACTGACTGACTGTATAAGCCGAGGGAACGTTTTTCAGCTTATTCACTAGCCTTAAAACGGTACCTTGTTTAAACCTAGGTGATGTGTTAGGACATTTTTTGTGCTTAAAAACTTATACACGAGTTTATACGTTAAAAATATATTAAAATTGAAAGTAAACTTTTTTTAACAAAAAGTTGATTAAAAAAAAAATTCTGCATGCAAAATTGATTTTAAAATGTGCCATACTTCAAAATGGGAGCAATAAAAAATTTAAAATGCTTTTTAACCGGCCAAAAGAAACATTGCAATAGCATTTTCCAGAAAAAAGGGGATGTTTTCAATGATTTCATATGTTTAAATATGGCACACTTAACTATATCATTATGCTTATTTGATTTGATTATTATTATTTGATTTGGCAGTTACAGAAACGACATTCAAAGTATGTGTGCTGCTCAAATAACTCACAGACTCTCCTTGGAGGCCCTGTTATAACAACACATATCACCCTTGTCATACCAGGTTCTACAAGTCATGTTTTTCTTACTTTTTAAAGCAAATTAACTTACAGGCGTAGGGAGCGTGTTGGAAGCAGAAAAAGAAAAGCCTTTCTTCAAAATGCTGGTATGGACGCTTGCGAGACCCAATCTTCCTTCTTTACAAATTTGAAGCCAAGCCAATTTGCTATTGGCATTATCGGCTTATGTTTTGCATTCCACAGAAGAGGTCGTTCTTTAACCTTAAAAAAAATAAAATAAATGTTTTGATATAAAAACAAAAAAGGAAATACCAAATAAAGGCCTACCACAGTTAAGTGCAACACAGTACGTTTAAAAATCCATTTTTGGAATCCATGTTTGGAAAACATGATATATAAATTAAAGAAAAACAAAAAAAATGAGGACTCTCATTTGTAAAAAAAAAAAAAGAGATTATAAAATTGCACCAATTAGCTATAGATGCTCCAAAATTAAATTACTGAAAAAATCATCTAATGAGGGGGAAAAAAACCTATAGGTGCACATAAAAAAAAAAAAAAATCGAGCCTGTGCTATGTGACAATGCAAATGTGCTCTGGATGCCGCTCCTTTCCTTCTATGCCCGGCCGTGCGGCCATACAGCAGGATACCACCACATATGGTGTATCAGTGCACTTGTGAGAAATTGGGTAGCAAATTTTGAGAAGCCTTTTTTAATTTAATCCATTGCAACTGTTTAATTTTACACACAAAATAAATTGATAGCCAATAAAAAAATTAATTTGCAGACCGCAACACCATTTGGTTTTAACCCCTATAAAACACGCAAAGGGTTAAATAACTTCACAAAAGTGATTATTCATACGTTGAGGGTTGCAGCTTCCATAATGGTGGAATCTAGCTATTATTTAGACCTCTAGCAGTCAATTTAAAGTTAAGCAGGTCCATCTAAATATCAGTTGATAATTTAATAAAAAAGTAAACTAGCGATAACCAAATTCAGAGCCTCATAACATCAAAGACATTTCTGTGGGATTTTGAAAAAACAATACCAACAAAAAGCAGACATTTTTGAAATGTAATTTTTTAGTTTATTTAGGTGCAATAAAAGAAGAAAAATGTGAACTTTGAAAAGAAAGATTTTGTCAAACATTTTGAGCAAATGCATTAAAAATCCGAACAAAACTACAAATATATCCAAAAAAAAGAAGTACAAAGTGGCACGAGAAAACAAAACTCCAAATCAACAGGATATTTTATATCGTTCAAAAGCTCATTCACAATGCGTCCTCAGGGACATACATGTGGCCTCATAGACGGCAATGGCAGCACGGCGTGGCACCATTCCGCACCGCACACCAGGAAAAAATAGAACATGCTCTATCTTTTCCCCAGTGTGCGGCCGTGCGCCACTGTTTCCTATGGAGGGAGGTCACCTCCTCCTCCTCTCCAGCAAACGGCATGGCGGGCATACCGCGTGTGAATACAGCCTAATAGTGACACTGGGCAGACTCAAAAAATGAGACCGCATCATAAAGGCCAAAATAGTCGCGTAGGGGGTCAATGTAGCACAACATACATACGCGACCGTTGACAACATTACTTGGACGGAGCAAAAAGTGGTCAGTAAAACCAATCGATCATCAAAAATACGTGTGTCTTCATACTGAGACACACATTGATCAGCAAGTTGTCCTATTCCCTAAAAAGAATGGCTTGATACCATATATAGATCTCTTTCATAACCTCTTGTGATTCCCCACTCCTCCTCATAAACTGTAAGCTCTTTCGAGAGCAGGGACCACTCACTCCTCTTGTTTCCATACGAATGTGTTGCTTGGTCACAGTTTTATTTACTATATATGGTTGCTCTGATTTGATGGTTAAAGCGCTACGGAATATGATGGCGCTATATAAATAAAGATTATTATTATTTATTAAGTTATGGCTTAATCACACGGCTGTTCATGGGGACCTACATGCGGCGGACGTAAATTTGTGTCCGCATATACATCCCCATGGACGGCAATGGCAGTCCGGCGACGGTACAGTGGCAACAATCCACGCTGTGCACTGCTAAAATGTACAGCATGCTCTAACTTTTAACAAGTGTGCGTACATCCGCCGCTGTTTTCAATGGTGGGAGGAGGGGTCAAATCCTCCTCACCGCCAGCACACAGCGGGCATACTGTGTGTGAATGGTCCATAACTACATGTAGTATTCAGGAGACATGGGAGGTGCAGTCAGCAAAAAAAAAAAAAACATACACCACAGACAATGGGGCAGATTACGTACCCGGCCCATGCGTCGATCCGTCGTTTCTCTGACCAGATTCAGGTCCAGGCCGGGATTTATGAATGTATTTCCTTCCCTTCCAGTGCGCTGCGCGCTGAAAATCACGGTGACAACCGCGCTCGAATCACATCCCGAGCTGACCAGGTGAGGTAACGCTTCCATGCGACACAGTTGGTTCCCTTTTTAAATGCGGCCGTGTTTCCGAATATTCTGGTTTTCGTTCACCACGCCCCCCCCCCCCCCCGATTCGTCGCGCCGGCGCCATGAGCCGACGCCGATGCCCACAAGCCGATCGTGTGCGCCAAATCCCGGGGGATTTCATGTACACAATCGGCGCAAATTCGTGAAATATATCGTAACACTCGGGAAACGCAAAATTGGGCCCTGAGTAAATGACCCCCAATGTATTTGAAGCATATACCCGTCACCGCCCACTTTATTAGGTACACCTGTCAACGCTCGTTAACACTAATTTTCAATACCAACACATGGCGGCAACTCAGTGCATTTAGGCTGGTAGACATGGTCAAGACAATCCCTGCAGTTCAACCGAGCATCAGTAGGGGAGAAAGGTGATTTGAGTGCCTTGGACGTGGCATGGTGTTGGTGCCAGAAGGGCTGGTCTTAGTTTCAGAAACGGCTGATCTACTGGGATTTCACGCACACACCATCTCTAGGGTTTTACAGAGAATGGTCAAAAAAGAAAAACATCCAGTGAACGGCAGTTCTGGGGGCAGAAATGCCTTGTTGATGCCAGATGTCAGAGGAGAATGGGCAGACTGTTCGATACTGATAGAAAGGCAACAGGACTCAAATCGCCACCCGTTACACCAGTAGAAAGAGTCTCTGAAGCAAACGTACTCACTTGAGCAGATGGGCTACAGCAGCAGAAGACCACACCGGGTGCCACTCCTTTCAACAGAAACTGAGGCACAATTTGCACAAGCTCATCGAAATGGACAGTAGAAGATGGAAAAACGTTGCCCTTGTCTGATAGTCTCGATTTCTCTGCTGCGACTTCGGATGGTAGGTCAGAATTTGGCATCAACAACATAAAGCATGAGCCCACCTGCCTTGTTCGGTCAGGCTGGTGGTGTGGTGCTGGTGTGGGCAATATTTCTTGCCTTCTTTGGGCCTCTTGGTACCAATGAGCATCGTTGCAAAACCCACACCTACTCAGTATGGTTGCCTGACCATGTCCATCCCTTTATGACCACAATGTACCCAACATCTGAGGCTACTTTCAGCAGATAATGCCATTCATAAGCTGGAATCATCTCAGACTGGTTTCTTGAACATGAAAAGGTCACTGTACTCAAATGGCCTCCACAGTCACCAGATCCAATCCAATAGAGCCTCTGGATTGTGGACGGGAGATTTGCATCGGATGTGCAGGCCGACAATCTGGGCAAACTGTGTGATGCCATCATGTCAATATGGACCAAATCTCTGAGGAATGCTCCAGCACCTTGTTGAATCTACCATCAAGAATTAGGCAGTTCTGAAGACAAAGGAGGGTCCACCCGTTACTAGCATGTTCCTAATAAAGTGGCCGGTGAGTGTAAATTACAGATACGGAGAAATACGATGGCACAAAGAATTAAAAAACAAAATTAAACGTTAATAATCTCCAGATATAGGCTACATTCACACGAACGTACGGGGGACGTACATGCAGATGACATATCTACATCCCCCATACACTTTAATGGGCTCACGGTCCTGTATGGGAGCGGTACGGTGCAGCACTGTACCGCTCTGTAGCCCTAAGAAAGATAGGACATGTCCTATCTTTCTAAGGAATACGGTGCCGTGCGATGTATAGCTATGTAGAGTGGCAGGGGTGAGCTGCTCTCATCCCCTGCTCCTTCACGCAGTGCCGATGTATGCCCGCCGTGTACATTGTGTGAATGTAGCCATAGACTGAAATTAAAATACCATCTGGTCATGTGCATGAGACCTAGTAAAGAAATCAATAATAACTACAAGATACATTAAAATACAAAATCCGTGTGACATTATGAACTATACAAAGACCAAAAGCAAAGTTCCCTTAACAAAAAGCACAGTGTAGTTTCTATTTAAAATTTATAAAGGGACCCATGTAATTACTAAAAATGTGAAACAATCCAGCAAAAGTACACCCAAAAAAAAAGGAAAACAAAACTCAAAAAACATACATGTGTCACGGGCAGTGGCGTTGCTAGGGTGGAAAAACATCCGGGGCACGGGCCCCCATGCTGTGTTATCATATACTTTTAGTAATCCCCCCCCCTGTACCACCCCCTCACATGTCTGTGCCAATCACCTGACATGTATACAAGCTACAGAAACCACAGGAAAACCCCTATTTTCACTCCAGTGACTTGCAGGGACTCCTCCCATCTCTGCATTAACATCCATCAATCTTATGTTCCTCATTGTCCCTACATCTTGGACAGTGTATCTGCTCTCTGGCCCCCAACCATCTCTCCCCAAAATACTGTAAGGCTTGCATTTAAACACCAGGAGCTGGTTCACCATCACACTGTCCACTAAGAAACCAAATGAGATCAAACTGATGCCTGTTCTAGTGCACGTGTGTTTCGCGACCCAACAGCCCCTCAGTAGCTAATGTGCCCCCACCCAGTTCCCCCCCAGTACTAATTACTGATCCACCCGCCCCCAGGGTGGGCCCCCACCCCCACTAACGTGCCCACACACATGTCCAATAACCCCCACAGGAGCACATTAGTAATGTCCCCCACAGTATGCTAATGTGCCCCCACACGCCCCCCCCCCCCTGTAGTAAGGTCCCCCACACATCCCCCACTTACCTCAATGATGCAGGTCTATGTGTTCATTGTGTTTTTTCCCCGGCAGTCATGTGACCATCCTGACAGCATCACAGGTCTTCAGTGTATTATTCCTCCAGGGCTGCAGCCCCTGCTGGGAAAACAGTGACTGCACCCTTCTCATCACGATCGTATGATCGTGATTAAGAGAGGAGGATCCAGGGGAGCCTGGCCATAGTTGTACTTTGACCTAGCGACGCCCCTGGTCACCGGTGATCCCCGATCCATGTTGCGGATTCGTGGGTGCACCCGTGGTCCATATTGCTGCCCTGCTCCCCTCGTCTGTCTCACCTCTCCAGGCTCCGGCTCCGCTTGGGTCCCGGCGTGTGGTCTGGGTGCCTCTGTTCCTATGCCAGGCCGCGTGCTCCCGCTGATAAGCACGGCACTCCTTATTGGCGCTGGCATCCCGGCTCTGCTATATAGCCCAGCGACTCCCAGCATCCCCTGCTGGATCTTCAGGTCATTCTACTGAAGAGAAAGCCTCCCTGAACGTTTCCAGACGCCTCCGAGTTTCCTGAGCGTTTCCAGATGCCTCCATGATTCCGTGTTCCTGTGGTGTTACCGTGTTCCTGTGGCGTTCCCATGTTCCTGTGGCGGTCCCGTAATCCTCTGGTGGTCCCGTAATCCTGTGGCGGTCCCGTAATCCTGTGGCCTTCCGCGGTTCTGCCAGTCGTCCTTCCGAGGTCATGCCAGCCATCCTTCCGAGGTCCTGCCAGACATCCTTCCGTGGTCCTGCGAGCCGTCCTTCCGTGGTCCTGCCAGCCGTCCTTCCAAGGTCGTGCCAGCTGTCCTTCCGAGGTCCTGCCAGCCGTTCTTCCAAGGTCCTGCCATCCCAAGGTCCTGCCATCCTGAAGTCCTGCCATCCTGAGGTCCTGCCATCCCAAGGTCCTGTCTTCCCATGGTCCTGCCTTCCCGTAGTCCTGCCTTCCCGTTGTGTCCCTACCGTTTCCCTACCCTAGCGTTTCTAGATGCCTCAGAGTTTCCTGAGCGTTTCCAGACGCCTCCTTGTTTCCATGTTCCTGTGGTGTTCCCGTGTTCCTGTGGTGTTCCCGTGTTCCTGTGGTGTTCCCATGTTCCTGTGACATTCCCGTGTTCCTGTGGCGGTCCCATAATCCTGTGGTGATCCCGTAATCCTGTGGCGGTCCTGTAATCCTGTGGCAGTCCTGTAATCCTGTGGTCTTCCGAGGTCCTGCCAGCCGTCCTTCTGAGGTCCTGCCAGCCGTCCTTCCGAAGTCCTGCCAGCCATCCTTCCGAGGTCCTGCAAGCCCGAGGTCCTGCCATCCAGAAGTACTGCCTTACCGTGGTCCTGCATACCGTGGTCCAGCCTGCTTTGTGTCCCTACCGTGGCTGCCACCACGGGACTAGTCGCACCCGTGGAGCGACCTGGTGGCTCCCTGCCGCAGCAAGACCATCCTGCTTTGGGGCGGGCTCTGGCAAAGACCAGGAGTCCACTTAGACTCCGCTCCCGGGTTGAGGCTAGCATCTTTACCCCCCGCGGTGGTCCAGGGAGTCCACTGATTTAAGTCCCAAGGGACTACTCCCTACTACTGTGACACATGAAGATGGACAAATGTTCACAAATAAAATAAACTAGAAAAACCACATTTGTTTAAAATAAGACCAACATACAAAGAAATATTTCAGCACCACAGAAACCAAAAAAACACAGTAAATGTCTTTAAAAACTACAATGCAATAAAAAAGTTAGCCATAAACAACAGCAACATTGCACTAACCAAAGAGATTAAATAGGAGACATCCAAATTCAAGCGGTGGTATGCAGGCATCATGAGAGAAGTTTGTACTGCACTGCCCCATCATCAAAATGGATGATGTAATGTTCTGAGGTAAAATTGCGGGAAAAAGAAAATAGACACTGTCCATGGTAGCTTGGTGGCGCATAGACGCACACGCCATCAGAGGCAAGCGTCTTCGAAATAAAGCAAAACGCACACATTTAAAAGAGACAAAACGCATCCATCCATCTCTAATTCATAAAAGCAAACACAATCAATTAAGCAATACACTGCGTTATAGATGCATCCAAAAATCAAAAACATAATTTGAACAAGTGCACAAAAAACCCATTAAAATTCATTACAAAGAAATCGCTCGCGTCTCCGACATGACAGATAAACGCATGCGTAAAATGCAATGAAAACGCAATCAAAGCGCAATGTGTGAGCGCGCCCTGAGAAGTTTTTCCTGCTGTAGTTCGGGCCTGGGTTTTTATGGAGTGACCAATGAGTCTGGGTGGGGAGATCGCTCCCATACTCCAGCCCAGGTTTAGCCACTTATCAAAAGGTAGCAGGGGCTGCTCAGGTGAGAGGAACTGTATATGTGTGAGAAGAAGCTTATGTCCTCCGTGTGCTGTGAGAATACGCTGCCTCAAAGTTCTTGGGAATGCTTTACTGCTTCTGGTGAGATCATTCTATTTGTATTTGTTATAAGATAAGATAAGATAAGATAATCCTTTAGTAGTCCCACAGTGGGGAAATTTACAGCGTTACAGCAGCAGAGAGGGTACAGAGAGTGAAGTACAAACTATGACAACAATAATATTAGGGATAAATGAACAAAAAGAAAAGGGGGATAAAAAGACAAAAAAGAGACAAGCAATGATCGGCAGTTTGATGTTTAGTCTGTGGATGGAACCTGGCAGGACTTGTTAGGTGGGGGGTCAGGTGTCAGGTTACTTCGTGTTGAGTCCTTTTTGTTGAACCAGCTTGTCTGCAGCAGGGGAGGAATGATTTACGATAACGCTGAAGAAAGGACTGTTTTGTTTATAACTGAAGAAAGTTGTTTATTTGCTTGAATCTTAAAGAGTCAATAAATCTCATTTTCCTTTGCACCCTACAACTGTGTCTCGCGGTGAAACAGTATCTACTGGGAGCTCACCCCCACCGGGTTAAATAGACTTAATAGAAGTTTGTTTTACAATACACACTGGGGGTGTAGTTTTCTATAGTGGGGTAATTTAATGGGGGTTTTACTTTTATTTATTTCAAAGTCACTTGAAAGCTGAGATGTCCCTCAAAGCAGGGGTGACTCTGTGAGGCCAGAACTGCTGTTGTCATATAGCGGCCGTGTGTTGATCAATAACCCAAAGGTTGTTTAATGGTTGACTATTTCATCCAATTCCTCAAATATAACATCTGACAACCCCAGCCAAGAGTCTGTGGGTTCCTCAGATACAACATTTAGTGGGATGGCCCAGGAGCAGGTCAGCAGCCCTCACCTGTCCTCAACCAGCCTCTGTTCTGTTCATTTCCCACAGACCGAGAGCTACTAGGTGGTCTGGGCTCAGTGCCACTACTCAGCGAGGACAAAGTGTTTGAGGATAGTCAGCAGCTGCTTGGCAGTGAAGAGGTGGGGCAGACTTCTGCTGCTTCCTGCAGTAGGCAGGCTGTGCATGCTGACAATGGTGAGGAGAGTAGCAGTGACCAGGAAACGCAAATTAACAATGATGTAGCCGATCGCACTTGGTACCCAGGCGAAGAGAGTGTCAGCTTGCGTGTCAGGCAGCAGAGCAGGCAGCAAGTCGCTACTGTGGCCGTGAGTCATCAGGGTGGCAGCAGTGCGAGGACGGGAGCCAAACATCCGCCAGGTTACAAATCCCGATTCGCAGGTCCATGTAAGCAGTGGCACAGGGGCTCACCGAGGCAGCGGCAGAAGAAGTGGCTCAGTGCAGAGTGTTGGCAGTAAAATCACCACCTTGGCTGAGTGGCAGCTTTTTGTTAAGACACCAGAGGAGCCGAGCATGGGTTTATGTCGTATCTGCAGGCAGAAAGTGAAGTGTGGCCAGGGAGCTAACGTTGGCACCACGGCCCTGCGCCAACACATGCAGCATCACCATCCAATGGCCTGGGAGAAACAGGTGTCAGATTTGCTCCATCCTGCAGGCGCAGCAACAGTAGCAGCACCTAGTAGCATACATGCTGTTTCAGCCAGTTAAGGCTCGGGCATCTCTGCCGAAGGGAGCTGTTTGTCTTTGACATCATCTCCTGGTGCAGATGCTCCTGCTCCTCGCTATGCATGGCGCCAGCAGTCGTTGCATGAGGCAATTACAAAGAGACAACTCTATGCATCCAGCCATCCTAAGGTGCAGAAGCTGACCGTGCTCTTGTTGAAGTTTTTGGTACTGCAGTCTCTCCCTTTCCAAGTCGTGGACTCTGTACACCCTACAGAGAGCTAATGGCTTGTGCCGAACCGAGGTGGAGAGTTCCAAGCCGCAAACCAGAGGAAGGTAGTGGTTCTCCAGAAAAATTAAATAAATTGAGTGCTGTAGATGTGCAGTCCAAAAAAGTTTTCAACCAGAGGAGCAGGGTGAGGTGTCTCCAGAAAAAATTAATAGATTGAGGCCGATGTGGGCACTCCCAAAATCTGCTAAAACAGAGGACCGGTGGTGGCCCTCCAAAAAATTAAAACATAAGTACTAAGCTAGAGCCAGTTGGCCCTGGCAAAAAATAGCAAGGTTCCTATGTTTAGTGTACAAAAGGAGGTAGAAGGGGACACTGAGGAGGAGGGGAGTGCATACCATCTTCAGTGTTGAGCTTCTTTCACTGGTGGGATGAAAAATCGAGAAGAATCCAGCTTTATTCTCTTGAATAAGCGTCAGCCTGTCGTCGACCAGCCCACCGCTGCACTGAAAACCCGCTGGACAAACACATAGCGGGCAGGGCGGCAAGAACCTCCAAGTGCGTACAGCGCCAGTTCGTGCCACATGTCCAGCTTTGAAACCCAGTAGTTGTAGGGAGCTGGGTGTCAGTTAGACGATGTAAGATCACTATATATACCTCACATCTTTCTGTAAGATCAGCCACTACTCTGCCGTAGAATGGGACAGGTGACAGTGTCTTGTGGTGGGTGACATAAAACTGGCAAAGGCCTTGTAAAGCGTACCCTCTGCCAGTGTTCTTAAAAGCTGCCTGATCGCCTACTCTCCCTCCTACTTGTCCGCAGAAGTACGCCTCTGCCGTAGCGTTGTACGAAGGGAAACCTGTTCAGCTTGTGCACACAGGGCCTGCTGGTATTCATGCATTTCTCACACTCCTTTCCTCTCCAGGGATGAGAGTTGGAAAGATTTTGCTTGTACCGTGGTCCGCGAGAGTGAATACCCAGTAATCGGTGCTGGAATAAATTCTTTGACGCGAGGTAGGGATAGGCAGCTACGCTGAATCTGCCATATGCGCCAGAGTCCTCAACGCAAATTCACTCCCCTCACGGCCGATGCCCCCTTCCTCCTCCTCAACTCCTCCAACTCCTACTTCTTCTGCCCCATACCCGCTGGAAAGGAAGGACTGAACAATGGTCCTTATTCTGTCTCGCCCACATTTCTCCTCCTCTTCTCCTCATCCTCCTCCACTCCTCCAATATGCGCTGAGAAACAGACCCTAAGGGTGCTTTGGCTATCAACAAGGAATCTTCTTCCCCCGTCCTTGTGATGAGCGCAAGCTTCCGACTTCATGCTGACAGAGAGGTGTTTCAACAGGCCAAGCAGCGGATGGGAGGCTGATGATGGCGGCATCGCCACTGAACCACTGATGTTTGACTCCTCAAAGTACTGCAGCACCTGAAAGCAATAAGACATCCCTCCCGCTTCATGTAGACTTGAGGAGCCTGACTGACATGCCTACATTGGTGGAAGTTAACATCTGGCAGTCTACAATCGCTCTGCGCTGCGGTAAACTCTGGATAACATGGTTAATGTTGAATTCCACCCTCGGGGCACGTGCACACAGTCGGGAGCGGCAGTTGGAGGCGGCGCTGCGCGCACCTAGAGTGGCAGCATCTATGCTGAGACTTCTGAAATGGCGACAGATGTCGGCGGCACCTTCGTGAGCAAGCAGAACAGATTGGGGTAGTCTTGAGGGAAACGCTGACTATGAGATTTATACCTAAGATGAGCGAGCAACTAAAAGCTCGAGTTGCTCGTTATTCGAGACGAACTTTTCCAGATGCTCGAGTCTCGTCTGAATAAAGCAGCCCAATTGAAGTCAATGGTAGAATCGACATTCTTCAAAGGGACCATGGTTCGGATATAAAATGTGTTATAATTGAAAAGAATGTCTTCTATAAGGTTAGCAGATGTAATGCAACCATCTGCATCTTTTTCACGTTCCGCCGATATTATATCCCACACAAGTTTAACAGATGTGAGAACATAAGAATAGAATAAAAACAGTGAACACAAGACATTTAAGTGAAAAACACAGTTAAGAATAATTACAGATGTTCTGCACATCTGATTACTGTCGGAGATACGCTGTACCGTGCCCCGCTGCTCTCGTGCCCCCCTGCTCTCGCGTGCCCCGCTGCTCTCCGTGACCCCGTGCTCTCAGTGCCCATGTCTCCGTGCCCAGTCTCCGTGCCCCATGTCTCCGTGCCCTCGTGCTCTCCGTGCCCGTGCTCTCCGTTGGCCCCGCTGCCTCTCCTGCCCCGCTGTCTCTCCGCCCATGTTCTCCGTGCCCCATGTTCCGTGCCCGCGGCTCTCCGTGCCACATTCTCCGTGCCCCATGTCTCCCGTCCCCATGTCTCCGTGACCCCGCTGCCTCTCGGGCTTTGCTCCCTGCCCATGTTACGTTGCCATGTCTCCGTGCCCTGTTCTCCTGCCCCAGCTCCGTGCACTCTTTGCTCCCGTGCAGTCTCGGCCTATGTCTTTCCGTGCCCCTACTCCTTGCCACTTGTCTCCGTGTGCCGCTCCGTGCGTCCGCTGCCCTGCTGCTCCCGGTGTCTGCGCTCCCCGTGTCTCTGTGCTGCTCCCGTGTGTTCTGCTGCGCCTTCCGGTTGTCTTGGCTCTGTCCTGCTCACGTGTTTTCAATGTGTTCTCACAATATATTTGTTTTCACATATATTTGTTCGCACCGTTCAGCGCGTATCTCCCGACAAGTTGAGCGATGTGGCGAACATCTGTAATCTCTTCTTCACGTGTCTTCTCACTTCTGTTTTTCACCTGAACATGTCCGTGTTCATGTGTTCACGTTTTTTTATTCTATTCTTCATGTTCTTCACTGTGTTTTTTAATAATTAAATGCTCGATCGGAGCATGGGGGAAAATCTCGTCCCGAGCACCGGCCGTCACGAGTACCTAATACTCGAACAGCATCAAGCTCGGACGAGACATGTTCGCTATCTCTAGATTTAACACTGGGCCATGCATGGCACATGTGTCAGTCTGCCGATTGCAGACCGCCGCCAGGTTACGGCCGTTGTCACACACAACCCGCCTGGCTTCAGGTTCAGTGGTGCCAGCCACAGATCGGTCTGCGCCGTGTTGCCCTGTAATAGCTCTTGGGCGGTGTGCCTTTTACGCCTAGGCTCAGCAGTTTGAGCACGCCGTGTCGCTTAGCCGACGGCACTGCTGCTGTGCCTAGAGTACCAATGATGGCGCCATGCCAACGGATGGTAATTCGGAGGAGGAGGTGGAGGAGGGGGGGTGGGAGAGGAGGAGGCATGTAGGCCTTTGAGACCTGGACCGAGGTAGGCCCCGCAATCCTCGGCGTCGGCAGTATATGAGCAGCCCCGGGTCAGAACGGTCCCAGCCTCCACCAAGTTAACCCAATGTGCCGTCAGCGATATATGGTGGCCCTGCCCGGCAGCACTCGTCCACGTGTCTGTGGTCAGGTGGACCTTGTCACCTCATCATCCTCCGATCCCTCAGTCTGCTCCTCCCTCGGATTTCCTGCCCTGACAACAACTTCACCACGTTCGACAACGTGTCTCCTCTTTACACATTCTTCACTACGTCAAAATGTCATCATCACCCACAGACTGCGACCGGTGGAAAACCTGGGCATCGGGAAAATTGCCCTCAGCAGCAACGGACAGTGGTTTGGACTGTGGGAAGGGTCCAGAAAACTGTCTCAGAGTATGCTGGTTCAAAAGCCAAATTTTGCGGGAGGGGGCAGACTGGGGGGAAGGAGGCTGAGGTGGAGGAGTGGAGGAGTGCTGATTTCGGTGACATGGGTGGACGCGTGGAAGACGATGTGGGGACAAATGGCTAGAAAGCTTGTCGCAATCCACGGCATCACCTTTCGCCCTGTTTCTGGCCTCAACAGTGCTCTACCACGAGTCCGTAACTTGAGAATGATGAACCTAGGGAGTGTAGCTAGCTCTGCGGCGTCCCCTGCTCCCTCATCAGCAGTGGGTTACCCCGCACAGACACGGCTCGTGACCCGCCAGTGTTGGACACCACAGTTCCACGCCCTCCCTCTACCCCTGAGCCCTCGGGTTAAAATTCAAAAATTAAAGGTAAACTTCAAATTAATTTTTTTTGTGTTTTTGTGGTTTTTTTTTAAACAAAACGATGCTATTCTATTGCTTTGGTAGTTTCTAACCTATACTGACAGCACACAAACTGATTTTGTGCTGGCCAGAGACTTTGAGTTAGAGAAATAAACGTTAAAAATAAATACATCATCAGACTGTGCCTAATTCAATCAAACCCCTAATAAATGTCCCACTCGGTTGTTGAGGTGGTATGTGTGTCACTAAGACTAAACACAAGTCTCCCTGCAAATTACTCACAATATGGGATAGCATTGCAATACTACAGCAAGCCCAGCCACAAGCAAACCAAAAAAAAAGGAAATATACGCATTGTAGGCCAAATAGTGTTGGGGTTCTCCTATGGCTATTTCTAGCCGCACTCAAAGCACATGCTTGGGATTACTGTGAGTTAAAAGAAATAAACGTAAAAAAAAATAAATCAGCAGGACTCGGCCTAATTCAAATCAAACCCTCCTAATAAATTGTCCACTCGTGTGTTGAGGTGGATAGTGTGTCACCAGAGCTAACACAAGTCTCCCTGCAAATTCCTCACAATAGGGAATAGCTGCACTACTATGCCAGCAAGCCCCGCCACAAGCAAACCAAAAAAAGGAAAATATAACGTATTGTAGGCCTAAGTAAGCCGGGGGGTTCTCCTGTGGCTATTTTAGCCCACACTCCAAGCACACTGCTTGGCAGATTAATGTGAGTTCTAAAAAGAAATAAACGTAAAAAAAAAAAAAAATCAAAGACTCTGCCTAATTCAAATAAACCCTAATAAATTGTTCCCCTTGGTGTTTGAGGTGGATATGTGTGTCACTAAGAGAAAACACAAGTCTCCTGCAATTTCTCACAATATGTATAGCTGCACTACTAATGCCAGCAGCCCAGCCACAAGCCAACAAAAAAAAAGGAAAATATAACGCTATTGTAGGCCTAAGTAAGCCGTTGGGGTCTCCTGTGGCTATTTCTAGCCCACACCAAAAGCAACTGCTTTGGCAGATTACGTGAGTTCTAAAAGAAATAAACGTAAAAACAAAATAAATCAGCAGACTCTGCCTAATCAAATCAACCCTAATAAATTGTCCACTTCGTGTTTGAGGTGGGTATGTGTGTCACTAGAGCTAAACACAAGTCTCCCTGCAAATTACTCACAATATGGTACTAGCTGCACTACTATGCCATCAAGCCCAGCCACAAGCAACAAAAAAAAAGGAAAAATATAACGCTATGTAGGCCTAAATAAGCCGTTGGGGTTCTCCTATGGCTATTTCTAGCCCACACTCAAAGCACACTGCTTTGGCAGATTATGTGAGTTCTAAAAGAAAATAAACGTAAAAAAAAATAAATCAGCAGACTCGGCGTAATCAATCAAACCACTAATAAATTGTCCCACTTGGTGTTGAGGTGGATATGTGTGTCACTAAGGCGTAAACACAAGTTCTCCCTGCAAATTACTCACAATTGGTACTAGCGCATCTAATGCCAGAAGCCCAGCCCACAAGCAAACCAAAAAAAAAATTTAATATAACGCATGTAGGCCTAATAAGCCGTTGGGGTCTCATGGCTATTTTCTAGCCCACATCAAAGAACACTGCTGGCAGATTACTGTGAGTTCTAAAAGTAATAAAAGTAATAAACAAAAAAATAAACAGCAGACTCTGCCTAATTCAAATCAAACCCCTAATAAATTGTCCACTTCGGGGTTGAGGTGGAGATGTGTGTGCACTAGAGCTAAACACAAGTCTCCCTGCAAATTACTCACATATGGTACTAGCGCACTACTAATGCCAGCAAGCCCAGCCACAAGCAAACCAAAAAAAAAGGAAAATATAACGCTATTGTAGGCTAAATAAGCCGTTGGGGTTCTCCTATGGCATTTTCAGCCACACTCAAAGCACACGCTTTGGCAGATTACATGTGAGTTCTAAAAGAAATAACGTAAAAAAAAATAATCAGAGACTCGGCGTAATTCAAATCAAACCCCTAATAAAATGTCCACTTCGGTGTTGAGGTGGATATGTGTGTACAAGAGCTAAAACACAAGTCTCCTGCAATTACCACATATGGTACTAGCTGCATATATGCAGCAGCCAGCCACAAGCAACCAAAAAAAAAATTTAATATAACGTATTGTAGGCCTAAATAAGCCCTGTGGGGTTCTCCTATGGCTTTTTTTTTTTTTTCTAGCCCACACTCAAAGCACACTGCTTGGCAGATTACTGTGAGTTCTAAAAGAATCAACGTTTTAAAAAATAATCCGCAGACTCTGCCTAATTCAAATCAAACCCTAATAAATGTCCCCCACTCGGTGTTTGAGGTGGATATGTGTGTCACTAAGAGCTAAACACAAGTCTCCCTGCAAATTACACAATATGGTACTAGCTGCCTACTATAGCAGCAAGCCCAGCCACAAGCAAACCAAAAAAAAGGAAAATAAAACGTATTGTAGCCTAGAAGGACTGTTGGGGCTCTTGTAGAATCACTCTGTCCTAACACTATTCTATAGAACACCCTAACGCTTTCCCTGGACCAGACAGCCCTCTCTATAGCGGCATCCGACAGAGAATGACGCGAGCAGCGCGGGCGGGGCTAGGCTATTCCAGGGTTCACCTGATCTCTGGCCAGCCAACCACTGCTATCGACGTGTAGGGTACCACGTCAGCTGGGTGGAGTGCAGAGTCCTGGCTTGTGTTGGCTTTTTGGCCGCAAAAAGCAAAACGGCGGGAGAGCCATACTCGTCGAGCACGAGCAGTTCGAGTACGCTAATGCCGAACGAGCATCAAGCTGGACGAGTTTGTTCGCTCATCTCTACATGAACGCAAGTCAAGCATAGACTTGGGACAGAGTTTTACTACAAATGGTAAGCTTGATACTATTGATCTTTACAATTATGAGCCTCTGCCTAAACTTATGTATCCATACATTTGAATTGTTCATATATAACATACCTATGTGAATCTACTAGTCTGACATTCGTGGTTTGTTACCGGAAGTTCCAGTTCTCCTATGCATTATATCATTCTTTATTGTCCCTTGTTTTTTAAATATTATATATAATTTGAGTGACTGGTTTTTTTAAATATTTATATAAAGAATGCATTATTTTGTCAACATGTGTTAATTAATTCCTTCTCATACTAGGAACGAAATAAAAAAAACCTCTTATTTAAGTTGCCTTTAGGATCCTTTATTTGGAAAGCTGGGTTGTGTTAATTGCATTTTGTGTAGGGTGATGCCACACATGGCATTTGAACCAGTTTTTGGTCCGTTTATAAGAGTCTGTAAAAAAATGCAGCGTTAAAAGAAACGCATCGTTTGAAAAGGCATCTTAAAAAGGCAATTATCTCAATTAACTGTTCAAAACAGATGCTTTTGTAACGGACTGCTTAAAAAACAGTTTAAAACGCCATGTGTGGCACCACCTTAGCTGGGCTTGCGTTGTAGATGGTCAACCCAGCAGCTGCTGGGGCTGCGCCCAATTACCTTTATATGCCTCCTGAGCCTTTAACAGTGCTAGTTTTTTCAGTCTACTGATTCTTGCAGTCTGTGCTATGCTATCTTGCAATTTTGGGATCCAACCTCTGCTACATTAATTTGACTAATTTGCCTCTTAAAGCTGTTGCGCCGCCCCAACTTGGTATTGACTAGGTTCAGCCTAACTTCAATAGCCTGCGTTCTCTTTTGTGTGCCCCTCTCCATGGAAAAACATAGCAATCGTGTTTATGCCTTTGAATCCATGATCCTGTGAACACTGGTTGGTCTCTGACTTCCTGTTACCTATCCGCTCTACCTCAGCAGCTGCAAACAAAGTAAGTTTTCATCCCTCACCTGCAGAGCCCTAGGGTCCATAGGCAGGTTCCTAAGAGGATTAATTTATCAGGGCGGCTTATTGCTGTTGGCAGGGGCCATAGTCCGCCAGGATGACACAGATCAGTTCACCACCACTTGTCTGACAGCTTGTGCCAAATCAGGTTGTGGTTGCACGTTGCTTAGCAAGTTCTGACAGGTTGTGACGGCTTCTATGATACACCAAAATTTATAGGCAAAGTTATCTCCAAAATGACCACACAACAACAAACTACAACTCCATGAGCCCTAGTTCTCAGTTACAGCTACTAACTCTCATGCCTCGCTCCCAGTTATCGTGAAGTAATGATCTAACAGACTGTCATGCTGTCATCACAGTAAGGGAAGCTAATAAACTACATGTTTCTCTCACTTACTCTAGTGCGCGTGTAATTGCATTACAAGGGCAGTTTCTAGGTAATTTTTTGTATATTGGGGCGTATCTATAAAATGGCCCCCCCCTCCCAGGTTTTTAAATATATACAATGCCCCCCAATTTTTAGCCTAAACAGCCCCCCACAAATTAAAATATTAGAGACACGCATTTAGTATGGATTTAGTGTGTGTAACTACCCTCTAAATTACCTTTGACATTGCTGCCCCCAAATTAATTCTAACATATCTGGTAACAAGAAGCAAAAAAAGAGGGCACATCCAGAGACTTCACATATATGGTAGGGTCGGTGGCGTATCGTCCTGAGATAACCTGTACAGTGGTGGAAGCGTGTAGGCGGGTGCTCCGAGTATAGCCTAAGACAGTCCGTAAATAGTAGCAAAGAGAGTAGAAAACGCGGCCCTCACCATAAAAACTTCTTCTTTATTCATCATTGGATAAAAAAGTTACAGTGGCAAGGATCAGGATAGATGGTAGGAGCAGGGGTAGAACAAAGCGACAGCCGTTTCGCGCCGTTCCGGCGCTTTTCTAGCCTGCTGTGGAGTGGCGTCCACACCTGATACTTAATCTAAAGGCGGGACGTCACTTCTTGTAGCCTAGTAACCAAGACGCTCTTAGAGAACGCGAGGAAGTATATATGTTCTAAAAAGATTGTACATTACAGTGAAAACAGTTACATTAAAAGGGAACAAAGGAGTACAGCAGGGAGCACAAAAAACAGGGACTAGTCGTATTTTCATTACAGGTATAAGGTATTGTAGTCAAGCCACATTTAAGAAGTATGCGGTTGTATTAAACAGTAAGGAGTAGTACAACGTATAAAGCTGGCCTAAACGAATGCGTAATACAGTTATAACATACGACTATCGAAAGGCTTTGTAGGTTGTTTTGACTGAGTTAGAGGAATACGCTCATATCTTTTGTCATTAAGTCCCAAAGGGCCCATGGCATTAGTCCTCATAATCCAACGTGCCTCCTTCCTAGGAGTCTCTATGACGGTCACCGCATTAGGTGGGTAGGTACATGCTCTGTACCTCCGCAACGGAGTATTTGTGTATTACTCAGTGTATTTATTTACATGCTGCTGAGCCTGGGTGTGCCTTTTTTACTTCGACTGTTCACTAAATCTAATATGTAGTGTGGTATTGTCTTCCCTATATAAAAGAACCCACACGGACATATGATCACATAACACTATTATTGTGATTTTACATGAGAAGAACTGCTAATGGTATATCAATGCTCCCAAGCATATATGTTTAGCCTTTATATTTTGGTCACAGTACCTACACGGCCCATCTGAAATTGCCGATGGGGTCTCTGTTTAGCAGTTATTTTTTGGAGGTGGTAAGCGAATACGTCCAGTATATCTTTTATACTTCTGCTCTCCTAAATGAATCAAGGGTGGTGCTTTGATCTCTTTAAAGGGGGTCTTCGGCTAGCATGTTACACTTTGTAATAGTGTTTTTAATTTTTGGGCTGTTGGGCTATAGTTAAAAGAAAGGTAAGACGCTTTAAAGCTGCTGCTCTTTCTTAGTTAGTTTGGGTGCAGTTAAGTCTCGCGTGAAGGGCTGTGCTTTTCGGAAAGCTCTTCAATGTAGTAGGGGGTAGCCTCTTTTGATAGCCTTCCTTAAGGTCAGTTACTTGTACCAAAAGGATTCTCACTGCTATTATCCGTCTTAGACGGACAAAATGACTATATGGGACCGCAGTTTTTTAACGTGTTGTGGGTGATAGCTCTCAAATGTAAAAGACTATTTGTATGCTGTCTTTTCTAAACGATGGTGAGAGAGAGAGAGAGCATCTTAGCCTGTACCAGTACATCCAGGAAGTCACATTGTGTTTCTGTGATTTATAGGTGAACATGGATTATCATTATTATGACATGACTTCCGGAAAGTACTCTTGTGCTGCGACCATACTACGAAGATATCGTCCACATACCTAAAAAGCTATGTATAAAATTGGCATAGCGATTTTTTTTTCTGAAAAAACATTTCATCTTCAAAGACAGCTAGAAATATTTTGGCATATGTGCAGGCATGGGCATACCCATGGCATGCCGTCAATTTGCTTATACACGATTTTCGAATGAAAGGTGTTATTGTAAGGATAAATCCAATAGCGATCACATACAAAAATCTATAAGACTATGTACTTTTTCTTATTGCTCTATCCCTATTCATGGGGTGTTCGGGTGTTATATATAGAGGCTTTCACGTCTATTGTGGCTATTTTAAATCCGTCTCTGCCATGGGACATTTCTAAGGCTTTGAGGAGAATCGTTTGTATCTTTCAGGTACGTGGGGAACTCTCTGTAGAAATGGTCTTAGATCCAGACTCTTGTACCTAGAAAGTGGACTCGTGATGGAGCTATCCTGCACGATGGGGCGCCCTGGGGGAGACTGTAAGGTTTTATGGTTTTGGGAGAAATACCATCCTGTATTGTTTGGGCGATGAGAGAGGAGTGTTTTTCTGCAAAGGTTTTACTCAGCAAGGTGCATTTTGATTGTAAGGGTGGGATCTGATGGCAGTTTGCTGATAGATTTAGGTGTTTTTAATTGTCTTGTATGCTTCCTTTTTATAGTAATCCCGGGACATGACCACAACGTTACCCCTTATTTCCTTCTTTTATTATAATGGTCTGTTGTTTTTTAGCCATTCTAGGGCCAGCTTTTTCCTCTTAGTTAAATTGTCGGTATCTTTGTCATATATTAGAGCTTTCATGCTCTGTAAAACTTTTATGGAATTGGTCTAGCGCTCCTCCTTGTGGGAGGGGGGTGGGAGTAAATATAGATTATTTCCTCCTAAACCAGCTTCTATCCTAAATTAGGGCTGGAGGTTTCTGCTCGTCAAGATACTAAGGGAGGTAATAAGAATTCTCTGTCTGCTCTTTGGTGTATCATTTACCTATAAGCTGAGTGGACCAAATGTATAGGTATCTCTCCTTCTTTTACATCGATGGTACAAATAAGCATCGTTTTTTTCTTCAGATTATATACGTACAACTTGAAGAGGTCCTTCTCAAAATCTACAAATCAAAGTATTAATGAGACAAAATCCGAGACTTTAGACAATACTGAGAGACATGGAGGTTAAATCAATATTTGTGAGGGTAACCACTAATAGACTATCGTTATCAGTCTCTTTTTTAGCGTGTTTGTGTCTTCTTTTTTTTCCTTTTTTCCCTATTGCCGCCACGACACTTGCTTCCTTTTTTCTTGGCCTCTTTCTACACCCCCTCTCTGCTTTACCTAAAGGCCGCCTCGCCTTTCCGTGGTGTAGTTATTTGGACTGTAGACTCTGTACCGAGCTCCGGTATTCTCGTCGGAAACGCTTGAATCGGAATCGTTGTCCAATAGTCACGGGCTTCTTTTTATTGCTAGATCTTTATGCATTTGATTTGCCTTTGACTACCCCAGTCAAATACGTTATCATTATCGAAGTTGTGTTTGTCTCTTATGAAATGTCTTTCTTTTTTTCTTTTACTTCGCTTGATAGGTATGAGACGTTTTCTATTTTTTTAAAACGTAGTAAACTGTTGTTCCGAAGTGTTTCAATTCCAATTTGTTTGCATAGTTCTTAGTCACTGCTACATATTCTTTGTTCCTAGATAGAAACCAGTCTCTAGGTTCAAAGAGTGGTCAAGGTGGATTTTTTTTAAATTCTAACATATACAGTGCCCCCCTTTAATTAAATTGTAATCTCCAAATGATAACATTGTTACCTATCTGATTTCTTAAAATAGCGATTTTCATACACACTTCATGCAAGACAAAGCTTAGGACATAAATACAGCAGCAGTATGGAGTTCAATACATAAGTGCAGGTACTAGAATCAAGCTTTTTACAGTAACACTGAACCAGGACCAATCCTGGGCCATATATCCATATATGCAGTATCCCAAATGATTTTACTATGTACAAAGCCCTCTAATTTAACGTACAGTACCCTATATTGACTGAATTCATGCAAGTCCCTCTTTATTTCACACTGTGCACTTGTAATAAAATATAGATAGATAATATGCCCTGTCAGGGTCATATTTAATGTTGATGTGCCCTATTGGACCTGTCAAGTTAACGCCCTCTGCCCATAACTCTAGAATGTACTAGAAGAGATCAGCGCCGAAACCAGGAGGCGTCCTCTCTTGTGATCCACTGTAAGACTTAGATTCAAAAACTGCTTCAGGCAGTGTTTCACATGATGCGTTTTGATTGTGTTTTGAATGCATGGGGCAAAAATACTTTTTACAGTAAAACATTTTCTTATTAGCAGATGTGCATGACATTGTAGTCACCACTATTAAAGGGTTGTCCATCTAGCAGGTACGGAGCTCTGATATTTCCATTAGCTCCATAGGATGAACAGGGAAACCCGCACATGCACGATCGGCTGCTCCGGTCGGTGGCACGGGTACATGGAACCATGTCTCATGATCATGGGGATCTCATCATGAGACCCCCACCGATCAGCAAGTTAGGTTCCTAACTGACAACCCCTTTATTGTTTGATTAAAAGACAAAACACATGTTACACTGTGGGTCTGGCTGTGTCAGCGAACACAAAGGACGGAGGCTTCACAGAAAGCAATATGTGGTGCATGACTGCTGCATCTTGTACATACAGATTGGGGTGATAGAGGGCAAAGCACTGGCCCAAGCACCAGAGGGGTAAGTACATCTGCTTTCTTGTTTTAACAGCCTCCATCACTACTACTAAAAAAAATGCAAGCCTGGAAACCCCTTTAATCATTTTTGGGACTTTTAGTTGCACTTTTGCGACAATGCCAAGGTTTTAAGAAGTTACTGTCACCGGGTCGGGATGAGTGGATCCTCTGACCACCACGGGTGTGGTACTAGCCAACACCTGGGACTGCAGTCTAAGTGATAAAGCAGGATGGTCTTGCTGCGGCAGGGTAACACAGGTCATTCCACAGGTGCGACTAGCCCGATGGCAGCGAGTCAGGTACCTTAGCGGAAGACAGTCTCGTGGTCAGGCCACACGGTCAAGGCAGGCAGCAGAGATTGGTCAAGTCCAATGCGGGTAGCAAGGAGGGGTCCAGGCAGATGGGGACCAGGATCACAGCATACAGGACACGGGAACGTCGGGAGCAGAAACAGGATACACAGGAACACACAGGGACACAGAGAACACAGGAACGCAGGAATATCCCAGGGGAGCTTTTCTAAGCGTGAGCGCACAAAGATCCAGCGGGAATGCAGGAAGTGGCCGGCTTTTATAAAATTCCTGGAAATTAGCGGTTGTGCTGGCCCTTTAAATTTTAAGCGGGACGCGGTCACCGCGCTGCCGAACCTGAGCAAGGAGGTGGAGAGAAGTAGCAGTACGGGGGAGGGAACGTGGGGGGCCGCAGAGGTCTTGGGGACGGAGACACGGAATGTACCCGAGACGTGGGCCTCCCCTCTTTTTGGTATGGAGAACCTCTGTATGAGGCCACTGCAAGATACTGTCCTCGGGCTCCAAGATCCTCTTCAGGCCGAACCGCTTCCTTTACTGTCTTCATGTCCAGAACCTCCTTACCTAAGCTCAGTTGTAGGAGAACCCTGCCCCACGGAAGAGGAAACGCATCCGACGAGCAGAGACAAAGTGAAGAGGGGAACAGCCCAGAGTTTGGTTGACTCTCTCTACTGCCCTAGTCTGTGGGATGATATGCGGAGGGGAAGTCCAGTTTGACTGCAGTTGATTGCAGATTGAACGCCAGAAATCTGGAAAACAAACTGGACCCCACGGTCAAAAACAAGTTTCAGAGGGGTCCATGTAACCGGAAGATATGAGGAAGAACACAACTGGCCAGACAAGGAGCTGATGCAGACCTGGCAGCGGACAAAATGAGACATCTTGAGAACTGTCAGGTACCATCCAAATGACTGAATTTCCAGAGGAAAATGGTGATCTGTAATAAAGTCATGGCCACGTGAGTCCAGGGCAGTGAGTAATGGCAACGGCAACAGGAGACCAGCATGTTTTAGCGGATGGCTTGTTACGAGCACAGGACGCGCAGGAACCCACAACTCCGCCACATCTTTGACCAGGTCTGGCCACCAATAGTAGCAAGAATGAGGGGGTCACTGAACGCTGCACCTGGAATGCCCAGCCACTCGAGAGCAATGTCTCCAAGTCAGTATCTTTTCCGCAAACATTGTTGGACAATGTCTTGCCAGGAGGAGCTGCCGCAGATCAACTGGAACAGAAAGAAATCAGTCTTGTCGGAGGAGGTTTATCCGGCTGTGGAGCCAGTCTTTCCCCGACAACTTGAGGCAATGAGAGAGAGAGCACAGCTTTGACATTCTTCGGATCAGGAAATTAAAGCAGAGAAAAGAAAAGGGACCAGCGAGCGTGTGCATGGTTTGAGGCGCTGAGCAGTCTGGTTGGTACATGTGATTTTGTGTCCGTTACACAAGACCAGATGACGAGCCCCTCCAGAAGATAGCGCCACTCTTCCATGGCAAGTTTAATAGCGAGAAGTTCTTGATCTCCAATGGATAATTCCTCCGGCAGCGGAGGAGTTGGAGAAAAATGCATAGGTGAGTGTCGGCTTTAGGCCTTCTGGGTGAGAACAGTTCCAGCACCTACATCGGAAGCATTCTACACCTCAAATTGGAATGGTTCTCAGTGTCAGGCCATGTAAGGACAGGGACAGAAGCAAAGGCAGAATAAGCTTGGTAATGCTTCTTCTGCCGCCAAAGGCCACTATTTAGGACAGCATTCTTTTTTTTAACACACAAAGGAAACGCTGAGAGAGGAGAGGAAATTGCAGTATAAACTGCCGGTAGTAATTGGCGAAAACCAGGAATCTTGTTATGGCACCAAGTCCTACTTGTCGAGGCGAATGAAGTACCGCAGATAACTTGGTTGGATCATCTGTAGCTCACCGAGATGATGTATCCAAGAAATGGAGACTCTTCTGATGGAACTGGCACTTTTTCCAGCTTGGCATAGAGATGATTGGCCTTAGCGCCTAAAAAATTTCGTACGTGGAATGATGAGACTCCAGTCGGCAGAAAACACCAAGATATCGTCTAGGTAGCTAGGTGGAATTGACAAATTCCTGAGACATGCAGGCACATGCATAGACAAAGGGCAAACCAGGTATTCAAAGTGCCCGTAATGATGAGTATTGAAGACGGTCTTCCAATCATCACCCTAACGAATACAGATGAGGTTATAGCCCCCTGCAGATCAGCTTGGTGAAACACCTGGGCACCACGAAATGGTCAAAAATTTCTGTGATCAAGAGTAAGCGGGACTCTGGTTGTGCTAGTTCAACCCGCGGTTCTTCCTTGCGTTCAGAGATCGGATTTTGTATAGAGTAGCCAGGACAATTAGACCATTCAGGGTAGGCAGCAGGTCGTGTGCAGATAGGGCTTCTTTGACTGACTAGACAGTCCTTTTTAAAATAGTGATCAGGCTGCTTCATTACAGGAAAGTTATGATCCGAATACGGAATTGCACCGCATAGTCTCCCACAGAGGAGTCCCTTGGCACAAGTTAGAAGGGCAGTCTCAGCAGAAGACGCGGGCTGGGTCCTAAAAACAGTTCATAGTTCAAGCGAAGAAGAAAGCGGGGTATGTCGCTATAACTGGGTTCTCTTGTCCCAGAGGGGTGTGTCCCAGGCCAGGGCTCTTCCTGAGAGAGGACTGATCACGGAAGCCACACTCGACCTTTCAGTTACAAACTGTGTTGGCATTAGTTCAATATGCAAGGAGCACTGGGTAATAAAGGCTCTGCACAACTTCGCATCCCCATCATATTGGAAGGCATAGAGAGCCTAGGTTCTCAGCCTAGGTTCTGTGGAAGGTAGACAAACCGGGCTAGCAGATGGAACCGCAGGAGCCTGACGTGATTGCTGAGAGGACAATAGCCGCCGTAAAATGGCGTTGCCTTCTCCCAGCTGCTAACTTTGTACGGCAATATGCTGGGTTTTGATGGAAGGGAGATCAGCTAGTTCTGGTAGCGGAACATCGGTGGGATCCATGGCTGGATTTTATTGTCAGGGTTCGCGGGTGGTGGTACTTGCCGACCCCTGGGACCAAGTGTCACCAAGGTCTTCACCAGAGCCTGCCGCAAAGCGGGATGGTCTTTCTGCGGCAGGGTACCACCAGGTCTTTCCACAGGTGTGACTAGCCCCCGGTGGCAGCCGAGGACGATGTACCTTAATGGAAGACGGTCTCGTGGTCAGCTCCAGGCACAGGGCCAGGGAAGGCGGCAGAGATGCAACGTCAAGTCCAATCCGGGGTTAGCAACAGGAGATCCAGGCAGATGGGAATGGGAACACAGGCACACAGGACATGGGAACCCGGGAGCAGAGGAACGCAGGATACACGGGAACACACAGGAAGCAGGGAGCACAGGAACGCAGGAGACACAGAGAACGCAGGAATATCGCAGGGGAAGCTTTTTCTAAGGCTGTGAGGCGCAAAGATCCGGCGGGGAATGCAGAAGTGGGCCGGCTTTTTAAAATTCCTGGAAATGGCCAGATGCCAATTAGCGGTGTGCTGGCCCTTAAATCTTCGAGCGCTGCCCCGTGCTACCTCCTCTCCCCTAGATGGCATGGACGCGCGCCGCGCTGCCGAATCCTAGCGGGAGCATGAAGAGGTAAGGCAGTATGGGGGGACAAGGGGGGCGCGGAGATGCCGGGGACCAGAGTGAGACACGGGGTGACTGGGTTGGGGGACACCCATGACAGCGAGTGTGTTTGCTGCAGTGCTGCTAAATGTTTCTTTCCAAGACAGATGTTTTTTTGTTTTGTGACGTTTTAGATGCAAATTAAGTACAACTGACCCCATGCTTATGTTCCATACATGTACCTAGAAAAATTTTAAAAACCTGAAATCAGAGACAAAGAAAAAAAACAGACATGCATCACAACGGCAAATTTAGAGAGATACATAGCACTGCTAAAGTATCCTGACTTCAGGCAACTATAAAGGTGCAAGGAAAACAAAATGATACACAGCAGGAGATTTATCAGAGGCGTCTGAGGAAAAACTGTTTGGTTTCCTAGTTTTCCTTTGTAAAAGGCTATGGGAAAATGAAAGCTAGGTTCTGTTGGTTGCGGGTAACTTGAACAGTTCGGTCTCAGACACTTCTGATAAATCTCCCCCAGACTATAAGTATGAGTATAAGTACAGTACAGACCTAAAGTCTGGACCCACCTTCTCATGCAAGAGTTTTCTGTATTCATGACCAAAAAATTGTAGATAAAACTGAAGGCATCAAACGATATAATGAACACCTGTGGAATAAATCTTACAAAAAGCGTGAAACAGCAAGAAAACATGTCTTATATTCGAGTTCTTCACTTGTTGGCTCTTTTGCCTTCATCTGCAGTCCATGTAAGCAGTTGTTTGTAGCGCTTGATGGTTTTTGCAAACTGCTCTGGGGACACTTTCAAAGTTTTCCCAATTTTTCAGACAGACTGACCTGCATTCTTAAAGTAATGATGGCCACTCGTTTTTCTTTCTTAGCTGAACTACACCCTCAACATTTGTAAAAACTTTAGAAGTTGTTAACTTTAATTATTTACAGGGGTTAAAAAAATTGTGTGCAATTTTTATTTTTTTTAGCTAAATGAATGCGTTTTTCAAAGAATTTACACATTCTCAGTGGATAAAATACCAAAATTCTCCACAAAGCATGATACCCGATTTCTCCCAAGTGCCAATATGTGGTGGTAAACTGCTGTATGTGCACACACAAGGGCACTAAGAGGAATCTGCACCATTCAGAGCAATCATTTTATTCATTTTAGTAGGTCATAAGCTTTTTGATAAGATTTTATTATCTCTTGAATGGATGGAGGAAAAGAAAATTGTGGTTTCCTTTCTTTTGTATTTTTTGCAATAATGCTGGAGAAGAGAGAAGAAGAGCACCATTCAGAGCAATCATTTTATCATTTAGTAGGTCATAGCTTTTGATAAGATTTTATTATCTCTGAATGGTGGAGGAAAAAGAAAATTGTGAATTCTGGTTTCCTTTTCTTTTGTATTTTTGCATACTGCGGGAGGGAAGAGAGAGAGCCACAGTGAGTACTTTTTTTAATGGGGGCAGTGGGCTGGCGCCATCACTGCACATTACCTCAGCCCACCTGACTACAGTTTGTGCTGGTATTGACAGCTCATGTTTTTTTGGAATGTTTGGTGGCATGTTATTAGGTTATTTCCAATATACGTCTAATAAAAGTTTTGCACCACTCTCTTGATATGAGAAGTAAGGTTCGAAATGCATTTTACCTCATAGCTCCCATTCCTTCCGGAAAACTATTATAAATGTCCTGGACGGTAGATTGGTAATGGACAGTTAAAAAACAAAATGACCCTCCATCTCAAGCCATTTTTGGACAGGAATGACGGTTGTTGAATTAAAAAGCATTTCTTCATGTCTGCATAAAAAACCTATTAGATGGACAAAATATTTCATTACTCAGTATAATCATATGGAAAAAAAACTGATGGCACACAAATGTCTTCAGGTTTTTGCTGACCCATAGACTTATTTTGCTGTAGTGAAAAAAATAGGGCAGGATCTAAATCTTTTCCAGGATTAGGAAAAAAAAAAACTTACATGTGAAAAAGTACATTGAAAAGAATTGTTCCGAAAGGCATCAGAGAAAATCAGATGGCAAGCAGAAAAAAAAAATGACTTTTGAATCAGCCCTGACTAAAAGCAGTCAGTATGCCACCCTTGGAAAATGACAGAGATGTGTCTGATTTGTAAATAAACCTAAAACCTTGTCGTTGATACTTGATCCTAATGTTTTTATGATGAGGCTTGGTCCTGTTATGAAAAGCTTGGATCAAGAATGACAACCAATTAATCAAATATACCACGTCATGAGAATTTTATAAAACATTTCTTTGTGGGTGTACAAGAAATGTTTTGCTCTTGTGTAATATATTCAGCATTTAATATACAGGCAGTCCCGCGGTTACGTACAAGATAGGTTCTGCAGGTTTTTTAAGTTGGAGTTGTATGTAAGTCGGAAACTGTATACTTTATTATTGTAACCCAGTCAAAACATTTTTGGTTCTCTGTGACAATTGGATTTTAAAAATGTTGGGTTGTCTAAGAAAACCGGAGAGTAACAATAAATCTAAAATTGCAGACACATGTGATAACTGTTATAGCTGTTTATGAGCCCAAGACTAAAGTACAGTAAATACCAAAATCCAGAGGTCCTTTGTAACTAGGGGTCGTATGTAAGTCAGGTGTTCTTAAGTAGGGACCGTTGTATGCAAAAGAAAATGGCAGCACCCATACTGGTAGTGAAAAATTAAAGCTCCTTGATAAGGGTTTGGATTGGGTTCTTTTTTCCTCAGTTACCCAGGGTCCCTTAGTTCTATCCAGCCCCTTAGTGTGTGATATTTATATAAGCACCCTTCAGTCCTTCATACATGACAGACGTACCATACTAACAACATACATGTGGCAAAGTAACTACAAAAAAATACAATAAAAATACATAGAGAACCAAACTACACCAGAGCCTCCTTTCCTGTCCCCTCCTGGACCCCAGTAATGTGTATGTATATATGATATATTCTAACAACACAGCAGTTCTGGATATCCTGAAGAGAGTCACACCAGTACCTGACCATATACATGTACATATAGAGACTCATGCACTATAGCATCTGTATATCTACTCCTCCAATACACATGCAGGGCACAGATCCACATGTGAATGGGATATGGCTACAGATTGTAATGTAGGTTACATGATATAACACATTCACTGCAAAACACTTAGTTATGTATAGATGGTAAAACACACAACACTGGGGAATATCTATAGGTACAGTTATAAAGTCTACTATTCTATAATTCCTTATATAAAGTTATAAACATACACAGAAAGCACACACAATGTAACCGGGTTCTATGTTAAGGGCTGGTTGTCTAGGAAGAGCAGGGAACAAAAGAGAAAGATTTCTGGTTTCACCAGCTATATATCCCTGTGGGCAGCCCTTGCCCACCCCCCAGAACTCCACTCTAAGACCACTCAGGATAGACCCCAGTGTGTCCAAATCTCACCCAAGGTTTATGATGGCTTCTTCCTGCTGAAGGCCCTTGTGATACTAATGACCATATGGCCTCTGTACAGACTGACATCTCACTACAGAATATCAGTGACGCGGTCAGATATACTGTATCCATTTACCCTGTATTGTCATATATATACCTTAGGAAGATTCTAGGACAGTTCATTGCCTCTTCAACCTAGCAATCCAAGATTTGGAAACAGCTTTGCAATTTCCAGTGTACGTTCCCAGGCTCCCAGATGTTTTAATGCATTCAAACCCCAAAAGGAAGGAAAAAGGAGGGAGCGTGTCATGTGTAGTAAATTGGTATATGCAATATGAGGTAAAAGATGGGTGATCGCCTTGTTGTATTGTGCAGCGTGTTTATTTGCTTATCGTAATTCAATTGCTTTTGGTTGGGGGGGCAATCCAAGATTGGAACAGTAAGAATATGTGTTTCGCCTCTCCTTGTGGGGCTCCTAGGTTTACCCTTTGCACGGTGCAGGATCACTCATTTTCAGTTAAAATTATTCTTTTATTATTGTGTTAAGATAAAAATTATTGCCCAAGTAGGTATGAAAAACTAAATAAAATTACATATATGTGTTTTCATAAGGCCGTCCCGGCCACTGTAGTTGTAGCTTTCGAAAAAAATCATACTAACATCATCCTCAGTGAGTGCTTATATATTCTCTAATTTTCATCTCTTGCTAGATTTGTTTGTGTTCAACCCTAGTAATTTAAATTACTTTTTAAAACAAGTATAGACCAAATAAAGATAGGTCACATGCACAAGGAAGCGTGCAACTTCCTCTTAAATATCAAGGTTCGTTGGGTTTAAAATATGTTTCGACTGAAGAAGATCCGTTCCAGATTAGAAAACGTCTTGCTGTTTTTAACCCTTGGCATTCTGCGCCGTACTATAAGGTGCAGGCTCCTGCGATTCACATCAGCGCCGTACAGCACACCCGTTGCATTGAATGTAACCATGTCAACGGACATGGTGATATTACAATAGGACTTGGGATATGGAGTCAGGAGAAAATCCTACTGATGTCACCCGGCTAATTGGATCGCCCGCCCGCCACTCGCTGCGAATGGGCAGAGTAAAGTCTTTTGGGGTTGAAAAACCGCGTTTTATCTCCTACTCCAGCTGCACCATTTTGGTTTGTTATCGGTGGAGAGAGGAGATGAGCGTTACTGTTACCAATCACTATATCTGTCTAATCCCTATCTGTTCCCTCCTTCTTCCAGTATATTTCCTGTCTGATCACCTTGCATCCTCCGTTTTTCCCTTCTGAACCCAAACACACTTTCAGGGGCTGCGTAAGCGTTGTTCACTGAGCACACTTTTCAGTTGGACATGTGAATAGCGCGGCACAGTACTTTAGTGGTAGTTAGGGCGTCTTAGGGCAAGCTAGGTGCATTTGTAGCGCCTTGTTGCGCGGTGCACATAAGGTTTTTTTTTCCTCCAGAGTAACTGGAGGTGTACACCGATATTTTAAGTGCAAGTTTGTCAGGCATATACCCCAAAACATGTGGCCATAGACGAGTCCTGGTACATTTAGTTTCACAAGGTTTTATTGTTTGAAAAACATAGGAAAATGCCTTACAATAGGTCAAAGCGCAAGGTGTTCCCCATGCAGGGGCATTAAAATGAAACAAACAATTTTTTTTATACATAACCAGCTTCTGTATTGTTTAAAACAATAAAACATAGGGGACCAGGGTATAGAGAAGGGGACACAGGGGGTATGAGAAAAAGCATACAGTAAAAAAAGATCGCAAGAACTCTATAGTGTAGAATAGGATAGCCAAGACTATTGTGAAGAAGTACTGGGCCATGTGATGCATAATGGACCATCACGGGGCACAGGGATAAAGCTCCTCTTGAGGGTGAGGAGCTTGTGAAGCGATCCAGGGGTCCAGATCCCTTCAAACAGTGGGAAAGTGTTTGTTCTAGTCGCCTCAATTCTCTCAAACAGCATCAGCAGGTTGATTCGTTCTTAACCGTGGTTAAAGGATAGGTCAGGAGATTTCATTTAGCCTATGTGATTTCTAGTTGTAAAGTTATAAATTGGACTAAGTGATGGGCTCTGTTTTAACTTTGTGGTTTATCTTATAGTAGGAGTACTGCTAAGTTAAGAGTGTGGCGTTACCTACAGAGAGCGATTAGGGTTTTCACAGGGTTCCAAATGAGGCAACTGTGGGCAAGACCAACTTATAGGGCCTTATCGCCAGAGGCATTGCAGCCTCGGAAGCAACTCTTGGGCAGGTGGGGGGTACATATGGCCAGGACTCCACTGTTCCATAAAGTGTGACTTGATGTTCGGGGGGGCACATTGAAAATAGAGTTTAGCAGAGAGATCGGTCCAAATACACCAAATAGGTCATTACAGATATTTTCAAATGCCGTGTGGGAGTTTGAGGACATACGTCCCTGGTACATTTTACAGGGAGACTTCCATTTCGCCTGTACCTGCCCAATGAGAGGTCAAGGTATGGGGTGAAGATGTATAAGCTATGCGGAAGTATCAGGATACCTACAAGTTCAGGCTATATGAAGGGATGAACTCTATTATAGTGCCCCAGAATGCCCCCCCTCCTGGTTTACTGCGGAAGTAGTGTGGGATTTGGTGCACCCACTGCTGGACCAGGGAACCACCTCTACCTGGACAATTTTAAACCAGCACAAGTACATGGGAGGGGTTAACTTGTCAGACCAGGGCCTCAGCATACAACGCCATGAGGGAAATCGAGGGTGTGGTTCAAGAGGCTAGCCATCAGCACTATAGAACTATGTAATTCCTACGTGCTATATCAATGTGCAGGCCAGAGGGGAACTTTCCTGAAATTTTAAGTGGTTTTCATTTTTTCTCTTGGAGACCATGAAGGGGGGAGGCCAGCACTTCTGGAAGTGAGGCCACAACACGTATTGTACCAGGGCAGAACTTTCCAGGAGAAGGTCCCCACACTGCCAAAAAGGGACGGACAAAAAGGTGCAGGGTGTGCTCCAAAACGGCATACAGAAGGACACCATATACCATTGTGAAACATGCCCAGAAAACAGGACTATGTATGAAAGAGTGCTTCCGTATTATACACATCCGAACTTAATGTAGATTTTACACTCATGTACTATGCACAGCTATTACATCATGCCGCATGCGGCACCTTCCCTTCTGGCCCTGCTGTGTGCCCAGCCTTCAGATTATGCCCCATACGTGGTATTACCGTACATGGGAGAACAAGCACCATGTTTTTGTGCTGTTTGTCTCCGTGGCAGGAGCGGGCACAAATTAAATAATGGATATTTTTTACTATGCAGTATCCATTGCATTTTATTTGGGGGTCCACCTGTGGGCTAAAATGCTAACTATACCCATGGATTAATTCATGTAGTTTCTAAATAAGGTCAGTTCTTAGGGGTTCCTACTGTTATGAAAATATAAAGAAGACGAATGGCAAAAGGTTTCTACAAAAAAAAAATGTGGTATGACTTTTTGTCTAAAACTATGAAACTTTGAATATTGATTTTTTTTAATTGTTCCTAATTATTGAATTTTTCCCCCACCCAAGAGAAATATCAGAGAAATTATCAGAGAAATTATACCACTAACTACAAGTCCCACGAGAAATCTCAAAATCACAGGGATATGTTTAAATTGTTGAAAAGTTATTACCACAGGAAGAGACACTGGTCAAATTTTAAAAAAGAGGACTGAGCCTTAACGTACAAACAGGCTACGTCCTGAAGGGGTTTAAACACTTACCGTATATTCCGGCGTATAAGACGACTGGTGTATAAGACGACCCCCCACTTTCCTGTTTAAAATATAGAGTTTAAGATATATTGCCGTATAAGACTACCCCTTCCACGCATACAAAACACCGGTAAAAATTAAAAAAAAAAACAGATTGTTTAACATGGTCCTTTTTTTAATTTAAATTCTTATGACATGCAGGTTATGCAGGAAAACTGTCGCTCATAAACATAAGGCATACAACAAAACATTACCATCGTCCATTTTACTGTAAATGTTACCATAACTGTACCTAAATTTATTTTATAAAATATTCCATGCCATGTACTCGAAGCAGGAAAAAAATTCAAATGCAATGAAAATGGTGAAAAAACGCATTTGCGCCATTTTCTTGTGGGCTTGGATATTACGTCTTTCACTGAGCGCCCCAAATGACATGTCTACTTTATTCTTTGGGTTGGTACGATTACGTGGATACCAAATTTGTATAGGTTTTATAATGTTTTCATCATTTACAAAAATGAAAACCTCCTGTACAAAATTTTTTTTTTGATTTTGCCAACTTCTGGCGCTAATAACTTTTTTACTTTGGTGTACGGAGCTGTGGGTGGTGTCATTTTTTGCGAAATTGATAATATTTTCAATGAATCATTTTTAGGACGTACAACTTTTGATAACTTTTTATAGATTTTAAATATTTTTCAAAATGGCAAAAAAGTGCCATTTCCGACTTTGGGCGCTATTTTGTTGCGGGGTTAAACGCATTGAAAAAAACGTTATCTATTTTGAATAGATCGGGCATTTTCAGACACGTCAATACTTTTACTGTTTTTTACTGTTATTTAATTTATGTCAGTTCTAGGGAAAGGGGGTGATTTGAAATTTTAGGTTTTTTTATTAAATTTTTTTTTTAACTTTTTTTTATTTTATTTATATCTATTTTCAGACTCCCTAGGGTAATTTAACCCTAGGTTGTTGATCGATCCTACCATATACGCCATACTACAGTATGGCGATATGGGGATTTCCTCATTCATTACAATGTGCTATCAGCACATTGTAATGAAGGGGTTTAAAACGAAATAGCCTTGGAATAGTCTTCGGAAGACCCGAGGTACCATGGAGACGGATCGCCGCCCCCGATGACGTCACGGGGAGCGGCGATCCAGGTAAGATGGCGGCGCCCATGTGTGTGTGAAAAACACATGTGCTGTGAAAACACCCGCGACGGTGCTAGCCACGGGGGTGTTACCGGTAAGCCTTTGCTGAATATGCAGCAAAAACTTACCGGCTATGGAGAGGGCTCAGCCCGTGAGCCCTCTCCATGCCGCGCGACCCGGATTACCGACGTTAAGAAACACCAGAGAAGACTGTCTTTTTGTCTTCAAAAGTCATCTTATACGCCGAATATACGGTATAGCATTTTTAATTTGTGTTTTATGCCGACTTGGGCAATATCTTTCATAATAACAATAAAAATAACTGAGAACAAGTGATCCTGCAGAGTGCAAAGGGAAAACCACACTGAGGCTCCCAGATGTGATATTGAGGAGATCCAGAAAATGTTGATTCTCATTCTTTCGACAGACAACAGAAACCATCATATTTCACAGTATGCCAAATATTGTCCAGCTTCTAAGTCATACTTAACCTAGCTTTAAGTGAGGAAGCCAGAAGTCAGTTCAGTCCAGTGCAAGAGGTGCTGAGCAGTCAGATTTCATGATACCCAGGAGGAAGATGGTGACTTGCAAAAGCTTGTCCCATAAGATGTCTTCAAGCACTCCAAGCTGCAACTCTATCAACTAACAATAGACCACGTTTTGGCGTATTTGGAATTTGGGAAACAGATTTTTCAAACTTCATTGGGTAGTTAAAAAGCAAATGAAAGAAACAATGCTTATCCTGGAACACTGATATAGATATTGACCATTAAAAAGCCTTTACTACTAATCTATAGTTGCCATATAAAATCTGAACTGTATATTCCTTTGAATATACTAAACGTTTTACAAAAATAAAATTTGCTAAACATATACATGTGCTAATAAAATTATGTCATTTCTGGTAGGGCAATTCATGAAGTTAGTTCATTTGTGAGTTAATGACTTCATCATACTTTCAAATCAATATGTCTGCACAAAATATACATACTGATGAGTTTCATTTGGATAGCTTTAATCAAGTAATGTCATGAGAGCACAACTGCCTACAATTTGAGCCAGGCACCTCCAATTAACTAGATACAACAATTTAAATCTTTTTTTTGTTTTGCTGGTTGTTTATACAAAGGGAAGTAATTACAAATGTAGTATCTGGGTCTTTAGTAAGCATACATGGTTTTCCAATTCCCCATCAGAACTAAATAAACCCAGAAAAAGGAATTGGTAGCATCTGCTTGAGGAAAGAAAAAGAATTGAAATAGATTATGCACTAATGAGGAGAAAATATAGACGGGTGTCAAGCTTAAAGGGGTTGGCCATTTCTCATCAAAGTTTTTTATCTTGTGTGGGGGTAGGATGTTCAGTACCTTGCCAATATACATCAGATACTGCTTTCTATAAATGTAAAGTTAAATGCCAGGGCTCAGTTATGTCTTTTACCTCATTGACCAGACATTCCCGTCCATAAAATAGCAGCATATGGATTGTTATACATATATCATTTGTTATAACTTTCAATAAAGCTTATTGAAAGGAAAATGGTAGTATATAGAGGGTCATTGTCCATGACCGATCTACCTTCCAGGACCTTATGATAAAATTCATGAATGCAAACTTAAATGGGTTATGCCATGAAACAATTGACTGCAAAAAGCTGTCAAAGAGGTTAAAATATTTCAAAAATCTATTTGTAATGGTTACCTGGAATTAAAGATTCCTTTCTATTTGTTATTATGATGCTTGTTCAGCCTCTATTCTGCTCCACACAGAAGCAGATGTGGGAGGGGCCTAGCGATCAGCCTTCAGAGTCTCCTTCCACCTGCTGTGCTCAAATAGTCCCTGCATTTACTGATCCAATAGAAATGTGTCATACGCCCCATGTTAAAAGTGCACCAACAAAAGTTGGTGCCGTCTGTCAAAGCAGTGCAAGGGGCACCAGATTCATGAAGAACGTGTGCTAGAAATCCTGAATCTGGCGCCCCCTGCACACTACACAGGACACTGCACATAGTACACATGTACTATGTATTCTCACAGCATCATGGTCGGTCAGGCTGACATGCATGGATGCATAGATAAATAGGTGACAGCTTCTCACATGTTACTGATCTTTAGCTACTTCCCTGCTAGTCAGGGACAGGGGCCCCTTTGCAGGAGAGCAGTGTAGCATGGAGGGACAGTGAATGGTGGAGAGTACAGGAGGAGGACTGCAGGAGAGCAGTGTAACATGGAGGGACAGTGAATGGTGGAGAGTACAGGAGGACTGCAGGACAGCAGTGTAACATGGAGGAACAGTGAATGGAGGAGATTACAGGAGGAGAGGTCAGAGCTCAGCGTGTTACTTGTGTTATCTCTGCAGCCTCCTGTGTGACCTGACTAATGGTGGAGGGAGGAGAGGGCTGCTACATTGCTATGATCTATGTTTGGGGAGGACTTTGCTGGAAGCAAGTGTGGAGCAGTGGAAATCACCTCATTCACTGGTGTAGACGGCTGAGCTCTCTGCCCCCTGTCTCACTTCCTATTGGCTGCAGTGTGTCAGGTGATCTCTCAGTGTGGAGAGGAGCTGTGATCCCGTGGAGTGATCTGTAGTGTAGAGCAGCTGGGGGAATCCCTGTGCGCAGACTCGGCCAGATCAGCTGTTGCTCAGGACGGGAAACAGCTACCACCGGGGGGCGCCAGCAACCAGGACAGAAGGAGTTATCTCAGTAAGCCTGCAGATTTTTTAATAAGTGTAAATGGTGAAAGTACTTATCACAATGCATTGGACCCAATTACAGCCATTTGCTATGGTGACACAACCCCTTTAAGGTCCTGGATGTAGTTTGAGGACTGCATAACACTGTCTATCTGGCCAACCATGTGTCAAGTGTTCACATGATTGGCCGGATAGACAGTTGTATTATTTATATGTACGGCTTCATGCTGGGTTTTGTATATGTTTTATTTGAGACTTATAGTTATATATACCTAGTATTTTTTATTTAAGAATAATTAAAATAAGACTATAAGCTTTTGTAGAGAATATTTAAAGTTTTATTGGAACATACAGGGTGGAGCCCTTAGTATGTTGTACGTGTTTTATAATTTACTCACTGCTGTGTATTTTGAAAAAGGGTCTGCCTTTTTTATATATAAAAAATTATTCTTCAGCTTTTCTCTGTGGGAGAGCGCCGTTCCATCTTTTTTCTTTGTGCTGCTTGAATCCTAGATCTTTACGACCAAAATTGAATCCTAAATGCTATGGTCATTCAAACCGGACTGCTGGCAACCTTAAAGTTATATGATATGCCCTAATTTCATCCTCACAAGGTAAGAGTCCAATTCTTTTTATTTCTCTATCTTATCTAATGAACTTTACAAGGCTGAGGCCACCTTCATGCAACTTTGCAACAAACAGTAATAAAATGCAAAAAATACATGAAAATTCAAAATTTCCTCTAAAATATGTAAAAATCCAGTATACTTATATAAAGAAAATATACTTTCCTAAAAACAGTAAGATGTGAGGAATTCATACATACCCCACATATGTATATTGACCAAAATATGCCGCAAAGGGAACGTTAAATCCACAGGAGGCGCCAAACAATTTTTGCAGAAAATTGCTTCACATAGATAAATTATTGTATGCTCCCTTACACAATGGTAACCCAAATTTAAAAAAAACTATATATCCATAAACCAAAGCTAACAAGATAACAAAAGTCATGCTTAGATGTGCGCCTATGTATTATCTGCGCAATAACAGAACCCTCCACGGGTTCAAAAGAAATTGAGTAAGAATGCCATAACATACAGTAAGTATAAGTATGAGATGGCATGAAATAAAAACAAGGAATGTGTGTGTGTTTTTTGTGTTAAATATAACCTTATGGACATGTTCTGGGTCGTGGTGTTAATATGTAGCCACATTAGCTGAAGAGGATCGAATGTTCATTGTTTCACTAAAATTTCAGAAAAAACAAGAAAAATAAGGTAATCAGAGAGCAAGTGTATTCTCAGATTGTTCTGGATAGGAGAGGGTTAAAAACATGAACATTAGTTGATATTATCTCATATCAAAATATAGTAACAATAGTAACAAATAAAGTCAATATTTACCATCCTCCAAATACTTCCTGTAGCCTGATGGCTAAGAATCTGGGAGTGGGGGACACACTTCAGAGGGCTAAATCTTTGGTTCTGTGGCACCTAGACACTGACTTTTTTCCTATGAAAGAGGAAAATGTTTTCTTTCATATGAATCTAAATTTGTGTTTCTAGGTCTCAGGAAACTGGAGATATTAACTGTTAAAGTGCCGTCGGATGTCACTATTATATATAAAAATTGTACCCGAAATTCTCACTATAAACGTAAATATCTCCGGGTCCCTGACAAGTGTGTTTCTAGGTGCTACACAGCCGATGTTATAGCCCTCCGAAGTGAGGATGCATTACATAAGTCCTTGGCTATACATATTCCAGCCTGTGACGTATGATATATGTCCTTGGCAGGAAAACAGTTAGAAATTCATACTGATGCCTCTTTTTGGTGATTTTTGGGGTCTGTACACCCAGAGGCCTTCTGCTAGTTTCTGTGCTCTGTGCCCTAGTGCATAATTGTTAATGCACCACATTTTTTTTTGCACATTGCAACAAATTTTAGGGGGGGTCACTGTTACCATAATTGGTGCAAAATGCTAAGCATAATCTGTTCGTATCTTATTGCTCTTGGAACTATAGTATCCAGCGGTTAAACGTCCCTTCAGTTATTGTAATATACAGTGCAATTAGTTTCTAATTGTTCCAGGAAATATAGTATATTGGTGTATACAAGCTCCCTTAGTTATTGTATAATACATTACATACTTTGCCAGTTTCCAATTGTTCATGGAACTACACTATATCAGGGTTCACAGTCCGCCTCAGCTATTGCAAAATACACTGCATTCTCTGCAGGTTCCAAATTGTTTGTGGAACTAAATTATATTGGGGATCACTGTCCCTCTGTTTTTTTTATAACCAACATCTTTAATGGTCATCTGTGATAAAAACAGGTACATTACAAGCAATATGTAAAATATGAAACAAGTTCAGTACAATGCAGTTCAGTCTACCAATGACCAGCAGGATGCCTGGCTGACATATACATATCTTCTGTGTGCTATGTCCCTTTCCAGTTAAACATCATTTCGACAGATCTAATATCTGATTTGCCATTGTATACTATTTCTGTATTTCTGGTTATCCAATTCTTGGCTTGTTCTGTAACTACCCTTCAGTGTTTGCAATTCTGTACCGTATATCTTATCACAGTTGTGACCCGGATTGTTTACCACCCTTATTTGTGTTTATTTGCAGAAAGAGAGGGGAAATAGAATTGGGAACTGAAAAAAACCACAGTAGGAGACACTCGGTCTGAGTAATTTGACTGAAAGCAATGTGAGGATTGGAGAGATCATCAGTTGTGTTGTGGTGCCTAGAGACAAAGGCCTACATTTATCAAAAACAGTGCAGTCTGTACTATGTGCAGTTTGCCTGTGAAGTGTGCAGGGTGCGCCTAATTCATGAATTGTGGTGCATGATGTTCATGAATCTGGCGCCCTCTGCATTGCTCTGCACGGTCCAACTAAACAATTAACACCCTTTTTGGTGCATATTTTGCTGTCTTGTCGGTGCAGACACTTTATACATGTGCAAGCAGTTTGCTCTTAAAAGAATGTACAAAGTTAGAAAACCGATGCAAACACTTTAATAAATGTTTGGCAAAGAGTTATACGTTCAGTTTACCTAATGTCCTTTTAATGACAAGCTTTGACATAAGCTGTTTGATTTCTTCAGTTGCGAGATGCGTTATGATGAATTTGCATTACTTACGAAAACATTTTTTGGTGCGTTTCTTGCCATCTTCTAAGTAATATTTAATTTGGACTAGCACTAGCACTCACTCTCCAAGTGAGGAGAGAATTCTCTAACCAGTGTTTTAGCAAACACCTCGTGGCCACTAATAATATGATGTGTACTACTCGTGGCAATGGCTCTCTTGTCTACACCTCCACATCCACTGGTGTTGCTGAATGCAAAAGAATGGTTCGGACATGCAATGGAAGAGCGCAGAATAAGGGTGCATGCCCCAATGTAGAATCTTTCAGGACGGAAATTTGCAGCCGGATAGAGAACTCTAACGGTGTGAATATACCGAGCGGACCGGATGTGGCCAAAAGACAGCTGAGGTGCAGCTTGCCCCATCAATGAAGGCTTACAATTTTACCGGTGGGGCTTGACATTTCGATCACTTTGTTATTCTGTGAGGGCGTGATTCAGATGTCAGGAAATGTATATTATGCTGCGTGCATTCATTTGTAGGATTCCGTCCCTATATCTGTTAATATATGTCTACGTAACCTCATTCGCACTTTATTCCCAATCTGGATTTAAACACATTTCAAAATTAACCCCAAACTGGGGGAAAGGAAACACAAACCTCAATCACAAACACCTGGGTCTGAATAATTGGAAGATGATAGCCTCATATATATCATAATAACTGTAAGAGTCTCTATATTATATAAAAATTCCGGGAAAAGGCAGCAGAAGCTGTGACAGAGATGCCAAAGCAGAGGGAGTACAGGCACTATGGAAGACAGAGCGCTAGGTGAGGCGGTGAAGATGGAGGACATCCGAATCCATGTTGCCTGGAAGAGTGTTAACTCCAGACGGTTCTGGGAGTTGAGGCACGGCTATATTTAGCGGCAGCCCCTCTCTCCACCTCACACTTCCCGCGCCCCCTCGTCACCAGCACGTGCCCTGGATTTGCTCACACGCATCACCAATAAGGGGGGGAGCGGGATCTGACGAGGGATGTCATGTGCACTTGGCGATTGGTACCCTCCTGTCATCTCGGCTGAGACACCCAGCATACATTACCGCGTTGGCCGCTCCCCTCCCATCTCGCCGTGGTTCCGTCTGCTTCTGACACATTAGGATGCAGAGCTGCTGCAGGTCGCAGTGACCGATAACGGTCTGCGGAGACAGCTCAGAGGACGAGAGGGGTGTGCAGAGAAGGAATCTCCATGATGCGCTCCATCCTGAAGCCGCATCAGTCTCTCTCCATGCCGCCGCTGCAGTGATTTCGTCTCTACAGTCACCAGCGGCGCCCCCTATATAAGGTGTCGATGATGCCAGATGCAAGCCTAGCGATGCTGTCCCCCCAGGAGGCGGCCAAGATCTACCATGCCAATTACATTCGCAACTCACGGGCCATCGGGGTGCTGTGGGCGATCTTCACCATCTGCTTCGCCATCGTCAACATCGTTTGCTTCATCCAGCCCTACTGGATAGGGGATGGAGTGGACACCCCTCAGGCCGGCTATTTCGGACTTTTCCACTATTGCATAGGTAGCGGCTTCTCCAAAGAGCTCACATGCACCGGCAGCTTCACTGATTTCTCCACCATTCCCTCCGGAGCCTTCAAAGCCGCCTCCTTCTTCATCGGCCTGTCCATGACGCTCATCATCGCCTGCATCGTGTCCTTCGTCCTGTTCTTCTTCTGTAACACAGCCACCGTGTATAAGATCTGCGCCTGGATGCAGCTCTCCTCAGGTGAGTAAGGGGACAGCTGTGGTGACATCGGTCTCTTACCTGTCTGATGTAGGACAGTCAGTGACTGTTGGCCCACTAGGTGAGTATCTCAGGGATGACCTGGACACAAATATCTTGTCACATTGGACTCCCCCCATGATATGACTCTTATCTTAGTGGCTTGTATAGCAATGGTACTGCCGCCCTACACTAATCAGTACATTGTATACAGTATTTATATCCTGCACATTATAACTCAAATCTGAATGGCTGCTATAAGCAGAAATATACTGGTGAGAACTGATAAAATTAGAAGTTTTGCTCCCCAAAATTGGTGTGTGCATGCCAAATAGTCTTTTCCTTTTTGTATGGGGCAGCATAACGCTTAAAGACTGCTGTTGTGGACAACAAGTATCGATCAAGTTGTAGTCATTTGTTTCCTTTGAGGTTAGTGGAACTAGAGATGACTGATAACTCGGTCCCCACTGTTCTTGAGAAGATTATGCACATTGTAACTTAAAAATAGAGTCTGTTAACTGTCCAAACTGAAACATAGAAAAAATGATTTCCCCAACAAACAACAGATATGCAACCTCTTGACTCTTCACTTATTGAGGTGTGTTGGTTGGGGATTTGAGAGCACATGTGTTCTACAGCTTTTCCTCAGAGAGTACGCAGGCCAGCTTCATAGTAGTAATACAAAGTTGCAAAATTAGACTAGCCAGTCTTACACTGCTCTATAAATATCACTGATACTGTCACAAATACAGCTGATACTGATGATAAATTAGTACTGTCTAGTCAGACTTTGCACCTCCCACCACCTTAGTTTACGTCTGAAAATTGTGTTCTGACTTTGATCAGATGTTTGGCTCAGCATTGAGCAATCTCATTTTCTCCATGCCCTTAGTCATTCCCTTAATTGTACAAGTTCTTTAAAAGTCTTAATAGTCTTTTAAAAAATTCATATATGTGGCTCAGAACAGGCCAGAATTCTTACTTATCTACGTCAATCAGTAAGGGTAGTTCTTCTCACACCACCCCTTACTGTGGTGCCATGTCAGAAGAAGTTTACAGGATATCGGGTCCTGCTTGTGCCTGGGCTGGGCTGTATTATCAGCTGTGATTGGATAAGCTCCGATCCCTGGTATTTAACAGGGATCCCTGGTTAGACACCGCACTCCCTCTGTCACCCATAGTTGCATGTGTTAAATATCTATAGTGCATTTTATAAGAGATCAAACTATCATATGTTAGTGTCTCCTTGTGCGAAAAAGTGATATAAAAAAATAATAATAAAGTTTTATATAAAAAATAAAGTCTAAAAAAGTCTTACAAAAAGTAAATCACACATATTTTGTCCCGCCACACCCATACCAATCCATTATACAAAACTATAAAGGTATTTATCTCATACAGCAAAAAATCTTTAGAAAAAAATAAAGGAAAAAACTATGCCCAAATTGACATATTTTAATCCGTCACACGTAAAATGATATTCATCGCAATCAAAAAACTTTGTAAACCAATATTGCAGTGATGGCAAACCTTTTAGAGATCAAGTGCCATAACTAGATCCAGAACCCACTTATCTATAGTAAAGTGCCAACAAAGCAATTTGAACAGTAACTTATTTTAAGGAGTCTGCTTCAACTTAAAATCGTATGCATTCCCTGAGGACACTGATACGTTGAAGAAGGAGAAATCCAAGAAATGCAGTATCCCAACAGGTTTCCCCTTGAAATCAAGATGGTGGGACCCGGAGCAGGTGCATGCCCTGTTCATATTTACTTGCTCCTACTTCACTCCAAAGCAACCAAGGGTGTTTCGCTTTAAAACCGTACTGAGCACAAAACGTCCTAGGCTGCCTAAAGTCCTGTCTGGCAAGTTATTTTCTGGGACAATGCCCCAAGTGCCCACAGAAAGAGCTACCCCTGTGCCATGGAATTGCCACTACTGCCCTAATGTGGTACTAATAAAATATACAGGCTGTTCACAAAAAATAAATCCTCACACAGCTACACTGAAAAAAAATGTAAAAAGTTACGGCGCTTGGAAGGTGGCGATGCAAAAAGTTTTTTTCCCCAAAAGTATTTCATTATACAACGAAAGGTCATTTGGGAAAAAAAAATGTAAATTTGGTATTGCTGTATGTGTATTGACACCGAGAAAACAGTTAACATGTTTTTTTAGGTTTGGCAACAAAAATCTCATTTGCTGAAAAGTTCACCAGTAGGACATATGGTGAACGACATGGCCACAGTGTTATGAATGTACTATTTGTGCTGCTCGCAGTGTTATTCAACATAGCCCATTGCTGGGAAAGGTTACCTACAAGATTCAAGGTTTTGCAAGTTTGTTCTTAAGTTGAATTTGTATGTAAGTCAGAACTATATACTTGATTATTATAACCCCAGTAAAAAGATTTTTGGTCTCTGTGACAATTGGGATTAAAAATAAATCTTTATTACAGTCACCTTTGATAACTAATAGCTGTGTATTGTAGCCCAGGGCTAAAGTACAGTAAAATACCAAAATCAGGGGTCGTCTGTAAGTTGGGTGTTCTGAAGTAGGGGACCGCCTGTATATATTAATATACTGGCAAGTAGCTCCCAGTGATGTTCCTATCCTATCTGTAAAAGTTAGTGGCCTACTTTGAAAATGAATTTGCTAATAATACAATGTAATGCATAATGGGGCATATTTATCATATATGACGGAATTGTTTTTATACCAACATCTTTAATAAAATCATCGGGGAAGGGGTTTGAACCACCAATCAGGTAGCCGTTACGAAGGCAGTGATGATAAATATAACAATTCAGTAAAGCAATCAGTTCAGGTACTAGCACAATGACCAGCAGGAGCCGGCTTACATAACATATCTTTCTGGTGCTATGTCCCTTTGCCAGTTTGAAAACAATCATTTCGACAGATCTAATATCTGATTTGCCAGTTACCTATTCTGTATTTCTGGTTATCCAATTCTTGGCTTGTTTCGTAACTAACCCTTCAGTGTTTGCAATTCTGACCGTATATCATCACAGTTTGACCCGATTGTTTACCACACCCTTATTTGTGTTTTTGCAGAAAGAAGGGAAATAAAATTGGGAACTGAAAAAACCACAAGAGGAGACACTCGGGTCTGATGAATTTGACTAAAGCAATGTGAGGATTGAGAGAGATCACAGTTGTGTGGTTGGGTGCCTAGAACCAAAGGCCTACATTTCAAAACAGTGCAGTCGTACTATGTCAGTTGCCTGTGAAGTGTGCAGGGTGCGCCTAATTCATGAATTGTGTGCAGGATGTTCATGAATCTGGCGCCCTCTGCATTGCTCTGCACGGTCCAACTAAACATTAACAAAACCCTTTTTGGTGCATATTTTGCTGTCTTGTCGGTGCAGACACTTTATACATGTGCAAGCAGTTTGCTCTTAAAAGAATGTACAAAGTTAGAAACCGATGCAAACACTTTAATAAATGTTTGGCAAAGAGTTATACGTTCAGTTTACCTAATGTCCTTTTAATGACAAGCTTTGACATAAGCTGTTTGATTTCTTCAGTTGCGAGATTGCGTATGATGAATTTGCATTACTTACGAAAACATTTTTTGGTGCGTTTCTTGCCATCTTCTAAGTAATATTTAATTTGGCTATACACTAGCACTCACTCTCCCAAGTGAGGAGAGATTCTCTAACCAGTGTTTTAGCAAACACCTCGTGGCCACTAATAATATAGTTGACTACGCGTGGCAATGGCTCTCTTGTCTACACCTCCAATCCACTGGTGTTGCTGAATGCAGAATGGTTCGGACATGCAATGGAAGAGCGCAGATAAGGGTGCATGCCCCAATGTAGAATCTTTCAGGACGGAAATTTTTGCAGGCCGGATAAGACTCTAACGGTGTGAATATACCGAGCGAACCGGATGTGGCCAAAAGACAGCTGAGGTGCAGCTTGCCCCATCAATGAAGGCTTACAATTTTACCGGTGGGGGCTTGACATTTCGATCACTTTGTTTTCTTGTAGGGCGTGATTCAGATCAGGATGTATATTAATGCTGCGTGCATGTCATTTGTAGGATTCCGTCCCTATATCTGTTAATATATGTCTACGTAACCTCATTCGCACTTTATTCCCAATCTGGATTTAACACATTTCAAAATTACCCCAAACTGTGGGGAAAGTGCAAACCCAAACCCTCATCACAACACCTGGGTCTGAATAATTGGAAGATTAAGCCTCATTATAAACATAATAACTGTAAGAGTCTCTATATTAATAAAAATTCCGGGAAAGGCAGCAGAGCTGTGACAGAGATGCCAAAGCAGAGGGAGTACAGGCACTATGAAAACAAGCGCTAGGTGAGGCGTGAAGATGGAGGACATCCGAATCCATGTTTCCTGGAAGAGTGTTAACTCCAGACGGTTCTGGGAGTTGAGGCACGGCTATATTTAGCGCGCCCCTCTCTCCACCTCACATTCCCGCGCCCCCTCGTCACCAGCACGTGCCCGGGATTTGCTCACACGCATCACCAATGGGGGGGAGCGGATCTGACGAGGGATGTCATGTGCACTTGGCGATTGGTACCCTCCTGTCATCTCGGCTGAGACACCCAGCATACATTCCCCGCGTTGGCCGCTCCCCTCCCATCTCGCCGTGGTTCCGTCTGCTTCTGACACATTAGGATGCAGAGCTGCTGCAGGTCGCAGTGACCGATAACGGTCTGCGGAGACAGCTCAGAGGACGAGAGGGGTGTTGCAGAGAAGGAATCTCCATGATGCGCTCCATCCTGAAGCCGCATCAGTCTCTCTCCATGCCGCCGCTGCAGTGATTTCGTCTCTACATTCACCAGCGGCGCCCCCTATATAAGGTGTCGATGATGCCAGATGCAAGCTAGCGATGCTGTCCCCCCAGGAGGCGGCCAAGACTACCATGCCAATTACTTCGCAACTCACGGGCCATCGGGGTGCTTGTGGCGATCTTCACCATCTGCTTCGCCATCGTCACATCGTTTGCTTCATCCAGCCCTACTGGATAGGGGATGGAGTGGACACCCTCGGCCGGCTATTTCGGACTTTTCCACTATTGCATAGGTAGCGGCTTCTCCAAAGAGCTCACATGCACCGCAGCTTCACTGATTTCTCCACCATTCCCTCCGGAGCCTTCAAAGCCGCCTCCTTCTTTCATCGGCCTGTCCATGACGCTCATCATCGCCTGCATCGTGTCCTTCGTCCTGTTTTCTTCTTCTGTAACACAGCCACCGTGTATAAGATCTGCGCCTGGATGCAGCTCTCCTCAGGGAGTAAGGGGACAGCTGTGGTGACATCGGTCTCTTACCTGTCTGATGTAGGACAGTCATGACTGTTGGCCCACTAGGTGAGTATCTCAGGATGACCTGACACAAATATCTTGTCACATTGGACTCCCCCCATGATATGACTCTTACTTCGTGGCTTGTATAGCAATGTACGGCCGCCTCTACACTAATCAGTACATTTGTATACAGTATTTATATCCTGCACTTATAACTCAATCTGAATGGCTGCTATAAGCAAAATATACTGGTGAGAACTGATAAAATTAGAAGTTTTGCTCCCAAAATTGGTGTGTGCATGCCAAATATCTTTTCTCTTTTTGTATGGGCAGCATAACGCTTAAAGACTGCTGTTGTGGACAACAGTATCGATCAAGTTTGTAGTCATTTGTTTCCTTTGAGTTAGTGGAACTAGAGATGACTGATCAACTCGGTCCCCACTGTTCTTGAGAAGATTATGCACATTGTAACTTAAAAATAGAGTCTGTTAAACTGTCCAAACTGAAACATAGAAAAAATGATTTCCCCAACAAACAACAGATATGCAACCTCTTGACTCTTCTCACTTATGAGGTTGTTGGTTGGGGATTTGGAGCACATGTGTTCTACAGCTTTTCCTCAGAGAGTAGACGCAGCCAGCTTCATAGTAGTAATACAAAGTTGCAAAATTAGACTAGCCAGTCTTACACTGCTCTATAAATATCACTGATACTGTCACAAATACGCTGATACTGATGAAAATTAGTACTGTCTAGTCAGACTTTGCACCTCCCACCACCTTATTTTACTGTCTAAAATTGTGTTCTGACTTTGATCAGATGTTTGGCTCAGCATTGAGCAATCTCATTTTCCCATGCCCTTATCCATTCCCTTAATTGTACAAGTTCTTTAAAAGTCTTATAGTCTTTTAAAAATTCATATATGTGGCTCAGAACAGGCCAGAATTCTTACTTATCTAGTCAATCGTAAGGGTAGTTCTTCTCACACCACCCTTCTGTGGTGCCTGTCAGAAGAATTTTCAGATATCGGTTCCTGCTTGTGCCTGGCTGGGCTGTATTATCAGCTGTGATTGGATAAGCTCCGATCCCTGGTATTAACAGGGATCCCTGGTTAGACACCGCACTCCCTCTGTCACCCATAGTTGCATGTGTTAAATACTATAGTGCATTTTATAAGAATCAACTATCATATGTTAGTGTCTCCTTGTGCGAAAAGTGATATAAAAAAATAATAATAAAGTTTTATATAAAAAATAAAGTCTAAAAAAAGTCTTACAAAAGTAAATCACACATATTTTGTCCCGCCCACCCATACCAATCCATCTATAACAAACTATAAAGGTATTATATCTCATACAGCAAAAATCTTTAGAAAAATAAAGGAAAAACTATGCCCAAATTGACATATTTTAATCCGTCACACTAAATGATATTCATCGCAATCAAAAAACTTTGTAACCAATATTGCAGTGATGGCAAACCTTTAGAGATCAAGTGCCATAACTAGATCCAGACCCACTATCTATAGTAAAGTGCCAACAAAGCAATTTGAACAGTACTTATTTTAAGGAGTCTGCTCAACTTAAAATCGTATGCATTCCCTGAGGACACTATACGTTGAAGAAGGAGAAATCCAAGAATGCAGTATCCAACAGGTTCCCCTTGAAATCAAGATGGTGGGACCCGGAGCAGGTGCATGCCCTGTTCATATTTACTTGCTCCTACTTCACTCCAAGCAACCAAGGTGTTTCGCTTTAAAACCGTACTGAGCACAAAACGTTTGCTCTAACTGGCTTCCGCTACCTGTCTGTTATTTTCTTTTCTGGCAATGCCCCAAGTGCCCACGAAGAGCTACCCCTGTGCCATGGAATTGCCACTACTGCCCTAATGTGTACAATAAAATATACAGGTCTTTTCACAAAAAATAAATCCTCACACAGCTACACTGAAAAAAAAATGTAAAAAGTTACGGCGCTTGGAAGGTGGCGATGCAAAAAGTTTTTTTCCCCAAGTATTTCATTATACAACGAAAGGTCATTTGGGAAAAAAAAATGTAAATTTGGTATTGCTGTATGTGTATTACACCGAGAAAACAGTTAACATGTTTTTTTTAGGTTTGGCAACAAAATCTCATTTGCTGAAAAGTTCACCAGTAGGACATATGGTGAACGCATGGCCACATGTTATGAATGTACTATTTGTGCTGCTCGCATGTTTATTCAACATAGCCCATTGCTGGAAAGGTTCCCTACAAGATTCAAGGTTTTGCAAGTTTGTTCTTAAGTTGAATTTGTATGTAAGTCAGAACTATATACTTGATTATTATAACCCAGTAAAAGATTTTTTGGTCTCTGTGACAATTGGGATTAAAATAAATGTTCCCGTACCAAAAGCACAGTGTAGTTTCTATTTAAAATTTATCAAGGGACCCATGTAATTACTAAAAATGTGAAAACAATCCAGCAAAGTCAAACACCCAAAAAAAAGGGAAAACAAAACTCAAAAACACTACATGTGTCTCGGGCATTGGCGTTGCTAGGGTGGAAAAACATCCGGGGCACGGCCCCAATGCATGTGTTAAATCAGCTTTTAGGAATCCCCCCCCCTGTAACCACCCCCTCACACTTGTGCTGTGCCAATCACCTGACATGTTACAAGCTAAAAACCACAGGAAAACCCCTATTTTTCACTCCGTGACTGCAGGTGACGTCCTCCCTCTCTGCATTATACATCACATCACCATCTTATGTTCCTCATTGTCCCTACATCTTGGAAGTGTATCCTGCTTCTGCGCCCCCAACACACTCCCCAAAATACTGTAAGGCTTGCATTTAACACCAGGAGCTTGTTACCCATCACACTGTCCACTAAAAACCAAATGAGATCAAACTGATGCCTGTTCTAGTGCACGTGTTTTCAAGACAGAGCCCAGACAGCCCCTCAGTAGCTATGTGCCCCCACACACGTCCCCCCCAGACTAATTATTCCAGCCCCCAGTCCCCCCCCCCATACGTGCCACCCAGCCATCCCCCACAGGACAGCCCACATACGTAATGTCCCCCCCACAGTATGCTAAATGTGCCCCCACACGCCCCCCCCCCCCTGTAGTGTAAGGTCCCCCACACATCCCCCCTTACCTCAATGATGCAGGTCTATGTGTTCATTGTGTTTTTTCCCCGGCAGTCATGTGACCATCCTGACACATCACAGGTCTTCAGTGTATTATTCCTCCAGAGGCTGCAGCCCCCTGCTGGGAAAACAGTGACTGCACCCTTCTCATCACGATCGTATGATCGTGATTAGAGAGAGGAGGATGCCAGGGGAGATCGGGCTCATAAGTCCGTGACCCCGGATCTTTGACCTAGCGACGCCCCTGGTCACCGGTGATCCCCGATCCATGTTGCGGATCGTGGGTGCACCCGTGGTCCGATATGTGCTGCCCTGCTCCCCTCGTCTGTACTCACCTCTCCAGGCTCCTGGCTCCGCTTGGGTCCCGGCGTGTGGTCTGTGTGCCTCCTTCCTTCCAGGCCGCGTGCTTCCCGCTGATAAGGCACGGCACTCCTTATTGGCACTGGCATTTTCCGGGTTCCTATATAGCCCCAGCGACTCCAGCATCCCCTGCTGGATCTTCAGGTCATTCTACTGAAGAGAAGCTCCCTGAACGTTTCCAGACCCTCCGAGTTTCCTGAGCGTTTCCAGATGCCTCCATGATTTCCGTGTTCCTGTGGTTGTTAAACCGTGTTCCTGTGGCGTTCCCCCATGTTCCTGTGGCGGTCCCGTAATCCTTGGTGTCCTCGCAATCCTTGTGTCCCGTAATCCTGTGGCCTTCCGCTGGTTTCTGCCATCGTCCTCCGAGGTCATGCAGCCATCCTTCCGAGGTCCCTGCCAGACATCCTTCCGTGGTCCTGCGAGCCGCCTTCTTGCGTGTTCCTGCCAGCGTCCTTCCAGGTCTGCATCTGTCCGTCGAGCCTGCCAGCCGTTCTTCCAGGGTTTCCTGCATCCCAGGTCTGCCATCCTGAAGTCCTGCCATCCTGAGGTCCTGGCACCCAAGGTCTGTCTTCCCATGGTCCTGCCTTCCCTAGTCCCTGCCTTCCCTTGTGTCCCTACCGTTTCCCATACCCTAGCGTTTCTAGATGCCTCAAGTTTCCTGAGCGTTCCAGACGCCTCCTTGTTTCCATGTTCCTGTGGTGTTCCCTGGTTCCTGTGGTGTTCCGTGTTCCTGTGGTTTTCCCATGTTCCCTGTGACATTTCCCGTTTTCCTGTGGCGGTCCCATAACCTGTGGTGATCCCGTAATCCTTGTGGCGGTCCGTATCTGTGGCGTCCTGTATCCTGTGGTCTTCCGAGGTCCTGCCAGCCGTCCTTCTGAGGTCCTGCCAGCCGTCCTTTCCGAAGTCCCTGCCGCCATCCTTCCGAGTCCTGCAAGCCCGAGGTCCTGCCATCCGAAGTACTTCCTTACCGTGGTCCTGCATACCGTGGTCCAGCCTGCTTGTGTCCCTACCTTGGCGCCACACGGGACATATCGCACCCGTGATCGACCTGGTGGCTCCCTGCCGCAGCAAACCATCCTACTTTGGGGCGGGCCCTGGCAAGACCAGGAGTCCACTTAGACTCCCTCCCTGTTGAGGCTAGCATCTTTACCCCCCCGCGTGGTCCAGGTCCACTGATTTAAGTCCCCAGGGACTACTCCCTACTACTGTGACACATGAAGATGGACAAATGTTCACAAATAAAAGACAAACGAGAAAACCACTTGTTTAAATAAGACCAACATACAAAGAAATATTTCAGCACCACAGAACCCAAAAACACACAGTAATGTCTTTAAAAACTACAATGCATAAAAATTAGCCATAAACAACAGCACATTGCACTAACCAAAGAGATTAAATAGAGAACATCCAATTCAAGCGGTGGTATGCAGGCATCATAGAAAGTTTGTACTGCACTGCCCCATCATCAAAATGGATGATTAATGTTCTGAGGTAAAATTGCGGGGAAAAAGAAAATAGACACTGTCCATGGTAGCTTGTGGCGCATAGAGCGCACGTGCCATCAGACGCATGCGTCTTCGAAATAAATGCAAACGCACACATTTAAGAGACAAAACGCATCCCCATCTCTAATTCATAAAACAAACACAATCAATTAAGCAATACACTGCGTTAGATGCATCCAAAAATCAAAACTAATTTGAACAAGGTGCACAAAAACCCATTAAATTCATTACAAAGAAATCGCTCGCGTCTCCGAACATGACAGATAAACGCACATGCGTAAATGCAATGAAAACGCATCAAAGCGCAATGTGTGAGCGCGCCCTGAATTTTTCCTGCTGTAGTTCGGGCCTGGTGTTTTTATGGAGTGACCATAGTCTGGTGGGGGAGATCGCTCCCATACTCCAGCCCAGGTTTAGCCACTTATCAAAAGGTAGCAGGGTTGCTCAGTGAGAGGAACTGTATATGTGTGAGAAGAAGCTTATGTCCTCCGTGTGCTGTGAAATAGCTGCCTCAAAGTTCTTGGGAATGCTTTACTGCTTCTGGTTAGATCATCTATTTTGTATTTGTTATAAGATAAATAAGATAAGATAATCCTTTAGTAGTCCCACAGTGGGAAATTTACAGCGTTCAAGCACAGAGAGGGTACAGAGAGTGAAGTACAAACTATGACACAATAATATTAGGATAGAACAAAAAGAAAAGGGATAAAAAGACAAAAAGACAAGCAATGATCGGCCAGTTTGATGTTTAGTCTGTGGATGGAACCTGCAGGACTTGTTAGGTGGGGGGCGGGGTCGGTTACTTCGGTTGGCCTTGGTTTGTTGAACAGCTGATTGCAGCAGGGGAGGAATGTTTACGATAACGCTGAAGAAAGACTGTTTATGTTTATAAGCTGAAGAAAGTTGTTTATTTGCTTGAATCTTAAAGAGTCAATAAATCTCATTTTCCTTTGCACCCTACAACTGTGTCTCGCGGTGAAACAGTATCTACTGGGAGCTCACCCCCACCGGGTTAAATAGACTTAATAGAAGTTTGTTTTACAATACACACTGGGGGTGTAGTTTTCTATAGTGGGGTAATTTAATGGGGTTTTACTTTTATTTATTTAAAAGTCACTTGAAAGCTGAGATGTCCCTCAAAGCAGGGTGACTCTGTGAGGCCAGAACTGCTGTTGTCATATACGGCCGTTGTGTGATCACTAAACCAAAGGTTGTTTAATGGTTGACTATTTCATCCATTCCTCAAATATAACATCTGACAACCCAGCCAAGAGTCTGTGGGTTCCTCAATACAACATTTAGTGGGATGGCCCAGAGCAGTTCACACCTCACCTGTCCTCAACCAGCCTCTGTTCTGTTCATTTCCCACAACCGAAGCTACTAGGTGGTCTGGGCTCAGTGCCCTACTCAGCGAGGACAAAGTGTTTGAGGATAGTCAGCAGCTGCTTGGCAGTGAAGAGGTGGGCGCAGACTTCGCTGCTTCCTGCAGTAGGCAGGCTGTGCATGTGCTGACAATGGTGGGAGAGTAGCAGTGACCAGAAACCAAATTACAACTGATGTAGCCGATCGCACTTGGTACCCAGCGAAGAGAGTGTCACTTGCGTGTCAGGCACAAGAGCAGGCAGCAAGTCGCTACTGTGCCTTTGAGTCATCAGGTGGCCGAGTGCGAGGGACGGGAGCCAAACATCCGCCAGGTACAAATCCCGATTCGCAGGTCCATGTAAGCAGTGGCACAGGGGCTCAACCGAGCAGCGGCAAAGAAGTGGCTCAGTGCAGAGTGTTTGGCAGTAAAAATCAACCACCTGTGCTGAGTGGCAGCTTTTTGTTAAGACACAAGGAGCCGAGCATGGGTTATGTCGTATCTGAGGCAAAAGTGAAGTGTGGCCAGGGAGCTAACGTTGGCACCACGGCCCTGCGCCAACATGCACATCAACCATCCAATGGCCTGGGAGAAACAGGTGTCAGATTTGCTCCATCCTTGCAGGGCAGCAACAGTAGCAGCACCTAGTAGCATACATGCTGTTTCAGCCAGTTAAGGCTCGGGCATCTCTGCCGAAGGAGCTGTTTGTCTTTGACATCATCTCCTGGTGCAGATGCTCCTCTCCGCGTCTATGCATGGCGCCAGCAGTCGTTGCATGAGGCAATTACAGAGACAACTCTATGCATCCAGCCATCCTAATGTGCAGAAGCTGACCGTTGCTCTTTTTGAAGTTGTTTTGTACTGCAGTCTCTCCTTTCCTTCCAGTCGTGGACTCTGTACACCCTACAGAGACAATGCGGGGGAAGAAGGGTCGGTGGTGGCCGAACCGGTGAGAGTTCCAAGCCGCAATTTTATTTCCAAAAAGGCATTGCCACCTTCACAATATGTACAAACAGAAGGTGGGCCAGTCCCTTGATTTAATCAGTTTCTTCCAAGGTGCATGGCAGCGCAGACGTGTGGAGCTGTAACTATGTCAGGGCCAGTTCAATGTCCTTTACAGCCCCCTGGGTGAATGTGCTTCCCACCCGCCACACCAACAATTCCACAAGAAGACGGCGCTTTCCTCTTCACGTTGTCATACTGCTGCTGCGTCAGTATCCACCTCCTCCTCCTCCACCACCACCTCAGCCTCCACAAGTGCTGCTCCATCATACCACATGTGCAGGGTACAGCGTTGTCACGCAGTTCTACACCTGGTTTGCCTGAGCGAACAAAGTCACACAGGGGAGGAACTGCTCTGCGTCATTCAACAAGAAATCAATGTGTGGCTTTCTCCGCGACAAAATCAGAACCATGGTCACAGACAATGGGTTGAACAAGGTTACCACACTGCACCGAGGAGGGATGGTCCACGGCGCACGTGTTCAATCTGGTTGTCAACAAGTTCCTGGGTCTTCCACCCATCTGCAAGACATTCTAAAAATGGTCAGGACACTGTGCACGCACTTCAGCCATTCTTACAAAGCCAAGTACACCCTCCTCGAGTTGCAGCGTCAGAATGCCCGACCCCAACATAGTCTCATATGCGATGTTTCAACCTGTTGGAATTCCAGCCTCCATATGTTAGACCGCCTGTATGAACAGAGAAAAGCCATTAATGATTTTTTTATGATGCAAGCGACCGGAGTACTCCTCTGTGTAACTTTGATATCAGCCACTGGCAGCTCATGCTTGACACCTACCATTTGCTCAGGCCCTTTGAAGAGGCAACGTTATTTGTCAGTTGCCAGGACTGCAGGATGAATAATATCATTCCACTACTTCATGTCCTGGAACTCATGCTGCAAAATCTGTCTGGTCAGGGCACTGGAGAAGTGGAGACTACATCTCATGACCACATGAGTCCGGTGGAGGCTGAACTGGAGGAGGACAAGGACATTGGAGCACAAGCAGAGTCTGGTGAAATCAGTGGTTTTTCCACTCAGGTGACAAGAGAGGAGGAGAAGGAGCATCCGGAGGATGAGGTAGAAGATGAGGCAGATGACCCACAAGCACTGTGGCAGTATACAGTGGAGATGGAGGCTGGGAGTCCCTCAGAGTCACTTGCGCAGATGGCCCGCAGCATGCTGCTTTGCCTAACTAGTGACAGCCGAATAGTCAACATCCGCCATAGGGATGACTTTTGGCTCTCCACCCTCTTGGACTCTCGCTACCAGTCAAAAATTGGTGACTTTTTTCCAGCTGCTGAGAGGGAGGCACAACAGGCATACTATAGAGAAATACTGAGCACACAGTTTTCCACTGCCTATGTGCGCCATTGTCCATCCTCTGTCAGGTCTAAACGGGGGATTCCTGGCAGTCATCGATCACATACTTCTGCCATGGCTGCTGTGGGGAACTGTGGAGGTAGGAGCAGTAGCAGCTCCATCCGCAGCAGCTTAAGTCTGGTTTCCTTAATGAGCAATGTCCACCTGTAATGTGGCCATCTGCTGCCATTTGCTCCATCTGCCTCCTACCATCTTTACCAGGGACTGGAATTGTCCACCACCTGCACACGATATCACTGTGCCACTCTGTGGGCTCCTGCTGCTGCTACTGATGCGACCTGCACACCATATCATTGTGCCACCCAGTGGGCTCCTGCTGCTTCTGATGCCACCTTCACACTATATCATTATGCCATTCTGCGGGCTCCTGCTGATGCCACCTTCACACTATATCATTGTGCCACCCTGCGGGCTCCTGCTGACGGAACCTCCACACTATAGCATTGTGCCACTCGACGGGCTCCTGCTGCTGCTAATGCCACCTTCACACTATACTTTTGTGCCACTCTGTGGCCTACCATGTTGCCGCCACCTCCACACCTCTGACCTCATTCTGCTGCTGCTGCACCTTTGCAGTTCTTTTTTGGCAAAGACCTGATATTTTCAGGAAAACTGTAATGTATTATGCATGTGGCGTCTTGAATCTACAAATAAAATTTACATTGAATATTTCGAATTCAAATTCATTTCAAACTTCATCATTTGCCACAATGTGGCCTCATCTGCTCGGGGTTTTGTGGGCTCCTGCTGCTGCTGACACCACCTCCACACTATATCATTGTGCCACTCTGTGGCTTTCCACGTTGCTGCCCCCATGTTGCTGCCACCTGTGGGCTCTTGCTGCTGATGCCACCTCCACACTATATCATTGTGCCACTCTGTGGATTTCCATGTTGCTGCCATCATGTTGCTGCCACCTGTGGGTTCCTGGTGCTGCTGACGCCACCTCCACACTATATCATTGTGCCACTTTGTGGCTTTCCATGTTGCTGCCACCTGTGGGCACCTGTTGATGCCACCTTCACACTATATCATTGTGCTAGTCTGTGGCTTTCCATGTTACTGTCAGCTGGTAGCTCTGAGCTCCAGGGATGGAGCGAGGTGAAGTAGCGCTCAACACGGAATCAACTCCAAGAGGTAGTATTTAAAATTCAATACTGGTTTATTGCTACCCGTTTTGGTCTGTTACCCGGACCTTCATCAGGCATAAAATACATTGAAAACAAAAGGTATTTATATACATAAAAAGATATGAGAACAAGGCGCCGGTGGTGAGTTCCGGTCACGTGATGACCAGAATCCATCAATTCACCGAATGGCCCGGTGCATTAGAAAAAAATCTTTTATTAAAAATATATACATCACAGTACTCCTATTACACGAAATTTCTGAATTACTTTATTCCTCTGAACACCCCAAAACCAGAAAAAAGAGAAAAACACACAGGGGACATCGCGGAGGATGAAACAGTAATAAAAATGCAAGACAGATCACATCTAACGCAAAAAGATTAGAAACAGTAAAAAATTTGAATCTATCTTCTTATACCCTAAGCCAAGATGAACGATTATTATTATCAAAGGGCCTCAACTTTTGTCCCTCCAAAACTACAGATCAATTTGAATTATTCATTGACCTGACCTGAAAGTTGTGGGCACTTTATAGAAACCTTCTACTCCCTGGTATCTGAGGAGTTTAAAAAGATTAAAAATCACCAGGAGAAAGATACAAACCGGAATGCTAGAGAAAAGGAGACGTTGGAAAGTTTAAAGAACAATAGAAAAATTGTGATTCGTGGAGCAGATAAGGGAGGAGGTGTAGTGATCCAGGATAGGGATACCTATGTGAAGGAAGTACAGAGGATCCTTGACGACCAGGTTTACTATGCCCCTTTAAAAACCGATCCCTTGAATACATATTTGAAAGACTATCATACCCTAATCAATACAGCATATCAGAATAAAATATTAAACAAAAAAGAAGGACAGTTCTTGACGATCGATCATCCTGCAGTCTCCCCTTTTTATCACCTTCTGAAGGTGCATAAAGATGAGAAAAATCCATCATATTGGGGATTGACTACTTGCCACCTTTCTCATTTCACGGATCTGTACCTGCAGCCCCTCGTCAAGGAACTGCCGTCAAACCTTCGTGACTCCTGGAGCCTATTACTGGATCTCGAAAAATTTATATGGAAGGAAGATTATTTCTTCCTCACCCTGGATATCAGTTCTCTATACTCTAATATAAAACATGATTTAGGTATAGAACCTGTAAAATGGTACCTAACAAATAAAACCTTTATTCCACTGAATCAAAGAAAATTCCTCATTGAACGCCTCCTCTTTGTCCTAGAACATAACTTCTCTCTTTCCGAGAGCCAACTCTATCTGCAGAAGTGCGGTACAGCTATGGGGACCCGAGCTACCCCTAGCTATGCCAACTTGTTCATGGGGCGGTTCGAGGACTCTCATATATACAGCACTCCCCAATGGTTGAAAAACATTAGATACTATAAACGGTATACTGACGATTTATTCTTCATCTGGCAGGGCACGAAGGAAGAAGCTCTAGATTTTGTCCATACCCTCTATTCCAACACATGGGGTCTATCAATTATAATGAACATCGAAAGGGAAAGGATTGTGTTTCTGGACTTGGAATTGTCAAAAGGAAACAATGGCATCAATACTAAAACACACTTCAAAAGGGTAGATAGCAATAGCTTTTTAGACTACACCAGCGGAAACTACCCAAAATGGCTCAAGAATGTCCCTTTCAGCCAATTTCATAGGCTAAGAAAAAACTGTAACAATCTATGTGACTATAACATACAAGCCAAAGAGATGAAAGAAAAATTCAGACAAAAAAATTACCCACTACCATTTATAAACCAAACCCTTGACCTAAATAAAAAAAGAACACAAAGTGAGTGCTTAAAACCAAAAAAGAAGGAATTACAGCAGCCTATGAATAATAGGTCACGTTTTTCACTTAACTTCCTTACTACTTACGACAGAGGGAATAAAGAAATAAGAAAAATATTAAATTAACACTGGGGCATCCTGCGAATGGACCCTTTTTTAAAAGAAGTAACATCCGAAAAAGCTGGGATTACATTCAGAAAAGCGATATCAATAAAGAACTTGATTGCACCAAGTAAATTAAGGAGTATCACAAGGAACAAAAATACATAAAAACTCTATCACAGGGAGTGACTAAATGTGGGCATAAAACATGCCTTTGTTGCGAGATTATCAGTCACAAAGCTACATCATTTCACTCCACAGGTGGATTGTGCCTGTGGCCTTCAATATGTGGGGTAAGGGTAAGTATGAATGGCCACAGGCATAAGACAAAAATAGGATTCTTGAAACAAAGCCTCTCTAAACACTTACACCTAGAACACGAGAGAGACTTTGGAGCGATTAAAGTAATTCCACCTGAAAATAAAAACAGAATCAAAACATTAAATCGAAGAGAATCCTACTCGGATATTCAGGCTGGATTCTCTATATCCTCATGGTCTGAATGAAGTAATAGAATCTGTTTAACATAACCCATCTTTAATATTGTGCCTACTAATTCTAGTCTGTGCCTACTAACCCTAGTCTGTGCCACACGTCCTGCTGTAGTTATCTGCATCCACATCACCGATGCCGACAAAAATCCAATCCTTCCATACACACTCAGACAGCTGCGGGTTTGTTCCTGATGAGCGCTAGGCTTCTTGTCCCTCTACAGCTTCCGTAGAAGACATAATCGCTAAGCAACGGCATACACCACACACTCCCTACACCAGTGGTGGCGAACCTATGGCACGGGTGCCAGAGGTGGCACTCAGAGCCATTTCTGTGGGTACTCAGACCATCACTCCAGGATAGAGTTCACCAAAAAGGACCAAATCCACCTGCAGTCCCAAGCAATTTAAGAGATGCTGCTAACAACTTATTGCTTAAAATGCCATTTTGGCACTTCAGGGTAAATAAGTGGATTTTGGTTGTAGTTTGGGCACTCTGTCTCCAAAAGGTTCGCCATCACTGCCCTACACGATAATCCAACAACCTTTCATAAATAAGGTAAATAGCTGTGTATCTCTGTCATGTATCTCCTTGCTATGTAATAGGAGTACTGTGATGTATATATTTTTAATAACAAAAGATTTTTTTCTAATGCACATAGTGTATTGTAGCGGGCCGTTCAGTGAATTGATGGATTCCGGTCAGCACGTGACCGGAACTCACCACCGGCGCCTCGTTCTCATATCTTTTTATGTTTGTAAATACCTTTGTTTGTAATGTATTTTATGCCTGACGAAGGTCCGGGTACCGGACCGAAACGGGTAGCAATATACCAGTATTGAATTTTAAATACTACCTCTTGGAGTTGATTCCGTGTTGAGCGCTACTTCACCTCGCTCCATCCCTGGTGCTCAGAGCTACAAGCTGACTGCATACCACTACCTATTGGTCTACCCCTTGGCGGATAAAGGTAGAAAGAAGACCAGCGCCGGAAACCTCCCGTCTAACATTATATGCACAATCCCTTGTGCTACAAGGTGAGCACCCCCCTAATGGGTTTTTAAGATCACTTATCAAGCTTTTACTATATCACACAAGGAGAGCGCTCCTGTCTCTTTTTTTGTTTCCCTCTCCCCATTTGGAGATCCGGAGGTGGTATACTCGTTGCCAAACCAACCCCAGTCTCCCTCTCAGGTTTCCATGTTGCTGCCACCTCCATAATTTGTCATTGTGCCACTGTGCGGCCTACTCATGCTGCTGCCAACTGACCGCTGTCTCCCTGGAACACCATGTGATTTCCATAATGCTGTTTTCACCCTCCATCGTTCTATGACGTTGCCACTATGTTTAGTTACCCCTTCGTTTCATCTGTCAGAAGGAATGAAAAGCTTCAGGATTGATAGCCAAAAGCAGGAGTGGATACAGAACACAAAGGACATGCAAACATCATATTTACTGGTCATCTCTGTTTTGGATCCACTCCTGTTTGATTTTGGCTTTAGCAATACTGATGATGGATTAATGACCGACTGAAAGCGGACACTGACGGACAAAGTGAAGGGAAAAATGATCAGTGACATCAATGCAGAATTACTGCCGGACACCCTCTGCACTCTTTTAGGGGGTTTCTACATTTATCCACGTTTAACAAAACAGGTTCTGTCGTAACCTATGGAATTTTCTGATGTCAGTGTGAAAAGAGTGCACTCTTTGATGTTATAGTGGGATCTTGGCCCTCAGCTGGCACAGAAGTTACCTTTTCAGGGTGCATTCCTGCTTCGCTTATTTGGTGAAGTTGGCCTTTGTAAGTGCACATGGAATTGTAGAATGAAGCGATTCTAAGAGCAGCGGTTGTCATGTGTTTGTCATACTAAAACACAGCATTGTTTGAAGACCAAACCACGCTCCCTATGCATATTTAAGCATGGCACAACATTCTACAACACCCTACAGGCTCTCTGCATCCAGGAAATACCTGTTTTTTTAACGTGATTCGTCATGATTCGATTTGGGTTGAATCAAATTTTTTCGAAAAATTCAGCGAATTGGGACGAATCAAATTTTAACAAATTCGCCCATCTCTGGTGTGATGTCATGCTCATAATAGACCTGAATTTGTCTAGAACTCTCTATTCGGTCATCTTGGCAAGTCCCTCTAATTCCATACAGATCTAACTTTATTTATAACATGATCCAGCCCTCCAATGTCCCTCTCTGACATGCCCGATCCAAATCATACTGGGGCACATTTATTAAGGGCTTTTTCACTTTTGTTGGACTTTGCACTTTCCTGTGGTGGAAATTAGCTTTCATAGGTATTTAAGAAATGTCTGCACTGCTATTGTGTCATGTGACCCTTTTATGGCGCAGCTACGCTAGCCTCCATGTAAAATAAATTAGGGGACGCACCATCGGTCGGTCCAACTGATTCGGACCGAGCACCGTATTTAACTTTTAAATTATGTCAAAGGTGCACCACAAAAAAGATGGTGAACTCTGTTGGGCCTGTGCGGAGAATCGCCAGATTCATGATTTCTGGCACACACTCTTAGTGAATCGCTGAACCCAGCATTATACACGGAAATAGTGCTTTTAGTGCAGTTTCCGACTTCCTGAGTAAATGTGCCCCATTATTCCATATAACAGACTCCAGGCCACCGCAGCATCATAAAACATCTTTTTCATCTCTACTCCTGCTAATCCTAGTGCACACAGCATTCATCTGCTTCAGTCCAGGACCTGCCACATGCTAGCAGCGCTCACATCGCACGTCCTGGGATGCTTTTATAAAAGGCCAATAGTGGCCCGAGCAGAGCCAGGACGAGCCCATTTTGGTGCCCCAGACAGACAAGCAAGATTACGGCCAAACACCCCCCCTGTAAAATTGTATAAAAAGAATAGGACCCCTTCTACACTCGCGAGTGTGATGCAATGAATTCCCATTACACTCGCGACCCATGCAGCCCGGATCGCACGGCCCCAGCGCTGCAAACCGGAACTGAACTGACATGCTGAGTTTCATTCTGGTTTGTAGCGTTCGGGCTGTGCGATCCGGGCAGCATGCAATGCGATGAACTCGTATCACACTCGCATCACATTTGCGTGTGTAAAAGAGGACTTAGAATTAAGTCAAAAAGGGCTACTTCTTTGGTAACATAAAAAAATATGTCCAGTGAATAAACAGCACATAATAATATCCTGCATATTATGAGAAAGTGAGAGGTGTCATTTGGGAAAACCGCTATCTGTCATACAGGCAGATGAAGGGTGTATGGTAGAAGCCCTGGATTTGTCTGCAGTAACCTAAGGGTTAATGCAGACATGTGGTAAACAGGAGTGGTCTATTTGGTCTATGTTGGCCTCCCTAGCATAGACACCTTTGTAATGTCCGTACTGGGCCTGCTTATTATGGAGTAGGGGTAGGCTGGTAGTGGGACTCCTACTCCTTCTGGGCTTCGGTCCTGGGTTTCTGCATAGCCCACGGGTGCGGGTCACAGGCCTCGTTAGAGCCTGATTTAGACTGCAGGCCAGAAGCAGTAGGTGAGGCACTACCTGGAGAGCTGAAGGCTGGACCGTGTTCACACAGCAAAGGTAACTGAGTGCCTCCTGATATTCTGCTGGCCAAGAGCGTGTGCCAGGCAGCCTGGTACATGTCTGGTTAGGTGCTGTTATTGTATAAGGCAGCGCCCACCCGGGCAGGGTTTATTTTGTATTTTTGTGCGTGCCTAAGCCAAGGTTAAATTTATGTTTTGATTTTGGACCTTAACTCTGCGTGTCCCTGCTTCCTGCACTGCTACAAAAGCATCTACCAGAGAAAATCCCCACAATATATATACGAAACTACGTCAGACTGTGCCTAATTCAATCAAACCCCTAATACATTGTCCCACTTAGGTGTTTGAGATGGATCTGTGTGTCACTAAGAGCTAAATAGAACGTTCCCAAGTCTCCCTGCAAATTCCTCACAATATGGTACTAGCTGCACTATTAGTTCCAGCAAGCTCAGCCACAAGCAAACAAAAAAATAAATAAAATATAACGCTATTGTAGCCCTAACAAGGGCTGTTGGGTTCTTGTAGACTCACTCCTGACTAACAGTATGCTAATATAACACCCTAACGCTATCCCTGCAGCAGCAGCAGCTCTCTCCCTAATGGCATCCAGGCAGAGAATGATCCGAGCAGCGCGGGCAGGGGCTAGTCTATTCCAGGGTCACCTGATCAGGTCAGCCAACCACTGCTATCGATGTGTAAGGGTACCACGTCATGCTGGGTGGAGTGCAGAGTCTCCTGGCTTGTGATTGGCTCTGTTTCTGGCCGCCAAAAATCAAAACGGCGGGAGATGCCATTTTCTCGAGCTGGCGAAATACTCGTCCAAGCAACGAGCAGTTACGAGTACGCTAATGCTCGAACGAGTGTGTTCGCTCATCTCTACTGCAGACCCCTCACACTTGGGATCGGTCAAGAACTGGCAGTTTTTTCCTCATTGAAGACTATTAGCAGCACTTGTTCAGCTCTTCACTTGCTAGGGTAAGGAATCATGAGATCATGTGACTAAAAAATAAATCATATGATGACTTAATGAGTCTTTTATGCAGCAGTGACATCACCATTGTACTGGGACTGAGCGGTTGTATTAACCATATTCCACTCCCATAGAGATATTCATGCTTCATCATTGTTGGGCCTTAAATGCCTCTATAAAGAGGGAATATTGAACACAGTGAAAATCTTCTGCCATAAAATCTACTCACCTTTCTATGGTGGATTCCACTTGTACCAGGGTATCCCATGGTTGTTGGAACCAGCAGGCCCAGCTTGTAGAAGTTACATAGCCCGAATCTCAAATCTTATTAGATGAACTTAAATCTTTTTTAAAGGCAGACTTTTTGAGTTGCTGATTATCCATGTTTTTAAATAATCAATAAAGATGGATCCTTTATGTGTATGCTTAATTTAGAATACATTTGCATTTCATTAACATACTTCTGCTTATGGCTATGAAAAATGTCTATGTCTATCCTTTCTCCAATTTTCAACTCTCTCTAAGGGGAAATTCCATTAGAGGTGATTAGAGTTTATTAAAGCATTCTTATCACTCTGTTTTGACTGTAATAGTAGCTCCGACTTGTACAATAAAAGATGGATTGGTGGAGTCATACTGAGAGATGTCTCTCATTATAGGGGAGGATAGCTATGTCTATACCCACATAGTCTGTCTGATTGTGATGCTAAATTATATGGCGCTTATTTTGTCTCAGGATTTTATGTCAGTATACAAAGCTATTATGTGATATACTGCAGCAATATTTTTTGGACACACACTGTTAATATGCACCTGGAACTGTCAGCCATCGTTCTGATGTATTACTCTATGTATCCTTTGGAACAATTAATGACCCAATAAATTTAAATCAAATTTAATTCTAGTGATGACAGCATTTTCTGCTCAGAGGAGAAAAAAAAGAACTTTACTTCCATCAATTTTTTGGCAATGATTTTTTTTATCCATCCTGTCTGTTGCAGTTATTTGTGAACAATAACAATGTCATGGGATTCTAATAATAAATTATTTCACATATTGATGACAATGGAGGTCAATAAAGGTGGACCTGTAGTCAATCTCAAAATAATTGAGAGATATAGATACTTAGAGGACCAACCAGACACCAAGTCCTACCATTGTTATTGGATACAATGAAGAAGTTCAAATTCCACCAAATACACTATGGGTGTCATTTATCTTTAGTCTGGAAATAGTCTGGGAATACCTACGTAGCTTACAATGTGCAGGACCACCCCTACTACTGTGTGCTGAAGCTTCCTCTGCTGCTATGAGATTACATCAGGCTGAGGGAGCCCTTCAGGCTCATTAGCATAATTTCTATGTTGAATTTAGAAGGATGACAATGGATTACAAATATATGAGTTATCAACCTTCTAAACTTTTTCCTATGCCAGTAGATTTTTTAAATGCAAAAATTAGCAATTTTTTTAAATGTCAATATATGGATTCTAAAGATAAATCTTTAAAATAAAATAAAACTTGGACAGGGCGAACTGTCCTGGGCGGCTGAAAATTAGCACATTTTTGTAGAAATCTGCCAATGCACCCTCAAACATTATAAATATAAGATGAAAAAAGACGAAAAGCTAAGGTAAACAGCAAATTGGCCCCGCATCCTATTAAAATAGGATCAATTTGCTATGTTCTAATGCAAATCACCTCAGAATAAAACAACAGCCTATTCCTCAATGTGTCAGGATATTGTCCTATATAAAATATTCTCATTGATTAGTGAAAATATTAAATCTATGCAATATTAATGAAATCCTTAAGTCATGAACTGTGCAGGTTATGTATAGACAGGCAGGTCGGATAAATATGAGCTGTGTCCAAGAGCTAACAAATATATAGTAGATTTTTTAAACACTTGTTGAGTCCAATCTTATAAAGTCATTGCATTTCCTTAAAACAGATAGCTTATACACTTATATTGCTTAAACATTTTTATTGATTTAGGGCTGGAATTACTGAACTATCACAATAGAGCAACTGAAAATGTGTCAACAACTCCTACACATTTTGATGGCCTTGACCAACTTTGTATTCTAGAACACTAAATCCCCAATTACTTTACATGTCAACATCTGCAGAGTTTGTATGTTCACTCCGTGTTTGCGTGTGTTTCCTCCGGGTCCTCCAATTTCCTCCCACAGTCCAAAACCTACTGATAGTTTGAGTATTTTATTATTTTTATCACTCCTTGCTAACTCCAAGTTGTAAAGAGCTCTTATAGGTACCCAAAGAAAATGATGGATTTATACTGTACTTATACAGTATATGCTCTCAAGCTTATATTGTATGTATAAGGAGCACTCAGATAAGGAAACGCTAAGTGACCTAAGTGGTTTGCCTATGAACTAGTCCCAAAATTGTTAGCTAGATGTTACTGTCAGTTTTCACAATTTAACCCCTTAAAAGACATATACAGGCAGTATTGGTTTTTCTGTAGGTTTGTTCTTAAGTTGAATTTGCATGTAAGTCAGAACTGTATACTTTATCATTGTAACCGCAGCCAGATTTTTTTTGGTCCCTACTGTGACCATTGAATTTTAAAAATGTTTGGGTGTTATAAGAACCAGGATTAACACTAAAGCTTAATTACAGACACCTTTGATAACTGTTACAGCTGATCATTGTAGTAGGGCTACAGTACAGTAAATTACCAATATCCAGTGGTCCATTCGTAACTAGAGGTTATCTGTAAGTCAGGTGTTCTTAAGTAGGGGACTTCATGTAGACTTCAATAAAGACATAAGGCCACTATGTTTTGGAGTAGTCTCAGTGTAGGTGATAACTGGCCTGGAAACAGGTGCTTAGAACCATGGTTCAGGCAATGAATTATCAGAGACTGACCAGTACCAGAGTAGGCAGCCGACAGACAGTATCTAAGGTGCAGCTAGAGGTCTAGGCATAACATGGTCAGCCTCAAACTGAGAACCTCAATAGAACAGAATGCAGACTGGCCTAACAGAATTTGAGTCATTAAACAGATTTACGATCATGCACAGGAATTTTTTGGATAATCAACACTTTGAAAGGATCTCATTGCAGCACCAAATTCGGTAAGGTACTATATTCCCTTGATTTCACAACTACTAATTTCTCTCATTCTCAGCTACCCACTCCAAATCTTGTGGAATTGGAACCTGGCAACTGAGAGCATGAGAAATGGCTACATCGGAGCACTTGAAATGCAAGTGATCACAACCATTGCCTTACCACAAGTCTGGAGGAACACTGTACTAAGGCTCCAGTGGTAGTCAACACCAGGCTGCTTAAACGCTTGTACTTGGCAAAAGTGGAACAGTCTCACTTCTGCCAAACCAACAGCAGCACATCACTGTTTCACCACAATCACAGTTAGTACCACATTGGCACCCCTAATGTAGTAACCACTGTGCATGTCTATCTAGTCTGTGTCTATTTGTTGTCTCTGTGTTGATGTTAACCTGTATTGTTTCACAAGTATCCTTTAACTATATTTGTACACAACCAAGGAATGTGCCTCTTGAAGTGTATGTATGTAACTGTAACATCATGTCTATCTCCAACTATGTGTAACAATATGTACAAAAGAATTTTCCCCACCCCAGCAGACCAATAAGTATTATTGTATTATATTGTATATCACCATTTGATGTGGAATGCCCTGTAATAGCTCTTGGGCGGTGTGCCTTTTATCGCCTAGGCTCAGCAGTTTCAGCACCGCATGCTGTCGCTTAGCGACGGCACTGCTGCTGTGCCTAGAGCTACCGACTGATGGCGCCATGCCCACGGATGGTAATTCGGAGGAGGAGGAGGTGGAGGAGGGGTGGGAGGAGGTATAGTAGGCCTTTGAGACCTGGACCGAGGTAGGCCCCGCAATTCTCTGCGTCGCCAGTATATGAGCAGCCCCAGGGTCAGACTCGGTCCCAGCCTGCACCAAGTTAAGTGTAGTAGCGTTCTTATAAGTTTGGGATATGGCGGGTGAGGGGAATGTAAACAGATGCGCAAGAAGCGCATGATGCGCATGGAGCTGGCGCCACTGCTATCGACGTGTAAGGGTACCACGTCATGCTGGGTGGAGTGCAGAGTCTCCTGGCTTGTGATTGGCTCTGTTTCTGGCCGCCAAAAAGCAAAACGGCGGGAGCTGCCATTTTCTCGAGCGGGCGAAATACTCGTCCGAGCAACGAGCAGTTACGAGTACGCTAATGCTCGATCGAGCATCAAGCTCGGACGAGTATGCTCGCTCATCTCTATTCCTGGGCCCTTTAACCCCTTAAGGACGCAGGGTATTTTTGCTAATTTCTCGCTCTCCATCTTCAAAAATCCATAACTTTTTCATTTTTCCGTGTACAGAGCTGTGTGAGGGCTTATTTTGTGCGTAACAAATTTTACTTTCCCATGATGTTATTTATTTTTCCATGCCATGTAGTGGGAAGCCGCAAAAAAAATCCAAATGTGGATAAATTGAAAAAAACTGCATGTGCGTCATGTTCTTGTGGGCTCAGTTTTTACGACTTTCACTCTGCGCTCCAAATAACAACTCTACTTTATTCTTTGGTTCGGTACGATCGCGGTGATACCAAATTTATACTGGTTTTATTGCGTTTTAATACATTTTCAAAAATTAAACGAATGTGTACAAAAAAGAAAAAAAAATTTCTGCCATCTTCTGACGCTAATAACTTTTTCATACTTTGGCGCATGGAGCTGTGTGAGGTGTCATTTTTTGCAAAATGAGCCGACGTGAAAAGGTTAACACCCGCGATCGGTGCAAGCACCGACCGCGGGTGATAGCGATGGGTCTTTGCTGCGATATGCAGCAAAGCCCATCTCTGTATGAAGAAGACTCAGCCCGTGAGCCTTCTTCATACACCCTTCATAGCTCCGTGGCGGATATATCCGTCACGGAGCGTGAAGGGGTTAAATCTTTGGACTTATTAGAAGTGCCTTAGGACCAAGGAACTGTCATACAGTGGCAAAATTTTGACAGAAAGCCAGAAAGGGCAGCAGATGGATCAAGAAAGGGAGTCAAGAGGAGAAAAGGGCATCAATGACCTTGCCCTCTAGGAGATCATATTAGAAAGGACTCTGGCATCATCTACTGGCCTGAGAGAAACATAGTCAGAATCATTTCAACACAAGAAGGATTTGCATGTTTGAGAACATAGAAAACTTTCATAAAATTTTAGACCTGTTATATGAGACTGGACAGAAGCCTGACATCACAGAGCAATGTGTAGTGTAACTGTAAGAGGTTGTAAAAACATGACACAGTGAAGGATTCTGTAACACTTAAGAAATGCACACTTTACCCATCTCTTCTTATAAACTTGAAGTCTTCTCTATGAGAGCCAAACTGTTAACAGCAATTATTGGGATGATTTGTCTTACCTGTTCGGAAGATTTGATTACACATTTGCATAAGCAAAACAACACTGCCTAATGAGAAAGTGATCTGGCGTTGGAAAACTGCCTTTTTTCTGAATTGAAATTGACTACATAACTCCTTGTCCTTCCCCCGTGAATGCAATTGGTGCAGTGCATATTTGTCGACTCTATAATTAAATGTAATTTCCTAAACTGATTTCCAAACAGGCAGAATTGATGGAAGATTACCATTAGAATATCCTTTATGAGAGCGTGTAAATAAATGTCTCCTCATTTACACGCTCATGAGAAACTTGCTATGAGAGGAGAAAGAGAAGAATAAACTGTTACCTGGGAGGGCCTATGCACATATTGGCACCTCCAGAGCCATAGGCAAAGGGGGAACCTATAAAGCCTGCATTTTATGTACTAGTTCTGATGTGAGATGGTGATCCATTGTAAAAGGACAGAGTAGGTGGAGTAATGTGTAGTACTGTGAGTGGAGGGGCTCAGGAGTAGAGGTCACTTCCTGTCCTGTATCTCTATTTTTCTTTATCATCTGTTCAGACCAGCAGGCTCATTATATATTATTATTGTTACATTATGAACTGTGCCACTGTACATCACAGGCAATGACTTGAGGTAGCCATATCAAGTATGGCCCTTTAGAGTCTTCAGGCGAAAGGCAAGGTGTTTAATGTTTTCACATAGCCTTCTCTAAGGGATTATCCCTGGGGAGATGATTTTGTGAGGCACACCCTGTTACTCCACTAGCCAGGAGGTTGACAGCTAGTGGATTATTTGGGTGTTGGCTTGCATGCTGAGTGAGCTTGTGGAGCTAGGTGTGATTTGCACGCTGAGCGTGCTTTATCCTGCTTTATGGAGGATTTGCAGGATGCGCCGTTTGCCTGTGAAGTGTGCAGGATGAGCCTGATTCGTGAATCTGGCACCCCCTACACTGCTCTGGAAGTGTGCACCATTTTTTTGGTGCATTTTGTTCTTATTAAAGAATCGTAGTGTACATTGCACAGAATTGTGGCGCATAGTCCAACTACGCCCTTTCAGGTGCACAATTTTTCTGTCTTGTCGGACACAGTGCGGCTGCAACACAAAACTTTATAAAACTTTATAAATACATGTGCAAGCAGTTTGCACGTTCTTTCTAGTGCAAAGTCAGATGAAAAACTGGTGCCAACACTATAATACATGTGGGCCCACGTGTTGTAAACCAGCATGAGATTTGAGGCTTTTCAGCTTTGTGGACTCCTTTCTGTTAATTTATGACTCAGTTTTAAATGTTGATTGTCTGTAATTATAATAACTATTTATTTAGTGCCTACAGATTACACAGCGCTGCACAGAGCTTGCCAAATCAGTCCCTGTCCCCATGGGGCTCACAATCTAATCAACCTACCAGTATGTAGTGTGGGAGGAACCCCATGCAAACACAGAAAGAACATACAAGCTCTTTGCAGATGTTGACCTTGGTGGGACCCCAGCACTGCAAGGCTGTAATGCGAACCACTGACCCACGTGTATTACTCCACTGTCATTTCTTAATTTTGAAGCCAGTGGTCTATTCTTCAGTATGGACAAAGGAACAGGTGTAGTCTAGATCAGCTATGTCATCTACAAAATAAATTTTCAGTTGGATCGCTATCTGGCTTGACATAACTACATGCATTGGAGGATTATGGCTCAGCTCATTGGGGCACATTTACTAAGGGTCCAAACAGCGCATTTTTGTCGGGTTTCCCGACTTTTTACCATTTTGGGCTGTATTGCCCCAGGCTTTTGGCTCATGCGATCGGATTGTGGTGTATCAGTGCCGGCTTGCATGCGACACAAATCGGGGGGCGTAGACAGAGAACACAAAGTGAAGGAGACACACACAGCATCTTGGAAAAGTGGCATGTGGCAATAGTCTAGTTATGCCACATATGGTGGTTGACCTCTTCTACCTATGCAGTAGCGGGGTTACAGAAGTAAACTTTTTCCTTCTTTATCTTGTGGGCTTGCACGTTGGTGAAGCACACAAGGGATAATCTTCACTAGGGTCATTGGTGCCCTTAAAGTGTACTGGTTCTCCCAGAATGGAAGGTCAAAGCATGCTGTTCTGTTTTATTTATTTATGGCTTTTTTATTTTGTCATGTACAGAGTTGTGTTATAGCTTATTTTATGCCTAATAAATTACACTTCAAATGGTTGTATTTAATATTCCATGCCATGTACTGGGAAGTGTGAAACAAAATTCCAAATGCAGTGCCGTATTTTTGTGGGCTTGGATTTTACAGATTTCATTGTATGCCCAAATGACATTTTGACTTTATTCTTTGGGTCAGTACAATTAAGGGGATACCAAATTTGTATTAGTTTTATAATGTTTTCATACATTTACAAAAATTAAAACATCCTGTATGTCACAGTCTATGGGGATTAGTCCCTTAGGACTAAGTAAGTGGACTCCCTGGACCACCGCGGGAGATAACAACCTTAGCCGCACCCGGCAGCGGAGTCTCAGTGAACTCCTGGTCTTCGCCAGAGCCCTCCGCAAAGCGGGATGGTCTTGCTGGGGCAGGGAGTCACCAGGTCACCATGCGGGTGCGACTAGGCCCGCGGTGGCAGCCAAGGTAGGGACAAAAGGACCACGGATTGCAGGACCACGTTAAGGCAGGCAGGACCACGGGAAGGCAGGCAGGACAACGGGATGGCAGACAGGACCTCGGAATGGCAGACAGGACCTCGGGATGGCGGGCAGGACCCCGGAGAACCACACAATACCAAGACCGCCACAGGATACCAGAACCACCACAGGACACCAGGACCGCCACAAGACACCAGGACCGCCACAGGGCACCAGGAAACCTGGCAAGCTGCGGAGCCTCTGGAGCAGCAGTGGCGAGCCCGCTGTTCTTCTTTCTTCGCCTCCTCCAATTCTTCTTGGTGATGAGACACCTTAGGAGGAGAGAAGGCACTGGGAAGACTTGGGAAGCCGCAGGCTGGATTGGCTCTAGCGGCCTCAGGGGAGGCTGGTGGAGACTCTGGAGCGGCTTCAGGGGAGCCACTGGAGCAGCCGTGGGAAGCTGCAGAGTCTGGGGCACCACTGGAGCAGCCGTGAGAAGCACTGGCAAGCTGCGGAGTCTCAGGAGCAGCACTGGCAAGCTGCAGAGCCTCTGGAGCAGCACTGGCGAGCTGCGTAGCCTCTGGAGCAGCACTGGCGAGCTGCAGAGCCTCTGGAGCAGCACTGGCGAGCTGCGTAGCCTCTGGAGCAGCTGCGGGGAGCTGCGGAGCCTCTGGAGCAGCTGCGGGGAGCTGTGGAGCCACTGGAGCAGCTGCGGGGACCTGCGAAGCCACTGGAGCAGCTCTACGAAGCTGCGGAGATACTGGAGCAGCTGTGGCAAGCTGCAGAGCCTCTGGAGCAGCTGCGGCAAGCTGCGGAGCCTCTGAAACAACACTGACAAGCTGCAGATCTCTGGAGCAGCACTGGCAAGCTGCGGAGCCACTGGAGCAGCTGCGGGGATCTATGGAGCCACTGGAGCAGCTGCGGGGAGCTGTGGAGCCACTGGAGCAGCTTTGCGGATCTACGGAGCCACTGGAGCAGCTGCGGGGAGCTGTGGAGCCACTGGAGCAGCTCTGCGAAGCTGTAGAGACACTGGAGCAACTGCGGGAAGCTGTAGAGACACTGGAGCATCTGCAGGAAGCTGCAGAGACACTGGAGCAGCTGCGGGAAGCTGCGGAGACACTGGAGCAGCTGTGGGAAGCTGCAGAGACACTGGAGCAGCTGTGGGAAGCTGCGGAGACAATGGAGCAGCTGTGGGAAGCTGCGGAGGCTTGGGTGCTGATGGAGCAGCTCTGGGAAGCTGCGGAGACCTGGGTGCCGCTGGAGAAGCTCTGAGAAGCTGCGGAGGCTTGGGCGCCGCTGGAGCAGCTCTGGGAAGCTGCGGAGGCTTGGGCGCCGCTGGAGCAGCTCTGGGAAGCTGCAGAGTCACTGGAGCAGCTCTGGGAGGTAATGGAGACACTGGGGACACGGGGACCAAGCCAGATAGACGAGGTAGCCGAACTTGAGGTGGTTCAAACCTGGACCAGATTTTTGCCAGGAACTTGGTATGTGAGACCATGTCCGCGTCACCACTATCCAATAGAGGGGTAGCCCAGGCCAGGGCCTCTCCAGAGAGCAGACAGTAGATGAACGCCACCTTAGAGCGTTCGTTGGAGTACTGGGAGGATAACAGTTCAAGGTGCTGCGAGCACTGGGAAATAAATCTCTGGCACAATTTGGGGTCGCCATCAAATTTATGCGGCAAAAAATTTTTGGGTCCAGCAACGGGAGGAGTCATGGGAGCCTGCTTCTGGGAGGCAATCATCCGATGAGTGGCAGCGAGTTTTTCCAAGAGTTCCTTTTGGGCAGCAATCTCTTGGGACTCTCGGGCGATGGTGTTAGGGAGGTCACCTAGTAGCAGGTACAGATCCTCGACACTTACTGTCATGGTCCCTGGACCACCACGGGAGATAACAACCTTAGCCGCACCCGGGAGCAGAGTCTAAGTGAACTCCTGGTCTTCGCCAGAGCCCGCCGCAAAGCGGGATGGTCTTGCTGCGGCGGGGAGTCACCAGGTCGCTCCACGGGTGCGACTAGGCCCGTGGCGGCAGCCAAGGTAGGGACCCGGGGACCACGGATGGCAGGACCTCGGCAAAGCTGGCAGGACCACGGAAAGGCAGGCAGGACCACGGGAAAGCAGGCAGAACCACGGGAAGGCAGGCAGGACTTTGGAATGGCAGGCAGGACCTTGAGATGGCAGGCAGGACCTCGGGATGGCTGGCTGGACCTCGGATGGCTGGCAGGACCTCGGATCCAACACACAGGTAGGACGGCACTCCGCGTAAGTTGTGGTGCACGAGGACAGGCGAGGTATCTGCCAGGTAACGCAGAAAGAGGTATCCCAGCACTCACGGTAGATTTCTATGCAATCAATTTATTAACTTGCAAAGCCTGCTAAATGTACATGCTACAGACTTTATTTATATATGGTGTGAATAGGTCCCCTATTGTTGACGTCACATCCTCGGCAAATCCAAATCGAGGTGTGACACTTTCAGGAGGCGGTACTTCAACACATCGTTCATTTCACCAAACGTTTCTATGGGTAGGAAAACAAAGTAATAGAGAGAGATAATAATAATAAAGAGAAAACAGCTCATCTAAACAGTCTAAACAGAGTCACAACCTAGTAACATTAAAATCGCGGTTTAACCCCTGGGGTTCCAAAGTGTTCAAAGTATAAATCCAAAACGCTTCTCTGCGTAACAGGAGTTGTTTCACACTACCTCCTCGTCTTGGCTGCTCAATTTTTTCGATTACCATAAATTTAAGTTGTGCAATGGTAAGTTGTGGATGGCTGGCACGACCTCGGAATACCACAGGATACCAAGACCGCCACAGGATACCCGGACCACCACAGGATACCAGGAACGCCACAGGACACCAGGACCGCCACAGGACACCAGGAAACAAGGGAACACCACGAAACACAGGAACAGGGAAACACCACGAAACACGGAAACTCAGAGGCGTCTGGAAATGCTCAGGAAGGCTTTCTCCTCAGAAGAATGAGCTAAAGATCCGGCAGGGGATGCTTGGAGTCGCCAGGCTATATAGCCAAGCCAAGAATGCCAGAGCCAATAAGGAGGATGCTGGCCCTTTAAGGCTGGGAGAAGTCCACACGCGCCCCCCTAGTGGTGGGAGCACATGACTGCAGGGAAGAAGCATGCGGCCTACACGCTGGGAGCCAGAGTGCAGGCCGGAGCCAAGTGAGGGCTTGTGGAGCGGGGACCGCGGCAGCAGGCACGGGTACACCCTCAATCCGTACTGAGGATCGCAGGTCTAACCGTGACACTGTACAAAAATTTTGGGGGGGATTTTGCCATCTTCTGGAGCTAATAACTTTTTTATACTTTGGTATACAGAGCTTTAGGAGGTACTGTTTTTTACAGCTTTTGATGCTGTTTAATATGATATCATTTTTAGGACTGTACAACCTTTTGATCACTTTTTATAGAATTTTTTTTTATTTTGGCCATATTCGTATTTAGGCACTATTTTCCGCTATGGGGTTAAACGCAGTGAAAAACCGTTGTGATGTTTTGATAGATCGGGAATTTTGGGATGCGTCGATAGCTAATGTGTTTATGATGTTTACAGTTTATTTATATTTATATCAGTTCTAGGGAAGGGGGGGGGGTGATTTGAGTTTTTATGCTTTTTATTATAATTTTTTAAAAACTTTTTTTCATTTTTATTTTTACTATTTTTCAGCCTACCTAGGGTACTTTAGGCCTAGGTTGTCTGTACGATCCTATCATATATTGCCATACTATAGTATAGTATGCTGATAGCACATTGTAATGAATGGGTTAACAAGACCTGGAAGACCCGAGGCTGTTTTCCCGCTGATGGCGGTTGCGATCAGCAGGAAAACACCTGCAATCGGTGCCAGCACCGATCCCGGGTGTTAACGGTAAGCCTTTGCTGCATTATGCAGCAAAGACTTACCGGTTATGGAGAAGGCTCAGCCCGTGAGCCCCCTCCATACATCCGCACCCAGCATGTGACATACTATTATGTCACATGTTGGTAAGGGGTTAAGTAATTGGTTGTGTATTCTTTCCAGATACAGTGGGGCTCATTTACTAAGGGTCCGAAGATTGCACTTTTGTCGGGTTTCCCTAATATATTTCCATTTTGCACCAAATTGCCTCGGGATTTTGGCACACGCGATCGGATTTTGGTGCATCGGTGGCGGCTTGCATGCGACAGAAATGGGGGGGGGGCGGGCTGTCGGACAACCCGACGGATTCGGACAAACCACGGAATTTAAAAAGGATTTGTGCTGCAAGATCAAGCACTCACATGCACCAGAAAGTAGCAGGTGAAAGTAGCAGGAACTTGGATGCACGACCTTAGTGAATCGCGCCGGACCCGAATACACGTCGGACGACGCACCGCGGGATTGTGATGGGACCGGGTAAGTAAAAGTGCCCCAGTGTTAACTCTTGTTTAAGTTGTTTGAAGATAAAGTAAGGGTCCATCCCATATCTATACATCATGATTATGTTGTTTTAGAGAAAGTGGTCTTTGGGGAGAAGTTGGTTATTTCAGCTTGTGTTATTTACACTTTAGTCTGTACTGGATTTTAAGCTGCTATTGCTCTACATTATATTATTTGTAACTGAGGTGTTTCTCACTGGATAGTAAATCAACTTAATAGCAAGATGGTAGCACGCCAAACACCATGTTGGTGTCAGGTCATCTCCAATGATACTGTGAGCCCACTTATACACTTGACATAGGTATTAAATTCTTTACAGATGGATTAGAATTTGATATAAATTGTGCTAATATTCTAATATTGCCACTGTCCTGTAATAATCATGGGTGTAAGGATTGGTATAGATGATGGCATTCAGTGGCATAACTAGGAGAGGCAAGGCCCCATAGCAGACTTCTTAATGGGGCCCTCCTTCCTCCTGAAAAAATATACATATTTATATGCTCACAAATGTGAGTTACAGTTACAAAGTATATACAGTACACATATAGAGCATAATGCAGTATATGTACACATCATACATTCTGTACACATACAGCATCTATACATCACAGATACAGGATATATATGTCATCCACATATTATGTTGTACAATGTGCAGCATAATATGTATAAAACGGGGTACATCCTCCATTCTTTAGTTTGTCAGGTTGGATGATGGGACCCCCTGAAGCTGTGGGCTGCTATGGCTGCTATCACTGTAGTTACACCCCTGATGGCATAAGTCATGTCAGCCTTTGAGGTTGGAAGCACAGATTGGCATTTTTGCAGACCGTCTTTTGCAATAAGACTGGCTTAGTAATTGCTTCAAGAATACAAGGTTTTGCTCCTTCCTGCTTAGGTTAAAATATTCACAATACATTCACTTTGTGCTAATTAGTGTTTTCTGTGGAGTCTGTTCCGGGAACTTGTAATTCTCTTACTGGCTCCCCTTTTATGCTCAGCTTTTATGTTCAATAGCCAATTTTTCTGCTCATCTAAACTCTGTTTTAGCCTCGTCTCTTCCCTTTCACTCCTCAGTGAATTTGAATGTCCAGTTCTGATAATTTCTGGATTGCTTACATAGAAAATACTCAGCAAGCAGCTGAGAGATAATCAGATCTCCGGCTCATGCCAACTTTTTGCTGGATCATGCAGTTGGAGAGGGCTGGGGGAATTCCAGGTGGTGCAAGCCCCTAGGAGATCTTTCAGTGGTTGCAAAACAGGTCTTGGAACCCGTTCATAGCAGATGGTCTCACAGGAGCTCAGAAAAGAGGTTTGATGTGAAATATTGAAACAAATATGACTTTTGATACAACATTTACCATTATCATTCTAGGAAGAAAATGCCTAACTTTTTTTTCCAATATTATGGGATGAAAAGTTTATTATATTACTATTGACTCCTTCCCTTGTTGTTGTAAGGTCGCAGGAGGGGATATAGATGAAAAAGAAAATTCTGTTTCCTGTGCCTTTCATATTTGGAGGTTGAGGAACTATTTCTTTGAAAAGCCAACAACTGCATTGTTAAACATCAGAGTAGAACACACAGAATGACCCGGCTTCTACAAAAACACAGTTCTTCTTGGCAGGCGGCTTTATGTTTTTAAAGTGCCTTGTTTTCTTGTAAGATTTTGGTCAAATGTTTAGTTTAAAGAAAACTGTCCCGTTAAAACATTCACTTATTGTTAGGCAATGCTTCATATACATATATATTGCTTACCATTATACTGTGTCAAAGTCTGATTTTCCTAATGTTTTCTTTTTCACCTTTATGGATAGGCAGTAGTTAGCTGTCACACGGCCAATGATGCTTGTGAGTTTCTATAGATCTCTTTGCCTCATAAAAAGATACCATTATTATAAATGTCTGTTGGGAGACATTATAGATTATAGATGTTACAGATTCCTTAAAGTTTTATACTGGGGCCCTGGAGCTTCATGTTACAACTCTGATATTTGTCATATGAGCAGTCACACAGGGGCTAAAAAAACATGGACATATATTAACTTCATAAAATAACTCTAATAATTATAATAGTAATACATTAAAGATGGTAGGAAAGTTCCCAATTTTCTCTTTACTCACCTCGGCTTGATCATTTAGTATTTGAAGAAAACCGACCTATATTGCTATGGCCTCCATAGTAAGCTACTGGTTAGTAGTATTGTCTTGCAGCCCTGAGGTCACTTTTCTCAAGTTTGTCCAAACACAACTTTTGCATAGAAAATACATTCTTGAACAAGGACCTTGTATCTGTACCCAGTGGCGCAACTAGAAACTGATGGGCCCCAATGCAAATTCTGTGCCAAGCCCCCGACAATAATGTATGGTTTATAGTAATAGTCTTTTCATATGGGAAAGTGACACCATAAGGGCCCGCTAAACCTCTTGGGCCCGGGTCCGACTGCAAACTCTGCACCCCCTCAAATTACGCCCTTGTCTGTACCACATCTCTCCTCCTGTACCCCATCCCTCTCCAATTGTACATTTACTAAATGGCGTTGTGTGAACTGAGATACAACTGGCAATTGTAGAGGAATCTGGCAAAGCTTGGTATTACTCTTTAAATACCTTACATGTTTACTATTATATTAGTGTATTGTTAATTGCGTTCAAGACAAAGTAAGAATAGGCTGAACCCTGTATGATGAGGTAAATACGTTGCTCGGTATTACCATATATTCTATAATTTCCTTTAAATTTGGTGCACATATCACTTTACATTTAATATAACAAAACGATACTTAGCTAATCCCATTGTATCTAACAGGGAACATGTATTGGGTTCTACGATCCTAATGCGGTATTGTCATGTTTCACTCATTGAAGGGTACAGATGCAAATATAGTAATTTAAAATCCACTTCTCTGATGAACATTTAAACATATGCACAGCTCGATGCATAAGCCTTTTAGATAGGAGCAGACGCTGTAATCGGATGTAAGGCCTATAATTTCGGCTCTTCCGTGACGATTGTAATTGTGTTTGTCAGCTTAAAGAGTAGGCATTTCCCCTGGCAAAGTGTAGAAAATGACCTCCTGTAGGTTGCAAAGAACAAATGTACTTGGCTGTAGTTTTGATTTTTATGGAGAAGTCAGCTGACATGTGTCATTTCCATCACTGTATTGGCCTAAATGAGTTATTCTGTGAAATGAAAATATATGGCTGGCATAAATATCCCGCACTCCAGGCGTCAGGGGTAATAAGTACAAACTTTACGCAAGACCGGGAGGAAAGGGATAATAATTACATACAACTGTATTATCTCAGTATTAAAGGGAAATATTAATTTGGTATCATTAAAACAGGCTTTAAATCTAAGGTGGCAAGCTGTAAATGACTCTGAGAATAACTTATGTGAATCATTTATAACTTCATCTGCACTGTTATAAAGATCCTTCAGAATTGCATATATAGAAGTGGGAAGGACATAGAAATAATCAATGAATTTCAGATTAATGTGAGAACTGGAGATAAAGAAAGGTCATACAGTATGGGCATTGTCTTCACTATTAATGAGTTTGATATTAGGACAAGGTCATCCAAGGCGCATGTAAACCTTTACGTCTCGACTATAAAGGGCTTCATTTAGGCTTTGATTCATTAGTTCCATTTAATACTCAAGGCCGGACACACAAAAAGGGTGAGATACCTTTTTTTAAGCCATTTAAATTACTTGCTATGTAAAAAAAAATCACCTATTACTGTAAATGTTGAAATTTAACTGTGCATTATTAAATTTATAGTCTTCTTTTAAGGGCATCCAGTAATTGCTCTATGCATAGCATCATAGTAAAGTTCAAAAAATGACATTAGTGTATTTATACTTATTCTCCCATTGATCACGAGGAAAAAAATATACTGTAGTTGATAGAAATAGGTATTCAACAAAAGGAATATTCATAAAAATGATATTGTTCAACAACTCCTAATAAAGAAAAAAACGTCTTCACCAATCCCTGCTGCTCTCTACTAGTCTCTGCGTCTTGTTGTACTGACACTTAGGAAAACTCAGAAAATGAATTCTCAGACAGTCTCTGGCTACAATAGTGAACTTACTCTGCCTATGATTGACCAAGGATGTATTTTCTGTGTATAAGGATAGTTATCCTTCCTCTGATCCTTCAACGAAGATGATTTAGCTATTTCATTACTTAAGATCATTTGAAATGTAATTTTATGTAATTTCTTTTCCTTTCCATGCTATTTAAACAGTGTTTGTTCAGTGTCTCTAGTCTCATTTTGGCAGAGTACCCTGATAAAATTATATTTATATAATTTATCAGTGCCTCTGCGCCATGTCAGTGGCATAGAAGCCCTGAAATAATCACAAATGCTAGCTTATTGTTGGCAATTGTGATTATTTACCCCAATCCGGCACCATCACTCGCTGCCGGGAGTAGGCTGGCGTGGGGCCTCACTGTTCCCACACCTGCGCACTCGCTGCGGCCAGCGGATTTTCACATGTGAAAATTTGCCGGCTGTGTTTATTTCTACGCCAGACGCTACGTAGGACCTCGCCGGATACATTAAGAGGCCGGAGCCTCTTGATGTATCAGGCTGTGAAAGATCAGCGGCATATGATAGCGGCATATGATAGATGTTTATTCGTTTCTCAAGAAACTTAATACCACATTTTGAATTTCTTCCAAATGGTTCAATGCACATTACCCCATATTATGCAACTTGGGGTATCTGCAAATAATTTTGGGAACCTGTTCAATAAAGAACCGATTACTGTTTCAGATCATAGTCCAGCAGAGTCCTGGACTCAGTGAGCTGACTGGACAGGATAATATAGTAGTGGGGTTATTGAAAGCCCCTTCTAATATGGATAGGGGTTTCTCTCCCCAATTTATTTTATGTGATACCAGCCCTCACAATTGTTCTAGGACCCTGACAAAACTGTTTAAGGTTTGCAGATCTAAATACTATTTTTTTCTATTTAATATAGAAATACAAGGAAACACTTATACTTAATGAAGGGCTGTGTATAAATATGGGATTCAGCTGTGTACTTTGTAACTTGTAACTGTGTACCCTAACTGTTCAATGTAGTGCTTCCATCTTAAGCTGCCTCTTTATTCTCTAATTAAGGGTTTCCCTGTTGTTCTCTATGATGAAACTCGCCCAGAATCCTGTGTGCTAAATCAAACCTTCTCTTTGAGCTTGGTTGGTCACCAAGTGAGGTCCCAAGCCATGTGTCCATCAGAGAGATGGCTGTCACTTTACTGATTGATTTGGGGAATTCTGTAGCAAATGTGTTATTCATAAAATAATAAAAATGATAACCAGTGATGGGTTGGAAATGTGCTTAAGCATTTTGCAACATGCTGAGGTTTCTCCTTTGTCATTATCATTTTGGTACAAATTGAGCATTGTATGGGAGTAGAGGGAGGCCTTGCCCAGGGCTTTGGCAGCAGATTTGGCTGTACTTGTTCTGTAACAACTGGCCTTCATTATGGCCTTAATGTCAGCAACTGAAAATTTGGCAAAAGCCTCAATATGTTCGTACTCAAAACTTGTAACATTTTCAGTTCCACTTGTGTTGTTTAATAATCTAATAATCCTTTCAGATGACTTATATGAGTTCTGTTGTCGCCAATTGGATCAATATTTCATGGCCGCATTCTGAAAACCATCCCAATTTTTAAAAATATGGTCCTATCTTCTCATAAAATGACCCGAAGCCACTCGCTTAACAACACTGTAAAAGATGGCAGGGTTGTCTGCCCTGGGAGGCATAGCCAATGGGTTGGCAATCGTCTCAGCCGTGTTTGCTCTTTACCAACTGGCTGCATTACGTCTTTAGTGTTATGAATAGAATACTTTGGCTGTGAATATAAGTAATCAGTGTATTTGTACTATAAACTTGTAACATTTTGCAATTTAACTCCTGCTGTGAACAAATCAAATTCCCAATAAAAGAGAATTACTATGTGATCTATCATTTTGGATGCTAGCTAGTATAACAATGACTGCAGATTGAAATCCCTTCCGCTTTTACGTAGGAGTTCTTTACTTTTAATATCACCTAACAATGCGTAAAGTCCTGTCAGTCTATAATACAGAAGGGTAAATTGGGGAACAATTGCTTTATTTAACATTGAATTTATACATGTTTAATTCTGAATAAGGCTTTGTTTTATGGTACCATCCAAGTGATGAGACTACCCAGGGAGAAAGCAGATTGTTGGTTTGTAAAATGATGCACCACTTGCTGTATTAGCTGATAAAATACATTCTCTGTATAAAGAAACAACAAATTAGATACAATTATACTATTACATGGCAAAAACGTTTATTATATCTTAGGTCATGTTGTTTGGAGCTATTCCACATCTTAGTTTAGTCATAAGAGCTTTACTTTAAGTCATCCCTAAAATAGAGTAGGGTATCTTGGTTAGAAACCATTACTACCCAATGTGTTTAATCATGGAGAATTCCATCAGATACGCTATTCTATTGCCTAATGCATCTATTTTTAGCTTTGCTCCTAATTCCCTCTGGTATAGTGTTCCAGCATCAGCGCATGATGCATGGTCCTCTGTGTTTGCTAGTCCAGTCAGTCCATGATGGTCAATAACCATATTATGAAAATGTTTTAGTTTCCTCTACTTTGTTGGTCTCTGAGAATTGTGCAAGATAGAAAGTTACCCAACAAAAGCCCAAGATGCAGGAAAATTGTTTGTCTTCTTCACTGCTGTCTCCTTGTTTTTGTAATTATATTATGATTGATATTTTGTGAACTTACAGACTCATTTGACTGCTGAAAAGTCCTGAAATTAACTCATTGGGGGATATTTATTATGGTTTCAGGCATTAAAATCTCCCACCCCCACTAGTTCCTAAAGTGGCATATTGGGTGTGTGGGGGTGATCAAGGTCTTGAATGCATTTACAATAGCAGAAATCTCTTCCAGGTTAGACTTGGCCAAAACAGTTCTGATCTGGTGGAGAATGCGTCAAGATCTACTAAGAGGCCAGAGGCTCTTAGATGATACGCGCAATAGAACACCAACATGGGGCATTTTATGACTGGTGTTTTAAACGCCAGTCTTAATAAATTAACTACACTGTTTTATAATACTTTTCTACCATATAGATATTACGACATTTATGGACTTTTTACAGTTGTACATGAGTCTCTTTAAAAATAATTCAAGGCATTCATAAAGTTTCCTTAACATTGGACAGGGACATGTAGTGGTTTTCAAATGCCACCTGATAACTTGTCTTCTTATTCCCCAGTCTAAACAGCGCCAAGGTGGCTTGGTGTCCTCTTGGCATCCGACAGGAAGAATTGATTTTCTTTAATTGAAGATGTTAAAGGCTCCCAGAGCGAAAGTCTGTATTAACATTCCCCATTACATTTAACTTATCTGAATCTTGTGGCTTTTGTAAAACTGTGAACATGGCAACAAGAGAACTGAAACTAAACACTGGAAGACATAGCTGGGTTTTGTGGTTGAACAATGGTTGCTGCTTTTTAACCTATACTTGTAAAATTACAGATGTAAGAAGGCTAAAGCAAAGTCTCCGATAAGAGAATGTACCAATTGTATTGTATGCAATAACACTGAAAAGGGAATGAAATAAACCTATGCCAAATGTTATAATAAAAAAAGGGAAAAAGATGATAGGGTTCCATCCTTGATTCTTTTACCTAAAAAAAAGTCCAAATAATAAAGACAAAAAACAGCAGCACTCCCAAAACGTGATAAATATAAAAAGTATTTATTTAATATCATGCTGCAGTATTTCAGCTGAACCAAACAGGCTTTTTCAAGTTTGAGTAAATATCGGCAGCAGTGATGATGTCAGTGACCCACTGCAACCTATCAATGTCCGCAGCAGGGTTCAGGTGGGTTCCAAAAAAATAGGCAGCCTATGTACACCAACGTTAAAATAAAGCACCTTGCTGGACAAAAATAATTTTTAGTTCTTTAAATTTAATTTACATGTAACAACAGGGAGATGAACACTTTGGGGCTCATTTATACTAAGGGTCCCGCAGCCCAGTTCCGTCAGGTTTTACGATGTTTTCGGGGATCACACTGCTGGGACAGGGAGTAGGAAGGGGATTGTGGCGCATCGGCTTTCATGCAACACAAATTTGGGGGGAGGGCCGTCGGATGATCCAACTGATTCGGACAGAGCGTGCAATTTAAGAAGAAGAAGGTGAGGGCCTGAGCGGGGAGCAACACATGCAGGATATCGATTGCACAATGTAAGTGAATTGCGGCAGAGTTCACTCTCGTTAGACACTCCGGATCGGGGATCGTGCAGGTCCAGGTAAGTAAACGTGCCCCAGTAAGTGGTTAAGGAGTTGCTGCTCTATGGATGTCTGTGACAGCAACAGAAACACAATGGATGGCAGTGGGCTGCTATGCCAGGCAATGGAAATATGGTTGGCAATTAGAGCACTGAGGATGACTTTGTTACTTAATATAACAAATCATACCATCATGGTGTCTTTGCAGTCCACCACTGGACTTTTTATGCTGTAGAACATTCTTCCATATATGTGGCATTTTATTCTCCCTGTTATTGAATTTTCAGCTGCCATCTTGCATTTCATGTTGAATAAATGTGATGCCATCCTTTTGGACATAGATGGTTCCTGAGTGGTAGGTATATGGTAAACCTGTTGCAGCAAAGTCAAGTTAAATGGTGAAAACTAAAAGATCCTGTGACCTTCACTGTATAATGCCCCCTTTTCTGTAAGTCTCCATTTAGAATGCCATTCTCTCCATAGACCCCTCCTTAGAATGCCCCTGTTCTGTAATCCCAATCTGTAATAAAAACAGCTCTTTTCTGTTAGATTTAACCAATCTCACTTCTATCTTTTTCTGTCATCTCTTCCCTGGGTGTGCACAGTTCTGAAGCTAGCAGAGGTTTAACTATATCTGCATTCAGAGGTTGTAGAAAGAGATCCCTCTGCACAGAACTTTACCTAAAAATCTGGGGTTGTCCCATTGAATTCAAGGTGGCTGGTACGTATTGAGTAGTCCAGGATTTTAAAAAAATGGTAGATTGTTTCAGGTGTGGTGCTGTTTTTGAAAAAAACTGTCATGTTTTTCTAATCCTGGAAACCCCTTCAGTGGGCACCAAATTACTTTGTTCTAGTTGTAATATTTGTGACTTCTTATGTGACAATTGTGATGCAGCCTTTAGAGCATCTCAGGAACGATGGCTCTGGTACAACATCTTCCGCCGCACCCCCTGTAGATACTTGATGTTTACTAATCTTCCTTTTAAAATAAAGCTGCCAATAAAATCATAGGGATACAGCAAACTCTAATTTCCAGAATAACCTGAGGCAAGCTACAGTAGCTGATAATACGACCTGGTATGAACTGAAGACATCTTTATTTATAGGTTCTGCAGCTTAGTTCACTACTTACAAGTCATCTCTGGATAACAACTTTACATATTACAGCAAAAAGCCCCTGGGAAGCTTTAAAAGCATCAGATTGCAGGTACCAAAGAGAAATAGGTGGCATGAGTAAAAGTAGTGACAGGAAGAGACATTGTTTTAGTACAGACAAAGCGCTGCTGATATTATGACATCCTGCAGACATATCTGTAAAAACGCACTCTCAAATCCTTCATGATGAGGTGGCCGTATACCTAACCATATTATATTAAAGCAGTCCTTCTGTTCAGTCTGAAATGCGCTCACTTGAGGGACACTGCCAAGTCACACACAATATTTCATAGCAGGAGCATCTGGCTGTTTGGCAGACGCTATAATGACAGCAGCTTTGAAGCAGCCTCTAGGTCTGTCATATGTTTTCTCCTACCAGGAGACTGTTTTGGCTTCTTTGTTCTTATGGATGCCATTCTCTATTAACTGTACTTTGCTTCTAAGGAATTTTCTGCTGAAGTCTTCACTACTTTCTTGGAAGCAAATCTCTTCACCACCAGCTCACTGTGCAGATGAACATTCCTGTAATGGCAATGATAGAAGTTCTCCTAAGCAAAGGGAAATGATGTGGGTCCATATTACATCGCTTCCGTTCTAAAAATGTCCTAGTATGTGCATTGCAATGAGCTGCATAGTCATGCTGGGACTCGTCCCCAGCCCTTAATTGCCTTGGTGCATGAATCTAGGCTGGCAGTCAACGGTACCAGGAGACATGCTATCTGGGCTCTTCTAATTGGCTAAAACACTCAAAATGTTGCTGCTGCCAGTGAATGCTAGTGCTGGGAAAGCATATCACATCATTGTTTGTAATGTTTATTGTTTTATATTTTAGTTTTTCATATTCTCAGATTTTTCAGATGTTTTTGTACTTGAGAAGTCCTCAGTAATATACGTTCTATATATGATTTAATTTTTTACAAAGGTTTTCTAATTCCCGGTAAACATTAAATAACATCATGGAATTTAATGTTATATTATAATTACTCAACTTTTAGTGGTTCCCCCGATCCAACTCCCAGTAGTGAGTACCAAAGGATTTCAGGGGTTCAAATCAAAACAGTTCATCATAAGAGGTTCTGAAAGAAAGCTATGCTGCTCTGCCCTGCTTGCCAGCAGGTTTGACTTGTTTAGATCAAGTCAAACCTGGTCTAAAAAGCAGGTGAAGTTTCTGTAAGCTTTAGGTGGAAACTTTAGTTACTTCAGTGGGCCAGGATGTTCATGCCCCTGCCCACCTTGCTAAATGCCCTCACTCACACCTATTCAACTCTACGCCCTGTCATGCTTAAAGTTGCATACAGGGCACAACCAGCTAAAAGTCTGATGAAAAGCTGATTTTAGTGAGGCAGACCTTAGCAGACCAGGTTTAGTAATTCTGTTCACCCCATTTCTTTTTTGAAGACATGTTTTAACCTGGAAACAACCTGAGACTTTGAAATCCTTTGATTCTGACAACTCAAATTTATGAATGTCATTTAGGCCCCCTAAATTCATGGAGAATGAAACAGCCACAAGATCTAACATTATGGGGCAGATTTATCAAGCAGTCTGAAAGTCAGAATATTTCCAATTGCCCATGGCAACCAATCACAGCGCCCCTTAAAAATATTCATGAGCACTGGTGAAATGAAAGCTGAGCTGTGATTGGTTGCCATGGGCAACTGGAAATATTCTGACTTTCAGACTGCTTGATAAATCTGCCCCTATATCTTGCTTGTTATGGGTACCAGCAGAACAACATCAGCACGTTGGTCATTCCTTTTGCCTGAGTTTAGTCTGTTTTGCACCACGAGGCACCACTGTTTTTGTCTCCTTTAGTAATTGTCGAATTCCATCTCTGGCAGCCCATAGCTTTCGATCCTAAGGAATGATCATTGCTGAAGCCAGCAAAACCAAGTAAGACCTGCAAACTGTAGTTAGACAATTTCCAGTCCTTATTTAACTTTTTAAAGGGACAACTAATTCTATGGAGCTTTCTGTCCCAAGTGTAGTACAATGATATGTTTGAACAAGATAGAAAGACATGGAATAAAGTATTTAAGTGGTAGATACAACCACAGCATTAGTTGAGAGTACAGGATAAGGGATAAAATAAAAATACCCACTTGGTTTATTTTCTTTGTTTTACCTTCAGAGAAAGCATTTGGACCATATCTATTGTTACAATTATTGAATTGTTTTTTTAAGTTCTTCAGCGCTTTAAATAATGTGATTGATGTTAAAATGTAGTTAACCAGTCATGTGTTCAGGTTAGTTAACAGACTAATGAATAGGTTAAACAAGAAGAATGAGAGAAAGAAATTACAAATTATTGTTGACCATTAATTTTTATCTTTTGGCTAAGATCTACATTTGGGGAATTAAACAAAGTTTTAAAATCATTTCCATTTTTAGGGACATGAGACTTGGGGATTTTTTTGGAGAGATGAATGGCAAAATAATTTGGGGTCATTTTTTCTACAGCTTTCACTATCATTTAAATACCATTTCGTTTTAATTGCTAGCTAGTTATGGTTATAGCAATTTTGCACTTTTTCAAAGAGGCTTTTATAACTTTTTTATTACATTAGTCCTACATAATTCCACATAATCCACATGGACACTTTATAAGGTACCCAGTTGCTTTCATGGCCATCTGTGCAATGCAATGCGGTGGTGTCTATGGAGAAACAGAGAAGCCACATACTTCTGTAAATGTCTCTTCCATTCAAGGGGATTTCACATTTTAAACTAGTGAAAGGTTTACAAAGCCTGTTTAACCCCTTCCCGACATTTGACGTAATAATACTGTATGGCGCGAGGTGCATTCCCGCAATTTGCAGTATTATTATGTCATGCTTCTGGGACCGGCTCCTGAAGCATGGTACCTGTACTAGAAGCATGAAGTGCCAACTGTGTGGGTCCCATGCACCAAATCGGTGCTCAGTGTGTCACATAATACAGTGTAATACATCTGTATTACACTTTGGTCATTCCTTTTGCCTGAGTTTAGTCTGTTTTGCACCACGAGGCACCACTGTTTTTGTCTCCTTTAGTAATTGTCGAATTCCATCTCTGGCAGCCCATAGCTTTCGATCCTAAGGAATGATCATTGCTGAAGCCAGCAAAACCAAGTAAGACCTGCAAACTGTAGTTAGACAATTTCCAGTCCTTATTTAACTTTTTAAAGGGACAACTAATTCTATGGAGCTTTCTGTCCCAAGTGTAGTACAATGATATGTTTGAGCAAGATAGAAAGACATGGAATAAAGTATTTAAGTGGTAGATACAACCACAGCATTAGTTGAGAGTACAGGATAAGGGATAAAATAAAAATACCCACTTGGTTTATTTTCTTTGTTTTACCTTCAGAGAAAGCATTTGGACCATATCTATTGTTACAATTATTGAATTGTTTTTTTAAGTTCTTCAGCGCTTTAAATAATGTGATTGATGTTAAAATGTAGTTAACCAGTCATGTGTTCAGGTTAGTTAACAGACTAATGAATAGGTTAAACAAGAAGAATGAGAGAAAGAAATTACAAATTATTGTTGACCATTAATTTTTATCATTTGGCTAAGATCTACATTTGGGGAATTAAACAAAGTTTTAAAATCATTTCCATTTTTAGGGACATGAGACTTGGGGATTTTTTTGGAGAGATGAATGGCAAAATAATTTGGGGTCATTTTTTCTACATCTTTCACTATCATTTAAATACCATTTCGTTTTAATTGCTAGCTAGTTATGGTTATAGCAATTTTGCACTTTTTCAAAGAGGCTTTTATAACTTTTTTATTACATTAGTCCTACATAATTCCACATACTCCACATGGACACTTTATAAGGTACCCAGTTGCTTTCATGGCCATCTGTGCAATGCAATGCGGTGGTGTCTATGGAGAAACAGAGAAGCCACATACTTCTGTAAATGTCTCTTCCATTCAAGGGGATTTCACATTTTAAACTAGTGAAAGGTTTACAAAGCCTGTTTAACCCCTTCCCGACATTTGACGTAATAATACTGTATGGCGCGAGGTGCATTCCCGCAATTTGCAGTATTATTATGTCATGCTTCTGGGACCGGCTCCTGAAGCATGGTACCGGTACTAGAAGCATGAAGTGCCAGCTGTGTGGGTCCCATGCACCAAATCGGTGCTCAGTGTGTCACATAATACAGTGTAATACATCTGTATTACACTGTATTAGCTGTAGAAGAGCTAAAGCGAGCGATCAGAGGATCGCTTGTTTAAGCCAACCTATTAAGGTAAAAAAAAAATGTTAAAAACACTTGATATAAACATTTATTAATAAAAAGAATTAATTAAATAAAGTTAAAGTCCCCTAAACACAAACATTCCCTATACATATCTAACAAAGTAAAAAAAACACAAAATCACGAGGAAAAAACCCACATAGCAATCCATACCCATCCATAGCAATCTGTACAATAACTCAGTAGCATTATTGGACCCGCTTGGTGAGCGCCGTAAAAACGAAACCCAAAAAACTCGCCAAAATGTACATTTTTCATTAAATCGCTTCACAAAACTGTTCTAAAAAGTCATGTACGCCAAAATGGTATCACTGAAAAGAACAACTCAACACGCAAAAATAAGCCCTAAACCAGCTGTCAACCAAAAAATATTAGCGTTTTATCTCCTTAAAGATTGCGATACAGATAAAAATTCCACTGAGAATTTGTACATTTTTTGAAAAACACATTCATATAGCCAAAAAAATGTTAATTTCAAAATTGCATCCAATCTTATTTTATCCCCTGTAAAATAATTAAAGGGTAACAACCTTCATGAAAGTCATTTTACATACATTAAGGGGTGTAGTTTTTATAATGGGGTCATTTATGGGGTTTTATTTTTATTTAGGCCTCTTAAAGTGACTTGAAAGCAGGTCCTGCAAAAGCGTGATTTTGTGTTTTCTATGAAAATTTGAGAAATCGTACCTAAAGTTCAAAGCCCCATAACATCCTACAAAAATGAGAGTATGCATAAAAAAACCATGGCTACATAAAAAAGACATTAGGTTAATGTTAGTTATCAAGTTTTTTGCTGTTATGACTACGTATGGAAAAAGTAGAACATTTTCAATTTCTAAAATCGAGACTTTTTCCAAATTTTCACCAAATATCTGTTTTTTAAATAAATAAACGCAACACATACCACCAAAATTTTTAAACTAACATGAAGTACAAAGTGGCATGAGAAAACAATTCAAAATCACTTGGATATGTTAAAGCGTTCCAAAGTTATAACCACTTATAGTCACACAGGGCAGATTTGAAAAAAATGGACAGTGTCAGGAAGGTGAAAAGTGGCTTCGGCGTTAAGGGGTTAATACTAATGATCGATCTTCCTAGTAAAGATTTCTAGTCTAATTCAGTTTAAAAAGTATATACAGGCGGTCCCCTACTTAAGAACACTCGACTTACATACGACCCCTAGATACAAACAGACCACTGGATATTGGTAATTTATTGTATATTAGTCCTAGGTTACAATAAACAGCTGTAACAGTTGTCAAAGGTGTCTGTAATGAAGCTTTAATCCTAATTCTCATGACAACCCAACATTTTTGAAATCCAATTGTCACAGAGACCAAAAAAGTTCTGGCTGGGATTACAATGATAAAATATACAGTTCTGACTTACATACAAATTCAACTTAAGAACAAACCTACAGACCCTTTCTTGTATGTAACCCGGGGACTGCCTGTACTATACCTGATTCCCTGTCAGCAAGAAAGATGGAATCATGGGGACTTGATTGCAAGGCTGTGAGTCCCTGCGTCATTACTACTCTCCTAGCTCTCCCCCTTCCCTCAAATGCAGGAAGGAATATGACTGCTCCTTAATTTGTGGTTGGGCAGTCAGCTCATACACAGGACTATGAAATCCATATCCATGTGTATGAGCCCTTTGAAATACATGGGGCTGTTCACTGGCCTTTGGAAAGTTTATTTGGGAGCATGTAGCCTAAGATTGAAGTAATTTTAGTCTATTTATATCATAGTACCATAGTATCAGAGTATATAAGGCTGGAAAAAGACGCAAGTCCATCAAGTCCAACCTTTAAGAATTAAATAAATGTTTTATCCCCATAACCCGTGATACATAGCCATCTTACATGTGTGACTTGTGGGTATCTAAATGTTAAGTTAAATGTTGGCAATAATTATGATGGGTTTCAGAGGTGATGATTTCGCAAGATACAGACATGGCACTTTTGATACTGTTTCAGTAAACGTATGACATGTATACAGTTCACACTTTCTCTAGATGTGACTACATTTCCTTATTTAGCTTTAGGAATGTCTGACTGAAGTTTGTATTTTCAGAAGTCAAACCTGATCAGAAAGTTGAAGAAAGGTATTACAGTAAACAATCAGTTCTGTAATCTAACCGGGTGTAATTATAAATGAGTGGTCCCATATTACAGCGGGACTGACTCTATCTGAAAACAATGAAACATAATGAGCAGATTCTTCATACCATAATTATCCAAATTGTACATTCAGACTGGATATATTTATCCTCAAACAATGAAAAAAACAATGCAACCTCCTAAAATAATATGATCATGACTAAAATAGCTTTCCAATTCTATGTATAAGTATATATGTTTTAGTACAAATGATATAAGCTTTAATTATGTATATATAAAAAAACTATAATCCACTAACATATACAGCAATAAGAAAGAATAATGAAAAGTTAATCAGATTAAATGTATTAAGGTCTCACCTTCCAGGAGCATGATGGTAAGAAGTGGAAAACAAGAATTATTTGCGGGTCACAGGCAGTGAACCCTATATTAGTGGCAGTACAGCTCCAGGCACCAGGGATGTGCCTGTGCTTCCTAATATATACTGGAAATAAAATGAGAGTAGCATTGTGTATAAATTGTAAAAGCAAATGCTTTCCATTATTCTCTTTTGTATTTCATGGAATATATTGGAAAATATACAATGCACATATCACAATGTTCTTACCTAGTAAATTACAAAACACAAAAAAACCCTGACCTACTGGGATTTATATCCCAGAATCATAACCCACAAACATGTCCTGAGTTTTTGGTCTTTGGTATGACATTTTGTAGGTCATTATAGACTACAATGGTAAAACCTGGGACCAATTGGAGCAAGAAGGTCCTCAATTTGAAACAAAAGCGGTGTCCAAATACCAACTTTTATGCAAAAGTACAGCTAAAACATGCACATACACTCACCGGCCACTTTATTAGGTACACCATGCTAGTAACGAGTTCGACCCCCTTTTGCCTTCAGAACTGCCTCAATTCTTCGTGGCATAGATTCAACAAGGTGCTGGAAGCATTCCTCAGAGATTTTGGTCCATATTCACATGATAGCATCACACAGTTGCCGCAGATTTGTCGGCTGCACATCCATGATGCTAATCTCCCATTCCATCACATCCCAAAGATGCTCTATTGGATTGAGATCTGGTGACTGTGGAGGCCATTTGAGTACAGTGAACTCATTGTCATGTTCAAGAAACCAGTCTGAGATGATTCCAGCTTTATGACATGGTGCATTATCCTGCTGAAAGTAGCCATCAGATGTTGAGTACATTGTGGTCATAAAGGGATGGACATGGTCAGCAACAATACTCAGGTAGGCTGTGGCATTGCAACGATGCTCAATTGGTACCAAGGGGCCCAAAGACTGCCAAGAAAATATTCCCCACACCATGACACCACCACCACCAGCCTGAACCGTTGATACAAGGCAGGATGGATCCATGCTTTCATGTTGTTGACGCCAAATTCTGACCCTACCATCCGAATGTCGCAGCAGAAATCGAGACTCATCAGACCAGGCAACGTTTTTCCAATCTTCTATTGTCCAATTTCGATGAGCTTGTGCAAATTGTAGCCTCAGTTTCCTGTTCTTAGCTGAAAGGAGTGGCACCCGGTGTGGTCTTCTGCTGCTGTAGCCCATATGCCTCAAAGTTCGACATACTGTGCGTTCAGAGATGCTCTTCTGCCTACCTTGGTTGTAACGGGTGGCGATTTGAGTCACTGTTGCCTTTCTATCAGCTCGAACCAGTCTGCCCATTCTCCTCTAACCTCTGGCATCAACAAGACATTTCTGCCCACAGAACTGCCGCTCACTGGATGTTTTTTCTTTTTCGGACCATTCTCTGTAAACCCTAGAGATGGTTGTGCGTGAAAATCCCAGTAGATCAGCAGTTTCTGAAATACTCAGACCAGCCCTTCTGGCACCAACAACCATGCCACGTTCAAAGGCACTCAAATCACCTTTCTTCCCCATACTGATGCTCGGTTTGAACTGCAGGAGATTGTCTTGAAAATGTCTACATGCCTAAATGCACTGAGTTGCCGCCATGTGATTGGCTGATTAGAAATTAAGTGTTAACGAGCAGTTGGACAGGTGTACCTAATAAAGTGGCCAGTGAGTGTAGTTGGTATAGTTATGATGAAATGTTCACTTAGGGTCAAAATAGAAGATCACAGAACATCATAGAAAACCCTATTTAGAATCATTATAATTTAGTAAATGGAGGGAGACAGCAAAGAGCATATTTTCTTATGAAAACCCATTAAAGACTTTTTTTGAATCCTGTAGAGCCTTATCAATCTGATACTGCAAATGGCTGTTGGTGAAGAGGTAAATATCCATTACTCCTTCCCATTGAAATGCACTTTGGACCACATTTATTATTAGTGAGGCAAGCTGCAGTTTGTCTCACTAGCATATAGAGTGTATGGGATTTATGAAGACTACCAAAACTGAGTGCACCAGGTTTTTTCTGGTTCTCTCAGTTTACTGGTGTGCATCACGACTATAACATAAAAGTGGCATGCGGAGCAATTGCTCTCTGGAACGCCCCCCTTTAGGTGCACACTATTGTTTTGTGGCAGACAGTGTGACCGCTGTACAATACTGGCAAAAACAGTTCATAAATTCATCTGCATGCATACAAAAAAAGAGAAAAAAATGTTTTTTTTTACTGTGACCGGAGCTCCAAAAGTTTTCTATATGTTTTCTTCTCATCCAATGTCCATCAACAGTCGCTGCTTGGTATTTGTCTACATGCCAAGCAGCGACTGTTGATGGATATTGGATGAGAAGTAAACATATAGAAAACTTCTGGAGCTCCGGTCAGAGTAAAAAAAAATTTCTTTCTCTTTTGTTGTATGTATTGTAGGACCCTTCTATGGACCGGTCCTGAACTGTAGGTAGCTCCTAAGGGCTAAGTGTGCAACACCTTAAGAAATGTTTTTTTTAATTATATGTGCAAGCAGTTTGCTCATGTATTTATGTGCAATCTTCGGCAGAATACTGTCACAGGCTGCTTCATAAATGTGGCCCTTTGCCTGCACCATGTTTTTTCTATTAGAAGGAAGAGTGCTTTGCATTTGAAGGCCCAGATGTAAGCAACTCTTCCAGGAACCATTTATAGAATGGAAGTGACCAGGTAATTGATCAGGAGATGACTTGAGATGTAGGTGTGAACTGAGAATGAGAGAAAACACAGATTTTTTTTCAAAAAACCTTCATAATAGTTACATTCCTGCATGCCTTTTCCCACTTTCCTTATTCATAAACAAGATTGCTAAACCCTTTATTTTAACATGTGCTGCATTGAAACCAAAGACTTACTGCTAGGCTTCCGGACTTATATAATTCATCATTGGCGTTTCAGTGAGGAAACACTTTTGTCAAATTTGTCCACAAACACTACTGCATCGTAATTTGCAATACTAATCCATGAAATGATGTGGCCATCTTCTTAATTGCATTAATTTTTACTACAAGCCTTTGCTCAATACAATATGGGTAAGGGGTACATATATCCTGGGCAAAAAATAAGTCTTTCATAATTTATTCAAGACCAACAAGGCCTTGTGCTATTTAATATGAAATAACGCCTTTCTTATTTGTAAGAAAAAAAATGTATATTAACCATCTTACTTAACTGTAATTCTCACCAAATGTTCAGACAGGGATTTTGGCAGATGGGCTCCTAATGCAGTCTCATCTTGAAGCTGTTCTATTGAACATGGCACTTTTATGTGATCAAACTTTGTTTTGCTAGCAAGTTTTAAATAAATCTGTTGCCTTGACCTGTCTGCATCAGACACTTGATTTTTAGTGTCATTGTTACACTCTACATAACATGTGATTGAAACGAAAAGAGACAATGGAACAGAAGGTATCACGGATGTGCCCCCTTGGCTACCCATCGAGATATCTCCTTCTTAAATTTCTTACTGATGTTGAAGATGATTTGACCGCCAAGAAACACACTCAATGTAAATTTGTTTGGCAGAGGTAGGTTTTTCAGGAGGTTTTATGTTATCTTGTGACTTTATCCCACTGTTCTTTTCATGAATTAGACCTGGGATTTAAATGGATTAAAAGAAAAATTCCTTTTTTAAAGTTTGTATTTTCACCATTGTGATCAACTCAAGTAATGGCAAAGGCATTATACATTTTTTTTTACATATTATTGTCTCCATTCCTACTCAATAAGAGAGGAATTCTTCACTTTAATTTTCAATTTCTATTAGTAATCTATTCACTTTATGTATTTATGTATAATTAAATGTTTAGCATTGAGTGGCCAAGTTGAGGCACCATGTTAGTAATTGTAAATTAGATCTTTTTAGTAGAGTATTTTTATTGTGATTTTCTTAAATCTACAATTCAGCAGATAACCCTAGATTTTCATTGAATGATCACTTGAATGAAAACTTGTTTCACTAAAGGGAATTGCCTAACCTTTGTCACAGTGGAACCAGAATATCCAACAAGTCTTATTAGTAGAAGGTGTTTTGCAAATTATTACAGCTTATTTGAAATATATTTTTTATATAAAACTGACATCACATTGTGGATTTCCACTCAACTGATTACACATAGGTGATGTATGGTAGACCATAGGAAGCCTGCTGTCTGTTTTTCAGTAGACTGCAACAGCCATACGTCAGTAGCATGATCATACCTGTGGGATGGAAAATTACAGGTTCATGTCTGCATGTTGTCAAGTAAACACATGTGGAGGTTTGCAACATGGTATGTTGCAACAACTTAAAGGGGTATTCTCACAAAGAAAAGTTTCTTAAATGTACTCAGGATAACAAAATAACACATTCTCTAATTCATTGTTATTTAAAAAAAATACAGTAGTTCACAGATGTAATTCCAACCTGTCTTTTTCAGTCCTGGTGTACACAATTTTGGTTGCACTTAGACCCAACCCTGTATCTTTTGACTTTAGGGTCGGCAGCCACCTTGCCTGAGGCTTCACAGAGCTTCTCTCTCCCTCTGCTCTTTGCTCCCTGCAGGGACCCCTCTCCCTTGCATTCCAGGTTGAGCACTGACACAGACACTGACTTCATGCCAGTGTATACCTACAAGCTACAGGTAGATAAGTTCTTTATCCACATGTAGATGACAGCATGTGACGGCTGTATGCATCCCATGGATATTATTATCTCTCATCTTTGATCTGCCTCATTTCTCATTCCAAGAGTCAGATACTAGTACAATGTTCAAAAACTAAATAAAAGTGTATATAAACCTTGTGCCCTAATAATCTCACCACATTGTCAGCACATAGATCTAGAGAGATCATAAAGTGATACGAGCTAAAACAGCAATAAAAACTGAGTAAAAAATTTAAGTAAGGGAATTGAAATTGGAGAATTTTTCTTTCAAACCCCTTTAATAATATTTAGTGCCTTTAGAGGAGCCTAACAGTTGACCAATAACAGCGGAAAGGAAAGGAAGCATACCTTTGAGGTTACTGTTTATAACATGCACCAGGGACAGGGCTGAGTTACCAAATTTGTCCACAAGACTGCTGCAATGCAGGCAGAAGCTGAATCATTACTAAACGATCTGTTAGTATCAAGCAATAGTTCATGTGAGAGATGGAGCACTTGAAGTACCCTTCACACTTGCAGGCAGATTTTTGCATATCCACAAAAAAAGATCTCTGGATTGCTTCTCCAAATTGTGCCTATAGAGAAGCTATGTTTCTGCTTTTTTTAAAGACTCTTTAATCCCCAGGGCTGCATTTGCAAACCCAGAGAGACCGTTGATTATGGCGCTCCACTATCCACTCTCAGAACGAGCTTCTAAGCTGTCTTATCTTGTAAGCTCAGGTATTAGCAGTTCTACCAAAAGTGCTTAGATTTGCACCTACCAATGGTCCAATGCCTATTCTCATTTACCCATTTACTGTTTTTGACTGACCTTTGAAATACTTTTTGGAAAAGAAAGAGGGTTTATGATCATATGTATTCTTTACAGTTAAACTTTATTTAAAATCAAGTTTAAGATCTTTGCACTCAACCATTTTATCTATATGTACCATTAGATAATTTATTGTTGCCATGCTTAGTAAAAAGGAAGTTCCAGAGTTATGCTGAGATTACAGCTGCACTCAGGTTTTGGGTCCTATGTTGCCCAAAAGGATCTTCTACTCCATATGAGTAGACCAGCATTATATAACATTTTATAGTTTGTTTTCCTTTTAACAGATTTAGAATTGGCACATTCAAAATCTGCTCAAGGTGCCTGGCCATTGGCTTTTAAACTTGTTTCCTCATCTTCAGGTCTTTGAGGTCAGATACCATTGAAGACAATGGGGCAGATTTACTTACCCGATCCTGTCGCGATCCAGGATCGCGATTCTCTGTGGAGGCTTGGGGTCTTCCGGCGATTCACTAAGGTAGTTCCCCTGACGTCCACTAGGTGTCGCTGCTGTGCTGAATTCCGTCGGAGTTTACTGAAGTTCACCAAGCCAGGCCGGGTGCAAGAAAGTGTGTGTCAAGCGACACATTTTTTTAAAAAAATACGCCGGTTTCTCCAAATCCAACGGGTTTTCCGACAGCCACGCCCTCCAATTTCCGTCGTGTGCATGCCGGCGCTGATGTGCCATAATCTGATCGCGTGCGCCAAAATCCCGGGGCAATCCTGGGAAAATTGGTGCAAAATCGTAAAATTCGGGTAACCCGATTCGGGCCCTTAGTAAATGACCCCAAATGTCGTAGAGGCACTAAATATGGGGCACTAAACCACCCACAGGTCCTTATGGACCAGTGGTTTAGTGTCCCAAATCATCCTGTATTAGTCTTAATTTAAACCATTCATAAAAAAACTTCCCAGCACCTTCCAGCAAGTGAAGCAGGCATAGTATGGGCATAGGTATGGTGCATGCACAGTGAAACTGGGATGCTGTCCCAGCTTCACTTGCCACAAGGCACTGGATCTACTGATATGAGTACAATGTGCCTCATCAGACTTGCATCTAAGAAAGTATAAAAGCTAATTTATCTTCCTCTACAGACTTCAGAAAGGTCCATGTGGGGCCATATACCATAGGTCCATAAGGATCTGTAGTTGGTTTAGGGTCCAAAATCGACCTGTCCTAAATTGTTTGTTTTATGTTATAGATTTTAATGATTGTAAGATGTTCGAAAAGTTCTATTATGCAAAGCTTATAGGGTGAAATTGTTTCGCTGGGAATGCTGTAAATAAATTGGTAGAACCCTGCTACATTTAGAGGGTCTGTGATGGTATACTAACATTGTAAATTGGATTGCAAGCCAAAGTCGCCCCTTTGAATATAGTACAATTGAATTAAAAAACACAATATGATAAAACTAAATAACACCGTTATGAAAAGAAATTAATAAGTTCATATATAATTAACTACCATGGTGATCTAATAATAGGATTTGATTACCAAATGAATGGAATACATCATGTATAATTGTGCATAATTGTGACTCATCGCCTTTTTCCTCACGCATTGTTTTATTATAACACCCATAAAGTAAATTGGATTTCAACCAGTTGAAAGGATAGCCTTGTGCCCCCTGCTGCTCTGACCAGCCAAACATTGCGTCTTATTATGTTGTACAATGGAATATCTAATACCAGGCAAATTCATGTTGTGACATTGTCGCATTTTCAAGTCTGTAAGTAGATTAAGATAATTCAGAGATCAGCAAAGGAAAAAAGCAAAAATAAACCTCATTTTCAAATGCAAATCTTTTTATTTATGTCTGTCAGTGAAGACCATTATCTCGCTGAACATACATATGGCCGATGTACATAAATAAGAAACTGGCTTATGGGTAATTGTCTACTGCTGGCGGGATCTAAATCCAGACTTGTTTTTTTTTTTTCTTTTTACAAATAGTCTTTTGTGAAGCCAACACAAAGCATTTATATAGACGGAGAATAGAAAGATGGTAATTTATCCAATTATTTGTGCTCTGACCCAAACATCTTGACTATGGTTCTGTATTATACATTATTGTGCATCTTAAAGGATAATACAAACATGTTAAACAAATAAAGCATTGTACTAGTACAATGTGACAATGCGGATGAAAAATATATAGCGTTGCTATAATATATGCATTCTCTAAGACTTTGTTCTGCTTTCTGCCTGCAATATGGGCTGACAGTTCAAAGTCCCCCTACCACTGCTAGTCTTTTCCTCTAAGGCATTTTACAAGTTGGAAAAAATATCAGTAAGAGAGGAGAACGATATAAAGTCATAGTTTTTTTTTGTCTATTTTTGGAGTGCTTTTCGCACAAATGCTGTTTTGCCACTTTCCTTTACGCCAAATGAACGTAGGACAGTGCAAAGTTACTTTGACTTTGCAAGCAATTAATGATTTGCATAGATTAGTTGTCACATTAGGACTGAATTCGTGAATTTGTGACTTTTCGTTTAGGCGCATGTTTTGGCGCAAATTGACGCCAGTCCATGCCCTGGTCTATGTTGCAACTTTTGATGGGGGTTTTTTTGCGCCTTTTCATGTGACTGTTGCAAACAACCCACATAGCATAAGACACTTCCAGCAGATTTATCAAGGGCAAAAGCCACTTTCATGAATCTAACTGCAGCAGAACTCCAAAGACAAACATAGGGGGTAATTTATCATACACCGGCCTCTTGGTGTATGTGTCGGGGTCCTGCACAGTGCTCATCTCTATGCCATAATAAATACATGTGAAAATTCGCCAGCTGCAGTGAGTGCGCAGGCATGTGGACAGTAATGTCCCAGGCCGGCCGACTCCCTGTTGGCCGCGCCCACCACTCGCCTGGCATCTCTTCACGCCCCACTAGCATGAAGGTTGTGGATTGTGGAAAATAATTGCAGAGGCTCTTATAAATACCACAGGTATAATAATAGGTACAGTCAGTCCCCGGGTTACGTACAAGATAGGTTCTGTAGCTTTGTTCTTAAGTTGAAATAGTCGGAACTGTATATTTTATTATTGGAACTCCAGACAAAATTGTTTTGGTCTCTGTGACAATTGGATTTTAAAAATGTTGGATTGTCATAAGAACCAGGATTAACAATAAAGCTTAATTGCAGACACATGTGATAACGGTTATAGCTGTTCATTGTAGCCTTGGGGTAAAGTACATTAAATTACTAACATCCAGAGGTCCGTTTGTAACTAGGGGTTGTCTGTAAGTCGGGTGTTCTTAAGTAGGAGATCGCCTGTATATATTTGTACCACAAAGTTGGTCTGACAGATTGTCACTCTCTCCTTAAATCAATTGCATTTTTCCTTGGCATCTGTTCAGGATTTTTTTTTATATCTAATGAATAAGCCCAGGGGGGTAACTACAGGAGTAGCAGCCATTAGCAACTGCTATGGGGCCAGCATTGTCACATTATACAGCATAATATGTATATTATAGTGCACATCATCGACAGTACACAGGAAGCTCAGATAAGAAATGTGGGGGAGGGGACAGCAGCACGAGGAATCTCTCTCCTATACTTCCTGCCCTCTATTTCCCCCATATGGTCAGAATCTACTGAGTTGCATGAAATAATATCTGTGGCCTCTAACACTTCCCAGGAATAAGAAGACTGCCTGACAGTAAGTTTACAAATATGTCTGTAGGAGCATATAAATGTATATTCTCTATATGTGTATGTTGCTGTTCATGTGTGTCTATATACAGTACAGACCAAAAGTTTGGACACTCCTTCTCATTCAAAGAGTTTTCTGTATTTCGTGACTATAAAACTATGAATTAAATATCAAAACTATGAATTAACACATGTGGAATTATATGCATAATAAAAAAGTGGGAAACAACTGAAAATATGACTTATATCCTAGGTTTTTCAAAGTAGCTACCTTTTACTTTGATTACTGCTTTGCACACTTTTGGCATTCTCTTGATGAGCTTCAAGAGGTAGTCAACAGTCTTGAAGAAGTGCCCAGAGATTCTCAGCACTTGTGCCTTCACTCTGTGATCCAGCTGCACCATTTTGATTGGGTTCAGGTCTGGTGACTGTGGCGTAGCACCCCATCACTCTGCTTCTTGGTCAAATAGCCCTTACACAGCCTGGAGGTGTGTTTGGGATCATGGGCCTGTTGAAATATAAATGATGATACAACTAAACCACGATGGTTGGAACCAAAGATCTCATCAGACTTATCAGAGTCATCAGACCAAAGCACAGATTTCCACTGATCTAATATCCATTCCTCTCTTCTGCTTGTTACAGAAGTGGTTTCCTATCAGCTATTTTACCATGAAGGCTGCTGCACACAGTCTCCTCTTAAAGAGAACCCGTCATGCAAAGTAACCCCCCTAATCTAAATATATTTTCATAAACTGCCATTAGAGAGCATTGCCTCTATCCCTTCATTGTCCCTCTACATGCCTGTAAACCTAAGCAATGAGGTCCTAAAGCTGTATGCAAATGACCTGTGAAATGTCCAATGAGTCATTAGCATATTCAAGCTGTCCAGCTTATTCATGAGTGGGAGGTGCAGCCACACCCCCAGTGCATGACTGACAGCCTGTGTAATCATGTGAGGCTGTATAATGATGTGATGGCTGCTCCATGTGCTTGCTGGTGGCCATGCCCCCTGCAGCCTGTGTGTGCATGTGTGTGCGTATAGGAGAGATACAACAGCTCCAGGATGCAGCCACGTTAAAGCAGAACATGTCAGGTACTTGTGTAGCTGATGTCTGTGTCTCTGTGTATTAGGAGGATGCAGCATGTCAGCAGATGCAGCACAGACACCAGCAATGCTTTACTATACATTATACACAGACATGAGCAGGGGGATGAGAGGGGAGGGGTAACAGGGGTGACATCACTGCCTCTGACCATGTGACCAGCCTCAGTTACATAATAAAGAATAGATTATTTTATAATGATTAATGTATGAAATAACTAGATAAGGGCTGGGATGGGATCCTTGTGAGCTGCTCCAACAGGTTGTAGTGACAGGACTAGTGACACAGACCTGATGACAGGTGTCCTTTAACAGTTGTTGCAGAGATGTGTCTGCTGCTAGAACTCTGTTGTTCTGTTAACCTGCAATATCTGAGGCTGGTGAAGTGACTCTTGGTCTTCTTTTCCTGGGGCTGTCTTCATGTGAGCCAGTTTCTTTGTAGCGCTTTATGGTTTTTGCAACTTCACTTGGGGACAGTTTCAAAGTTTTAGCAGTTTTTCAGATTGACTGACCTTCATTTCCTTAAGTAATGATGGCACCTTGTTTTTTCTTTTTTTGTGGCTTTATTTCTAGCCATAATACAAATCTAAAGTTTATTCAGTTAGACTATCAGCTGTGTATCCACCTGGCCTCTGCACAACACAACTGATGATTCTAAACCCATTTATAAGGCAAAAAATCCCACTTATTAAACCTGACAGGGTGCATGTGTGATGTGAAAACCTTTTCCGGAGACTACCTCTTGAAGCTCATCAAGAGAATGCCAAGAGCGTGCAAAGCAGTAATCAAAGCAAAAGGTGGCTACTTTGAAGAACCTAGAATATAAGACATATTTCTGTTGTTTCACACTTTTTGGTTAAGTATATAATTCCCCTTGTGTTAATTCATAGTTTTGTGATTCTGCAATTTCTATAGTCATGACAATACAGAAAACTCTTTAAATGAGAATGTGTTTCCAAAGTTTTGGTCTGTACTGTATGTGATGTATATATGCTTTATATGTGTGTATTTGATGTATATGTGTACAAGATGTGCATATACTGTAGAAATGAATAGATGAGTGTACAGATGTGTGAGTATAAAAGTATGTTATTGTGTTTGATTGTATAAACATTTGTACATTTGTACATGTATAAATACATGTTTTGCCATTTCATTTTTAGCAATGAACACAAATAGTTAAATTTAGTTTTACCACATTCATTAGTGGCATTCACAGCATTAATGGAAAAAGGTTCTCAGTGTCATTCCTAATTACAGCTCCTGGAGAACCTGTTAGAGAGAAAGGACCCGCAGCATTACAATGAATTGTTTGCTTTTGCTTGTGTTTGGTTATACATTTAAATCATTATATTTTGGCACAGCACAAAAATCCTCTAAAGAGATTCAACTGACAGCAGCGTTGTTTTTTTTTCTAAAAAAGTCTATTTTTTGAACTTCTACAAATCTCTAAATCAATGCTAACTGCTTTTTAAGGATAAAGGAACAATAGTCTGACCTGGCCCTTTTTAAGGCTCTTTCACACTGGTGTAGATTTTCTTCTCCGTGATTCTGAAGCCTTACTGGAGCATTCTCTTCTATGGGTGTTATCACATTTCAGTTTTTTCAATGATCCATTGTCAGAGAAAACATTCTTTAGAACATGTGCTATTTTTTCATGCATGTGGATTATGGAAGGAAATGGGACATGGACAAAAGACAGAACAAAAGAAAACGCAACGGACACGCTTGTGTGAATACATATAGGGGCAGATTTACTTACCCGGTCCATTTGCGATTAAGCGGCGCGTTCTCTGCGGTGGATTCGAGTCCGGACGGGATTCACTAAGGCAGTTCCTCCGACGTCCACCAGGTGTCGCTGCTGCGCTGAAGACCATCGGAATGCACTGAAGTTCACCGTTCTATCGTGGGTGAAGGTAAGTTTTAAATGCGGCGGTTTTTCCAAATCCGTCGCTTTTTTTTTTCAGCGCGTGCATGCCGGCGCCAATGCGCCACAATCCGATCGTGTGCGCCAAAATCCCAGGGCAATTCAGGAAAAATCGACGCAAATCGGAAATATTCGGGTAATACGACGGGTAAACGCGAATCGGGCCCTTTGTAAATGACCCCCATAGTATGTGCAGCGATCAAAAAAGAAAGCTTTAGGCTATATGCACTCAATGGCAGAATAGCTGCGGAATTTAACCTTAATTCTTCAGCCATTCCACAAGCATATAAAATCAGCTGGTTTATGACACATTTATAAGCCACAATTTTAGTTACGGGGCAGACATTAACTTGCAATGAAAAAACTGTGTTCCACAATGGGATCCACAGAAGATAACATATAGTTGTTCATTCTGGGAAATATGCAAATGTGTTTTCCAAGATGAGATAAGGGAAACATACTGTGGCACATTTACTTACCTGGTCCTGTCGCTATCCCCGAGGTGTGTTGTCCGACGTGGATGAAGTCTGTCGCGACTCACTAAGATCGGGCACCCGAAGTCCGCCGGAGTTCACCTTCTTCTTCACGATGCTTGTAAGTGCCTGTCTTGCGACACAATTTGAATTTTAAATCCCGCGCTTAGTCCGAATCAGCCGGGTTGTCCGACGGCCACGCCCACCAATTTATGTCACTTGAAAGTCGGCGCAATTGCACCAAAATCCGATCGTGTGCGCCAAAAACCCCTGTTAAATAGTCGGGAAACCTGACAAAAATGTAGTGTGCGGACCCTTAGTAAATGTGCCCCACTGTGTGCAATCACCACATGGTAACATGATGATAACAGGTCAGATCTATCAGTGACTGTAGCAGTTTCTTCAGGCATGGATCAGTGATCCATGCGTGGTTGGGATCTGTGTCATGTTTGTAGAGGAGCTGGATGAGCTCTGCTACATGGACAATTGTATTTGGCAGCATATGAAAATGCAGCTTAATTAGAGGGATGGAAGATTTACCTCAGGACATGGTGAGCATGGGCCAACAGAAAGACTCCTTGAAGGGACCAGTGAAACTGTCATCTGGGTCCACTTGTATGAACATTAAGTTTATTTAGTAATGGCACAATTCCAAGGCTTACATATGGATTATAAATCCCCATTTTATAGCTGATTTTCCACAATGTATATGGGATTTGCATAAATCCCATGTCCTACACTACTACTGTATTATGTCACAGAAAATCTATGGGGCAAACTTATCATATGCTCACAATAAGTGCACCAGAGTATGATGGAGCCCCCACCTGCCTGCATTTTCCAGAGGCTGATGGTGTGCAGGAACGGGGTTGTAACACTGCTCGGCCCAGCACCACTACCTCTGTGTCTAACCGGCATAGAGGGTGGAGTAGTTGCAATTCCTGGCTCTGCACTGGAAATTGCAACTAAATCACGACCTGCACACCTGTTTTCAGGTCCCCTCTATCTGTAATGGGGCTTGTTCCGAAAGGGTTATGGACACCTCTGTCATGTAAACTAAACTATAGCTCTACAGTGAAAACTGCAGAAACCACACAAAATATATGGGGCATATACAATTAATCCTTTCTATTTATAAGCACTGGGCAAAAAAGTGGAACCTGTGTTGCAGACATTGAAGGTTTCACCAAACACAACTGCCCCTGGATCAGAGCAGAATGTAACCTCTTCAGATTGCTTGTAAGGGGTTAAGACAGGTGACATCAGAGGCATGGAGTGCTCAAGTACTTCAGCATCCAAAAGCCAGCAGTATTAGGGAACAAAATTCCCCTGTTCTGCTATTTGTCAGCAGACCTTTGTATCAGGGGGTCCCCAGATATAACATTGCTCGAGGCCCCAAAAATGGCAAATAAACCTCTGATTATTATACATGTTACTATACAGTACATGGTAGATGAGGACCCTGCACACACATTTTTGCTTCCAGGCCAAGAACCTTCAAGTAACTCTTTTTGCTCATTTACCCTAAGTGCCACCCAAAATGCATCTTAGGTATGCTACAGCCTGACAAACATCTGAACATAAGGGTCCTCATTAAGTCCTGAAATTACTTTAAGCATCAGAATGCTGGAATATTTTAAGGAACTACTACTGTATGTGAATCCATTCTCAATAGAGCAGTGTCTTTGCTAAAAGATAATGAATAATACATAAAACACAACTAGTAGTGAAGTACTGCCATTGGCATCTCCACGGCTGTGTAAAAATCTTGTTAATTTGCATGACTAAAAAGCTGGAAGTTTACAATGCCTGACATATGTGCAGTCTACACCAGTGTAGCTCATTGTAACATGTTGTCAGACAAAATAACATGTATGCTCATATATCTGGGCATAATTGTGTGCATATCAGGACCCCTGCAGACGCTGGTAAAATGCTCACAGTCTTAGTAGACATTGTACAGTATTTGCTTAGAGTTTAGGAAAAAAAAACCCTTTATGGGAAACATTATCTTCAGCCTGATAAATGGGACTGATGTGCAATACCCAAAAGGCCTATAGACAAGGATGGCGCTGTTTTATAATCTTATACAACAATGTTCATTTTCATTTACATGGCAGCCTCTATTTTTGCACATGTTCATGATTTTATTAAAAGTTACATCTCCCTAAACCTCCTGAAATCATGCTGTGTATATGAAATGTTTCTTGGCCATACAATATCCTAATGTTCATATGCTATAACAGAATAATGGTGTGGGTGAATTAGATTTCACAACCATAAATTTAATCTCATATGTTCTTCCCTTTGCTGCTAGCTTATGGGGCAGATTTACATGCCCGGTCCCATCACGATCCCACGATGCGTTGTCCGACAAGGATTCGGATCCAGCGTGATTCACTAAGATCGTGCGTCCGAGTTCCTGCATGTGTCACTTCTGCGCCGAGGTCCGCCGTAGTTCACCTGCTTCTTCCTGGTGCAACACATTTCCGAATCCGTTGGGTTGTCCGACGTGCGCCAAAAACCCGGGGCTGTTCATGGCAAAAGAGAAATATGCGGGAAACCCAACGAAAGTGCAGCGTTCGGACCCTCACTAAATGAGCCCCTATATGTTCCCTTTTAAACATGTATGGGATAAGGAAAGAATGTACTCCACAATTTGTGAATTTTTTCCAAAATATGCACACCCTCCCTGTGTGTATATAAAATAGGGTTGGACACGCAGCAGGGCACAGAATGGAGGGAGGACCTTGTGTGTTCAGATGCCATGAAGTATTACCAGAACCCCAGAAGAATAGAAGTTCCCAAAAGTTATTAAAGGAAACCTACCACTTGAAGTGGCAGGTTCAGATGAAATACCGAGCACCAGCTTGGGTGACTGTGCCGGAGCTTAATTTTGTTAGTGTTTTAACCGCTGTATTGCGGTTTAAAACACTTTTTAAACTTTATAGCCGGCGCAGGGAGGTACGCGCACGGCGCTTACCATGCGCGCGACCGTGTGCGCGGCTACATAGGAAGTGAAGGAGAGCGCGCGCATGGTAAGCGCCGAGCGCGGTACCTCCCTGTGCGGCTATAAAGTTTAAAAAAGTGTTTTAAACCGCAATACAGTGGTTAAAACATAACAAAATAAGCTCTGGCACCAGCTCACCCTGAGCTGGTGCCCGGTATTTCCATCAGAAACCTGCCACTTCAAGTGGTAGGTTTCCTTTAAGGGTTTTTTTCTGCTTTTGTGTTACGGTAAATAAAATATTGGGTCAGAAAAAAGAAAATTTACATTTTAAGCAATAAAGCTAAAGGGGTTGCAGGAGAAAAAAACACATTTTTATTTCATTACGTAATTTCCCCATTACATAATTCAGCAGTAGCCCATTTGTGCTCATTAACTGCTGAAACTCATAAGAAGAGTTTATAATTTGTGACATTTACAAGACAAAATAAAAATGTTCACATATCTGGTATTGTAGCATTAAAACCAACCTAGTTACCCATAGCAACAAATCTGAGCTGTCATTTCCCTAAAGGAGTTTAACGAAATGGAAGTTGAGCTCTGAGTGGTTGCCACGGGTAAAAGGGATATTATAACCCTCAGTTTTGATATATCTGCCTCAATGTCTTTATTATGTAAACTACTGTAAAATGACATTGTGTCACTCTGCAGCATAGCAGAGTCATGTCCCCTTAAATTATATGCTGTTTATATCATCATGGTAACAAATGGCCAACAAATATCCCTCAACTTTCAGTTGTCAGTTACTACTAAGTGATGGTGGAGATGGACCTATCAAGGAAGTATGTAAGAGATTTCTATGTCTGATGTGTTATATACTGTATATGTGTTACTGTATGTATATTTATATTCATGCTAATCATTTGGTATATATATATATATATATATATATATATTTATTTATGTATTTCTGGATAACCCTTGTAATGTGTCTGCTCTGTATATGTTGCTATGTAGTCACCTTGTCATTGGTGTCCATCCAAGTGGTGACTGTAATTGCTACGCTGCCTCCATTACAATATGTCTATCAACAGCAGGAATTATCCTCTCTGTGTCTTGTGTGGGGGGATGGCTTTAGGACTATAGGGAAGTTACTCACCTCTAGGGCCCATTTATCTCTACTCAATGAAATAAGGATATGACTGCAGTTTTGGGTAAGGTTTTCTGATCCAAATTGGTAAATAGATAAACTCCCCATAGCATGTACTGTATATACTGCCATAAAAATACCACTGCTTTTTGATGTCCTGCACATAATAAGGAGGTATTGCAGTTCGCTGCAGTGTCTGGTTGGAGGCAGCAATATGTAAAAAAATGTCACTGAGATCAGAAGGAGCAGTCTGCCATAACCTGATGTAGAAGGGGAAACCATTTTACCTTGGTAAAATCAGACAATTCATAATGGAAAATCGTTGGTGGAAGATTTATGAAGGTTTGTAAAACAAGAATTGTCATTATTGCCCTGAGCAACCAATTACAGGAAGCTTTAAAAAACTGCACCTCAGTCTCCGTATATATCCGTGAATGTCGTATGATGAATAAGTTAACCATTGTATTGTAATCATAACTATACAACTGCATTTTAACTGCAACATACAGTACATTTTCAATAATATTGGCAGACTAAGATTTAAAATAAAAACTGTCTTTGTTGCCTGCAGCAGAGGCTTTAATAGCAGGGGCAGGATAGTATAAGATTTGGTAGTTGATTTAAACATAACTCATCCTCCCACTACCCATCACTTCCAGGGGCAGTAAAGGGTAGTGAGAGGATAGGTCTTTAATAGTAGAGCAATGTGATCTACTATAATTGTTAATCTAGTATAGCTTTTAAATCTTGTCTACATGGGGACAGTAGTTCTAAAAATAAATCCTTAGTGTATGGATCCATCTGAATGAGGTTGCTGTGACATGGCAGATGGGCTCACACAACTAAATAAACGTCTGTGCTAACAACCTCGTATTTAAAGCTGTAGTGATACATGAAAATAAAGTTAAGGGAGTGTATGAAATTGCTGAGTGCAGCCTATACCTTTCTTCAACATTCCCCTAGACTTTGAATGTGAGTTGCAATTGGCTACTACTTGTAAATGCGTGGCAACCTACAATACCATGCAGTGTATGTCCAGAGCACTAGCTCCGGCTTTCCATGTGAGGCCTTGCAGCTACCGTAGAAGCCAGAGCAACTGTGACTGGCTGTACTTTGGTGCAAGCAGGAGGAATTGAAAGAGGCTACTGGGGCTTGGAGTTACTATAGCTCCAGCTTCATGGCGCAGCTACTCCACCAGTAGAAAATTTGTATATATCTGAGAATCTGGGGCATTAGACTAGAATACATTGCAGGAACCTGCCACTGGATCTACCTTAGCAGGTAGATATGTGATGGTAGGTTTCCTTTAATGTTGAAACCTTGAAGGCAGAGGTGGGCGGAATGAGAGCTCTTCTAATTTTCTGTTCAGTTGGTGGTTGTAAAGTGGACCAGTGAGTGTGACAGTCAGAGAGAAAGTTACATAGTGGATGAAGAGATTTTATCAAAAATTGGGAGCAGAAAAAAACGAAAGAGAGGGAGGACCCCGATAGTATAAAGAGCAATATAACAACCCTGTTCTAGTAGTCACACCTAGTCTGCTACCTCAAAAAGACTATAAACATATACTAGATTTTGCCCCTCAAAAGAGAAGAAAGGCCAGACTATGAACGCTAGAGATATAATAAAAATGTTTCAAACTTTATTGACATAATTACATCCACAAATAAATGTCATGATTAAATTTGGATAATGACTAAATACAATGACAAACAAATGCGGTTCGATGGTAGTGGCACACATATAGTCATACCCGGACATTAGTTGGAGATATGTAAAGGTTGATTCAAAGACTGGTAAAAAATAGTAAGGATTGATGACAACCAAGCTATAGTGAGCTTGGCAGGAAATAAGCAAGACTGAATCAATTCTATAACAAAGTATAAAGGGCAACTATAATAAAAAGCCAGTCCTTTCCAAAGTATGGTGTCCGGGGATAAAGAGCAATGCATTGCTTCTTTAGTCATAGATGTCCTTAAATTGTAAATTGAAATGTATGAAAAAATAAACTTGATCTTGTTTCCACATTCAGCATTCAGGGACTTCTCTTCTCTCATGGGATAATGTTCACTGAGGTTTTTAGAATTCCATAAATGTTTTAACAGCTTTTTATTTAATTTGTATCTAAATTTGGAGATGGCAGCACTCCCTATAGACCTGCTAGTGAACAGAGTGGAATTTAATAACCTCATCTGACAGTAGTTTGATTGCGATTTGCAGATATTTTCCATGTTTAAAGCAATTTAAACAATGCTGACCTCAATTTGGACTTCATGCATGGAGTGGCACAATAAAAAAAAAACATTCCAGAGCTTAATTTATTCGCTGGCATAGACGTAACAGATGGTAGATAATGGGTTAACGGAATTGAAGTCTTCTTACTCTAATGTATATTTTACATGGAAGCGTAAGAAGGCTGCACATTTACAATTACTGTACTATATACATAGATTTGTCATTAATATGTCTTTTTATAGAGCAGTGTCACATAAAGCAATGTTATAAATGAAGCTAACATTAAATGTTTCACCACATGTGGCAACATTAGCTTCCAGACCTTACTGGTGACACACAATTGTAACTATTACACAACTCAGACCTGTGGGGTACAGCTTAATGTCAAGCTAAAAGCCATCTCCTTATTGGACTCATACTACACCTCACATTCATCAAACTCTGTTAGATGTAAGGAGGTGTACAAGGAGGTATCTGTACAGGACCCAGTAATCAGGGGAGCTTATGTCCCCTTTACAAATGCTGCCTACTGTCTAATAGATTTTACATGGAGGAAGGAAGTGGTAATTTTTACAAGAGGTTGCTCAGCTGAGAGCTGAAATCCCACACATTGCTATTCCATGTGGCCCTCTGTCTGTTGATCCACTATCTATCAGACATCAAAGACCTCAATACACAAGGCTCTTTGTTTTTTCCACTCTTTTTGTATAATCTAAATGTTGCTTCCACCTTTTGAAAAAGACACGGTTAAATTTTGCTGAAAATGTAAAAAAGTAAATGCTCACATTTGGCTGCAGAGAATCATCACTCTGGCATATTTAATATACTCTGTATATCACTGATCCCTCTGGAACGTAAAAAATTAAACAACACTGACCTCAAATGGGCTTTGAGAAGCAAAAGAAAGATTTTAATTGCAGCACTGCAGCACGTATCTAAAGACTTCACCAAGAGACTTAATGGAATATACATTGATTTCCCACAAAATGTCAAACATGTCCAACTTGTTTTGGGAATAACCCTTTCTCCGCCATTTACTTGATATTTTTGCAGATCTGCATATAACAATTTCTAGTACAATATTCCACTGAAGAGTTTTTTAAACAACTAAAAACTTTCCCAGAGATTTTCTATATTAATATTTTCAGAAAAAACAGCTACTAACCTACCTGGAGAGTCCTAAAGAAGGAAAAAGTGGTGACATCACAGCAAACAGTTAAATTAACTTATTTAGTCAATCTGTTTATTTTGATTTGTAGGTTTTCCAAATGTTGAAAACACCCTTGCACTCTATCTATCACTACATTTTCTGTTTTTTTTTAATCAGTAAATATAAGTAGGAATTTTAATTAAAAATGTAAGCAGTCAGCAAGTGTCCTTCAAATAGAATCTTTTTTTTTGTATTTCAATCATTTCAACATTTCAATCATTATTTTAGATAATCATGATTCACTCCACAGTTACAGTAGACACATTGAATACCTATCTCTAATGTTAATCCATTCTTCCTAAAATTAGCTTCTGTATAATACTAAACTATACCAATGAAAATGAAAAACCTCACACATGGCAACTGCCTAGGCACCTGTTATACTATTTATAATGGCCTTCTGACAGCACAAAAATACATCTCTCTTCAGTACAAAGAATACCCTACAAATATAGTTTTTTTTTTCAATTTACTAGATTTTTCTGACTGAGTGCCAGCGAATTCCAGCAGAAAATTCAAGCAGACAATATAGGAATGTCATTTCCAACTCATGCCATGTGAATTTCTGAATAAAGGAAGCCGAGCATTCCTTGCGGGGTCACCTAGGGAGAATTTCAGGTCCCCAACACAGACTCTGGGCTTCTATCAACCACAGGAGGCTCTTTAGACTTGCTCAGGCATAAGAAGAATATTTTAAACTATTCTGTCCAATTATTTCAGCTCAGTGGACGGCACAAATAGCTTATGGCATCAACGAGATTTCCTCTCAATCTTTTATTTATGTACGGCCTCCATTTTCTGAGCTCTGATAAGAATTCTCAGATTTCGAAGAAGGCAGCATCTTACAGAACTGTGCAAGTATTTGGGCACTGAAATTACAGTAAAGCAGATAGTGTAGGTATCGATGAAGAGTTTGTAAACTATGTTTTTCTTGCTTCAGAGCACTTAGCATTGGGAAGAAGCAACTTTTCGTAAACTCTAATTTTTTAAATAGATACCAGAAGAGGTAAGGTGACCGGCACCACCTAAACACAGGCACAGACCACAGTCCAGGTCTGACAGTCACAGCCACACGTTGGAACCAGCAATCAAAGCAGTGCTGCTGCGGGGTGCTCGTCCAAACTTCACAGTAGAAACTATTCCAACATCCATAGAGAAAAGAGACATCGGCACTCACCGGTCACAAGCAGTAGAACTTTATTCAGGAAGTAATCAGGACAGGGGTGATGCACGCCTTGGCAGGCGACGGGCCGTTTCTCGCTGAAAGCGCTTTCTCAAGCCGAGAATTTTTTTAAAACATTTCTGCTGTCTTAATTTTAATATCTATTGTTTTGTGTATATACTAAACATGATTCCTATGCAGAACTATATGTCACCAAAGTTATGGAATACATTGACCTTGTGTAGCCTGAAAATGCATTTCATTTGTTGCTTTGCTAACAAATGAACAGAGTGCACACAGAGAGTGTATGTAGTAACCAAGGAAATATTTTTTTTTTAAATTGCTTATTATTTCCCTCAAATGTATTTATAAAATTATCCAACCCATTAAATACTTAGGGGGCCATTTATCTTATCTCGATTTGTTTTGGCTAGTTTTTTTTTCTTTTTTCCATCTGCTTATTGGTAATTTATCGATCTCACTATAACCTTGTGTTATTTGTTTTTTTTTTCACAAAAATAAAAAAAAATGTTGCACAAATGTCTCAAGTCATTTCTTTCCATTTTCTATGTTTTCCTTAAGTATGGTTGTCTTAAATTTAAGACAATTTGAAATGATAAATGTCATTTGAGACATTTAGCACATGTGGAATAGAAGATAAATGTGTCTTACTGACGATAAACAAATGTCCTGTGGACGTTTCAAATTGTCCCCGAAAAGGCGCAAAAATTGCAATGCACTAAAAAAAATTATTTTTATCCCCATCTCTTCTTCACTTTACCATTTATTGTACAGATTATATGCATCATGCCAAAGCTCATCAGGATATTGAACTGGGCACCTGTGTTCAAACTAAGTCTTAAAGAATACACCACGATTCTTTTATTGATTATTAATACTAAGGATTTATGATCAATATCTAATCAGTAGGGTCCATTGCCAGCCTGTTTGCAGCTCACTCCCATTGATTGGGCTGAGCTGCAACATCAAGCACAGCTGTGCTGGCTTATTAGGGTTTAAAGTGGTTCTGGAAAGCATTGCAGTGCCATGATGTATATGGGTACACATTAATTGGTGTTAGAGACAACATAAATGGACAACAAAACATAGCAGAGGTGCCAGTGTGCTCAATAAAATCCAATTGTCGAACACTGCAAATAGCCATTGTTACGTCTGCATTGAGCTTTGTGGACTTTGCACTAACAAATATTCTATTGTCTTACCCATGTATCTCCAGGTTCTGAATGTTTAGAAAAATATGTATGGTGTAGTATGATTTGTGTGCATGGCCAAATGTTGTTACCTGTGGTGTGTCCTTATCTTCTATTAGTTCTGGTGCTCATGAGAGCAGGATTAGTAAGTAAGATTGGTTAGAGATGCATGTGTGTAATCCAAGCTTAACTGGAGCAAAAAGTAAGATACTCATCTGAAAACAGTTATATGTCCACCTTTGACAATAGTTTTATGTAACATACAAAATATTCATAAAAATAAGCACAATATTCATACATTATTTAGAAACTGAGTCCATATTAATCCATTATGTTTTCATGTTATTGCTAACATATCTATCCAAGCCTAAAAATGTCCTGAATTTTTATATCTTTATTATTGGCCAATGCCGCATGATATTCAGTGTACACAAGTGTATTCCTCTGGCCAAACTCATATTTTTTTTAAGCAAATAACGTACTTACTGAAAAAAACTTCAATATGTTTTTTTAAATCCTAACACACATACTCTTGCTTCCAGTGGTATTGTTCCTTTAAAGCATCTTTGAAGTTTAGCCATCACTTCCTCCCAGTATCTGTGCAACAAATCATGGGTACTAGATCCACATCGACCAAATCAGATCTTTGACATCACACATCCCTCTCATTTTATTTAAGTTTCAGTGTATAATATACTGCATACAACATAAATATTTGAGATATCTTATATGACCTGTTCTTAGTTGTTTTCTTGATCATCCCCAATGCTTCTCTCCATGCTTCCTTCTACAATTCCCCAAGTGCCTTTACCCATCAAACATAGCTCTTCTCCCCATAGTCTGGTATATTATTAGCAAACATTTTATAGATTTTTTGACAGTAAATGTTTTTTTACTTTCCATTAAATTTAATGTATCAAATATTATATATTTTCAAGCCTCAAATCCTTATCCCTCACACATACATACTCTCACATACATGTGCTTCAATTGTGAATAATAAAATCTTTCCCTATTACCCAAATAAACTCTACTCAATTTCCTATACCTATTTTTTTTAAATTTGATGTAGATAATGTATCCCTGTTTTTTCTCTCATTTACAAGATGGTAAATCTGTTTTACACACATGCTTCCATTATCCCCCATATATCATAGTGTGCTAAATATTTCTTATTTCAAATAAAATATAATCATTTTACATTCACAGTCTACTATATTCTGTGTTTGTGACAAAAAAAAAATACATTTTTAAGTCAGGTATCTCCATCCCCCCTTGATCAATAGCAACATCAATTGTACAATCCGCCTCATCTAAGAACAGCAACATATCATCCTCACAGAGAATCAGCCTATCTTCTCTTATACCCCTTACAAACCATTGCATTTCCCTACTAGACCTCAGAAAACACGCTAATGGTTTCAATACTATGGCAAATAAGAGGCGGCACAGGGGACAACCCCTTTGTATAATTGACATGCTGCAGAGGCTCTGCCATTGATACTAATCAGTGCCTTAGCCTGTTTATACAATAACTTAATCCATGCAATTAGGCCTGGTCTTATTCTCTCCAGCACCAACCATATATAGTCCCACTTGACACAGTCAAGAACTTCAACCACATCAAGGGAAACAATCGCCCCTATACCTTTCAGTTCACATAGGACCTGGATGTTCCACCATGCTTTTCTGATTTTCCATGACACAGATTCACCAGCCATAAATCCTGTCTGGTCACTATGGACTATGGATCTCATTATCCGCCTCAATCTCAATTACTTTGGTCAGGACTTTATAGTTTATCTAATACTTATTACTTTTCTTTTGTTATTTCTTTCACAGGTGTAGTTCTTAGGACAGATTTATTAGTTGCCCAGTCTACCAATAACTCTGACCTGAACAATTTCTAAAAGAAATCCAACAAATTCCTTTCTATTTCTATGTGGGGGTGATCCATCTTTCGCCATTTTCTTATCTGATAGAAACCTGAGGGGGTATCCTCTTGATCACTATATCTGTGCAGTGGAGTCTGTTGAGAACATCTCCACTCACAGACTATTGGGCCTTCAATTGCCTCTCTCTGGCTGCATTTTCCACTTACACCTCTTTCAGATGCTCCTGTGCAACTAGCCATGCCCTGTTTTCCTGATCAGTAACGTTGGAAACAAGATAAACAGTTGTTTTCACCAAAACCTTCAAATACTGCCTGTCCTTTCCTCTACTTCATCCAACTGATCACAAATGTTATTGAGGTCCTTTCTAATCAAGGTGACATCTGATTTAATACTACCTATAATATACCTACTACCTATAGATATTTTGATCAGGGCATATTTTTAAAAAGAACAACCTGAGAAAAGAATGCTGCCAAGGTCCTCTGTGACTGACACTACACATGCTAAGAGCCAATAGTGAGTCTGCGACACAAACAATAGTAGCATCTAGAACCTCACAGGTGGCGATCAGCTCCATCTGGCAGCAAACTTCGTTACGTCTTCTCCCACCCAGGACTGTTGAATTTGCTGGCAGATGTCTTCAGCTCCCAGCACCACATCTCCACGCTGTACCAATAGAATACTAGTCAATTACAGAATAACGTAATCTTAATAATAGAGTTCTTAAATCATATACAGCGGCTGTGCCACTCTGTACATCAATCACATCTATATCTTAAAGATATAAGGCTTGGTCATCTGCCGCCTGAGGCGAGATTCTCATTTCACCTCATGGCAAATGAGGTCCTGATGGTGATTCATCTTTCCATTGGATACATTCAAAGCAGGTGCCATAGTCCCCTTTAAGGGACCCTGATTTTTGGTATTTTTAGTTAAAACCTACCACATGTGATTGGGATTGTAGATATTTATCCATTTTTAAATTTTCTTCTATGTTTTCTTTAGGTGATAAGCCTATATCAGAGAGCATATTTTTTCTTTAATCTTTTGGTGCCAGAACTGCTATTTCTTAATAATAAATACTGCAAACTGCAAACCTGTCCGATACCTTAGGCACTCCTTGTGCCACCATGTGGTTCCTCTGTCTGGTATTTCTAGTTGAGAATATCTGCGTAATGAGGTATCTGATGAAGAATTACAACGTCTGTACTTTATATGAGAATAGAGTCATAACATGTTACCGTGCATGAGGTGTGGCTCATATAGTGACTGGTAATTGGTTCATGCTATTATACAAGGCTGCCCCCATGTACACAATGGGTGCCACATGCCATTACACTATTATTAAATTATACAGTATTATAACAATACGACTGACCATACTGTTCCTTTCAAACTTTAGGCTCATTAGTGGCAAATCAACATGAACATTATGGTTAGGTTTTACGATATATCCACACTGATATGTCGATTAGCACGGCTTTCAAATTGTCCGTAGGTAATATCTTTTCCATTGTTAATAGCAGAGCAGCTGTGCAGCTAAACATGGACATTAGCAAGGTAAGTGCTTTTACCTGCAGTCAGTTTGTACGTTAAGGTACTCTGAAATACAGACTATAAATGAGGCAACCTATTTGTCCTATTTACTATATTTACCGTTTAACCTCGGTTCCTTACAACGCCCTTCAAATCTATTCATGTATGTTGTTTTATCCGGAGAACTTCACGCTGTGGCATTTTATTTTGTGATTTTGTTTACAAGTCACATTACGGAGACTAAATTCAAACATCTGCTTAATATTCTTTCTGAAGCGCGTGACATCCAATTAGCAGATTCCGGCAGACATTAAGTTTATTACATGTGGTTGCCGCTCCACAGGTGCCTCTCGTGTAGTCGTTTGTTCGGCAGTTATACAATGTGTTCTTTTCTATATTGCAGACTATCATTTTCTTTATCTGCATTTTAAGCGTGGGGGTTTAACCGTTTGGCTGTCAGGGAGCAGATGATGCTGAAATGATGGAACACTGATAGTGAAATGGATTTTCCTACTCGTTCATATTATTGCAACAAGGTATTTTGCTCTTCTATCTCTAATGTTTTAATTAACCTTGATTGCATCCAAGAGTATTTCTTGGCTTCTCTTATTGATCGCAAGGCGGCTCCTGTTATAGTTAACCTGCTGTATATTACATTTTTTACAATCGTGTTTGTGGTGAAGGAACTATGAAGAATGTAGCTATTAGCAGGCCAGGGAAGACATTAGCTGGATAAAATTGAAAGAAAGCACCTTTGGAACGTCTGTGTGATTTAGGTTGATAAAATGTGTGCAGGAAATGGGTTTTGAAACCCTTAGTTAATAGTTGGATTTTTCTGGTTAGCAAATATGAATAAAATTATAATTTATGATACTTTTAAACAATTTTACTAATGCTAATGTGCAAAATATTTTGAGTATGTATTTTATTCTATTTATTGTTTTGGACATGTTTGCTGCTTCAGGGATTGGCCTAGTGGAAAGGGAAGTAGATTTGAATAAAAGTTAGGGTACATTCACATGCGGTATGCCCGCTGTGTGGGCATACCGCTGTGTGCTGGAAGTGAGGAGGAGGTGACCCCTGCTCCCTCCATAGGAAACAACAGTGCACGACCGCACACTATCTTTTTGCAGTGTACAGCGTGGATCGGTGCCACAAGTGTCTACTGCCGCCGGGCCGCCACTGCCGTCTATAGGGAACGCATATGTGGCCGCAAATTTCCGGCCACATGTACTTCCCCATAACCGGCCGTGTGAATGAGTCCTAATTTGGATCAGGCTTTCAGAATATCAGTGGGCCATGCTATTTTGAAGGGTCACACTCATACTATCCTACTAATATTTTGGACTCCCCAATTCCAAACCCCTAAACAAAGGTTGAAAGGTAAATCTTAGCTATCATTTACATGGTGAATCTTTTGCAGTGGGTTTCGCTCTGCTCAACACTACAATTAATGCCTGAATGTTGGGAGCTCAACCACTGGGACTTTCATCAGTTTTAACGATAGGTTTGTTGATTTCCCATTTCTAGGGGATGAATAACAATCCTTGTACAGTGCATCAGCATTATAGTGAATACTATCTTTCAAGAGACCCCTGGTGGAAAAAACAAAATTTCAAAAAAAGGTAGACAATAGTGAGTATAGTATGATCCTTCAAGATATCCAATCTAGATAATCCCTTTTCAATAAATATGTAAAATTTCCAATATTCTCATTAAAATGAGATACTATATTAATCAGAATAGTAGGTGTGTATTAATATCTGCTGGCAATTATACTGGATGATATAGGTTGGACTTCATGTATATAGGTTGAACCTGATGAGATTGTGTCTTTTTTCATCCTTACTAGCTATTTAATTATGCCAAGTGTAACGTATGTTCCTGGAGTCCTGGTATATACCACACACTTCATTTGTTGTAATGTACACATCAAGCAGCAGCTGTGGAGACTAGTACTCGCACAGTTTCCACAGCTGGGCACAGTAGGGCTGCACTATTTTCTTTCAAGGAGAAATGTCACAGACTTACTTCCCCAGTTTGTTTCTATTTAAAGCAGAGAATCAAGAAAATTAGAGCATTTAGTCCTATCTATTGCTGAGTATGAGTCAGTCATAAAAGTGACATAAATCTAACCCAGAGATGGGACAACAATCTAGGATGACCTACTTCTGTTACCAATGTGATGATCTGAGGCACTCACTATTCACAACCTTTGCTGTGTTGCTAACAGGGTAGCATATAATTCAAAACTTGACTTTAAAAAAAGATGGAAATAGTAGTTACTTTGTGGCCAAATAGTTTCCGAATATTATTGTATCCACATTTCAGTAACAACAACAGTTTAGAAAATTAGACAATTAAACTAGCAGAAATAAAGATACATATCCCCTAACATATACTTATTTCTGCATCTTCTCTCCCCTCTTCTCCCTGCTGCAGTCATCATGGGGCCATGCATCTGCCTGGTTTGCATTCACTCTTATACTGTCATCTGCATCTTAAAGGCACCGATGCCATTGTTTGTTTCTGCCCTTTTGATAGTATCGAGGAACCAGTACCATTCTGGCAGAGAGACCCCTGTAATGGTGCCATGTTGGCGCAGATGTCAGGGTCCACTAGTCAAAAAACTTCTTCTGTCATTGAAGCATATTGCTTCTAATTTGAAAAAACCTAGATTAAAGAACATTATTTAAGAATGTAATAGTCAGTCTGCAGAGCATTGCTCCATTTTCTGCTTGATCTGTTAGTAGCATGGAAGCTTCACAGTATCATCAGGCAGTGTTAATTCAGAAATGAGAGTCATAGCTTGGTACCGCTGTTCATATGTCTTGGTGAGCACAAACCACTGAGTAACACCTGCATATTTACACTTAAAAACACAATATTTAACTCAGTTTGAGATTTTTGTCACATGTGCTACATGCGATATCATATCCAGCTGTTGGTGGATAATGACTGAATGCCATAAGATCCCATTGTATAAGAAGACATTCAGATGATTGGGGATGTGTTGGATAGTTGCATTACTCTGTGAAAGAAAAGAAAATCACCTTTAAATGCCTTTAAATACAAGTCATTATGTTTCCTCTTCTGTGAGGTTGTTTAAAGCCTATTCAGGTGCTCTTTTGTCATAGCTATTTCTGGGGAAACTACGTGACTGTCAATATGACTGCTGGGAACTGTCACTCACATCTGGATGGGAAATTTGATGATAAAGAAGTATTTATGACGTCTTTAATGTAACAAGATGCCTACTATGGCTAGTACTTCATGAAAACTTTGAATTGCATAGATTTTGTGTGTTTTTGGCACGTTCATCCCAATAGGGAAGCATTAAGGTCTTCGTGATCATTAGCCTACCAAAAGTTGTAATACATAAAAAAATCTACCATTTGGCCTATAACAACTGAGGGAATGCTGGGGGAAGACCTAAAAAAATGAAGAGGCACTTCATAAAATCTGGAAAAACAGCTAGGAGCAGTGCGCCCATGACAGGCAGGGCTAAGTGGGAAGAAAATTTTAACGTTGAGTGTGGAGAAGATGGGTGAGCTACAGGTAGTAGACCGGCCTGTGGAAGGGGAGCAGCTGGCCATGGCACAGAGATCCAGACTTCCGCAGCGAGTCCATCGGTGTCTCTGTACGGTGAAGGCCAGAAGAAAGCAAGAGGCGAATCACCAGAGGAGTGAGCAGTAGTGGGTCAGGCTGCAGGGTAGAGGAGAAGTGCAATGCAGAGGGGCCAGATGGAGGCACAATATGATCCAGTGCAGACAGTGGCTGGTGAAGAAGTTTTGCGGAGGAGAAGCAGAGCCGGGGCAGCAAGCGGTCATGCAACTGGGATGATGGAAACTCTAGTTCGCATTATGGCAGGCAGTTAAGGGTTTCATGAAAGGGGGTTAGCTGCCTGATGGCTGGAGGCCAATATCTTTTCGAGTGCTGCAGGATCTAGTAGGGTGTTGGAGTTGGTTTGTAGTTCTGAGTATGAACAAGTGCTATTTACTTTGGCGTTCTCCTGGACATTTTGGGTGGCATTTCGAATTGGGGAGCTGGTTAGTGCTAGCTGGGATAGGCAGGGGGAAGTTTAGATAGATAATGTCTGGCTAGTGTATGGGGTCTCTTTGAATACGTTTTTTGTATTCTCACCATAATACATCAACTTTTTGTTGTTAACATGGGGCTTGTGTTCAGTTCAAAGTTTGGTCTGATGTCCAAAATATTTTTGTGAAATTCAGACAAACCTGTTGAACAAGAATTTTAAACAACCCACTCATCTCTACAGGTGACAGTTTATTAAATAGCTTTGTGTGGAGGCATCAAGGCAGCACCAGGTTGCTCTAGAAATAATCTACGTTGGTAAAATAATCAATAATATTGATGAGGGAGCAGGTGGGAGGCAGCATCATTATAATTATAGTCTAAGGAGATATATGTCAGGTATGGTATAGAATGATTAACTGTAATATGTGCTGCAAATGGGAGGGTGGGAGAACAAAATAGTCTTTGTGGTGCCCCAAAACTTGTGATGATAGCTCTTTACCCAATAGATATTTTGGCCTGATGTACAGGTCCATTGTTAACATATGTAGCCAAGCAAAACATTGTTCCTACTTCACTACACTAATCTCTTTACTAAAGCATATTTTGCTGTTTATCTAGATTTTAAAAGTACCACCACCAGTCTTACTGAATTTGCAAAGGCTTGTTTTATAAGTACAAATGATTGCAAGACACTGAGGTACATCTACTAAGGGTCCGCAACTATTTCCGATTTGAACCGCATTTAAGTGGGGTTTTTGGCGCACACGATCGGATTTTGGCGCAATCGCGTCGACTTGCATGCGACACAAATCGGTGGGCGTGGCTGATGGACAACCCAACTGATTCAGACTGACTAAACGCAGGATTTACAATTCAAATTGTGTCGCAAGACAATGCACTCACATACACCAGGAAGAAGATGGTGAACTCAGCGGGGAAGTGACAGATGCAGGAAAATGTACAAACGATCTTGAAGAATCGCACAGGACTTCATCCTTGTCGGAGAACTCACCTCGGGGATCGCGACAGGACCGGGTAAGTAAATGTGCCCCACTGTTGTTGAATTGCATGGCATCAGGAGATCTCATCAAGGTGAACGTATTACCAACCATCATGTGTACTGGGGTCTCTAAATTGTGGAGCATTGTATCTTTTTGTTTGCTTTTATTCAAACGATCTATGGTGCTTAATTGCACAACCATGAAAGAACAATTTGGAAGCTATTAATACAATTGCACTTCCATATAAATACATAGCATGTGAAATTGTTCTTTAATGAAGATTACATTTTTGCACACATCCAACCTCATTTCCTACAAACAAGTATTCACAACGTGCTATTTTCCCAAAAAAATTACATGCTACAAACAGAAATCCATTTTATTCTAATGCAACTTCAGAACCTCACACCTATCAGAGAAAGGGGATTTAGTCTATAGTTCATTACTCTAAGTTGCTCTGCGGATGCAGAAACTTTTGGGAACAAATAATTACTTCATATACAGCTGCAAGGAGCAGGTCAATTTAAATGAAACACATTTTCCAAGTGACAAAGCAAAATTATTAGGTGCTTGATTAGAAAATCTCTCTGCCTAACACTGCTTTGATATAGAATCTCTCTTTAAAATTCCACATTAGCAGTTATTCTGCATTGTTCCCGAGACTCCACTATGAACAAACAACAGGCTTGCCCTCTTGCATGGCATCCTGCTCTACCACCTGAATTCTTATTAGCTTGAGAAAATGGCGGCATACCATTATGCAGATTTGATTACTAATTTAATTCATTCATCCATTAATTACGCAGGAAATGAGATTGGAGTAGAATATGAAAGTATCAAGCTGCTTGAAAATCAAAGGATTTTATTCTCCGAGTTTTCTTTTCTTCTTGTTTATTTGTGTGGTTACAGTTTAGTTTGGAATTATATCATTTCTTATAAGGTGGAAGATTTCTGCCTTAATGGTCTTAGCCTAGACCCACAATGGGTATAAAGAATACTAATAGTCCCTCTAGATACATGGGGAACCTATACTGAGGTACCAAATGGAACACAATAGTAACATGCAGAAGAGGCTGGACCAGTATAAGGATCAAACACCATACTTTTCTGACCATGATTTGAAGACAAGAAGGTAATAATGCTTTATGAACAATAGATGAATTCATGAGGTCTCCAAAGAAAACAATGCCGACATGCAGAAGAGGCTAGATCAGTATAAGGGTCACAGCAATTTCCGTCGGCTCCATTGAGATGTATGGAGCAGAATTGTAATACGCAACAGACTGCTCCATTACTCTCATGGAGCAACGAAGAGGCCGACTGAGGTTCATGGGACACCATCGGACCTCTTGTTTTCGTGATCTGTGGGGGTCTCATCACTGTGGATCCTGTGGATAGGGCCTAACTTCAATTTGAGGGAAATCCCCTTTAAGTTCAACTCCCACAAAAGAGGGATATAGGCTCCATACGAGTGGGACTCATTCATTCTGAATTGGACATTCTCTTTGTTCCCCTTCAATAAGTGTTCGGTGTCAGCAGGCTTACCACAAGAAAAACAAGGCAATAAATAGTTCTTCACATAATCCTATGAAATTGGAAATGAGAGGGGGCACATGTAAAATAAAATATTATGTGGTTGATCCACTGCCATATACAGTATTTGCAACTGTAGTATTTCTAGATAAATCACTAATAAACTATACATATTCCATTACATCATTGCTATGTTGAAAGTGGCAGCAACTAAACTTCTACATTCATTTCACCAAGGATGTAATGTAATATGTATAGGTGAAAAAGCAGTGATAAAGGTAAAAATGATTTTTCTGTGACAGCTTTTACTCTTTACTCTAATTTTTCCAAAATACATATAATATTGATGGAAAGGTTTAACAGTGAATATTATATTGGACAAAAACCTTTTTTTCACAAATGCTTGGCTATTCCTCCATATGAGATAATTCTTAATAAAAATGTTGTACTTTCATCATGTCCCTTCTGCTGCTTTCTTTTAGAATGGTGCTCTCAGCAACTAGATATTGGCAAATTTTTTGAAATTCGGTTTGACGCGATTCACCGAATTTTTCGAAAGAAATTTGATTAGACCTGGATCAAATCATGATGAATCACGTTAAAAAACAGGTAGTTTCGTTCTGCTGAGAGCCTGTAGGGTGTAGTAGAACATTGTGCCATGCTCAAATATGCATAGGGAGCGTGGTTTGGTCTTCAAACAATGCTTTGTTTTAGTATGACACGCACATGCCAGCCGCCACTTTTAGAATCACTCTTCACTCTTCAATTCCATGGGCACATACAGAAGTCAACTTCACAAAATAAGTGGAGCGGGAACGCAGCCTGGCAAGGTAACATCTGTGCCAGCTCGAAAGGACTGAGCTTAGGGCCAAGATCCTACTATAACATTAAAGAGTGCACTCTTTTACACTGACATCAGATGATTCCATAGATTACAAAACAACCTGTTCTGTTAATCGCGGATACATGTAGAATCCTACCAAAAGAGTGGAGAGGGTGTCGGCAGTAATTTTGCATTGACATCACTGATCATTTTGCACTTCTTTTCATCCATCAGTGTCCGCTTTCAATCAGTCAATAATCCATCATCATTATTGCTAAAGCCAAAAATGTACAGGAGTGGATCCAAAACAGAGATGACCAGTAAATGGAATATTTGCATGTCCGCTGTGTTCTGTATCCGCTTCTGCCTTTGGCTATCAATCCTTAGGCCAGTGATGGAGAACCTTTTAGAGAACGAGTGCCCAAACTACAACCAAAACCCACTTATTTACCCTGATGTGCCAACGTGCCATTTTAAGCAGTAACTTATTGCTGCCTGTTCTTCCACTTCTTTAATTGTAACAGTCGCTAGAGGACACCAATACAGTTGAAAGAAGGAGGGCAAATTCAGACTATAATTGCAGCTTCTCTCCAGGCTCTTTCTGTTTAGAAAGAATGGTGGGTCCAGCATGAAGACCTCCAAAGATAATGCAGTTCTTTCAACACCATCTCACTTTTCAAGCAGTTCCAAACAGCCAATGAAGTGTCGCTGTAAAATAGTGCTGAGCGCAGCATCTCATAAGTTGCCTGGGACTGCAGGAAGATTTAATGGATTTGTTCCTATTCGGTGAACTCTGTCCTGGGCTGATGGCCTGAGTGCCCACAGAAAGGGCTCTGAGTGCCACCTCTGGCACCAGTGCCATAGGTTCGCCATCACTGCTTTAGGCTTTTAATTCCTTCTGACAGATCAAATGAAGGGGAAAACCAAACATAGTGGCAATGTCATAGAGTGGTAGAGGATGAAAACAGCATTATAGAAATCACAGGGTGTTCCAGGGAGACAGCAGTCAGTAGGCAGCAGCATGAGTGAGCCGCAGAGTGGCACATTGACAAATTATTGAGGTGGCAGAAACATGGTAGGGCATAGAGTGGCACAATCATAGAGTGGAGGTGGCGGCCACATGGTAGGCAACAGAGTGGCACAATGACAGAGTGTGGGGTGGCAGCAGCTGAAGGAGTTCAGAAAGTAGCACCATGACAGAGTGTGGAGGTGGCAGCAACCTGGTAGGCCACAGAGTGGCACAATGACAGAGAGTGGAGGTGGCATCAGCAGCATGAGCTCAGTGAGTGACACAATAATGAATTCTTTAGGTGGCAGCAACATGGTACGCCACAGTGTGGCACAATGATGGCGTTTGAAATGAATTTGAAGTTTAAAATAAATTTGAAGATTGAAATGAATTTTCAATTTAAATTTGACTTTGAAGATTATAGGCGCCACATGCATCCTTCATTACAATTTTCATGAAAATATCATGTCTTTGCCAAAAAAGAACTGCAAAGGTGGCACCAGCAGCAGCATGAGGTCACAATGATAAATTCTTTAGCTGGCAGCAACATGAGAGGCCACATTGGGGAACAATGACGAAGTGTGGAGGTGGCATCAACCTGGTAGGCCACAGAGTGGCACAATGAAGAAGTGTGGAGGTGGCAGCAGCATGAGGTCAGAGAGTGGCATGATGACAAATTCTTTAAGTGGCAGCGACATGGTAGGCCACAGAGTGTCACAATGACAGAGTGTGGAGTTGGCAGCAACATGGTAAGCCACAGAGTGTCCCAATGATGGAGTGTGGAGGTGGCGTCAGCAGCAGTAGCAGGAGCCCACAGAGTGTCATAATTACAGATTGTAAAGGTGGTAGCAACATTGAAAGCCACAGAGTGTCACAATGATAGAGTGTGGAGGTGGCATCAGCAGCAGGAGCCCACAGAGAGTCACAATGATAGAGTGTGGAGGTGGCAGCAACATGGAAAGCCACAGAGTGGCACAATCCCTGGTAAAGATGGTGGGAGGAAGATGGAGCAACTGGCAGCAGATGTGTGGCATCAGGCGGGTGGCAGCATCAGAATAGTGGCGGAGACAAGTAGTTAGAATCGAGACTCATTTCTCAACATTTGGAGGAGGCGTCATGGCTGATCTAATCAGATGCATAAGGCATTTGTGCGTTGAAATCCTGGCCGATCCAAGCCTGATTCATCTTGACAAAGGTCAGTCTCTCCACATTACGGGTGGACAAACGACAAATTCTCCTTGGGATAACGATGGGATAGCTGCACTGAACACCTGCTCTCATGCCACACTACAGACCACACAGGACAGCTTTTCTAATGCAAACTCTGCAAGTTGCAGAAACGCATCAAGTTTGGCTACCCAGAAGTCCAGGAGATCCTCTACCTGGGGTGGTAAAGTGCTGTCCAAGTAGACCACCATCTTCTGGTGCAGGGTCTGCTCCTGGTGCAGGGCTGCTGCTGGTGGCGGCTACCTTCCTCACTAGGCAAAGGGAGCTGTTCATTAAGGACTTAAGCTGCTTAAGCCCCCTTTCATCTCCCCACAGCAGCCGTGGCAGTAGTACGTGATTGATGACTGCCAAGAATCCCCAGGTCAGACCTGACTGAGAATGGACAGTGGTGCACATAGGCAGGGGCCAACTGTGTGCACAGTATTTCTCTATAGTAAGCATGTTGTTCCTGCCTCTCAGCAGCTGGAAAAAAGTCAACCATTTTTGACCTGCAGCGAGGGTACAAGTGGGTGGAGAGCCAAAACTCATCCTTATGCCGGATGTTGACTATTTGGATGTCAGTAGTTAGGCAAAGCAGCATGCTGCGGGCCATCTGCGCACGTGACTCTGAGGGACTCGCAGCCTCTATCTCCACTGTATACTGCCACAGCGCTTCTGGGTCATGTGCCTCGTCTTCTACCTCCTCCGAATGCTCCTCCTGCTCCACCTTTCTTGTCACCTGAGAGGAAAAACCACAGATTTTACCACTGATGTGGCCATGAGATGTAGTCACCACTTCTCCAGTGCCCTGACCAGACAAATTTTTTAGCATGAGTTCCAGGACATGAAGCAGGCCTGAGCAAACGGCAGGTGTCACACATGAGCTGCCAGTGGCTGACATCAAAGTTACAAAGGGGGAGTACTCCAGTCCGCTTCCATCATCAAAAAATCATTAATGGCTTTTCTCTGTTCATACAGGCGATCTAACATATGGAAACTGGAATTCCAACGGTGGAAACATTGCATATCAGACTATGTTGGGGGAGGCAGTTCTGCCACTGCAACTCAAGGAGGGTGTGCTTGGCTTTGTAAGAATGGCTGAAGTGCATGCACAGTTTCCTGGCCATTTTTAGAATGTCTCGCAGAAGGGTGGAAGACTTGATGAACCTGTTGACAACCATATTAAACACATGCTCCATACGGGGTGCATGGGCCATCCCTCCGCGGTGCAGCGTGAACACCGTGTTCCCCCCATTGTCTGTCACCATGGTTCCAATTTTCAGTTGTCACATGATGATGATGAATCCCTGGCTTCACCCGGCTTTCAAGTGCAATCGGCTACATCATCATCGATTTGTGTTTCCCTGTCACTGCTATTCTCTTCAACGGTCTCAGTATACACAACCCGACTACTTGCAATTGCAACATAACCTCCAATACCACTCTCCACATCTCTACTTTCCCACCTAATGCACAAAGCAGCAGATGTCCTAAAAGAGTTTGTCCTCGCTGTTTAGTGGCGCTGAGTCCAGACCACCTAGTAGATCTCTGGCTGAGGAAAATGAACAGGACAGAGGCGGGCTGAGGACAGGTGAGTGGCGCTGACCTGTTCCTGGGCCATGCCAATTAAGTGGTGTATCTTACGAACCCACAGACTCTTGGCTGGGGTTGTCAGATGTCATCTGGGAGGAAGTGGATGACCGAGTCAACCAATTGACAACCTTTGGGATGTTTGTCAACACACTGCCGCTAGATGACAATGGCAGTTCTGGCCACACAGTGTCACCCCTGCCTCACTGTGCTGTGACCTGTGCCTGCTCCACCTGACACCTTTCTGTGTGACATATTGTTTAATCAACTATGTTGATTTGACAAGGATCTACTTTATCTACCAGAAAAACTTGAAATTTGGGGTATACAGAAGCAAAAGAACTGACACCCTGGGATATGAGCAGAAATCACTACCGAAACTATGTGGATTTTACACAGATTTCTTCCTATTTACTTCAGCAACCAAAAATAACTGTTATTTGGGGTATACAGATCCCCCAAAATGGATACCCTGAGATTGAAGCAAAAATAACTACAGAAAGTATATGGATTTTACACTGATTTCTTCCTATACACTTAAGCAACAAAAAAGAACTGCTATTTGGGGTAAACAGATCCTCCAACACGGACAACCTGGGATTAAAGCAGAAATCACTACAGAAAGTATGTGAATTTTTCACAGATTTCTTCCTATTTACTTCAGCAACAAAAAAGAACTGCTATTTGGGGTATACAGATCCCCAAATGGACACCCTGGGATTGAAGCAGAACCCACTACAGAAAGGATATGAATTTTACACAGATTTCTTACTATCCACTTCAGCAACAAAATAGAACTGCTATTGGGGCTATACAGATCCCCCAAAACTGACATGGTGGGATAGGAGCAGAAATCACTAAAGAAAGTATGTGAATTTCACACTGATTTCTTCCTATTCACTTCACCAATAAAAAAAGGAACTGCTATTTGGGGTATACAGATCCCCCAAAACGTACACCCCTGGAGCAAAAATCTACTACAGCACAGTACAGTTGTTGAAGCAGCTGGACGTTAGAGGCAGCACATGCAGTGTGAAATGCCGAGATTGAAAATGGCTGCCTGTTTTTATAGGACTGTGTGACATCACATAAGTCTGCTGGTCGCTGATTGGCTTACAGGTCTGCACATGTGATCGAGGGTGTTCCTTTCTCCTTCCCAGAATTCTCTGCCCCATGTAACATCTCTCGCGGGATGGAAGAACATGAAGGCTATGTGTTTCAGTCATTTCCAGTAGAAACTATGTTTAATGACAATCAAATTATAATGAAACTTTAATTCCAAGAAATTGGTTGCAGCAGTTGAAGTTTGCGAAGTTTGTGAAGTCATTCAATGTTTATACTCTATTCAGTAACCATTTACAACAAAAGAAAGGAAAGGAAAAACCCTGGTAGGAAATTCCTTATAACCAAAGGGAGATGACGTGTGTGAGCACAGCCATTAAAACTTTAAAGTCCTGTTCGAGTCAGGTCTTGGGTATCGAACGCGGACCACAACCAGTCACCAGCAGCATTTAAACTACTGTGGAAGTGCCACCAGCACGTAAGTGCTGGCACTCGTCAAAGCCATTTAAATGCCAGGGAACCTGAAAGTTTTTACACGAACCTGAACACTAGAGATGACTTTCTTAATTGTACGGAGAACCAATCTAAAGCCTTATGTTCTTTGTGTGTGAATGTTATGATTCTAATGAATCATTGTTCACTCAGCTAACAATATCACCCAAAGAAATATCTTATACCAGATGGAACTCAAAAATAACTATTTAATATGAGAAAAAAACAATGTCATCTGGGACCTAATACATTTTCTCTAAATAATTTTTTTGTTAAATAAAGAAACAGAAAAACTATAATAATATATATATACTTTAAAAGTAAAGCACTATCCACAGCAGCCAGTAAATGATTGGAAAAAACCTCAAGATTATCAATGCCAATCCTATTCCCACTATACCCTTGTTAGGTTTAGGATATCTTCTGCATTTTGACTATTGTAGTGCAAAAACTCTCAAGATTCTGCAAAGGGACAAGATTACCATGTAAGGAACGAAGTAATTGGAAGAGTTTGGAATCTCCAGGGGCTGCTGTGCATAGCAAAGCTAGACCAAGAATCATCTGTAAGTGTATAGTAAAACGCCAGATACTGGATGAATCTCCAGGCACTGACTACATGCCAATATCAGTCTAGTGTAAATAAAATTGCAGCTACAACTGGACAATTTGCCTTAGTGGCAATCAACAGAAGGACTCCTGTTGGCCTTCATATGACACAGAGACCCTTAAAAGAGCTTTATTGATCATTTTTTACTATTGCACCTTATTTACATCAATAAAGAATAACTGAAGAGAACACTTGGTCAATATATATAATAATATATTTAAAGTGTTTTTTTTAATTTCAGGATAACAAACAAATGCATTATTGATATCATGGACATGTTAAGTCTATAGTACAAAACTCTGCCTGTGTTTTACTGATGTAGCTGTAATGCAGATCAAAATCTGTGTATGGACCAACAAGTACGGTGTGCAAGTGCCATCATGACATCCTAAGGAAAATTCTATGATCTTGGACAAGAGTCAGGAAGTAAGAGTTCTCCTTAAGGAGACTTTGACAATTAAGGTCACCATGTAGGTGTGTGGAGACTTATTGCTATTGTTGCTCCACTGGGGCATTCTGGGAAATATGCAAATATGTTTTGCAGGATGGGACAAGGAAAACAATGGGGGGCCATTTACTAAGGGCCCGATTGCGTTTTCCCGACGTGTTACCCGAATATTTCCGATTTCCCCTGAATTCCCCCGGGATTTTGGCGCACGTGATCGGATTGTGGCGCATCGGCGCTGGCATGCACGCGACGGAAATCGGGGGGCGTGGCCGAACGAAAACCCAACGGATTCGGAAAAAACCGCTGCATTTAAAACAAAAAATATGTCACGGAGCTTGCACTTACCTTCACTCAGCCCGGCTCGGTGTATTCCAGTGCATTCCAGGGAACTTCAGCCCAGCATCGGAGGAACTGCCTTAATAAATAACGGACGGACCCGAATCCATCGCAGAGAACGCGCCGCTGAATCGCGAATGGACCCGGTAAGCAAATCTGCCCCAATGTCTGTTTATGCTACTTTGAAAGAAAGTGTAGGAAACTAGTTCAGCCAAACCAGTTCCCTACGCTGTACTGAAGAGATGCAACCACATTGAAACATTGCTGTTTATAGTTGGGAATCTGTTCCTTCTGAAATAGATACACTGGTTTGGCTTTTATCCCACATCATGTCATAAGGCTTCTATTTTTATTTTTTTTTTTTTTCATTTTTCTAAATTATAACAATGTACAAAATGCAACAGCATCTGCCTCGGGGCAGTATAAGGCACATAAAATTAGGGTTAGCAGTACAAAGAAATCAATATTGCAAAAGTACATCGATCAGTGATACAATAACCAACCCGTATACTGCCTCACAGGAGGAATCCCCAAGGGGAAGAACACTCATTCACTCTCCCATTCACACCTCATACACACAGAGCTATCCCTCCTCCTCTCCAGAAGCAGTCTGAGCGGTCACCCACACCCAGATCAAGGAAAAACGGTCCGGAGCACCTCTAGCAGCGTAAGTGAGTTTGTACATTGGGAGTTCCGCATTGATCAGCGATATCCATTTGGCCAACGTGGGGAGCTTAGGAGGCTTCCAATTTAGCAGGATAACCTTCCTACCATAAAACTTTTGTAGTCGGAACAGAACCCTCTCAAATTTTGCTTGGAGGACATCTCCTACTAGGCCCAGGAGACACACCCGAGAGGAGCAAACACCTGGGAGACCCAGACGCTCATTGATGTAAGAATGAATGCCCTTCCAATAATCCTGAATGGACGGGCATTCCCAAACCATGTGGAAGAAGGTACCCGTATCCACCCCACACCTAGAACACACAGCTGAGAGGAGTCTACGCATCTGACACAGCCGCAAAGGGGTCAAGTACACCTGGTGTAACCACTTAACTTGTATCAACTGGTCTCGGGCACTAATAACTGTTGAGAACCAGTTGTGTGTAATTTCTTTGAGATGATGGTCCTCTAAGTCAGGGATATCTCTTTGCCGCTTTTCTCAGCGGGAGAGGGCTGGGAATCCATCAGTTGTTTATAGAAGGTGGAGGTAGGTTTCTCAAGGTCCTTAGTTCTAGCAATGGCCTCCATGGGACAATGTTCCAACTTTAAATCCCCCCTCCCAAACTGAATCCCCAGTGCATGCCTCAATTGCAAGTATCTGTAGAAGGCTGTTAAGAAGAGCTAAAGTAAATTCTTGGCTGAGGGATGCAAAAGTCCTAATGCACCCATTCTGGTACAACTGAGTCAAATATTTAATCCCCTTGCATGCCCAAAACTCAAAGTCTGGCAGAGATCTCAGTTCGGGGAGGAAGGGGTTACACCACAGGGGAGTAACTTGGAGACAAGGCCCTAGAGTCGTCCCCCGATAATCCACTACTCTGTTCCATACAGTCACAGTTGCTACCATGTTCGATGTATAGTAAGCCCCATGAACCTTTTCTCCCCTTTAAACAAAGTTGGTCAGGGCCTCATACAAGCCCACAAGTGCCGTCTCTAGGACTACAGCTGGGTTGTTGGACTCTGCCTTTATCCACCACATTGCAATTCTCGGTGGGCTAGTCCCCGACAGAAATGGGGTCAGGAGCCTGTCAATGGCTAGGAAATGGGACTTGGGCAGCAGTGCCGGGGCAGCACAATACAGGTAAAGGAGCTTGGGCAGAATGACCATCTTGAAAATATTAACTCTACCCACTAGAGACAGGGGGAGATTTCCCCATGCCTTAAGCTTTGTGGTCACATATTGCATAGTAGGAGTCACATTTAGGGATGTAAATTTGGAAACATCTTTGTGAATGACTATCCCCAAGTAAGTCAAATGGTCAACCACCATAAGATTGGAAGACCGAGAGATCAGATCAAGGTTAAAATCATCCACCATGAGGAGGGAAGATTTGTGCCAGTTGACCCTTAGCCCCGAAAAGCGCCCAAATTCATTCACCACTGCCAGCAATGCACCAAGCGAGGGACCCGGGTCAGCTAGGTAGACCAGTAGATCATATGCGTATAGAGATAACTTTTCAGTGATGCCAGCAATATTCCACCCCTCGATTAATCAGGGCAGACAGGGGCTCCAGCACCAAGGCAAAAAGCAAAGGGGAAAGTGGTCATCCCTGTCTAGTTCCCCTCCCCAGCCAAAAATAATCACATAGGTATCCATTGACCCGCACTTTTGCTCTGGGCCTGTGGTAGAAAAGCAGAGCCACATGACAAACCCAGTCTATCAAGCACCTCCCACATGAAGCTCCATTCAACAGAATCGAAAGCTTTCTCATTATCTAGGGAAGCTATTACCCTCCGTCTGCTATTGTCGTGGGATACCTGGAGATTGGTGAATAGTCTCCTTAAATTTATATCTGTATATTTCCCTGGCATAAAGCCAGACTGGTCTACAGAGACAATTGACAGTATGACCGCGCTCAAGCGTATTGCCAGTACTTTGGCCAGTATCTTTGCGTCTAGACTTATTAAAGATATCGGCCTGTATGAGCTGCATTGATCAGGGGGTTTGCCCAGTTTGTGTATGACCACTATGGTGGCCTCATGGAAGGTATCAGGGAGCTCAGACACTTCCCAAGCATATTTAAAGGTCGCTTGTAACCTTGGGCTAATCTCCTTCACCTGTCTGCCGTACCACTCCGCTGGGCATAAGGCTTCTTGAATGTCATTCTTGATGTTAAAGGGAGCCTACCACCACAAATCTACCTATAAAGGTAGATCGGGTGGTAGGTGGATCAATGGGACGTGAGGATAGCCCTTATAAGGGCCCCAGTGATTTATCTATCTTATTGGTTGTGAGGCGGTGCCGTACCTCTTCCTGGGTTAAACCCTTTCCTCATCTCCTTCCACCATGACCCCTATATTTTTCCCAAGGGGGCCCACACTCTCAGTTTTTAGTTTCTTATCATATAGATACTTGAAAAATAATTTGGGATTATTTTTGCTCTCCCTGGCAATTTTTCTCTCAGTCTCTATTTTTGCGGCCTTTATCTGCTTTTTACAGGATTTATTTTTCTCTTTATAATCCTGTAATGCCTCATCGCTACCTTCACATTTTAGCACCTTAAACGCCTTATCTTTCTCGCTTATTGCTTTCTTTACAAGACTAGTTAGCCACATTGGCTTTTTATTGTTCCTCTTATGCTTTTTCCCATAAGGAATATGTTTCTCACAGGACTTTTTTAGAATATATGAGAAAAAGTTCCATTTGGGGGGGGGGCTTTTGTCTTTAGGAACATCGTCCCAGTCTATACCTTTAAGGTCTTTCCTTAGGTGCTGAAAATTTGCCCTCCTGAAGTTTAGAGTGTTAGTAAAGCATAATACAAAATCAATGATATTATTATGATCACTATTACCCAGGTTCCCCTTAACCTGTAATTTTGATACTCTATCAGGTCTGTTGGTAAGGATAAGGTCCCCCCTCTTGGTGGCTCCAGGACTAGTTGCGACAGGTAATTGTCTTTTGTTGTTGACAAGAACCTGCTACCTTTGAAGGACCTGCAGGTTTCTGCCCCCCAGTCAATATCTGTGTAATTGAAGTCCCCCATGATAAGTACTTCACCATGCTTTGAATCCGCATTTCCTCTGCTGCCTCCATTATATTTGGAGCCTTATAACAAACCCCTAGTAATATTTTATTATTCTTTTTCCCTCCCCTTATCTCCACCCATAGGGACTCCACATTTGCATTTGCGTCATCGATGTCATCTCGCAAGACAGGCTTGAGGCAAGAATTCACACATAAACAAACCCCTCCCCCTTTTTTAATTATACGATCCTTTCTAAAAAGACTATAACCATCTATAGTAACAGCCCAGTCATTGCCATCCTAGAAAATCTATTTGTGTGTATCACTTGCAAACTTCTACAGCCCTGTAAATACAAGAGAAAATAAAAAGTGAAAAGTCTGTGATAAACAACCCCCAATGACTAGTGTCTAAACAGTCTTATAACCAGCATACCACCAAGTAAAATTTGCAGTTATCCATATCATATGTTCAAAATCCTGACAAATTTTCCATAGTTACAGCCATTGTTTATCTGTAGAAACAGAATGTATTGTTTGTAAAATGTTTATTGATTTTCTGAACAACTTGAAAAAAAGAGATTCTTCACTCGGCTGGTGTTATAACTCACAAATATAAGTCATTTACACAGTTATTAGACGGCTTGAAAAAGCAATGGCACAATTTTATTAACCTAATTGAAATCCCATCTCTGGTGATTCCAGGTTGGAAACCAATTACCTAAGTAAATATAAGAACCAAAGTGTGAGACAGAGACAGCTTTTTACCTGCTCCCTGGGAGGGTACAGAACAAATGATTCATATCATATCATTTCACTAGGTAAAATATACGATATACTGTTAATCTTGTCTCCAATGTAGCTTACTTTAGCATACATCCCTCCCACTTTGTAGGTCCAAGATGTATGTAGATTTTCCAGGGTTGCTATTGAACACCTATGAACGTTGAAGTTTACTGCTGGTCACAAGCCTTGTTAGTCTGTATTCAGTTGCTTAGGCATAACTGGTCATCCAACCGAAGACATTTGGGTTGTGGGGGGAATTATCAGTGTTTGGCTGATTTTTTGATGGTTTTCTTTTTACGATTGTTTATTACATGAGTATATACGGTACTTGATAGACATGTGAAAAATAACTAGAATAATAGATAGATTTCAGTTAAATTCAATTAAGTTGTGAAATGTGCAAAATTCTCCATTCAAATGCCATGAATATGTAATGTTAGTTCATGCTTGAGGCGAGTGCATTTAAAATTCTGAGCATTACATTTATCAAATTGGGTTACTTTTTGAGGAAAATAAACAAATCAATTTCTGTGTAAAAAAAAAAGTGTTATCATTTCTTTCATCTACAATGTCCAGAACTGTTAAGACTTGGAATTGTAACGTTCGCCCAAGCAGAATGCAAAATGCTTTCTTTATAAAGTCTCTCATTCTCTGACCTAAACATTCAGAATGTGTAATGAGATTTCTGCATATCTCAGCCAATGAGGACGAGTTATCAGCATTCTGCGCATATCGAGCAGTGAAACCGCATTATTTAATCCAAGCTTTATATACAAGCAGCATGTCTGCTATTCCATCTGCAGGATGTGACTTGTCACTTGTCCACAACTGACATAGAATATGTAATGTGATAACATTTATAATATCATTCTACAGGAAAGTTCCAGGAGACAATTCCTGAAAACTTATATAGAAGAGAAGCAGCTTCATCTAGTCAAGCAGTTTGCTGATGTTAGTGAGGGACATATTTGCTGTGCAGGGTATAGCTCTTGAATGGTATAGTTACTTTAGCTAGACACTGATAGAGGTGATCTCATAGATCTGTGAAGCAGAAGCTGCACTCATTGAAGTGCTGTAACACTGATATCTGGGGAGTCACATCATCACCAATTAAAAATGAAATGATAAAAGTCCTGGAATGCCCCTTTAAACCATTCCATATACAGTATTATATATCACTACTACCTCATGAAATTCATTGCTATGAAATAATTATGTGAGAGACTGAAGGGGTACAAAGACTTAGAAAAAGAACAAATCACTTTCTTTTAAAGAGCTGTTTGTTTTTTAATGTGTGGCACCTGCATTATACAAGGCTTGTTGGGTCATCTATCAAAAACATACATATTGATGAATTATTTCACTTTATAGACATTTCACTTAATTTACGAGTTTCTTGAAAAGCTGCTGGAAGTTTCCAGATAATTAGATTTTTTTTTTCCTTTTTATTTCCATAGTATTTAAATGTACTTGAAATATACCATTCGTCACCAGGTAAAACCTTTCAACAATGGCGCCACCCGTCAGCAACGGCTCCAGAGAATTTAACTCTGATTGATGGCAGGTCAACTAGAATTGGCTGCCAGAATTTCCAATTTTCTTTTGGGAAATTGCTCATTTCTCGAAGTCTATTCCTATTTTTACAAGTGGACAGCAGGCTGAGATTATACATTACTATGTGTCCAACTATAAAATTGTGATGGATGGCTCCACAGCGAGAGAAAGAGTTAAATGCTTAATTTAGCCTTTTTTTCCATAGAAATAAAAATATCAAATGGTAGAAGTTTAATGGATATATTTGTATTCCTACTTGAAGAGTTAACATAGAGAACAGAAAGGCATGCCCAGCAAATAAAACATGACCCAGAGCATGAAAAAATGTGAGTAATGCAATATGTTAATTTTAAAGTGGATGCGTTGCCTAAAGGCAGTAGAGGCAGAGATGGTGTTACTTGTGAGAATAGAGAGTGTATAGATTATAGACATAGGAATGGAACTGAAATAAAAGATTCCATTTGTTATTAGCCATTATGATATATCAATTTAAGGGAGTTATTTTGTCCCTTGGGGGAAAATATTCCCTAGGGATATGTCCTTACTGCCTTTAGGAGGATTAATCAGACTCCAAATATGGATCCCGGTAGGAGACCAAACATGGGCCCCGGGATTAGAGGGGGTGGAGTTTCTCTGTGATCCTCGTTCACAATCCAAGCAAATTACTGTATATGCATGAGCAATCGAGACAAGCTCCTGCTCATCGCCTTTAAGTTGCATTTCAAGACACAAATAAAACACAGTGTGAATGTGGTCTAACAGAATGTTTATTGAAGTCTATGATCGACGGGAGATAAATAGAAGACTTCTGGTTTTACGTATTTTATTTCCATTAGTGGAAGACTAAAATGGAGAGTATAACAGAAATTCAAACCCAGGTGTGAACTTAGCCTTACTACAATGGCAGTGGTTTAGCCACAGCAGACTTTCAGGTCGCTTCTACAGTGATTTGCTGTGACACCATAGTAAAAGGGATTAATACATATCGTATCTACTCTTATTAATCAGCTCTGAAATGGGCAATGCACTGCTTTTACACCCTTACATGAAATAAGAGGAATACATGCTCTGGGCATTATGGTGTTCACTGTATAATAACCCACTATAATGCAATTATTTCAGTTTACATGACCAAGGTTAGTCCAAGAAATGCGGCCAACACATGGTCCTTAGAACTGAAAACTTGTGGTCAACCTTGCCTTAACTGGCATGGTTTTGCTGTTACTTTTGCTGAAATTGTCCCTGATGAGTCTGTGGTTTTGTACAGTGTGTGTAACAACTGTAACAGTTTGGTGCTGCAGTTCAGGTAGCAGACAGGGAGTCCTTACGTTATATTTCACTATGATACAAGGACCCCTGTCCATTGTATGAGATATATAACATTGAAAACTTATTGTAGTTCTCGGCACTCAGCATATTGCTCACTTAGTAATTCCCCCTCTGCCTGATGTAATCTCACTGTAGCAGAGGAAATTTTAGCAGACAATGGGTGGAGTGCGATGCACCGTGTAAGGCCCGTTCCACACTTGCGAGTGTGAGCGATGTGAAATCCGGGAACGCACGGCCCGAACGCTGCCACCGCGGGAGTGAACTCCATGTCAGTTCAATCCACGCGGGTGCAGTGTTCGGGCCGTGCGTTCCTGGCAGCTTGCATGAGAGTGTGATGCGAGTTCATTGCATCACACTCGCAAGTGTGGAACGGGCTTAAGAATATGTGAATCTACAGCACAGAGGGACTCTGGTAACATTTCACAGAGCCATTATTTTTCCTTAGCATAGTTTAAAAAGTTTTTTTTAGAAGGAAGGAGGCTATGAATAACAAATATAAGAAAATTGACTAAGTGCCCCTAGTTTATCCTTGCTTGATTTTTATGGTAGATTGTAAGTTTAAAAAAAAAACTAAACAAAACAATTGATGGTAGATTTTTATTGCTCATGTTTATTATTTTTGTTGTGAGGATGTATAACCTTGGTGTTATGTACCGTGCCATCACCGCAAAAAAAAGAGAGGGCTCTATGGCTGTATGAAAATCATTCCATGATCTTGCAGTTGTGCTACACTACTACTGCCCCTTAGTGGAAATACAAGGCTTATATTAATAGTAACTAGTAATAATCCAATATTCAGTCAAACAAACAAAATTCACAGCTCAAGAAATCTACGTATACTCCCAGGATATGGTAAATATTGAATTCTTTATGGAAATACTATGCACATACAAAAAATAAAAAACATAGGACATGGAAGGCGAGTGTGAGTCGGGATAAACGCCTACGCGTTTCAGATAGAAAAATATCCTTAATCAGCCAAGATTAAGGATAAATTTTCTATCCGAAATGCGTAGGCGTTAATCCTGAATCAACTCGCCTTCCATGTCCTATGTTTTTTATTTTTTGTATGTGCATGGTAGTTTCCAATAAAGAATTCAAATATTTTACCATATCCTGGGAGTGGACGATTTCTCTTGAAGCTGGACTTATTCGTTTGTGTGAAATACTCCATTGAAGCTGATGGGACCCGTGCTCGAGCTATCCACTTGATTACCTGCTGCACCTAGCTGAGCTGACAACGCCCTTTGCTATTTCCAATTTTCAGTCTTTGCAGTTCCTAATAAACACAAAAGTAAATGCTACATAAACAATGACTGATACATAGCAAAAGTTCTGTAAGAACAAAGTCAGATTAGATATTTATGCCAGAGTGAAGTTGTTGTTAGACGTTAATAAATCCCATCCAATTTCTTTATTATCCTCTAGCATCTGAAGCCACCACAAGCATCACAGGGGACAGCACATAGTGCTGCGGGCCAGGAGTTACAATAATTCTGAGAATCTTATAATAGCACCCGTTGTTTGTTATCAGTGAATATTGCATTGGATATTGTATGAGATGCCGCAATAAATTTACTACAGGTGCAGAAAAGCTTTGAAGGAAATAAACAAGATATATGACTTGTACACATGAGAATGTCACTGCGTAGGATTATTCCCAAGCAGAGCCTCAATAAAATTAGGTTCCTTACTCTGCAGCTTTCATGTTTAAATTTTAATTAGCCCTGTTTATCAAATTTTGCACAAAATGAGTTTATGGCGTTAAATCTTCAGTGCTTAAGACGTCCCGGAAGAACAAGAAAATAATGTGAATTTGTGACCCCTGCTGTTTCTTTTGATATCTTTTCCCGATCTGTTATAGATATTATGACATTACATGGTCGGGCCTTACATTAATATTGCTTCTTTCTCACTGCCATCATCTATTATCTAATACATTTTATAGGAGGGTTAATTAATCTTTCTCTCTACTTTTTCCAAGAGCCATTTTCCTACTTACTAGAGGTATTGATTTTGGATGTTTCAAAGCCATGTTTTAGGATCATATATTATCAGCTACTTCACTGAATTGTAGTCTGTACATTGGAAGTAAAGTTGTGTTCAGTCTAAATAAAAGCAATAGTGAGATGCTGTATAATAAGTTAATTCATGCCAGGAGCTAAACGATCTAAAGCTTAGAAAGCAAAAGCTTTGTAGAGAACCAAGGCAGCTTAATAGTTTTTTTTTAACAGAGGCTTTCCCCATCAATCTAGTCTCCCATGCAAAATCTAAACTAGATCTTTCATCTACATCATAGCATTTATAATACTGGTGCCCTCTGATGTGATAAGGGTTCTTCTCATCAGATTCCAGGCTGCAGATTCCAGGCTGCACTTCTTATTGACCCACCCCTGGTATTAAATATGTTATACATATTGTATATTATAAATGATTAACAGTAATTGTAAGTAGATTCCACATATTCCAATTAAATGAAGTTACTATTGCAACTTCCCTTGACTTTCCTTTTGGCTTGATACATCCAGATAGCAGTAAAATTGGATGACAACATTTTCAAATTAACCAATCAGAAATTATTTCAGAGGGATATAGGTTTAAAAAAAAATCTACCATCAAATTCAAGTGTGATAACCCAGGGACACTTACTCATAGATCCAGGCACCGTGACTTTGGTAATCATATTATGTTTGTTATCCATGGCCTCCTTCATTTTAAAATTGTGTTAATGAGCCTGAAGACTTCTGGTGGCATTGACTGTTACAATGAGCAGAACATGACTCACCCAATCCCTTACTCTCTGTGCCAGTTCCTGACCAGTAAATACCAGTCCATAATCTGAGCCATGTGGGCATCCTAGTCACAGTACAACACCCTCCTCTCAGCTCCATGTTTTTCCTCCTCCCCTCCGATGTGTGCTTACACATCATCTCCCAGCTCTGGACATATGCAGTAAGCTAGTGAGTCTACATCCGAACATCAATGACTTACTGCACATGTTCAGAACCAAAAGATGTGTAAGATTTGAACGCAGCCATTTTGCTTTCAGCCGCCATAGTCACAGATTCTTCATGGCAGAACCCTCTTCTATGCTCTCTGTTTCTCCTCTCTGTTAAAGTAATCACTGTATTCAAAGTTGTCACATGGGCGTTCATGGCACAACACCAGACAAACACAGTGATTCCTTGATGCCGAGGTATAGACTCCACTGCTCTCCATTTATTCCCTGAGCCAGGAGATGAAATGTAAAGAAAGGGGAAGAACATGGATCAGAGATGAGGGTTTTGTGTGCATGACCCTGATGCTTGACTGAAATATAGCCAGGAACATTTTCAAAGTTACTTGTCTGTTCGAAGGAGGTTGAGATTATTTTAAGCAAAGTAAAAATACATTATATATAATGTAAGCTGCAGGAAACCATTTTAGGTTTATACGTCAAAAGCTGATGACGTTAGATGATGGTCACCCATTTGAGTTACAAGCAGAAGTGGTAACGTAAGGGATGCAATGGAAAATCAGGGTCTACAAAACTATTTTAGGCTTGGCTGGAAAGCTTCCGTTACATCCGTACTCCACAATTATGCTACATGACAGCAAATGGTTTTCATTTGCTATCCCTTTAATTTCATTGTTTTTCATTACATTATTTCTTTATTTATTTATTTGTTTTTGCTTCACTCATAAGAAACTGCAAATAAGAAGCCCCTTTAAAAGGTCTACTTTATTTTCTGTGATATAATTTTTCTTTTGCATAACTTTTATTCACATAGGAATTCAACATTGCATTTGCTTCTACCTAGAACTAATAGACTATCTAATGAATATGTGGAAAGTCACATATAATTCAATTGTATACAGGTTTATATCTTTTCTCAGAGTGCTTGACTTAACCTTGAACATAATGTAAGTCTGATTAACATTCTTCATTCACGACTCAAGTTGGTTTCCCATTTTCTTTACATCATATCAGTATGTATAGATATATTTGTTCACGTCTTATGGGGGCATGGAAACAAGCATAGAATACAAAGGGCTATTAAGACATGCTGATTTCAAGTATAGTCATTATCAATTGGTATAATTTTCCAACACAAAGATGTGGATTTTAATAATACGTGAATATGAATCATCAACTGACTTGAAAGAATTCAGCCTACAAAACTTGAGCTGAACAGTATGTGTCGGTGATTTCCTTTGTTTGTGACTACTAATGAAATACGACTGTTCAATAGACAAATACTATCCTACTATTCTTAAAGTGTACCAGCACTTCATACACAATTTACACATATTGTTAGTTTTTTTGTGTAAAAATAATATTGCTATGTATGTTATTTACTTTTTATGCTTCGTTAATTCTGTTGTATTTAGTTCTTGTTGGTAGACCAAGTGTGAATAATCACAGAGGTAGCCTATTCCAAAGTTGGAAATCTACTTATTATGCAGATTTTAATCACAAAGAGGGTGGGATTAATCATTATTTTTATGTTATTGCTCATTGTACTAGAGGACCGTAGCTACAAGACTGCATAAGATTTCAGTCTACAATTTAATCTTTATTCCATTGCCCTCTATAGCCATACCTTTTCCATAGGTGTCATTGTACAATGGTTTGTTATTTATGAAATGAGCTGCATTTTTTGACAGCACCATTACTTTTTACATATACAGGCAGTCCCAGGATTACATACAGGATAGGTTCCTTAGAATTGTTTTTAAGTTGAACTTGTATGTAAATTGTAAGAGGTATACAGACAGTACTCGACTTAAGGAGACCCAGCTTACAGATGAGTTCTTGTTTCAGACAGACCTCTAGATGCTAGTAATTTGCTGAACTTTAGCCCCAGGCTGCAATGAACAGCTGTAAGAGTTATAAAAGGTCTCTGTTATGGGCTTTATTGTTGATCCTTGTGCCCATGACAACTCAAAATTAAGAAAATCTAATTATCACGGACCAAAAAATTATACAAAATAGACTTGTTCAATGTAGACATCTCTCATATAACTTTTAGAGTTGATGATTGTAGTACATTAATTACCAGCATCCAGTGGTCAGTCTTTATCAAGGAGTCAGAAGTCAGGGGGTGGAAATTGAAAAAACAAATTGTGATGTTAGGATCACAATTAAGTGTGCACCACCTTAAATGAAATCTACCATTTGTTTCTACACATTATCAACCAAACATATCTTGAGAATGCTGTAGCTATACTGATCCAGAAACATATCTTGTTTAATCCCTGAAGTAGTATTTGAGTGGTTTTGCTGAGAAAACAATTATAAAATTCTGATAATAAAGTTCTCACTCCTTTGGCTGGCTCAGCGCTCCTTCTCATCCTAATTATGCACTGCTTCAGCCTTGTCCTGCCCAACGTAAGCCGAGAATATGTCATCAATGTGTTTTCCCGGACAGGCAGAAGTAATCAATTGCTGAACCATCCCCAAGCTGTTGTCTATTAGTCATCCGTGTGTGTAGGAAGCTCTGTGTGTAATGTGTTTATGTAGGCACCCAGCTTTCCAAAGGTCATGAATTTAATAATTGTTTTTTGAGCAGAACCACTCAGTTTAGGGATTAAACAACATACGTTTCTTGCATCAGTGTTGCTACAGTATTCTCAAGATGTGTTTGGTTTACAATGCATAAAAACAAATGGTAGATTTTCTTTAATGATACTATGTAGCTGTAAGGACAGGAAAAAAAACATTGAACAATTTGCCATGTAACTCACATATGATTCATCACACTCCTCTTTTTATGTGAAAAAAAGCATAATCACTGTATCAAACAACATAAAGTACAAATATAACTACAATATTTATAATGGGTATATGCATGGCACCCCAGTCACCCCACATGTTGTACATCCCGCAGGGCCCAATTAAGTACATAAAACATAGTTCAGAATACTCTCTACGTAAAAGCATTTAGCAAGGAGGACAGAGCCAATGCAGAGTACATTAGTACGAAAGAGCCACACCTACTACTCCCCACCCAACAGGCCCAGTAATGGTCGCACCCTCTACCATGATTGTTACTCTCCTGTATGTTACTTTTTCACAAGGAACCACACCATTTACAAAAGATTTCCATTGGGAGTAGGTGGGTAATGTTGAAACCATCTACCTAATGGCTACCACCTTTCATGCCATAAAAACACTTCAAGGAGAAAGATCAATGTGTTGTGTAGCCAAAGCTCCTCATTCAGTACTCCAATCAGACATTTTGCAAAGGCACATTCTATTGGGGACCCTACTATATCATATGAAGTTGTGGTAACCTCTTCCCAGAAGGTCTGAAGATAAAGACCGGTCCAAATCATGTGCCAGAAGGAGTTAGGGGAGAAATTACATCTATGACATTTATTCATGAAATTCAACCCATTTTATGGAGACTTATCAGTGTAAGGTAACTCTGGTGGGTAATGTAAAGTTGTATAAACTAATTATTCACTAATGGTGATACGGGGCAGTGTGACATGTGCAACTTGGTGAACTCCTCCATGCCTAATGCTGGGATCAGAACCTTTCAATCCTCTTGGGATTTAAGGCGAGAGAGTTAACTTTGGCTTGGATAAGATAAGAATATATAGTAGAGATGAGTCCCCCCCCGTTGGACTCTGTGAACAGACTACGTCTATCAAGGGGCATTAGGAGAATACAGGAGTATGTCCTGAGGGGAATTGAGTCTTGAAAGCATGCCGTAACTGAAAAAATGTGTACTTGTGATGCTTGGGGGTTTAACATTTTTCAACCAGTTGCTCAAAAGATAGATATGTCTGACCATCGAGCACATCCTGAACCCGAGACACTCCCTGGGTTTTCCAGAAATAGGGGTATAGTAAATCTCTAGTGGAGTTTCAGTATATCTAGCAATTCAGATAGCCTTCTGCCAAACACCTCCAACTGCTCTGTAAATAGGCAATAGCTTGGTACCTGTCCAAGTTGGGGAATGGAGAAGATGCCAAAGCCATTGGGAGCCTAGGTCTGTGGCTAGATGTTCTTCAGGGGCAACAAGCTCCTCATTAACCACCCATGTTCCTAAATGTTTAATCTGCCCCGCCAAGTAGTACAAATACATGTCTGGTAGAGCCATCCTGGCTAATGGTTTGGGTCACTGCAGTTTCACTAATTGTAGCATCGTGAGCCCCAGATAAAATTGAATCATCAGAGAATCCAGTGACATTAAAAATAGCTTTTGTCAGGCTTCAGGGATAGTGGGCCCACTTAACCACCGCAGACGATGACGTAAGCCGAAACCTGGGACCAGAATCTAGGTATCTAAGTTTTCACCAGAGCCCAACACAAAGTTGGTTTGCGTGGTACCACCAGGTTGTTCCACAGGGGCGACTTTGTACGGTCAAGGCGACTTTGTGGCAGCCAAGGCAAGTTACATTGATGTTTAGGAGAATCGTAGTCGGGGACAGGAGGTCAGGAGGGTCAAGGAAAGCAGCAGAGAAGCGTAGTCAGGAACGGAACCGGGATCACAACAGGTTACAAAAAGCTTTCTCTAAGCAACAAGGCACAAAGATCCATCAGAGTGTACAGGGAGAGGCTTATTTATATAGAATTATGGTAAATGTGTAGCGGCAATTAGTAATGCGCAGGCCCTTTAAATTATCGAAAGCCTGCGCGCAGGCCCTTGGAGATGGGGCGCGCACACGGCCAGAGAATCGGGAACAGGAGCAGAAACAGCTTTTATTGATATAAAATAAGATGGAGTATAGATTCTCCAAAAATCTTATTGTCACACTTGTTTGCCACTAAAAATAATAATGGTCCACACTGTAGGTTCTGTTCATATTTTGAACAAGGATATGAACTGAGGAGGGGTCCCCTTTAAGTTTTATGTACCTCCTCTGCTATCGAATCCCAGAATGTGTGAGACTGCCGATTTAACTGCAAAAATGATGCATTGTATAGCAAGTAGATGTTTTAACAGGAGATTACGACCACTCTATGTAGCAAACCCAGATTATAGTTATTATATTGTTAACCATGAGAAGTCTCTCATTGGAGTTAAACAAATCAATTTTATATGTTTAATAATAAAGGTAGGTACACCAGAAACATAAAATGTAGCAAACCTTGAAGATGAGTACACTAGGAAACAACGACATGTCATTCATAACGGAATGAGTCTCTCAATTTATAGAACGCACCCAAAGTTAAAAGTGTCATTCAATGGGGATAACTTCAATGTATATAGTTGGTATATCCATTGGCTTTCTGCCTCCAGGAGTAAGGAATCCAGGTCACCAGTTGATGCCCCATCCTTTCAGATATCTGATTTTCAAATATATATATTTTTTAAACATTTAGCTATTGGAGTTGGTGTGAAGGGCTTATATTCTCATATTGCTTCTGCCTCCATCTTGTTATAATTTTGTATGCTGTTAATTTGTTCCTGTATCTCAACTCTCGTAATGTTTTTCCAACATATAGGAGATCACATGAACATTTCAAAACATAGATGACACCACTAGTTGTACACATGATGTGTTCTTTAATAGGGTTTAAGTTACCCATAGAGTCTTCGAAAACGTTTTCTTCTGAAGAGTTTTACAGACTGTACACATGGATAAAAGCCTGGATATAATGTTATTTTCCTTTCTGCATGCGACCCTTAACCAGAATAGTCAGGCCCTTTCTATATCCGCTGGATGCTCTGCCACTTACATGTTGTTTTGTGTCTTGATTTAGTTGTAGGACAATCCTATGTCTATCCAATATTTTATTCATTTCTGGCCATCTTTAATGAAAGTTGTGATGAACTGGACTTGTTTATCCTATTTCTTTGGTTTTACCATCAGAAGATTTCTCTGTTAGTGCATAAGGCTACTTTAATTTGTCTGCTCATGTAGTGTCGGCACAAAGTCTTGCTTTCAATATCTGTGCTCCACATTTAAATGTTTCCAAAGTGGAGCAATTCCTTCGCAATCTGAGGAACTCTCCCTTTGGAATAACATTAATAATTCTATGTTATAGTTTTACCACCTGGTTGGTAGCGTACATAGTCTCAAAACCTGGAGACTGAGCATCAGTATATTAATCTATTAGCACTATGAGAAATAGACTTACTGATATCCCTCATATCTATTTGTCTCTGAGTATCACACACTAAGGGATTCGAAGAGGTGGGGCATATAACTTAAGGAGATCCCTCCTCATATCCTTGTTCATAATTTGTACAGGACCTACAGTGTGGACCATTATTGTGTGGATTATTTTTAGTGTCAAACACATGAAATGATTACAATTTTTTGGGAGAATCTATACTCCATCTACAGTATTTTTCGGAATATTAGGCGCACCGGAGTATAAGGCGCACCATCAATAAATGCCTGCTAAAATGTCTAGGTTCATATATAAGGACTATAAGGCGCACCTGACTATAAAGATGAATGACCAGCAGGTGGCAGACCTGTGCACAGTTCAAGGCAGATGTTGTCTGTAAGTAAGGTTCGTATAAAAGGCGCACTGGACTATAAGGCGCACATTTGATTTCTGAGAAAATCAAAGGATTTTTTGTGCGCCTTATAGGCCAAAAAATACGGTAATTTTATATAAATAAAAGCTATGTTTCAATATAAACCAACTCCCTATTTTAATCCTTTTCTTTTTTCCTGTCCTTATATTTACTTAGTACTGCTTGTAATATTAGAACAACAGATTAAAAATAATTTGATGCATGAACAAAATAAATTGTGCATTTTGAGTTTCTTTATATTCAGACTATTTTTCTATTTTTGTAAATCAAGGTTTGCTTATTGTAATCCGAGCTGTAATCTTTATTGGTATTGTTTTGAGGAAAGATAAACAGCATTTCTGGCTTTTAGTATTTTGTTAGGTTTTTTTGTTACACCATATGTGATAAATAATATCAGAGTGATGGAAGTTTCAATAACAAACAGGTTTATCTTTTTTATTGTAGTTTTTTAAATTACAAGTGGGACATTATGACTAGAGATGGGCGAATCGATTCTAACGAATCGGAATTCGGTTAGAATAACAGGAAAACTTCGATTCGTCACGAATCCGAAGTTTACAGTGATTTGTGGGAATAAAGGTTTTTTTTTTCCTCCTTTATTATCAAAATGGGCACGAGCACAATGTAATACATGTGGCAGAGAACTCTGGGAAGGAGAAAGGAACACCCACGATCACATGTGCAGACCTGTAAACCGATCAGCGACTGGCAGACTTATGTGATGTCAAACAGCCCTAAAAAAACAGGCAGCCATTTCCAATCTCGGCATTTCTCACTGCATGCGCTGCCTGTAGCATCCAGCTGCTTCTACTGTAGTTCTTTTTGTTGCTGAAGTGAACAGAAAGTAATCTGTGTAAAATCCACATAGTTTCTGGAGTGATTTCTGCTCCTATCCCAGGGTGTTCATTTTTGGGGGTCTGTATACCCAAATAGCAGTTCGTTTTTGTTGCTTAGGTGAATAGGAAGAAATATGTGTAAAATCTGCATAGTTTCTGGAGTGATTTCTGCTCCCACCCCAGGGTGTCCGTTTTGGGGATCTGTATACCTCAAATAGCAGTTCTTTTTTGTTGCTTAAGTGAATAGGAAGAATTATGTGTCAAATCCACATACTTCCTGTAATGATTTCTGCTCCAATCCAAAGGTGTTCATTTTGGGGTATCTCTATACCCCAAATAGCAGTTCTATTTTGTTAATGAAGTGAATAGTAAGAAATCTGTGTAAAATCCACATACTTTCTGTAGTGATTTCTGCTTAAATCCCAGGGTGTCCATTTTGGGGATCTGTATAGCCCAAATAGCAGTTCTATTTTGTTGCAGAAGTAAATAGGAAGAAATCTGTGTAAAATCCACATAATTTCTGGAGTGATTTCTGCTCCCACCCCAGGGTGTCTATTTTGGGGGAACTGTATACCCCAAATAGTAGTTCTATTCTGTTGTTGAAGTGCATAGGAAGAAATCTGTGTAAAATCCACATACTTTCTGTAGTGATTTCTGCTTCAATCCCAGGGTGTCTGTTTTGTTCGATCTGTATACCCCAAATAGCAGTTCTATTTTGTTGCTGTAGTAATTTCTGCTCCAATCCTAAGGTATCCATTTTGGTGGATCTATATACACCAAATAGCAGTTCTTTTTTGTTTCTGAAGTGAATAGGAAGAATTCTGTGTAAAATCCACATACTTTCTGTAGGGATTTTTGCTCTTATCCCAGGGTGTCAGTTCTTGTGCTTCTGTATACCCCAAATTTCAAGTTTTTCTGGTAGATAAAGTAGATTTACGTGTCAAATCAATATAGTTGATTAACCAATATGTCACACAGAGAGGTGTCAGGTGGAGAAGGCACAGGTCGCAGCACAGTAAGAGGATGTCGTGGCAGGGGTGACTCTGTGAGGCCAGAACTGTTGTTGTCATCTAGTCATCTTGTTGATAAACAACCCAAAGGTTGTCAATTGGTTGACTCAGTCATCTACTTCCTCCTAGATGACATCTGACAACCCCAGCCAAGAGTCCCTGGGTTCGTCAGATACATCATTTAGATGGCATGGCCCAGGAGCAGGTCATCGGCGCTCACGTGTCCTCAACCAGCCTCTCTCCTGTTCATTTCCCTCAGCCAGAGATCTACTAGGTGGTTTGGGCTCAGCACCACTATACAGCGAGGACTAACTCCTCGAGGACAGTCAGCAGCTGCTTGGCAGTGAAGAGGTGGGGCAGACATCCATAGCTTTGTGCAGTAGGCGGGAAAGTAGAGATGTGGAGAGTGGTATGGGAGGTTATGTTGCAGTTGCAAATAGTCACAGTTGCATACTGACACAGGTGAGGAGAATAGCAGTGACAGGGAAAAACAAATCGATGTTGATGTAGCCAATCGCACTTGGGAGCCAGGTAAAGCCAGGGATTCATCAACATCATCACAAGAAGAGGTTGTCAGCTTGCAAGTCAGACAGCGAAGCAGGAGGCAAGTCACTACTGTACCAGTGAGTCAGCAGGGTAGCAGCAGTATGAGGATGTCAGCCAGTCAGGCACGGGGTACAAACACCGCTTCGCAGGTCCAAGTCAGCAGTGGCACAGGGGCTCAGCAAGTCAGTGGCGTTAGTAGTCCCTCAGTGCATAGTGTTGGCAGCAAAACAACCACCTCGGCGGTGTGGCAGTTTTTTGTTAAGACACCAGTGGAGCTGAGCGTGTGTATATGTAGAATCTGCGGACAGAAAGAGAAGCGTGGCCACGGAGCTAATGTTGGCACCACGGCCCTGTGTCAACATATACAACGTCATCATCCAATGGCCTGGGAGAAATGTGGTACAGGTGTGGAGGTCCATTTCAGCCAGTCAAGGCTCCAACACCCCTGCCGAAGGGAGCTGTTTGTCTTTGACATCATCTCCCGTCGTTGCACAAGACGATTACAAAGAGACAACTGTATGCGTCCAGCCATCCTAAGGTGCAGAAGCTGACCGTGCTCCTGTCCAAGTTGTTGGTACTGCAGTCCCTCCCTTTCTAAGTTGTGGACTCTGCACCCGTTAGAGAACTAATAGCTTGTGCCAAACCGAGGTGGAGAGTTCCAAGCAGAATTTTTTTTTTCTGAAAAGGCAGTGCCATCCCTTCACAAATATGTGGAACAGAAGGTGGGTCAGTCCTTGAGCTTATCGGTTCCTTCCAAGGTGCACGGCAGCGCGGACGTGTGGAGCTGTTACTACAGTCAGGGCAAGTACATTTACTTTACGGCCCATTGTATGAATTTTCTTCCCACCCAGCCACATCAACAACTTGAACAAGATAAAGTGCTTTCTCGTTCATGTTGTCAAACTACTGCTATTGCTGCTTCATCCTACCACATGTGTAGATCACAGCTGTGTCATGCAGTTCTACACCTGGTTTGCTTGGGCGAACAAAGTCACACAGGGGAGGAACTGCTCACGTCATGCAACAAAAAATCAATGTGTGGCTTTCTCTGCGACAACTGAAAATCAGAACCAGGGTGATAGACAATGGGAGGTACATGGTGTCCGCGCTGCACCGAGGAGGGATGGCCCATGCGTCTTGCATGGCACACATGTTCAATCTGGTTGCCAACAGATTCCTCAAGTCTTCCACCCATTTGCAAGACATTCTAAAATTTTGCAGGAAACTGTGAATGTACTTCAGCCATTCTTATAAAGCCAAGCACACCTTCCTCGAGTTGCAGTGGCAGAACAGCTTCCCCTAACATAGTCTGATATGCAATTCCAGCCTCCATATGTTAGACCACCTGTATGAACAGAGAAATGCTAATAATGATTTTTTGATGATGCAAGCAGACCCGAGTACTCCCCTGTGTTACTTTGATGTCAACCACTGGCAGCTCATGCGTGACACCTGCCTTTTGCTCAGGCCCTTTAAAGAGGCCAAGATATTTCTCATTCGCCAGGAATGCGGGATGAAACACATCATTCCACTGCTTCATGTCCATACTGCAAAATCTGTCTGGTCAGAGCACTGGAGAAGTGGCGACTACGTCTCATGGCCACATGAGTCCAGTGGGAGCTGAACTGGAGGAGGAGGAGGAGGACATTGGAGCACAAGCAGATCTCCTACACAAACTTATTTAGACCTCCCTCTTATATACCTATATAGATACAAATAAAGAAAAGACAGATGTAAAGGGAGTTTAGTCTTCATTTAGTAAATGATAGGACTATTAAAAACATTTAAAAACCCAAAACATGGGCTTACACACTAAACAAAATCCCCCCAGAAGGTATACAAATTCAAATTTGCAGAATTGAGCATATATATAGAGAATGTAGGCACATAAGTCATGCAAATGTATAGCGGGTATACAGGAAATACAATAGATAAGTCAAAGATAATGGGCAAATTCTATACCTGTGTCTTATTACTACTAAATGTCTACTTACTTTTCTATTTTCTGATTGCTTCTTGGCCATCATTATGATATTGCTTGTTTTGCGTCTACTTAATGTCATTTGTCATATGATTTATCTTATGTAATAGTCATGCAAGTCTCACATTATTTCTATCCTTCCCAGGTCAGATCTAAATTGACGAAGGTCAGGATGACCGAAATGTCGTAATTTTGATCTATTTCTTGTAAAAAATCCTCACTGATTTGTTACTTTATGGTGAAGGCTTTATCATGTGAAAAATTTGTTGAAAAATAAAAAAAGAGAAATAAGAATATAGAACATGTGTGCCATGTTTTCCAATTGGAGCACAAGCAGAATCTGGTGAATTCAACGGTTTTTCCACTCAGGTGACAAGAGAGGAGGAGCAGGAGCATCCGTAGGAGGTAGAAGATGAGGCAGATGACCCAGAAGCACTGTTGCAATATACAGTGGAGACGGAGGCCAGGAGTCCCTCAGAGTCACTTGCTCAGATGGCCCGCAGCATGCTGGGATGAGTTTTGGCTCTCCACCCTCTTGGACCCTCGCTACCGGTCAAAAATGGGTGAATTTTTTCCAGCTGCCAAGAGGAAGGAATGACTGGCGTAGTATGGAGAAATACTGAAAAGACAGTTGGTTGCTGCCTTTGTGCGCCATTGTTCATCCTTTGTCAGGTCTGACCGGGGGATTCCTGCCAGTGATCGCTCACGTACTACTGCCACAGCTGGTGTGGGGAGATGGGGGGTAGGAGCTGCAGCAGTTCCATCAGCAGCAGCTTAAGTCTGGAGTCCTTAATGAGCAACTTACTTCACCTGCCTAGTGAGGAGAGTAGCCACCACCAGCATCAACAAAAGGACATGGAGCAGACTGTGCACCAGCAAGTGGTGGCCTACTTGGACAGCACGTTAACACCCCAGGTAGAGGATCCCCTGGACTACTGGGCAGCCAAACTTGATGCATTGCCGCAACTTGCAGAGTTTGCAGTAGAGAAGCTGTCCTGCCCGGCCAGTAGTGTGGCATCAGAGCAGGTGTTCAGTGCGGCAGGAGCCATCGTTACCTCAAGAAGAACCCCCTTGTCCACCCGTGATGGCTTCCGCCACTATTCTGATGCTGCCACCCGCCTGATGCTACACATCTGCTGCCAGTTGCTCCATTTGCCTCCCACCATCTTTACCAGGGATTGGAATTGTCTGCCGCCTCCACAATCTGTCATTGTGCCACTCTGTGGCCTACCATGTTACCACCACCTCCACACTCTATCATTGTGCCACACTGTGGGCTCCTGCTGGAACAACCACCACATTCTATCATTGCGCCACTCTGTGGCCTACAATGATACTGCCACCTAAAGAATTTGTCATCGTGCTACTCTCTGACCTCATGCTGCTGCTGCCATCTCCATACTTTGACATTATGCCACTCTGTAGCCTACCAGGTAGCTGCCACCTCCACACTTTGTCATTTTGCCACATTGTCACCTCCCATGTTGCTGCCAGCTAAAGAATTTAACATTGTGCCTCTCTCTGACCTTATGCTGCTGCTGGTGCCACTTTTGCAGTTTTATTTTGGCAAAGACATGATCTTTTCAGGAAAATTGTAATGTATGATGCATGTGGCATCTCTAATCTTCATATTAAAATTGAAAATTTCAACTTCAAATTCATTTCAAACTTCATCATTGTGCCACAATATTGCCTCCCAAGTTGATGCCAGCTAAAGAATTTATTAGCTGCTGGTGCCACCTTTGTGGTTCTTTTTTGGCAAAGACAATGAAGAATGCATGTGGTATCTGTAATCTTCAAATTTAAATTGAAAATTTCAACTTCAAATTCATTTCATACTTCGAATTTGTTTCAAACTTCAAATTCATTTTAAACTTCAAATTCATTTCAAAGTCATTTTGCCACATTGTGGCCTACCATGTTACTGCCACCTAAAGAATTTGTTATAGTGCCACTCTCTGACCTCATGCTGCTGCCGCCACCTCTGGTTCTCTGTTATTGTGCCTCTCTGTGGCTGCTGCCAACTCCACACTGTAATTCTGCCACTCTGTGGCCTACCATGTCGCTGACACCTCCATACTCTGTTGTTGTGCCACTCTGTGACATGCCAGGTTGCTGCCACCTTCAAACTTCGTCATTGTGCCACAATGTGGCCTCCCATGTTGCTGCAAGCTAAAGAATTTATCATTGTGCCACTCTCTGACCTTATACTGCTGCTGGTGCCAACTTTGAATTTCTTTTTTGGAAAAGACATCATATTTTCAGGAAAATTGTAATGAAGGATGCATGTGGCGTCTGTAATCTTCAAATTGAAATTGAAATTGAAAATTTCAACTTCAAATGAATTTCAGTCTTTGAATTTATTTTAAACTTCAAATTAATTTCAAACTTCGAATTTGTTTCAAATTCATTTCAAACTTCAAATTCATTTCAAACATCGTCATTGTGCCATTGTGTGGCCTGCCATGTTACTGCCACCTAAAGAATTTTTCATCGTGCCACTTTCTGACCTCATGCTGCTGACGCCACTTTCACGCTCTGTCATTGTGCCACTTTCTGACCTCCTGCTGCTGCTGTCACCTCCACACACTGTCATTCTGCCACTCTGTGGCCTACAATTTCGCCACCACCTCCATACTGTCATTGTACCACTTTGTGGCCTACCAGGTTGCTGCTGCCAAATCCACACTCTGTCATTCTGCCACTCTGTGCCCTCTTGCAGCTGCAGCTGCTGCTACTGCCGTCACCTCCACACTCTGTCATTCTGCCTCTCTGTGGTTTTCCATGTTGCTGCCACCTCCACACTCTGTCATTGTGCCACTCTGTTGCCTACCATGTTTCCGTCACCTCCATAATTCCTCATTGTGCCACTCTGCAGCCTACTCATGCTGCTGCCAACTGACCACTGTCTCCCTGGAACACCCTGTGATTTACATAATGCTGTTTTCACCCTCCACCACTCCATGACATTGCCACTATGTTTGGTTTTACCCTTCGTTTCATGAAAAGCCTCAGGATTGATAGCCAAAAGCAGGAGTGGATACAGAAGACAGAGGACATGCAAATATCCCATGTATTGGTCATCTCTGTTTTGGATCCACTCCTTTTTTTTTTTGGCTTTAGCAATACTGATGATGAATTATTGACCGTTTGAAAGTGGACAATGGCGGATGAAAAGAAGGGCAAAATGGTCAGTGACGTCAATGCAAAATTACTGCAGACACCCTCTCCACTCTTTTGTGGGGTTTCTACATGTATCCACATTTAACCCCTACGGGACACAGCATCTTTTGGCCTAAAGGACGCAGACCCATTTTTCAAATCTGCCCTGTGTCACTATAAGTGGTTATAGCGTGGGAACGCTATGAGAAATCCAGGGGATTTTGAGATTGTTTTCTCGTGACACATTGTACTTCAAATTAGTTTAAAAATTTGGATGAAATCTTTTGCGTTTAGTTATGAAAAAAAACAAAATTTGGCAAAAAATTGGAAAAATTCTATATTTTCAACGTTCTAAATTCTCTACTTTTGATGCAGATAGTCATAGCACCCAAATAAATTCATAACTTACATTTCCCAAATGTCTGCTTTATGTTGGCATGGTTTTTTAAGATTCCACATATTTTACTAGAATGTTCTGAGGCTCAGAATTTAGGTATCATTTTTCACATTTTTTGTAAAATCACCAAAACCTGTATTTAGATGGACCTGCTCAACTTCTAATTGACACTGAGAGGCCTAAATAATAGCTAGACTCATAAATTACCCCATTGTGGAAACTACACCCCTCAACGTATGAAAAACCACTTTTAAGAAGTTTGTTAACCCTTTAGGTGTTTTATAGGGGTTAAAACAAAACGGAGGTGCAGTCTGAAAATTGTAATATTTTTTCACAATACACTCATTTTGGGTGGAAAATTAAACATTTACAATGGATTAAATTAAAAAAGGCTCCACAAAGTTTGATACCCAATTTCTCCCGAGTACACCGATACCCTATATGTGGTGGTAACCTGCTGTATGGGCGCACGGCTGGGCATAGGAGGGAAGGAGGCGCCATCCAGATCCGATTTGCTATGTCACATTGTACAGGCTATAATTTTTTTCTTTTTTTATTGAGGACCTATAGGGGCTTATTTCTTTTGCCACATGAGATGCACTTTTCTGGTACATAATTTTGGGGCATCTATAGCTAATTGGTGAGATTTAATTAAAGCTTTGTTGGTGGAGGAAATGAAAATCGTCAATTTTTAGGAACATTTTTATGTGTTTTTTTTTTGGCCGTTAACCATACCATAAAAATAGTATATTATTTTTATTCTATGGGTCGCCACGATTACAAAAATACTTCATTTATATATATTTTTTATTTTTTCCCATTTTTACTGAATAAAAAGTAATTTGGCAAAATTGTTGTTAATTTTAGCATCACCGTCTTTCATATGCATACATAATGCTGTTTTCACCCTCCACCACTCCATGACATTGCCACTATGCTTGGTTTTACCCTTCGTTTCATGAAAAGCCTCAGTATTGATAGCCAAAAGCAGGAGTGGATACAGAACACAGAGGACATGCAAATATCCCATGTATTGGTCATCTCTGTTTTGGATCCACTCCTTTTTTTTTGGCTTTAGCAATACTGAAGATGAATTATTGACCGTTTGAAAGCGGACACTGGCGGATGAAAAGAAGGGCAAAATGGTCAGTGAGGTCAATGCAAAATTACTGCAGACACCCTCTCCACTGTTTTGTGGGGTTTCTACATGTATCCATATTTAACAGAAAAGGTTCTGTCGTAATCTATGGAATCATCTGATGTCAGTGTAAAAAGAGTGCACTCTGATGTTATAGTGGAATCTTGGCCCTCAGCTCAGTTCTTTCGAGTTGGCACAGACGTTACCTTGTCAGGGTGCGTTCCTGCTTCACTTATTTGGTGAAGTCGGCCTCTGTAATTGCCCATGGAATTGAAGAGTGGAGCAATTCTAACAGCGGCGGCTGTCATGTGCGTGTCATACTAAAACACAGCATTGTTTGAAGACCAAACCACGTTCCCTATGCATATTTGAGCATGGCACAACGTTCTACAAATTCCTATAGGCTCTCTGCAGCCAGAAAATACCTGTTTTTTAATGTGATTCGTCATGATTCGATTCAGTTTGAATCAAATTTTTTCAAAAAATTCGGCCATCAGGTCGAACTGAATTTCGACAAATTCAGCCATCTCTAATTATGACAAGCAGAAACATGGGCAATTCCAAAGATCACTGGAAGTTTTATGAATTTGATGTCATAAAAAAAGTAATGAAAGGAGTGCACTGTGCAATAGTAAAAGGTAAGTATCAACTTTATAACCTACAGGAGTGCAGAAGACAGATCCCCACCCATCTCATGGATAGATATCTTAAATACTGGCCATCAGTTCTTCCAGGAATTTCTGACAAAAAGAAATATAGCAAAGCTTTGGCCACAATTGTCAATGCTTGACATGATTACTAATTTACCAGCTAATAGCACAGTGTATGATAACAGCAGTGCATGGAACAGTGATGGGAGCTTGCAGCACCATGAAAAAAGATTATTTACAGCAGCTCACAGTAAATTTTCATATAGCAGTGAAGAGCACAGTGTAAGGAGAAGATAATATACAACAGCTCAAAGAACAGTGGAAGGAGATCATCTACAGCAGCCAAACAGCAAATTCAGCATATTAATGCCCCTAACAACTAAAATGACTTTGATTGGCCAGGGTTGTCTCCTTGGACAATCACAGCCACTGCTAGTAGGACTGTTAATTTACTAGTGTAGCAGGCCAGAATATCCCTGTCGCAGATACACGGGTATACTCTAGGCTAGGCCAGGGTATACCCCCAGCCAAGAATATACTGAGTATTCTCAATGTATACCCCCAAGGCCATATTATACCCCTCTATACCAGGAAGTATAAAATATCCGGGGCCCTATCCACCCAGACCTTAATGTTATCACTTCACTGGTTTTCTCAGCTCTGTAAATTAAAGTTTCAAGAAGTTTTATGATCAAAGCGATACCAGTTTATTGTCGGTTTTTGTTATGGCTTCTGTGCAGTGAAAATGTTTCAGTTCCTTGCTGTTTATTTCCACCTACACCAAGTGTGTGGGGAGCGGGCTCTGGTGGCACTATTTCTATAACCTGCACCAAGATCTACATAGAAGAATACAATAATCTACTTGCAGAATTCTATGCCAGGAAAGATCTAGTGTACAATTAAGACAAGCTGGGGCCTTAATATACTGGAATATTGTGCGCCTGAAGGAGGAACATCGTGGCTGGTACACAATGGGGCACATTTACTTAGCCGTCCCGTCGCAATCCCTGAGGTGCGTTGTCAGACGAGGTTTCAGAGCTACCGCGATTCACAAAGATCGTGCGTCCAATTTCCTCCATGTGTCTCTTCCCCGCTCAGGTCCGCTGGAGTTCACCATCTTCTTCCAGGTGCATGTAAGTGCATGGCTTGCGACACAATTTTGAATGTTAAATCCTGCGCTTAGTCCGAATCAGTCGGATTGTCCGATGGCCATGCCCCCGATTTGTGTCGCATGAAATCCGATTGTGTGCACCAAAAACCCCAGTTAAATGCGTCGCACAACGAAAATGCTGTCCGCTGACACTTAGTAAATGTTCCTCCAATTTGTCCAGGACATAATGTTATCACTTTGCTGGTTTTCTCACGCATATGACCACAGTGACCTGGTCACTAAAACTACTCATGGAATTAAAAACCATTTGTTTTACTATAATGGAGTTCTGCCGTTTTTCCTTTTGATACGTATGGACTCTTGTTGGTGAGAGTGCAGGAAAGCACCCTAAGTTCTCTTTTTTTGCTTTACAAAAGATTGTGCTGCTGTTTATTTCATTTTTTAGTATGTGTGTGTGTATATATATATATATATATATATATATATATATATATCATTTGACTAAATATCGGGTAAAACAATAAAGCACTGACAGCCAAACGCTTAAATAATTTGTTTCTGAATCTATAATGGCTATTGTGATCCACAGATTGACTATCGATACATTACTCATCACATGAATGTATCCAAATCAGATCCCAGCATGAGTTGCATGTCGTTTTATGTCATAAACCCTCCAAGGAGTCATGATTATGTTGCATCTGTTTCCCATGCATCATTGAAAAGATAAAATTTGTCACATTTAATGCATTCTGAAAGAAATTTAGATTACAAATGTGTTTTTAATAAGACCTGGAAGAAGCCAATAGTAATTAGGCATTGTCCTACCGAACTTTCCGTTCCATACTCATTTTCATAACTTATTGATGCATACAATTAGCAAAGTTTTTACAGTAGACATTATTAGGATGGTTGTGCCAACCCAGTGATCAATTAACATCCCTAATCCCATTATGTTAACATTTAATTGATATCTAATTAACTTGTATGGGGATTTCAATACATGGTAATTTAAAAATGTACACTTCCTTTCAAGGTTAATGTACTAATTGGAATCAAATTGAACATTGCTTGCTGTAGTAGTTTCAAAGTAATTATGTGACTATTAGATTTATCCCTCACATGCTCAGTAAGTTATCATTTAACAATTAATTAATACAATTAAAAGGAGCAATTTTGGCAGCCAAAAAAAAAAAAATCAGTTTTAAGGGGATTATCAAACATTTGATAGTGACATGGGGGATGTGCCATGGATGTTACAAATCAAACGTAAAGTCAATTTAATTACTGAGGAAATAACATTTTAGTGGGATTCATCAATATTCTACCATTAAATGATGTCATATATTAGGTGGTAAATTGATCGTTCTAATAAATATTTTAAAATTACAATTGCAATAGCGATAATATTTTAGTGGAACAAATCGTCCAAGCAATAAACAATACCCATTAAAACATAATTGCAAATAAAATGGAAATAATTAAGAAAGTCACATGGTGCCGCAAGCCTGGCACTGAGTACTATGTGGAATAGGATCTGGATTTAAAATCCTAATTATTTTTTTATAAGAGATAAGATCTTATTAGAAAATAACAAATTTATTAAGGCCGTAATGTTATCAGGAAAACAAATCTGTTAAACAATTTCAATCAATTAAAACTTGTCATTCATCTTGCATCTAATTAATATACTTTGGTTTGACACTATATAAAATGTATTTATTAAGGTTAGGTTGCTTTTTATCCTTACAATATAATAATGTAATGCAATCAATTTTAAAATGCTACTTATAATGCTGTCCTTATTGATGAATATAAATATATATATATATATATATATATATATATATATATGATTGTTATTTCATATATAAATTCACCGTAGAGAAATCGGTAATACTATAAATTTTTTGTTGCTTTTTCAAATGAAAAGGAAATGGGTAAATGTGCTGCATTGTTAAAAAAAATGTAGGGCTTATTCACAAGTCTTTTTTGAAGCTGATACAATGCACAATTGAGGCAACATAAGATAATATATAAAGTCTAAACCTCATTTGAGATTATTTTTAACATTGTGTGGGGGAGATGTATTGAACATTTTTCAAATGTATTTTAAATTCTGCTTATTCTTTTTGTAAAAAAAAATCAAGCGACGCCCTCCCATAGAGGTGGGTATTCCAGCCTGTAAAGTCTGTGTATATGAAGGCTGCATGAGCTCGGATCTAATCTTCCCAGTGTGTGTTTAAACATCTCTGACCACTTTACTTTCAGCTTGATGTTTTTAATTCTGCACATTATGTTTAAGAGTTATCACTTTAATGAACTTGCCTCCCCACATCATGCAACATTGTATAAAATTAAAATAATGAGTTTGCCTTTTCCAGGGGAGTAACTTGAGGTGGTGCAGAGGTTGCGATCACACCCGGGCCCAAGAGGTTTAGAGGGCCCTTATGGTGTCACTTTCCCATATGAGGAGACCATTACTATAAATCATACATTACAGTTGGGGGCCTGGCACAGACTTTGCATTGGGGCCCATCAGCTTCTAGTTACGCCACTGGCCTTTTCCTATTGTACAATAGTGTATATAAATTCTTGGGCTGTGGACAACTCACATTACTTTGCCAGTACTGCATTTGAGAAAGGGCTGTGTGTCCCGAAACGTGTTAGAAGGACTTTTATCTTTTATTTCATAAATTTTAAAGAAATTTTCTATTTATGAATATGAATTTGTCCAATTTAAAAACATTTATTTTTGGAGTTGAGCCAGTGTTTACTGTCATTGATACTCCTATTTGTTGGTCAGCTTCCTATTTTTAGCTTTATTGGGAACCAGTATCTTCTTTTTGGCTAAAGGAGTAGCAGACCATTTCCGGGGATTCAAGTTTGGGAAGATGCTGAAATAACTACCCTTAAAAGAATGATACGCACAACAGCCAAGTTGGCTTCTGATGAGCACTCCATTGAGGACTGTTGTATTTATTTGCATTTGGCCTTACATTATTACCAGAGGCGCCACACTCCATCTATGACGTCCATCTGCTGGCTGTATGAACGGCATCTAGCATATAGTCACCAAAGGAGTGCATTGTGCATGACATGGTCCGTGTGAGCACACAAGTGTTTCACCGTACTATGCCATTGCCAGAAAAAAGATAAAGCTCTAGCTTTAGCTGTACATATAGCCTGGAGAGCTTACCCCTGCAACTCTTCAGCAGATCGCATGCTACCCCCAGGTTCCAGCCCTTGCAAAGCATCCGTTCATTTGGAAGAAGCCTTAATCAAATTTCATAATAAAGTACAGTGGGTATGGAGAGTATTCAAACCATATTTCATGTTTATATTGTTTCCTTGCAGCCAATTGTTAAAATCATAAAAGTTTTTATTGCTTATTAATGTACACTCTGCACTCCATTTCAACAGAAAAAAAACAGAAATATAGATATTTATGCTAATTTATTAAACAAGAAAAACTGAAATATCACATGGTCATAATTATTCAGACCCTTTGCTCAGTATTGAGAAGTAGCACCTTTTGAGCAAGTACAGCCATGAGTGCTCTTGGGAATTAACACATTTTTCACACCTGGATTTGGGGGTTCTCTGCCATCCTTTCTTCCAGTTCCCTCAGGTTGGATGGTGAAGTTTGGTAGAGAGCCATTTTCAAATCCTTACAGAGATGCTTAATTGGCTCTAGGTTTGGGCTCTGGCTGGGCCAGTCAAGAATGATAACAGAGTTGTTCTGAAGCCAGTGTTTTGTTATTTTTTTGTGTATGCTTAGGGTCATTGTCTTGTTGGAAGGTAAACGTTCAGCTCAGTCTGAGGTCCAGAGCTAAAGATTGCTTAGTTTGGATGCACACCCAGGTTGAGGAAGACTTGTGGTTGTCCCAAACTTCTTCCATTTAAGGATTATGGAGACCACTGTGCTCTTAGGAACCTTGAGTGCTGCAGAAATTATTTTGTAACAATGGCCAATCAAGGGGTAGAACTATCTCAACGAGGATCAGAAGTAAATTGACAGCATGTGAATTAAATATGTGTCATAACAAAGGGTCTGAATACTTATGCCCACGTGATTTCTTTAATATTTTCTTTAATATTTATATATATAATTTGCAACATAGAATTACACAGAGAGGTCCACACCACATTGGTGATACAGAATGGACTGTTTGGAAACTTGCTCTCTTAGGGCTACAATATTACTTTTTATATTATTTAATTTTGGTACTTTGTTAATAACATATGCTGTTTTACAAGACAACTATCAAATCCAAATCTGTGTGTTTAATACGTTGTAGAACATTTGGCTTATATAGAGCAGAGGAGAATAAATGTCTAAGTACTTAATTCTTTATGGAAGTGGAGAAATTGGATTTAATATAACAGCTCTTTAAGGAGATAGGTCGATTGAAATACTATCCATGTCTGTAATGAGTTAAAACAAACCAAAACAATTCCTCCTTTCATATTCCTTAACACCTTAAGGTCAAAGTCCTTTTTTCGTTTTTTGCATTTCCTTATTTTACTCACACATTCAAAATTCCTTAGCTTTTTTATTTTTCCTCATACAGAGCTGTATAAAGGCCTGTTTTCTGTGTAATAAATTGTACTAGTGATGGCAATAAATATTCCATACCATGTATTGGGAAGCTGGAAGAAAAAAATCCAAATGCAGTGAAATTGACGAAAAACACAGTGCACCATATTATTTGGGGCCCTGTTTTTACAGCATTCACTGAGTGCTCCAAATGACATCTCCTTTATTCTTTTGGTCGGTACAATCACAGACATACCAAATTTATATAGGTTTTACTATGTTTATTAAGTAGATTTAAATATTAAAATCTTTTGTTCAAAAAAACTATTCTTTATTTTGCCATATTCTGAGAGCAATAACTGTTTTATACTTCGGTGTATGGAGACCATTATGACGACCATACAACCTTTTGATTGCTTTTTGTTTTTAAATGTCACAAAATGGCAAAAAAGTCGGGTTTCGGACATTTGAGCACTATTTTATGCCGGTGTTACGGGGTTTACTGACGGGAATAACCGTTTTAAAATATTGATAGATTAGGACTTTTGAGAGGTGACAATGCCTAACATGTTTTTTATTTTTATTGCTTTTTTTATATCAGTTCTTGGGAAAGGGGGATGATTTGAACGTTTTGTTTTTTTTTTAATTTATTTTTAACCTTTTTTTTACAATCTTTTAGACTTCCTAGGGTACTTTAACCCTATGTTGTCTAATTGATCATACCATATACTGCTATACTACAGTATAGTAGTATATGGGGATTTTGCACATGATCTGTCACTCCCCGATGACCTCATGTGGAGTGACAATTACAGCAAAGATGTCATGTAAAGGTTAAACACCTGTGATTGCGAGTCGCGGGTGTTAACACTGGGTGTTTGCTGCATTACCCCAATATGTATGAAGAGGGCTTAGCCGGTAAACCCTTTTCATTCACCCAGTGAAACAGTAGAATTTGCTTTAATAAAAACTTAAAAGTTTAGTTTTGCTGTTCTGTATGTCTTTCTTAGTCTCCCGGTACAGAGATGTTTTCGGTCCATGGAATCGGACCCACGTGCTAACTGGACAGGATTTGTTGCATCATACAGAAATAAGATGCAAGGATCCCCTATTGGTCTCTTGGCATCATATTTCTGTATGATGCAAGGTCTCCTGTCCACTGCACTGTGCGCAGTCCATGGGATCTAACCAGAACACAGGTCCCATTCCATAGACTAAACACGAACGCGGCCTTATCTATAATGTCATCCAGTTATTTCTTGTGTGTGTCCTTGAATATTGTGGAACTAATTTGTATTTCTCAGTTTTTATTGTAGATAGAAATGTATTTAAAGGTAACAAAGGACATGAAAAGTAAAAAACAAAGAATAGTATTTTCCTTTGAAAGTGACATTATTATCACACTTCTTGTCTGTTCATTTACAAAACATATTTGATACAAAATATCTGTGGCAGGTTGCTAAGCAACAAAAAAAATAGATCATGTTAAAGTTTCCCGACAGACAGTAGTCATGATTATGTGAATATAAAGGACGTTATGGAAACAATTTCTTCAAACAAACCAATTTCTGTCCATCTTCATTTTATGTTTGATAGATGGCAAAATTTTGTGTTGTTTTGAATAAAATGTTTCATTGTGTTGTCAGTGTAATTTTCATTTTTACTGTTTCTTGCTGGACATGGTAATAAAAGCAGATGTGAGTATTTTATACAAAACTCTTTTATTTAGATGAAAACTATATTGTGCTGTGTGTCTGTTATACAATATTGGGACAGATAAACTTGAAATTTAATAAGGCTAAAAATACTGTGTATCAACATTTACACAAGTCATGAATGACAAACAACTACAGTAGTCTTGGTGTCTGTCATATCACTTGCATTGGTCCTTTTTAATTGTAAACATTGGTATCAGTGAGGACCAGCAGGGGACATTGTTTTCACTGAGGACCGGTGGGGGACATTGTTATCAGTGAGGACTAGCAGGGGACATTAGTATTAGTGAGGACAGTCAGGGGACTATTGTATCAGTGAGGACCAGCAGGGGACATTGGTATCAGTGAGGACCAGCAAGGGACATTGGTGTCAGTAAGGACCAGCAAGGGACATTGGTGTCAGTGAGGACCGGCAGGGGACGTTGGTATCAGTGTGGACCAACAGGGGACATTGGTATCAGTGAGGACCGTCAGGGGACTTTGATATCAGTTTGGACCATCAGGGGACATTGGTATCAGTGAGGACTGGCAGGGGACATTGGTATCAGTGTGGACCAACAGGGGACATTGGTATCAGTGAGGACCATCAGGGGACTTTGATATCAGTTTGGACCATCAGGGGACATTGGTATCAGTGAGGACCGGCAGGGGACATTGGTGTCAGTGTGGACCAACAGGGGACATTGGTATCAGTATCGACCGGCAGGGGACATTGGTATCAGTGAGGACCGACAGGGGACATTGGTATCAGGGAGGACTGGCATGGGACTAGTACTTTATAACAACATACCAAATCCTTATCTCTCAGTACTGCAGTATGACTGTCCAAATATACCACCGTTTACCCCTGTTCCAACTCAGCTAGACAATCTGATGAAGGAAGGCGCTATCTTGAGAAATGTTGCCACCGCTACAGTAAACTTCATCTTTAATTGAACCAATTGATGACACAGACTATGTAGATTACTAACAAGGAATACTTGAACTATTGTTGCTAAGGGTAGCTAGGCAGTGTTTAGGGTGAATATATTATTGCAGTGTATGTCTTTATACTTTTTAAGTGTTTTTATTTGTAACTGGTTTATGTCAATGTTTGTATTTTTTTTAATTCATAATAAAATTTCAATTTTAATATATAATATTAGGGCTCAATTGTGACACATTGCCTGCCCTTTTTTTTCATATAGTGTATTCTAATTATGTGTCTGGCCGGTTATTATATTGATGCAGTGCAGTACTTAACTCTTGGTTTGGGACATTTTAAAAAATATTCGCCAAAAAATTTGCAGGGTCACTCCTCTCTTGGTGTATGTGCCTCTGCAATTATTTTAACCCTCTTGCAATTATTTTTCAATTATTAAAGAAAAATCTAAGAGACCGCTGAGAGGTTTATTAGAGGGCATGTAATAGTACTGCATAGACGGGGGTCGCTTGTCAACTATTTATTACAAAAGACACCCTCCATTAACACCAACAACCAGAGATAACTCCAATTGTTGGAGTTAAACCCTTGCCTGCTTTGTTCAAGCATAACCATGTTGTACAAGGGGAATGCAGGCACCATCCTTCACTGGATTGGATTCCCAAACCACTTACCAAGGGGTTCTGATGCTTCCCTTTGCAGTTCCGAGATCCTATGTGTACTCTGGGATTGCCCGATGCTCAGAGATGTTAGGCCCTGCATCTGGGCAGGGCCTGATTGTAACCAAATAAGCTTAGGCATGCTCAGTCAGTTACATTGCACTGCACTGTGTTACATTAGTATTATAGTGCAGTGATTTGGACCTAAAAAAATGATCAAAGCATTGCTTTTTCAAGTCCAAGTTTAAAAACATTTTTGGAGCAAGAGAGCTCCAAAGGCAGACATTGAACTGTAGCAAGGAGCCCACAGAATAAAGCATCGTCAGTCTGTCATTACGACTGGTGTTCAGATTAAACATTGCAGGATATTGTTTATTACATAGACATAGTGACATGGAAACATTTTTACAAAATCACCAAAAATAAAACAAAAACATTCCCTAGAGAAAGTAAGCATTGGTTAAACATATGCTATTGATTATTGATTAATATGCATAAATATAAGTTTGGGAAGATATAATCCTATATAATGGCTTGAAGATCTCCTAAGTCCCATCACTCAAGTATGCCATCACTATTTATGTGTCACCGTCATTTGCTGCACTAAGTCGTTCATAACATCTTCAACTTCACTTTACGCCTTCTAATGTGTTTTTGATACAGTTTTATGAGCCACTTTAGTGCAGTATTCGTAGCGCCAGGATCTGTTGTGATTATGTTCACAAATCATATGAGACATATTGAAAAAGAACGTAATACTCCAGATTCAGCTGCGACAATATCAACTGTAAAACTTGCACATTTCTAAATGGCTTCTCTAATAGGATGTTTGTTGTATCGGTTCTAGACTTAATAAGCAACTCCTTGGATTTCGCTTCAAGCAAATACAATATTGTATTAAGTGTATATCATATTTTTGTTGGTTTTTTTATTTGTGTCATGTTTACGATCACCCGCTGTCTTCGCAGCCTAATCTCAATATCTAACTGGCTACAATTATTGCTTAATTTGAAAGAAACGTCATTGCAATTTTTGCCGGTTTAAGTTAAAAAGTTCTCTGAAGCGTAATAAACATCTAAAATAGATGGAACGGCACTGAAAACATAAATTAAATCAAATAACATTCTCGTTCGACACACAATGAGAAAATTCAAAGAACCAATAGAGTGTTAAATTATAGCACAATATTTGTATTAATTATAATTTGGGGTACAATTTAGCATGACATTACAGAGAATTAGGTATTTAGAAAAGGAATTGCCACAGACGTAAAGGATTAAGAATGTAGACATTTAGAAATATATTCAAAGAGTGTAATGATTATCATTGACTTAACTATAATAGTGGGTTGATAAACTGGAATATATAATATATATAAGATTATTCATACATGTCGGTGAGGCTGGAGTACTTTCTACCTCCATCACCTACTGAATACACCTTGGAGGCTTTTAAATGTTCTAAGATTCTACACAAATTGAAACTTAGGCTTGCTGATAAAAGAATGATTATTGTTAAAAACAACCTTCCAAAATCAGATTTTTATTCCAAAAACATAGTGTTATGTTACATACACAAGGTCACCAAATAAATAAATCAACATAATAGGGTTTAAAGATTTAATGTCTGGACCCAGGTCAGGAGAACAGGGGCCTCCAGGTAGCGCTTACAGCCCCTTAACCACAGACATGTCCTCTGTTGACAAGTGCTGAGCCCTCCACCTAGTAGGAGTAGCAAAGTAGCAAAGCTGTTTCAGCCACAAGTCATGGAGCAGTCAATCATGTTGTACAATGACTCTCATAGCTGTGCATCAGTTACCCAACCACCTGTCTCTCTTCCTGCTTAAGACATAGAGTTACAAGATTCTCAAGAATTTTTATTGGAGGATGAGAGTGTGGGAAGTGGACCATGAGAAGAGACCTATGATGACCATGAAACACAACTGCAAACAACTGTGGCTTTCTGTGGTGTGAAGACAGAGGAGGGAAGCGGTAAGGGCTTGAGGTAGATGAAATGCAGGGTGATGATGAAGTCATAGACCCAACTTCAGTAGGCTGTTCCACCACCTCCGTAGTCACAAGACCCCTGTCTCCTCACTAAGGGAGGACTAGATGCCACCACAACCAGTAGCATCACTGTCACTAAGCCTGTCAACACCATCTGTACAGCTCTCTATCCCCCAAATCATGGAGAGAAAGTAAAAGTTTGGCCAATCCCAAACACAAGCTCAGGTCCTGAATAGGATCACTTCCAAATTGCTGGCCTTTGAAATGCTCCCAATAAGGCTGGTGGACAAAGAAATCTTTAAAGATCTAATGGTGGCTGTCCCAAAGAATAAAGTTCCTAACCGCCTCTACTTTTCCTGACAGGCAGCCCTCTCCCTGCACCAATAGATCGTGGACAAGATCAAATGTACACTGTACAATGACATTAATCCCGAGATGAATCTAACAATGCAGTGGTGGCTGGTCCGGAGGCATGAGGCGCTCTGGCTCATTTTGCCCCCACCCAGGATTGCTAGGCATTGCTCATTGCCTCCAGTTGCATCCTCAATCTACTGTGCCTCCTTCTCTCCCGGTTTCTCATCCAGTCAACACATCGCCCAAAGCACCACTTTTTGCAAAGCCATGGGAAAATGGCTGCAGGTTGTGCTAAGACTTATGTGTCTGGGCAAAAGACCACACACCATAAGGGAGCTATAGACTGGGATCTAGGAGCAGAAAGATGATTGGTCTATGCCCCACAAGCCCAGCAAGGTGGTAAGTTAAAAATGCCAGAACACTGTATTGGCTTTGGACAGAGCCAGGTTGACCACATCCCACGTATTGCACATGTGCTAGGCTTGGTGGTGCAAAAATTCCTGGCCAATTGTAAAGATCTGGTGGAGCTGTTGCTTAAAGTGTTAAAGTATGTTCACATTTCCGCTTTGAGGGTATGGTGAGCATCTGCTGATCTGCACTGCAGATGAACTTTAGCCTGCCCACCAACTGCTTCAAATGTGATTTACCAACTAGGTGAAATTTCACTCTACATATTCTGGACAGGGTGTGCCAACAGCAACAGCCAATTGTGGAATTCCAGATTCAGAAGACCCGGATGAGTTGAAGCAGTCACCAGCTGTACTTACTCACCAACAACTGGGCCTTCATGATTGACATTTGTTCAGTGCTTACAATATGCACTTTCGTTGCTTTCAATATGCCACACATAAGGTCAGCGCCGTTTATCCTCATCTTTTGTCTGCTTGAAAAAGCTCTTCAGGCTATGATAGAGGATGAAATGGTGTCAGATGAGGAAAAGAGGAGGAACGAGCCTCAGGCCATTCCACAAGAGTCACAGGGTGGGTTCCTGGATCAGTGGTCTGCTACTGCACTGACCAGCCAGGGAACAATTTGGGGGCAGGAGTATGAGGAGTAGGAGTTGGGTGACATCTAAAGCAGCTCACAGATGTCACTGGAACATGCCTGGGGAGATGCAGAAGAGAAAGAGGAAACACCTCCCACAGAGCGCAGCTTGACCTTGCCTCTGGGCAGCCACATGAAGCACTATATGGATCACTGATTCCCAAGTATACTGGGTATCTGAACAGTGCCGAATACTAGGTGGCCTCCCTGCAGGATACAAAGACAGCATAGCATCCTTAATTCCAATACTAGAGCATGACACTAAAATGAGAGAAGTGCATGTTGATACCGGCAATACTGGCGTAGTTTCCATCTGACATTTAGAGCTTAGTGGCAGCAGGAGGAAGTGGCCAATGCAACAGGCACACTTCCAGAGGGAGATTGAGCATGGCCACAATGTGGAATGCAATTTTCACTTCTGCTCAACTGCTTAACTTCAACCACATCGGATGGGGCATGTAGTACCAGGAGGCAGAATTTGACTCATGGTGGAGAATTATCTGTATACACATCTCCTGGTACTGAAGGATGGGTCCTCCCAGTTCATATTCTGGGTGGGAAAATTGGTCAAATGGCAAGAGCTTACCCTCTATACTTTGCAGGTTCTGTCCTGCCCTGCAGCTAGTGTACTGTCAGAGTACGGGTTCAGCACTGACAAGATGATCCACCACTCTACAGCCAGCTTGGACATCCCAACATTCACTAAGATGAACCAGGCATGGGTGCCACACACCTTGGTTCTGCCAAGTATTCCCAAGACTTGAACTTGAAATTTTGACAAGCCGCATTACAATCTGCTTTACCAAATGAAGTGAGAGGAACGGTGTGTGTTTTTTCCATTTCCACTTCTATTCTCTATTCAAATAACGGTGCCTTTAACTGCCGTGACATTTTTTTTTAAATGAATCACTTTTATTATTTTCTCTTTATTTTTTATGTTATTATTTTTAATATTTTGGCCATGTTAACTGCTGTACCTCCAAACCATCAAGATATATCCACATTACATTGAAGTTAGTAAATACCCACCAGACTCCATATTGCCCAACTAGTCCACACTGTCCGACACCCCAACGCGCGTTTCGCACCCTGCTTCACACCCCCTGATGAAGCAGGGTGCGAAACGCGACCAGCGCCTGTATTTACATGTATTTGTTGCCCTTCAGTGATGCACACACTGTCCATGTAGTTTGTTATTTGTTTTTAGATGTCTCTTTTTTAATGGGGTTCTTTTAATTATATGTGACTGTGGATACAGATGTCTCCTACACATAATAGTGAGGTACAAAATCTCCCCTGTTGCCCATTAGTTCCTCCATCCCAGTCTGGGATTCTAAAGAACTTTCTCTGTCTTTCTCTTCGCCTCATGCTGCAGCCCTTCCCCCACCTTGTACTCAGAACTATAAGCTCTGTACAGAACAGCTATTAACACTTAGTGGTCACACAGCACGGGCTATACACTTCATGTATGATTTCTTCCAATTCCAGGCCAGCCACCATATATATTCTGTATGTACACTGTGCAGTGTTCAGTGGATTGTTTCAAGACACCGGGTTCTGGTTACAGATAGCATGCGTTTCCATAGATTTGTAAATGCAGCACTAGAGGTAAATGTGACTCTTCTCATGAATTGTTTCTCCAGTCTGTTCGATGCGTCGTGCTGTTGCCTCCTCCCCCTCCGTTACAAGACAAGCTCATACATAGACAGTCGCCAATACTTTCTGGCAGCAAGCAGCGTGCGTAGACTTACTCTACAAGCTACAGATCTTTATAGCAGAGCTCACTGTATGTTATAGCTACTTTAGCAGAGTCTCATTGATCTTATCATCTCTCTTTTTCTATGTGCCAGATACTAGTAGAATGTTTAGAAGCTAAATGAAAGTGTAGATTAACCTGTACCCTGATAATCTAACCACTTTGTCAGCGCACAGGGATCATAATAAGGCTTATTTATAATAAGGGTCCCGTGGCCGCATTTTCATCGAGTTTCCCGACTTTTGCGGGGATTGTGCTGGGGATTGTGTAGCACGCGATCGCACTGTGACGCATTCGCGCCATGTTTCATGTGACACAAATGGGGGGGGGGGGGAGGTCGAGCCGCCGGACGCTCTGACGGATTCGGACTATGCACGGGATTTAACATTTACATTTGTGTCGCAAGCCACACACTTACATGCACGGGGAAGAACTGATCTGATCGGGGAAGCGACACATGCAGGATATCTTTATTGTGCACGCATCACTAGGGGGTTATAATTTGAGAACTTTCATGGGCAAACCCACTTAGATAATTCAAAACAGAAAAATCTTGTCTCTTTTCCTAATATAGAGTGCCTTTGTCTGATAATGCCACCACAAATAGGATTAATGTAGTTGATAAAACTGAATTACCCCTATTGCTTATAATTTATCTAAAATATTTTCAAGTGTGATTTTGTTCCCATTTTTTAGTCTTTACGCCCAGGGGTTGCAATTAGTTAGACAGCATGAAATCTCCACTCACCAAGCACATGCATTGGTTTTTTTTTCCTGTTTTTGAAGGTTTAAGCTATTAAAGGTGTTCAGTGTTCACAGATCCTCACATTGCATCCTACTGCTGCGAACTGAAGTGAAATGTCCACCTGCTGTGAGACAAAGTGTCTGCCTCCTCTCCCTGATAAGGTTTATCTCAGAACTTTCTGTTTAGTGCTCTCACTGAATGTACTCATGATCTGACAAGTTTAGAACGAGAAAGAAGTCTGCCTAGAGTTACCTTTGAGTGTGTATATATATATATATATATATATATATATATATATATATATATATATTTATTGTGGGGAATTGCTCTGGTGGATGCTTTGTAGCAGTGCAGGAAGCAGGGACACACGCAGGGTTAAAGTCCAAAAATCAAGTGTTTATTCACACTTCCTTGACAAAACACAAATTCAGCCTTGGCTTAGCCACATACAAAATACCAAAAATAAACCCTGCCCGGCTGGTCACTGCCTAATACAATAACAGCCCCTAACTATACGGGTGCCAGGCTGCCTGGCACCTGCTCTTGGCCAGCAAAATATCAGGAGGCACTCAGTTACCTTTGCTGTGTGTACACAGTCCAGCCTTCAGCTCTACAGGTAGAGCCTCTCCTACCGCTTCTGGCCTGCAGATTATATCAGGCTCTAACGAGGCCTGGGAACCACACCTGTGGGCTATACAAAAGCCCAAGACCAAAGCATGGATGGAGTAGTTGTGCCACTACCAGCCTTTCCCTACTCCATAATAAGCAGGCCCAGTATGGACATTACCAATGTGTTCATGTTAGCTAGGCCAACATAGACCAAACAGACTTAGCTAGTATATGTCTGCATTAACCTTTGAGTTACTGCAGAATAATCCCAGGGATTTTACGCCCTGCATTTTATCTGCCGCAGTCAGATAGCGGTTTCCCCACCAAACACTCTCCTTTCTTCACAATATATGATTAATATATATATTATATATTAGAGATGAGCGAATCATACTCGTCCGAGCTTGATGCTCGTTCGAGCATTAGCGTCTCGAAACTGCTCGTTGCTCGCGAATATTCGCCCTCGAGAAAAATGGCATGCTCCTGCCGTTTTGCTTTTTGGCGGCCAGAACAGAGCCATCACAAGCCAGGAGACTCTGCACTCCAACCAGACTGATGTGGTACCCTTACACGTCGATAGCAGTGGTTGGCTGGCCGAATCAGGTGACCCTGGGATAGAACTGCGTGCCCGCGGTGCTCGGATAATTCTGTGTCTGGATGCCGCTAGGGAGAGGCGCTGCTGTGGTCAGGACAGCGTTGTAGGGTGTCAGTAGATATATGTTAGGCAGAGTGATTCAACAAGAACCCAACAGCCTTCTTAGGGTACGATCACGTTATATTTTTTTTTGTGTTGTTGTGGCTGGGCTTGCTGGCAACTGTAGTTGCAGCTAGTACCATATATGGGAATTTGCAGGGGGACTTGCTACCGTTGGTTAGCTCTTAGTGACACACATATCAACCTCAAACACCAAAGTGGGAAAATTTATTAGGGGTTGGATTTCAATTAGGCACAGTCTGCCATTTACTTTTTATTTTCTTTATTTCAAACTCAGCGTCATTCTATCAGGGTGCTTTAATACTTGTAGAAATCAGCAAAGCGAATCAAACGGCTTACTTACGCCTACAATAGCGTTATATATATTTTATTCTGGTTGATTGCTGGTGGGCGTCCATTGCTGCAGTGCTATAATAGCCAATGAGGAATTTGGAGTGAGACGTGCGACCGCTGGTGTTTAAGCCTTGTGACGCAACATATCATCGCAAGACGAAGTGGGAAAATTGATACGGGTTGGATTCAATTAGGCACAAGTTCTTGCCATTTCTTTTATTTGTCTTTTATTTTTAATAACTCAGCGTCTCTATCAGTGTGCCTTTCTTACTTGGTAGAAAGAGCCATAGCAATTGAGGATAGCATGTTTGGTTTTAAAAACTTAAAAAAACACAAAAAAAAACTAAAAAATCACAAAAAAAACAAAAAAAAAGAAAAAAAAAAATGTAAAGTTATATGAACTTTCATTTTCAAAAATGTTTACCCGAGGGCTAGGGGATAGAGGACGAGGACGAGGCGGCGGACGTGGGCGTCCATCTACTGCCAGGGGTCAGAGGCCATGGTCCCTGGGTGGGGTTGAGACCCACTGCTGATGAGGGAGGCAGGGGGGAACGCCGCAGAGCTACACTCACTAGGTTTACATGTTGGAAGTTACTGGGACTCGGGTAGAGCATGTTGAGGCCCAGAAAACAGTGCGAACAGGGTGATGTCGTGGATTGCCGACATGCTTCGAGCAAATTGTCCACAGTCAGTCTTCCACGCAAGTCCAACCCATGTCAACGAAATCGCATCTCGCCAGCTCATGCACCTCACACTCCTCCCCCCCAGTCTGTCCCCCTTCCCAGGGAAAATTTTGGCCATTTGAAACCGCCATACTCTGATGGGATGTTTTCTGGACCCTCCCACATCACAACCATGTCGGTTGCTGCTGAGCAATTTATCGATGCCAGGTTTTCCACCTAGTCGCAGTCTGTGGGTGATGATGACTTGAAGCGAGTGGAGAAGGGTGGAGATTCGACTATTTGCAAGGATTGCACACGAGTGAATACAGGAAGAAATGGAGTAAGGGTTGAAGCGTCGGGGGAAGGGAATTCGCGAAGGGAGGGTGGGAGCAGGATGAGGGATCGCGAGGATTGATGAGGTGAGAAGAAACCAAGCGGGTTGCGAGACGGGTGAAACATGGGGTTCTGAGACGGAAGGAGATCCTATAAAGAACAAGGGGAAGAGGCAGTGGTGGGGCCAGGACGGAGAGGCAAGAAGGCAGGCAGCAGGTGCATCAGCGACCAAATGTGAACGAGTGAAGCCCCGTGGCGAGAGGCTCTTGGGCGAGGGCTAGTTTTTAAGAAGTATGGATGGTTTATTTAGGACGGAAACACCGGATGACCGATGGACCTGTGGTGTGCAACCTTGCCAAACCAGGATCAGAGGGGTTCCACCACTATAGTTAACTACCACCAGTATGCGCAGGGCATATGAATGCTAAACACCCGAATCAGTGGCACCAAGCCGTTAACCCTCCGCGACGTGCACACCACGCTCCTTCCACCCTTGTCAGTGATAGTCAGCCCCCTCTGCCCAGGCGCACGACCGACAAAACCCATACGTCGCCTCCACGATCCTCCACAGCATCATCACAAGCGTTTCAGCTCTCACTACCACGACGGTATGGGAGCGGAAAAAGAAAATAAGTGCAACCCACCCGCAGCCCCAAGCCCATTAATGTCCACATTCTCCAGATGCATAGTGGAGAGATGGACCCTATAGGCTAGTAGAGCGACCGAGGGCCTTTACGAAAACATCATGGCGGCGGACGCACCCTCGGTATTGGTCCCAGCCGCCACTACTTTTCCCGATGTGCCGATCCCAGACCCTTGCACCAGACGCGTCGACAAACATCATCCGTGCCTGACACGACGTTCTGACAAGGTCCACCTGGACCACGGACACGTGGGACGAGTGCATGCCGGCAGGGCACTAATATCGCTGACGGAGCACATTGGTTAATTGGTGGAGAGGCTGGGAACCGGAGTCTGACCCTGGGGCGTACGCAATAATGCCGGAACGCGGAGGATTGCGGGGCCTACATCGGTCCAGGTCTCAAAGCTACTATGGCCTCCTCTCTCCCACCCGCCTATGCTCCACCTTCCTCCGCAACTACCATCGGGGCATGGCGCCATCGTCGCTAGCTCTAGGCACAGAAGCAGCTGAATGCTCGTCGCTAACAGACGACAGCAGGCCGGTGCATAAAACTGGCTGAGCATAGGCGATATAAAAGGCACACCGCCCACGAGCTATTACAGGGCATTCCACATCAAAACTTGTTAACTTTGTCGCCGCCCTGCTGTGTAATCACAAAATATACTGGCAAACTTTCATTTACCGATATTATTTCAGCGCTTCTTGCGCATCTGGTAAATTACCCTCACCCGCCATATCCCAAACTTTTAGAAGCTACTACATTGACTTATACAAAAGGTTCTAGAAGTGCTGTTTTGGGGAGTAGCCTAGAGACAGGGCTTGGATTGGCGAAAGCTCGCATGGCTGCGGGCGCCAAGCTCCACCCAAGATCCAACTAACATAGTTGTAACTGCAGACACCTTTAATCTACTACTAGTTCAATGCCTCCTAATAATAATAATAATAATCTTTATTTATATAGCGCCATCATCTCCGTAGCGCGCGACAAAATCATAGGAAACAAATCAAATGTATGTAACAGAGAAAATTTGTATGGAACAAAAGGGTGAGGTCCCTGCTCGCCGAGCTTATCGTTTATGAGATGATGGGGTAACACGGGTAGGGGTAAAAGAATATTTAATGGTCAAGCCATTGTCTTAGGGATAGTAACAAAATATAATAAAGGAATTGCTGTCGCTTGAACCATCAGACGTCATCTTATTAACCAGGTCCAGGGTGATGGATTGCAGGAAAGTCTGGTGCCTGTTGGTGCTGGATACCAGATGGAGGAGGAAACGACCAGGACGGTTAGTAGAAGAGTTAAAACTTATGCAGTTAATGAGGTATAGGCTGCGTAAAGAAATGGGTTTTAAGAGCACGTTTGAACTTTGGAGGTGTAGTGATTAGTCTGATAGTCGGGCGGCAGAGCATCCATAGAAATTGGTGTGCCAGCTTGAGAAGTCTTGGAGAACGCGGGAGTGGGAGGTCGCATAGGGGTAGAGGTTAAATCTAGAGATCAATGGGGATCTACGGCCGGGTTGGGCGATAGACTGAGATAAGAGAGGAGTGGTAGGGTTGCAGCATTATACTAGAGTTATGGATGAGGGTTTATTATTTTTAAAGGTATTCGAAAGCGAGAACTGGCAGGCCAGTTGTCAGCGAAGGCATTGAATGTAAGCTAACATGGTCCCTTATCAAACGAGCTGTGGTCAGGCAGAATTTTGGTTGGTTTTATGGCTTCCACACAAATTGTAACTTTGTGCCCACCCTGCGTGTGTAATCCACAAAAAATGATGGCACACTTATCATATACCGATATATTTCAGCTGTTGAGCATCGGTTACATTCCTCACCGCGTCCTAAACCTATACGAAGCAGTATACACTTAGTCTGTATGGCAAAAGGTTCTTCAGAAGTGGGAGCTGTTGTGGAGGAGTACGCCCTAGATCTGATCAGCTGGGCTTGTCGATTGGCGATAATTGCCTTCGCCTTCCTGGCAGCCGCTCCGAAGCGACAGCTACTCATGCACAGATCCAATAACCCTTCAGTTTTATTAACGTTGCAGGCACCTTAATCTACCTATCAGTTCACTGCCTCCGATACATGGTCCCGCCCTTATCAAACGAGATGTTTGGTCAGCAGATTTTGGGTGGTTTCATGCTTCCATGTGAAAACTTTGTCGCCACCCTGCTGTGTAATCCACAAATTATACTGGCAAAATTTTATCAGTGTACCAATTATTTGAGCGCATCTTGCTCAACCTCCTTGGTTCCCTCTGCACCAGGGTTTGAAACTGAGGTCCATTAGTTGGTATGTCGTCATGCCACTCTCTAGAGCTGCGCGCGCCCTGCATGACCGTCCCTATATGTAAGGGTCAATTATTGGATGTTTTAGATGCTATCTACCTTCATTCGTCACTATGTCATGGCCAATGCTGTTGCCCATAATTTTTGGATATATGGTGCGTTCATGGCAGCCTCAGACGGCTCCATGCATGCTGCCCCTGCTGTGTTACATGTCCATTTCGTGGTGTTTCCAATCCTTTTTGCAGGTTCCAGGTGTTTGGCCAACGTTCCCGTGCAGAGCTTGGCTCCCTTGAAAAAATGCTGGAGTCTCCCATTGACCTTCAATGGGGCTCGTTATTCGAGAACGAGCACTCGAGCATACGGGAAAAGTTCGTCTCGAAATAAAGAGTCCACGGATGTAGTGCTCGCTCATCCGTAATAATATATATAATTTGCCTACAAATTAGCAGCACTTGCACAAGTCATGCAAATATTATATGTCAGTTACACGCCTTGACAAAGACCATCTTCTTTAAATCCTGAAGATTTATGAATTTTAAAAGAATTGCCTTCAAAGCAGAATTTTATCTGCTTTATCTGTTTATCTGATAATTAAAAGTAGCTATTAGAAGGTTTCATATAACTTATACATGAGGCTTCACAAGGAACTATGGAACTTGAGAAACGTAAGAAATGTATTCATGTAAAAGACCTTATTATCACATCAATTGATACATTACATTAGTTTATTAAGATATGTATGTCAGTTGAAGGTGCATTTTTTGCCACCGTACAGAAATAATGCAATCATTTTGGGAACAAGGACGCTGGGTCACAGTATAAATCACAAAATGCAACTAAAGTAGGGTCTTCATATATCTGTGGCCATGATGTATCCTGAGAAGATGTACATGCCCTGCACTTCCCACAACTTCCCATTCCACTTTCTGACACTGTGCTAAAATGCAGGTGAAGACTGGGCCACCGTCCCTATCCTGGGTTCATACACAGAAACAAAGTTATAGCAGATTGATCCAAGGTCTGAAGGCCTGAATTCTTAGTTGGGGAGTGCTGTCACAGATGTAGAATAGGGTAGAGAAGCTACAAGTCTCCATCATTAAAGCGCAACGTAAAGGGGTTTTCCACCTTTTCCAGTGCTACCACTCTTGCTGATACCGATGACTAGAGCAATCATGTGCCGGCCACAACGCTTCCAACTTCCAGCCCAGGCTGGAGGACACCCAGCAGTACCATGGACTGTTACTCTAGATAAAGAGGAATATATTATGTTATTCCTTTTGCCCAGTCTTCATTGTAGTTCATTCTTGATTTCAGGAAATGACTATGCAGTATGTTCCCTTACTACATTAACACACATCTCCATGTTAACTGTGACAGAATGAGCATAATATGCAGTGACTGAATGGAGGACATGTATCATAGTTTTTTTTTTTCTTTGGTGTATAATTGAGACATTTGGAAGAGGGTTTTTTTGTGCCTTATGTATGATCATGTCTTTTTTCTTGTGATACATGTTCAGCTTTTCCTGCCCTGGCAGGTGTAAATTTTGGCTTCTTTTGGAGACTTTTTGTTACAAATGTCTCAAATCCACATGGACACAAGCCATGTGAGGGGGTTATATGCAGAAGTGGACACTACTGTAAATTTTGGATTTGAGGCTGTGTCCTGCATTTTTAAGCACTCTAGTCACACCCCAGGGAGATGACAAGATTTGAGGCTGCGGTCACACGTGGTGTTATAGGTGTGGTCACACATAGGGGCTCATTTAAGGGTCCGCAAAGCGCATTTTCGGCGAGTTTCCCTTCGATTTCCGTTTTGCAACGAATTGCCCTGCGATTGGATTTTGGTGCGTCAGAAATGTGGGGGCGTGGCCGTCAGACAACCCGACGGATTTGGAAAACGCACATTTAGAATTGTGTCACAAGACACACACTTACAAACACCAGGATGAAGCAGGTAAGCTCTGGCGGACCTCGGCGCAGAAGCGACGGATGCAGGAACTCGGGCGCACGATCTTAGGGAATCGCGGCAGCCCCAAATCCTTGTCGGACAACGCACTGCGGGATCGCGACAGGACCAGGTAAGTAAATCTGCCCCTATGTGTTTTGGTTGTGTTTTTATTGCGTTTTGAAATGCATTACAGCTGAGGATAGGTGATTTGCCTTATTACATTACTGTTAACATTTGCATTTACAAAACGCACATGTTAATGCATTTTTAACACATGCGTTAACACAGTCTTAACACATGCATTTACATCACGTTTACATTGCGTTTTGTAAGAGCAAATGTTAACAGTAGAGATGAGCGAACACTAAAATGCTCGGGTACTCGTTATTCGAGACGAACTTTTCCCGATGCTCGAGTGCTCGTCTCGAATAACGAACCCCATTGAAGTCAATGGGAGACTCGAGCATTTTTCAAGGGGACCAAGGCTCTGCACAGGGAAGCTTGGCCAAACACCTGGGAACCTCAGAAAAGGATGGAAACACCACGGAAATGGACAGGAAACAGCAGGGGCAGCATGCATGGATGCCTCTGAGGCTGCGAAATCCCCACATTCTGTGTCCCCTCCTCCTTTCTCCTTCGCTACTACTCTTCCTACGCACTCACTGTCTTTTGTGACGCTGTTCCACCAGACTCTCCCTCCACCTCTCCGCCAGGTCCAATGTTTACGAGAAATGCTTCACCCAGTTTACCTTAGTGCTGTTGCGATTTACCAATCTATGGAAACGCATGTATCTGTAAGCCAGGAGGCGACCACGCCGGGTTTACCCCGGACGCTTCTTTCGCTTCTTGAAGGCAATTCCTCCCACACTTGCATACCCGAGACTGCCTCATGGCGGGTGGATGTTTTACCACCAACGCATCACCCTTATTGGTGACGCTACTAAGCACATCGAGTTCATGCGATGTGCACCGGGTAAGAAGGCCTGGGCACGGACTGATGGGGAAGAGAGGGGAAGCAGCCGACAACAAAAGAAGTAGAGTTTTGAATATGAGATGCACGCAATCGTACACAGGAGGTGCGTTATACTATCGATATGTGTGAGAATACTAGCTCTGGACGGTGGCACAGGGCCCACAATACCCACTTAGATAATTCAAAAGAGAAAAATGTCTTTGTTTTATCACTTTTCTACTGTAATGATATGTCTAGGATGCCCATTGGAGTGCTGCATATTGGCCTATGCAAGACATTATAATCGTTAAGGATTAATGTAGGTTGATAAAACCGTAACAATATACCCCGTGTATTTATTAATTTATCTGAAAGGGGAAGGGAATATTTTTCAACGTGGTGAGTGTTTGTTTCCCATTTTTAGTCTTAACGCCCGAGGCAGTTTTTTTGCAAGATTTTAGTGACAGCATAAGAATCTAAGACTCCACCAGAAGCACAATGCATTGGTTTTTTTTTTTCCTATTTTTGGAGAGAGTTTTAAGCTATTAAAGGGGATGATTCAGTGTTCACAGATCCTCACATTGCATCCTACTGCCTGCGAGCCTGAGAGAGTGTTGGAAATGATCCACCTGCAGAGACATGGTGAGAAAAAGTGTCTGCGTCCATCCACGGATAAAGGGTTATCTCAGACCTTTCTGTTCTGAGTTGCTCCTCATTCTGAAATAGGTATCATGATCTTGACAAGTTTTTATAGAACTCCCAGGGAAGATAAGAGGGAAGAGTATCTGCCTAAGGATTACCTGGTAGACTAAATGGTGGGTGCAATAATATACGTAATGTAGTATAAGTATTATATATGATATATTATATATAGTTATATATATAATTATATTTTGTGGGAATTTGCTCTGGTGGATTATGCTGTAGTCTGTAGCAGTGCAGGACAGCCAGGAGACACATGCAGGGTAGTTAAAGTCACAAAATCAGTGTTTAGTTCACACTTCCTGACAAAAAACCACAAATTCAGCCTTGGCTTAGCCACATCACAAAAAATCCACTAATAAAATAAACCCCTGCCCGGCTAGGTCAACTGCCTAATACAATAATGCAGACTCCTAAACATATACGACAGGTACCAGGCTCGCTTCTAGGCAACCTGTCTTGGCCAGCAAGATACTCAGGAGGAAACTCAGTGTACAAACTCTGTGTACACTGCTGACTGAAACGAACAACGGTCAGCTCAGCCTCTACAGGTAGTGCTTCTTCGCCTACCGGCTTCTGGCCTGCAGGTGTATATCAGCTCTAACGAGGCTGGGAAACCCGCCTGTGGGGCTTAAATAGCAAACAGCCCTCAAAGACAAAGCATGGATTGGAGTAATTGGCCCCTACCAGCCTCTTTAATGCTCCATAGAAGGGCACATACTAAGACAGCGATCCCAGTATGGACATACAATGTGTCCATGTAGCTAGGCCACTGGACCAGAAATCGCGACTAGATAGTATATGTCTGCATTAACTTGAGTTACTGCAGAAAATCGGCTTTAACCTTACCGGATTTTTGATTGCCCTGGACATTATCTGCTGCAGCAGAAGCGTCGTTGTTCACCTCACAAACACTCTGTACTGTCTCACGAATATAGATATATATAGATATATATTATATATTAGTTAGATGGAGCGAATCATACTCGTCCGTAGTGACTGCTCAGTTCGAGCATTAGCGGTACTCGAAACGGCTGTTGCTCGGACGAATACTTCGCCAGCTCGAGAAGAATATGGCCCCCCCCCCCCCCCCCCAGCTCCCGCCAGTTTTGCTTTTTTGCAGGCCAGAAACAGAGGCAATCACAAGCCAGGAGACTCTGCACTCCACTCCAGATGACGTGAGGGGACCCTTACACGGTCGATACAGTGGTTGGCTGGCCGATTCAGGTGACCCTGGGATAGACATGACGATAGCCCTGCCGGTGCTCGGGATACATTCTGGGTTGGATGGCCGCTAGGGAGAGGCTGCTGACTGGTAAGGGACAGCGTTTAGGGTTGCAGTAGATTACTGTTAGGAGGAGTTGATTCAACAAGAACCCAACAGCCTTCTTAGGGTACGATCAACGTGATACTTTTTTTTTTTTGTGTTGTTGTGGCTGGGGCTTGTGGCACTCGTAGTTGCAGCTTAGTACCATATATGAGGAATTTGCAGGGGGGACTTGCTAACCGTTGGTTGCAAGTCTTAGTGACACACATATCACCACCTCAAACACCAAGTGGCGAAAATTTATAGGGGTTGGATTTCAATCAGGCACAGTCTGCCATTCTTTTTATTTTCTTTTATTTTTCATACTCAGCGTCATCTAATCAGGGTGGCTTTCACTTGGCTAGAAACTAGCAAAGCGAATCTCAAACGGGCTTACTTACGCTACATATCGCGTTTTATATATATTTTATTTTGGTTGATTGTGGTGGCGTCCATGCTGCAGTGCATATACTAGCAAATGGAGGAATTTGGAGTGAGACTGACGACCGCTGTGTTTGCGCTTGTGACGCACATATCACGCAAAGACGAAGTGGGACAATTTATTAGGGGTTGGATTTCAATGTAGGCACAGTTCTGCCATTCCTTTATTTTCTTTATTTTTCATAGACTCAGCGTCATCTCTCAGTGTGCTTCTTACTTGGCTAGAAAATAGCCCATAGGAAAGGAAGCATTGTTGGTTTTAAAAACTAAAAAACACAAAAAAAAACTAAAAAACACAAAAAAACAAAATAAAAAAGTAAAAAAAAAAAAATTAAAGTTAATAGTAACTTTTCATTTTTCAAAATTTTACCGAGGGCTAGGGGTTTGAGAGGACGGAGTGACGAGGCGGCGGCGTGGGCTGTCCATCTACTGCAGGGGTCAGAGGCCATGGTCCTGGGTGGGGTGAGACACCACTGCGATGGGGAGCAGAGGGAACGCCGCCAGAGCTACACTCCTAGGGTTTACCATGTTGAAGGTTACTGGGACTGTGGTAGAGCACTGTTGAGGCCAGAAACAGTGCGAACAGGATGGGATGTCGTGGATTGCCGACACATGCTCGAGCCAAATTGTCAGCCATCAGTCTCCACGCAGTCCACCCATGCAACGAATCGGCACTCCTCCAGCTCTGCACCAGACTCCTCCACCCCCAGATCTGCCCCCTGTCCCAGGAAAATTTGGCATTTGAACGCCATACTCTGAGGAACTGTTTCTGGACCCGTCCCACAGTCACAAAGGACCAGCTGTCCGGTTGCTGCTGCAGCAATTTTCGATGCCCTATGGTTTTCCAACGTCCAGTCTGGTGGGTGATGATGAACCTTCTTGACGTAGTGGAGAAGAGTGGTAAAGCAGATGTCGGACATGCAGGGAGACACGGTTCAGAAGATGTGAAGTTGGTGTCGAGGGGAAGTCGAGGGATGGGAGCAAAGCATGAGGGAGGGTCGGAGGTTATGCAGATTAACTTACGGTTGAGTAGACCCAAGCGTGGTTGTGTCATGGTAGGGCAGGGTGAACACAGTGCGTCTGAGACGGAGGAGGAGCTGCTATATAGCATACAGTGGAATTGGAAGTAGGCGGGCGGGAGACGGAGAGGCAAAATGGCAGCAGAAGCAGTGTGCATCACCGCTCAATGGTCACGTACGTGAAGCTCCAGTGGCAGGAGGCTCTTTTGCGGCGAGGGCTAGATTTTCAGAAGTGAGTTGGAGGTTCTTAGGAAACACCGGATGACCGCATGGACTGTGGTGTCCCAACCTTGCCAAACCAGGTTCAGCAGGGGTTCCACACTACTAGTTAACTACACCAGTATGCGCCCAGGCATATGAATGCTAACACACCCGAATGCAGTGGCACCAAGCCCGTTCACCTTCCGCCGTGCACCATCGCATCGCTCCTTCTGTGTCGCTGATAGTCAGCCCTCATGCCACCAGGACCCTGGTCACAAAACCCAATGTCGCCTCACACGATCCTCCACAGATATCACAAGCGTTCAGCTCTCATACACAAAGCCGTGGAGCGGAAGAAAGAAAATAAGTCGGCAACCACTCCGCACGCCCAAGCCTTAATTGTACCACATCCCATGTTGCACTAGCTGGGATCGCAGTGCGCTATAGGCTACGTAGCAGACCGAGGCCTTCGAACCTCGATGCGGCGGTCAGCCTCGGACGACCTCGATTTCCAGACACCCGTCCGACTACTTTCCCAGATGTGACCGAGTCCAGACCTCACCAGCACGGTTCAGACAACATCATCCTGCCGCTGACACACGCGTTTCTGACAAGGTCCACCTGGACCACGGACACGGGACGAAGTGTGCGGGCAGGGCACTATATATCGCGCTGACGGCACATGGGTTAAAATTGTTGGAGGGAACCAGACGAGCTATCGACCCTGGGGCGGGCATATGATGCCGAACGCCGCGAGATTGCAGGGGGCCTACTCGGCTCAGGTCTCAAAGGCTACTTAGCGCCTCCTCAATCTCCCACCCCTCATCCTTGTACCACTCAAAATCTCGCAACTACCATCCGTAGGGTCATGGCCATCAGTCTGCTAGGATCTAGGCACAGCGCGAAAGTCCGTCGCCTAAGCGACCGAAGCAGGCGGGCTAAAAACGGCTGAGCCTAGGCGATATAAAAGGCCAGCCGCCCCGAGCTATTACAGGGCATTCCACATTAAAGCTTGTAATCTTTGAGCCGCGCCTGGCTGTGCTAATCACAAGAAATAAATATACTTGTGGCAAACTTTTATCATGTACGAGAGTTATTATTCAGAAGGCTTCCTGCCGATCTGTAAAACCCTCACCGCAAATCCCAAACTTTATAGAGACGCTACTACACTTGATCTTATAGCAAAAGGTTCTGTACGAAGTGCTGTTGGTGGTTTAGTAGCCTAGAATGGGAGACAGGGCTTTGGATTGGCGAAAAGCGCCATGGCTGGTGGAGGACGCCAGCTCCACCCAAGATCCATACACATAGTTTACATGCAGCACCTTTAATATACTACTAGTTCAATGCCTCCAAATAACTAATAGTAATAATCTTTATTTATATAAAGCCAAAGTCACTATTCCGCTAGACGCGCGTACAAAATCATGAGTGCTAAAACAATATCCAAATTGTAACGTAACAGATTGCACAAATTTGTAGGAAAAAGGAAAGGTCACGCTCGCACGAGCTTACAGGTAGGCGAAAGAATAGAGGGGTACACGAGGTAGGGGTAAAAATTGTGCAAGGTGGAAAAAGGTGAGTTTACTAGGTTAGAGGGTCAAGCCATCTTCTAGGGATAGTACAAAATATAATAAATGGAATTGCTGTCGCTGAACCACTCAGACGTCATCTTATATACCAGAGGTCCAGGGTGAATGGGATGCAAGAGAAGTCTGGTGCCTGTTGGTTGCTGGATAACGATGGGAGGACGACACAGGACGGGTTTAGTAGAAGAGTTAAAACTTCATGCAGTTAATGAGGGTTATAGGCTTGCCTAAAGAAATGGGTTTTAAGAGCACGTTTGAACTTTGGAGGTTAGGGTATTAGTCTGTGATGTCGCGGGCAGAGCATTCCATAGAATTGGGTGCAGCTCTAGAGAAGTCTTGGCAGAGAGCGAGTGGGAGGTCGCACTAGGGTAGAGGTTAATCTAAGATCACTGGCGGATCTAAGAGCCGGGTTGGGCGATAGACTGAGATAAGAGAGGAGAGGTAGGGGGTTGCAGCATTATACACGAGCTTTATGGATGAGGGTATATTATTTTAAACTGTATTCGAAAGGAGACTGGCAGCCGTGCAGCGACTGCATGAACTGTAAGCATACATGGTCCCTTATCAAACGAGCTGTGTCAGGCAGAATTGGTTGGTGTTTTCATGGCTTCCCACACAAACTTGTAACTTTGTCGCACCCTGCTGGTAATCCACAAAAAATACTGGCACAACTTATATCATTTACCAGATTTATTTCAGCGTTCTATGCGCATCTGTTACATTCCCTCACACCGCCTATCCTAAAACATTAAGAAAGTACTACACTTGATCTTAATCAAAAGGTTCTTGAAGGCTGTTTGAGGAGAGCTGCCTAGAGACAGGGGCTTGGGATTGGCGGAAAGCTCGAGCCTGGCAGCGAAGCCAGATCACCATGCCAGATCCAACTAACATGCGTTTTTGCACTATGCGAGCACCTCGCTAATCTGACCTACGTTCACTGCGTTCCATACCCCCTTGGTCCCCTTATCAAAACGAGTTGTCTAGGCAGAATTTTGGGTTGTTTTCATGGCTTCCATGATAACTTTGTCGCCACCCTGCTGTGTAATCCACAAAAAATATACTGGCAAAACTTTTATCAGTGTACCGATATTATTTGAGCGCTTCTGCTCAATCCTTGTGTCCTCTCTGCCAACCATTGGGTTGAAGACTGAGTCCATTTAGGGTTATGTCGCATGCCACTCTCTACCTGCGCCGCTGCTCTGCATGCCGTCCCATATAGGTCAGGGTCAATTATTGGATGTTTTAGATGCTATCTAGCTCATTCTGTCACTTGTTCATGGCCATGCTGTTGCCCATAATTTGGATAATGTGCGATTTATGCAGGCCTCAGAGGCATCCATGCATGCTGCCCGCTGCGTTTCCGTCTCATTTCTCGTGGTGTGTTTCATCCTTTTTGAGGTTCCAGGGTGTTGGCCAAGCTTCCCTGTGGCAGAGCTTGGTCCCCTTGAAAAAATGCTCGAGTCTCCCATTGACTTCAATGGGGCTCGTTATTCGAGACGAGCACTCGAGCATCGGGGAAAAGTTCGTCTCGAATAACGAGTACCCGAGCATTTTAGTGCTCGCTCATCTAGATAATATATATAATATATTCTCCTACAAATATACGCACAGACTGCACAAAGCATGCCAATATAATTTATAGGCATAAGCCTTGACAAAGACCATCTTTCTTTAAATCTGAAGATTTATGAATTTTAAAGAATTGCCTTCAAAGCAGATTTTTCTCTGCTTTTCTGTTTATTCTGATATAAAAAGTAGTAGCTATTAGAAGGTCATATAACTTATCATGAGGCTTCACAAGGAACTATGGAACTGAGAAACGTAAGAAATGTAATTATGTAAAAGACCTTATTATACATCAATTGATACATTACATTAGTTTATTAAGATATGTATGTCAGTTGAAGGTGCATTTTTTGCCACCGTACAGAAATAATGCAATCATTTGGGAACAAGGACCGTGGGTCACAGTATAAATCACAAATGCAAAATAAAGTAGGGTCTTCTTATCTTTCTCTTCCGTGGCACATGATGTATCATGAGAAGATGTACATGCCCTGCACTTATCCCACAAATCCCATTCACACTTCTAGACAACTGTGTCTGATTGCAGGGACAACTGGGACCGTCCCTATCTGGGTTCATAACACAGAAACAAGTTATAGCAGATTGATCCAAGGTGGCTGAAGGCCCTGAATTCTTAGTTGGGGGAGGGGGAGTGCTGTCACAGATGTAGAATAGGGTAGAGAAAGCTCAACAAGTCTCCATCATTAAAGCGCAACGTAAAGGGGGTTTCACCTTTTCCAGTGCTACCACTCTTGCTGATACCGATGACTAGAGCAATCATGTGCCGGGCCACAACGCTTCCAACTTCCAGCCCAGGCTGGAGGACACCAGCAGTACCATGGACGTTACTTTAGATAAAAAGGATATATCATGTTATTCCTTTCGCCCAGTCTTCATTTGATAGTTCTTCTTGATTTCAGGAAATGAACTATGCAGTATGTTCCCTTACTACATTAAACACACATCTCCATGTTAACGTGACAGGATGAGGATAATACTGCAGTGACTGAATGGAGGACATGTATCATAGTTTTTTTTTTTCTTTGGGATAATTGAGACATTTGGGAGAGGGTTTTTTTTTGTTTTTTGTTTGTGCCATGTATGATATGTTTTTTTCTTTTGTGTGACATGTTCAGCTTTTCTGCCCTGGCAGTTGCAAATTTTGGTTCTTTGGACGATTTTTGTTACAAATGTCTCAAATCACATGGACACAAGCCTGTGAGGGGGTTATATGCAGAAGACGAAGGGACATACTGTAAATTTTGGATTTGAGGCTGTGCCTGCATTTTTAAGCACTCTAGTCACACCCCAGGGAACGATGACAAGATTTGAGCTGCGGTTCACACGTTGGTCTTATAGGTGTGGTCACACATAGGGGCTCATTTAAGGGTCGAGCAAAGCGCAATTTCGGCGGAGTTTCCTTCGATTTCGTTTGCACGAATTGCCCCGCGATTGGATTTTGGTGCGTCAGAAATGTGGGGGCGTGGCCGTCAAGACAACCCGACGGATTGAAAACGCACATTAGAATGTGTCAAAGGACACACACTTACAAACACCAGGATGAAGCAGGGTAAGCTCTGGCGGACCTCGGCGCAGAAGCGAGGATGCAGGAACTCGGGCGCCGAGTTGATAGGGAATCGCGGCAGCCCCGAATCCTTGTGGACAACGCACACTGCGGGATCGCGACAGGACCGGGTAAGTAAATCTGCCCTATGTGTTTGGTTGGTTTTTATGCGTTTTGAAATGCATTACAGCTGAGGATAGGGATTTGCCTTATTACATTACTGTTAACATTTGGCATTTACAAAACGCACCTGTTAATGCATTTTTAACACATGCGTTAACACAGTCTTAACACATGCATTTACATCACGTTTACATTGCGTTTTGTAAGAGGAAAATGTTACAGTAGAGATGATGCGAACACTTAAAATGCTCGGGTACTCGTTGATTCGAGACGAACTTTTCCGATGCTCGAGTGCTCGTCTCGAATAACGAACCCCATTGAAAGTCAATGGGAGACTCGAGCATTATTCAAGGGGACAAGGCTCTGCACAGGGAAGCTGGCCAAACACCTGGGAACCTCAGAAAGGATGGAAAACACCACGGAAATGGACAGGAAACAGCAGGGGGCAGCATGCATGGATGCTCTGGAGGCTGCCTAATCGCACCATTATGCCAAAATTATGGGCAACAGCCTGGCCATGACAGAGTGACAGAATGAAGAGGAGATAGCATTAAAACATCCCAATAATTGACCCTGACATATAGGGGACGGCATGCAGAGGCAGCGGCAGCCAGCGGCAGGTAGAGGTGGCATGGCGACATCCCTAAATGGACTCAGGCTTCAAACCAATGGGTGGCAGAGAGGGAACCAAAGCGGGTGAGACAAGAAGCGCTCAAATAATATCGCTACATGATAAAAGTTTGCCAGTATATTTTGTGGATTACACAGCAGGTGGGTGGCGACAAAGTTAACATGGAAGCCATGAAAACAACCCCAAATTGCTGCCCTGACACAGCTCGTTTGATAAGGGGACCATGTATGCTTACAGTCATGCGGTCGAATAGTTTAAAATAATAATAACCCTCATCCATAAAGCTCTGTATAATGCTGCACCCCCTACCTCCTCTCTTATCTCAGTCTATCGCCCAAACCGTGCTCTTAATCCGCCAGTGATTCTTAGATTAACTCTCTACCCTAGTGCGGACCTCCCATCGCGTCTCAAGACTTCTCTAGAGCTGCACCAATTCTATGGAATGCTCTGCCCGGACTATCAGACTAATACCTAACCTCCAAGTTTCAAACGTGCTCTTAAAACCCATTTCTTTAGGCAAGCCTATAACACTCATAACTGCATGAAGTTTTAACTCTTCTACAACCCGTCCTGTGTCGTCCTCCCATTGTTATCCAGCAACCAACAGGCACCAGACTCTCTGCAGTCCATTCACCCTGGACCTGGTATATAAGATGACGGCTGAGTGTTTCAAGCGACAGCAATTTCCATTGATTTATTTTTTCTATTCCCTAAGAAGATGGCTTGACAATTAAATATTCTTTTACCTCGTGTTACCCTCATCTTCATAACCGTAAGCTCTGGCGAGCAGGGACCTCACTCTGTTGTTCCATACAAATGTTGTGCTCTGTACATTACATTTGTATTTGTTTCCTATGATTTGGAAAGCGCTGCCAAGAATATGATGGACGCTATATAAATAAAGATATATTATTATGGAGGGCATGTGAACTAGTAGTAGATTAAAGGTTGCTGCAACATGTAGTTGGATTTGTGATGGAGCTGGCGCTCTGCAGCCAGGCGAGCTTTCGCAATCCAAGGCCTGTTTATAGGCTACTCCCCAAACAGCACTCTAAGAACCTTTTGTATAAGATCAAGTGTTATAGTAGAGTTCTTATAAGTTTGAGGATATAGCCGGGTGAGGGGAATGTAAAACAGATGCGCAAGAAGCGCTGAAATAATCTATCCCTAATGGTAAAAGTTTGCCAGTATTTTGTGGATTACACAGCAGGGTGGCGACAAAGTTAACACTTTGATGGGAAGCCCTGTAATAGCTCTTGGGCGGTGTGCCTTTTATCGCCTAGGCTCAGCAGTTTCAGCACCGCCTGCTGTCGCTTAGCGACGGCACTGGCTGTGCCTAGAGCTACCGATGATGGCGCCCATGCCACGGAGGTAGGTAATTCGGAGGAGGAGGGGGTGGAGGGGGGTGGAGAGGTAAAGTAGGCCTTGAGGGGGGGGACCTGGACCGAGGTGGCCCGCAATTCTCGGTCGCCAGTATATGAGCAGCCCCAGGGTCAGACTCGGTCCCAGCCTGACACCAAGTTAAGTGTAGTTAGCGTTTTATAAGTTTGGGATATGGCGGGGGGGGGTGGAGGGATGTTAAACAGATGCGCAAGAAAGCGCATGATGGGATGGAGCTGGCGCTCCGCTGCCAGGCGAGCTTTCGCCAATCCAAGCCCTGTCTCTTAGGTACTCCCCAAACAGCACTTCTAAGAACCTTTTGGTATAAGATCAAGTAGTTAGTAGTAGCGTTCTATAAGTTTAGGATATGCCGGGTGAGGGGAATGTTAAACAGATGCGCAAGAAGCGCTGAATAATATCCCTAAATGGTAAAAGTTTGCCGTATAATTGTGGATAACACAGCAGGGTGGCGACAAAGTTAACAACTTGATGTGGAATCATTGAAAACAAAACCAAATTTCTGACTGACACACCCGTTTGATAAGGGACGATGTATGGAGGCAGCTATATGGACGAATTTTGGAGAGCCTAAGGGGGTAGCAATGGAGGACAAGTGTGGAGGCTGCTATGGAGACAATTTAATTGGATAGTGCCTGTATGTGGCAGTCCCAAACATTTTTCAAACAGAGGAGCAGGTAGGTGGCCCTCCAGTAAAATGGAATAGATTGAGTGCCTGTATGTGGCAGTCCCAAAAATGTTTCAACAAGCAGAGGCAGGTAGGTGGCACTCCAGTAAAATGGAATAGATGAGTGGCCTGTATGTGGCAGTTCCCAAAAATTCGTTCAAACCAGAGGAGCAGGTAGGTGCGCCTCCAGTAAAATGGATAGATTGAGTGCTGCTTATGTGGCAGTCCCAAAAAAATCTTCAACCAGAGGAGCAGGTAGGTGGCCCTGCAGTAAAATGGAATGAATTGAGTGCCTGTATGTGCTAGTCCAAAAATGTTTCAAACCAGGGAGCAGGTAGGTGGCCTCCAGTAAATGGAATTGAGATTGAGTGCCTGTATGTGGCAGTCCAAAAATTGTTCAAACCAGAGGGAGCAGGTAGGTGGCCCTGCAGTAAAATGGAAGATTGAGTGCCTGTATGATGGCAGTTCCAAAAATGTTTCAAACCAGAGGAGGCAGGTAGGTGGCCTCCAGTAAATGGAATAAAAGATGAGGTGCCTGTATGTGGCAGGTCCCAAAATGTTCAAACCAGAGGAGCAGGTAGGTGGCCCTGCAGTAAATAGGAATAGATTGAGCTGCTTGTATGTGGCAGTCCCAAAAAATGTTTCAAACCAGAGGAGCAGGTAGGTGGCTCCCTCCCAGTATAAAATGGACTAGATTGAGTGCCTGTATGTGGCAGTCCCAAAAATTTTTAAAACAGAGGACTGACGGTTAGGGGCCCTCAGAAAAATGGAATAGATTGAGTGCTGTATGTGCGGCACTCACAAAAATTGTTTCAAAAGAGGACCGGGAGTGCGGTGGCCCTCCAGAAAAATTAACTTCAATGGAAGTACTATAGCAAGAGCCAGTGGGCCCTGTCAAAAATAGCCATTTTCCTCTGCCTTACTGTACAAGAGGAGGAGAAGAGGAAAATGAGGAGGAGGAGGAGGAGTGGAACAATATTCAGGTTGAGCTCCTTCACCTGGTGGAGATGGAAATTCTGAGAAATCCAGCCTTTATTCATTTTAATAAGCGTCAGCCTGTCACGCTGTCAGTCGACAGGCGTGTACGTATCGGTGATGATGCCCCAGCTGCACTGAAAAACCGCTCGGGACAAGACGCTAGAGCGGCAGGGCAGGACAAGAACCTCCAAGGCGTACAGCGCCAGTTCGTGCCACATGTCCGTTTGAAACCCATGTAGTTGTAGGAGCGATGGCTGATCATTTAGGAGACGATGGTATGGTCAGACTACGTTACTCCCTCACCTCTTGCTGGAAAGATCAGCCCTACTCTGCCGAGCGATGGGGACAGGTGACAGTGTCTTTGCTGGGGTGACATAAAGCTGGCAAAAGCCTTGTAAAGCGTACCCTGCCAGTGTGGACAAGCTAGCCTGCTGCTACTCTCCCTAGCTACTATGTCCCGCAGAACTACGCACTTGCCGCGTAGCTGCTGTCAGAAGGGAAATACTGTTTCAGCTTGTGCACCAGGGCCTGCTGGTATCATGCATTCTCACACTCCTTTCCTCTGCAGGGATGAGCGTGGATAAGATTTTGCTTGTACCGTGGGTCCAGGAGATGTGAACACCCCAGTAATCGGTGCTGGAATAATTAAATGCTTTAACGCAGTGGTCACGGAATAGGCAGCCTAGCATGAAATCTGCCATAGGCGCCAAGAGTACCAACGCGTAAGAATTCATTCCCATCACTGGGCTGACTGTATCCATTTCCCTCCTCAACTCCTCCAACTCCTCTCTTCTGCCCATACACGTGAACAGTGAAGAGACTCAACAATGGTCCCCTCTTGTGTCTCGCCAACATTTCTCCTCTTCGCCCTCGATCCTCTCCCACATCACCTCCTCCGATATGCGCTGGAGAAACAGACCTCAGGGTCTTTGGCTATCAACAAGGGAATATTCTTCCCCCGCTCTCTGTGACGAGCGCAAAGCTTCCGACTTCATGCTGACCAGAGAGTTTTCAAACAGGCAAGCAGCGGGATGATGGTGAGGCTGATGATGGCGGCGGCTCGCACACTGACCATCGTTGTTGACTCCTCAAAGTTATCAGCACCTGGACAGTATCGACATCCATCCCACTCCTATTGTAGACTTGAAGGGAAGCTGACTGACCTGACTACCAGTTCTGGTGGAAGTTACACTGGCAGTCAGACAATCGCTCTGCGCTGCTGGTAAACCTGGATAACATGGTCAGTGTTTATTCCACCTCGTGGGCCACGTCGCACAAACAGTGGTGAGCGGGCAGTTGGAGGGCGGCGCTGCGCTGCCTGAGAGTGGCAGCATCTGGGCTGGAATTCCTGAAATGCGCACAGATGCGGCGCACCTTCGTGAGCAAATCAGACGATTGGGGGTATGTCTTGAGGAAACGCTGCCACTATCAGATTAATACACACGGGAAGGCATGGCACATGTGTCAGTTGCCGAGTTGCAGAGCCGCCACCAGGTTACGGCCGTTGTCACAACAAACCATTCCCGGCTTGAGGTTCAGCGGTGCCAGCCACAGATCAGTCTGCCGCGGATGCCCTGTAATAGCTCTTGCGCGGTGTGCCTTTTGTCGCTAGGCTCAGCAGTTTGAGCACGCCTGCTGTAGCTTAGCGACGGCAACTACTGCGGTGCCTAGAGCTACGATATGATGGCGCCGTGCCAACGGATGGTAGTTCGGAGGAGGAGGTGGAGGAGGGGTGGGTGGAGGAGGAGGAGCATAGTAGGCCGTGAAACACCTGGACCGAGGTAGGCCCCGCAATCCTCGGCGTCGGCAGTATATGTGAGCAGCCCCAGGGTCAGACTGGTCCCAGCCTCCACCAAGTTAAACCAATGTGCGTCAGCGATATTAGTGGCCTGCCCGGCAGCACTGTCCACGGTGTCGTGGTCAGGTGGACCTTGTGAGAAACGGCGTTGGTCAGGGCACGGATGATGTTTGTCTGACACGTGCTGGTGCAGGGCTGGGACGGCACATCGAGGAAAAGTAGGGGCGGCTGACCGGACCGAATACCGAGGGGCGGCCGCCGCCATGAGGGTTGCGAAAGGCCCTCGTCTCTACTAGCCTAAGGGCAGCATCTCCAGGCTAAGCAATCTGGAGATGTGCACATTAAGGGCTTGGGCGTGCGGGTGGGTTGCATATATTGCGTTTCCGCTCCAGGTCTGGGGTATGGAGAGCTGAACGATGGTGGATGCTGTGGAGGATCGTGGGAGGCGACGATGGGGTTTTTTGGTGCCAGGGCCTGGGCAGCGAGGGGGCTGACTAGCAGCTGACACAGGGGAAGGAGCAGTGGTGTGCGCACGGCCGGGGTGAAGGGCTTGTTGCCACGGAGGGGTGCTTAGCATTCATATGCCTGCGCATACTGGTGTGAGTTAAGCTAGTAGTGTGGTGGAAACCCTGCTGAGCCCTGGTTTGGCAAATGTGCACACCACAGTCCGTCGGCTCATACGGTGTTTCCTTAAAGAACCTCCACACTTCTGAAGATCTAGCCCTCGCCGCAGAGCCCTCACCATGGGAGGTTCACTAGTTGACAGCGGCCGCTGATGCACCAGCTCTGGCCCTGCCTCTCGTCTTGCCCCACCACTGCACTCTTCCAACCGTTCAGGTCGAGGACTCTCCTCCGTATCAGAAGCACTGTGTGTTCACAGGCTCTCAACCCAGCTTGGGTCTGTCACCTCATCATCCTCCGATCCCTCAGTCTGCTCCCCCCTCGGACTTCCTGCCCTGACAACAAACTTCCCCACTGCTCTGACAACCGGGTTCCTCATCGTCGGACACATCTTTACACACTTTCACTACGTCAAGAAGGTCATCATCACCCAACAGATGTGATGGTGGAAAACCGGGGCATCGGAAAATTGGCTCAGCAGCAACCGGACAAGTGGTTTGTGACTGTGGGAAGGGTCCAGGAAAAGTTCTCAGAGTATAGGCGGTTTTCAAATGGCAATTTCCGGAGGGGGCAGCCGTTCAGGCACCGAGGAGACGGGGGGAGGAGGCTGAGGTGCAGGAGCTGGAGGAGTGGGGATTTCGGGGTGACATGGGTGGAAGTGTGAAGACTGACTGTGGTGGACAAATTGCTCGAAGCATTGTCAGCAATCACGACATCACCTGTTCGCATCGGGTCGCCTCAACAGTGGCTCTACCACGAGTCAGTAACTTCAGACATGAACTCTAGGAGTGGAGCTCGCGGCGTTCCCTGCTCCACCTCATCAGCAGGTGGTGTCTCACCCCGCCAGGGACCACGGCCTCTGACCCTGCAGTAGTTGGACGGCCCACGTCCCCGCCCTCGTCCTATTACCCTAGCCCTCGGGTTTAAACATTTTAAATGAGAGTTTAAACTTTTTTTTTTTTTTAGCTTCTTTTTTTTTTGTGTTTTTTGCTTTTTGGCTGTTTTTTTTTTGTTTTTGTGTTTTTTGTTTTTTTGTTTTGAGTTTGTTTAAAAACCAAACACAATTCTATCCTATTGCTATGGGCTATTTTCTAGCCAAGTATCAAAGGACAGCACACGTACTTGCAGACTGAGATGAACTACGGGTATGCTAAATAGAAAAATCAACCCCTACGAATTTTCGCCACTTCGGCCTTGTCACTATGGATAGATGAGCCCCTAAGCGCCAGAAGCAACAGCGTCGCAAGTCTCACTACAAATTGCTCAGATTGGCAAAGTACATGCATCGGCAGAAACTCAGCAACCCAGCAGCATCAACCAGAAAATAAATATATAGAACGCTATGTAGGCTCAAGAAAGCTGTTGGTATTCTCCTAGGCTATTTTCTAGCCAAGTAATCCAAGGAAGCACACTACTTCGCCAGATGAGAGACACGGAGTTATTGCCTATAGAATCCAACCCCCTACTGAATTTTCCACTTCGGCCTTTGCTAGGATATGTGCGCACTAAGCGCAGAACACAGCGAGGTGCAAGTCTCATACAACATTGCTCAGAATTGGCAAGTACATGCACGCAGAAAACTACAGCCACAGCAGATCAACCAGAAATCAAAGTATTATAGAACGCTAACTGAGGCTTCAAGAAGCTTGTTTGTATTCTCCTATGGCTATTTTGCTAGCCCAAGTATCAACAGGAGCACAATACTTATGCCAGAGAGATGACACTGAGTTCTTCCTAATAAGAAATCACACCCTACTGAATGTTTCCCTATGGCCTGTTGCTATGGATATTAGCGCCACTAAGAGCAGAAACAGCGGTCGCAAGTCTCCTACAATTGCTCGACATTGGCACAGTACATGCACCTGCAGAAAACTACAGCCACCAAGCAGTCAACCAGAAATCAACATAGTATTAGACGCTACTGTAGGCTTCAAGAAGCTGTTGTGTATTCTCCTATGGCTATTTTCTAGCCAAGTATACAAAGGAAGCCACTAAACTACTATGACAGATGAGGATGACACTGAGTTATTGCCTAATAGAAATCAAAACCCCTACTGAATTTGTCCATTCGGCCTTTTGCTATGGATATGTGCCCACGAGCGCAGAACACAGCGGTCGCTAAGTCTCACTACAAAATAGCAGAATTGGCAAGTACATGCACCCTGCGAGAAACTCAACCAGCCACCAGCAGATGTCAACCAGAAAATCAAAATATATATGAACGCTACCTGGTAGGCGTAAGAGAAGTGTTTGTATTCTCCTATGGCTATTTTCTAGTCCAAGTATCAAGAGGATAGACCACACTACTATGCCAGAGAGAGTGACATTGAAGTATGTGCCTATAGAAATCAACCCCCACTGAATTTGCCATCTCGGCCTTTGCATGCGAATATGTGCCGCCACAGTAAGCGCAGAACAGAGACAGCAGGGTCGCAGTCTCACTACAAATTGCTCAGACATTGGCAGTACATGCACTGCGAGAAACTTAAACAGCCACAGCAGATCAACCAGAAAGCTCAAATATTATAGAACGCTTTACATGTAGGCTTCACAGAGCTGTTGTGATAGTCTCCTATGGCTATTTTGCAGCACAAGTATCAAAGGAAAGCACACTACTATGCACAGATGAGATGACATGAGTTATTGCCCAATAGAATCCACAACACCTACTGTAATTTTGCCACTTCGGCAGTTTGCATGAGCTATGTGTGTCGCCACTAAGGCAGCAGAACACAGGGGCGGTCGCAAGTCTAACTACAATATTGGTAGTGATGCACGTACAATTGACTGTAGCAGAAAACTCCACCAAGCCACCAGCAGATCAACCACGAAGTCAAATAGATAGAACGATGATGTAGGCTTCAAGAATGATGTTTGGTATTCTCCTATGGCTAGTTTTCTAGCCAATGTAATCAAAGGAAAGCACATACTAGCCAGTGGACCCGATTGAACAAGAGTTATTGGCAAACATAGAAATCAAACTCCCCTAAGCTGACATTGTCCACACTTGGGTACTTTGCTTGTGGATAGCTGCCGCCACTAAGCGCAGGACCACAGCAATTGGGGTTCCGACACACGTGCCTCACCTAGCACAATTGCCGTCCACGAATTGGCAAGTACAATGTCCCTGCAGAAGAACAACTACGCCAGCAGCCATGATACCAGAAATCAATATAGTACTTAGCACACGCTCTGTAGGCTTCAGAGCTAGCTGTTTGTGATTCTTCCTAGGGCTATTTTCTAGCGCAAGTATCAATAGGAAGCGACTAACATACCTAATGCCAGATGAGCTGCAGCTGATGGTTATTGCCTAATAGAAATCCAACCCCTACTGAATTTTCCCACTTCGGTCTTTGCTATGGATATGTGTGCCACTAAGAGCTAAACACAACGGTAGCAAGTCCCCCTGCTAATTCCTCACAAAATGGTAATAGATGCAAATTAAAATAAAAAAAGTAGAACGTTATTGTAGCCCTAAGAAGGGCTGTTGGGTTCTTTGAGAATCACTCCTGCCTAACAGTAAGCTAATAGAACACCCTAACGCTTTCCCTGACCAGCAGCAGCTCTCTCCCTAGCGGCATCCAGAGACAGAATGATCCGAGCAGCGCGGCCAGCGGCTAGTCTATCCCAGGGTCACCTGATCTGGCCAGCCAACCACTGCTATCGACGTGTAAGGGTACCACGTCATGCTGGGTGGAGTGCAGAGTCTCCTGGCTTGTGATTGGCTCTGTTTCTGGCCGCCAAAAAGCAAAACGGCGGGAGCTGCCATTTTCTCGAGCGGGCGAAGTATTCGTCCGAGTAACGAGCAGTTTCGAGTACCCTAATGCTCGACCGAGCATCAAGCTCGGACGAGCATGTTCGCTCATCTCTAGTTAACAGTAATGTAATTAGGCAATTTTCCTCAGCTGCTGCAATGCATTTCAAAACTCAACCAAAACGCCACTTAGGATCTCACCCTTAGAAGTAACTAATACATTTAAAAAAATGTAAATGCAAACATTTATGAATTAAAAAAATTACTGTGCAAAATTTTAAACATTTAAAGCTTGTGAAATAATTCAATTTACATGTTAAAACAGGATCCATGAAAAAAATCCTTCCTTCACCCTGGACCAGGTGCAGATTTGCTACTAAAAAGTAGCAAAACTAAGCAAAAAAAGTGATACATAGGTGAAAATTTGCACTGAACATCTGGAAAATAAAGATACATAAGGCACTGCACAAGGTGCCGACAAAGGTGTACTGGAGCAAAAGTCGCAGTGAAAAGTCAAAAAAATGACCAAAGTCACAAAAAATAAGAACATTTAACAAGCAGAAATAAAGATGCATGTCTCCCACTGTGTATTAGAAGCAGAATTAGAACTACCGTATATACTCGAGTATAAGCCGACCCGAGTATAAGCCGAGACCCCTAATTTCAACACAAAAAACTGGGAAAACCTATTGACTCGAGTATAAGCCGGGGGTGGGAAATGCATTGGTTACAGCCTCCCAGTATATAGTCTGCCAGCCCCTGTAGCATACAGCCTGCCCAACCCCTGTAGCATACAACCTGCCCAGCCCCTGTAGTAGGAAAAAAATAACACTGTACTCATCTTTCCGAAGTCCCCCATAGGTCCTCTTCTGTCTCAGACTGTCTCAGACAGAAGAGGACCTATGGGTGATGTCAGAAAGGTGAGTTTTGTCTTTATGTTTTTAGTTGACTCGAGTATAAGCCGAGTTAGGGTTTTTGAGCACAAATTTTGTGCTGAAAAACTAGGCTTATACTCGAGTATATAAGGTAAATTTCTTGCCCACATTCAGATATTGAAGATATCAAGATAGAACTAGGCTTCTGACAATATATAATTCCCTTTAGCATGCAGTTGCTTTATATAAAGCTTCTCCACACATAACTAATTGAAAAACAGCCAGACGATAGTGGCACATTAATTAACTCAGTGCCACCTGATATCTTCATGCCAACATAGATATGTTTGTATGGGTAGACAGAGAAGGCTTATGGAGGGTACATGTTCAGCCTTCCCTTGGCACAAAAATTTGTGTAATGAAGCCAAAGGAAAATAATTCAGCTCCACTTTATAACTCATATCTTTAGAAAATAATCAGAATGCCAAATATATTCACAAACATTAAGTAAACAACCTGAAAAAGATAGACATGTAACATTTCGTCTACTACCAGTGAACTGTATTATAATAATTACACAATAATATTGTAAAAAGATCTTAGCTACACAAATGTTAGAGCTGAAAAGCACACTATGATGTATTGGGAGTTCACCGATTGTCTGACGATCATGCACTGTGCTGTGATTCACTAAGATTGTGCGCCCGATATCTTGCACGTGTTGCTTCCCCACTCAGGTCCAACAGGATTCCCCTTCTTATTTCGGCGCTCAGCCCAAATCAATCGGATCGTCCGAAGCCAGGACCAAAAACTGATCGCGTGCAACACAGTCCCAGTGCAGACACCTGCTAAATACCTTTGCAATCCCTGAAAAAGGTGCAAAGTCTGACGAAAGTGTGATCCTCGACCCTTAGTAAATGAGCCCCATTATAGCACTTAGCAAAATGGTTTGATAGCATATATAAGTTTAGAGGTGATCAGATATGAGTTCCGTTTCTCCAAACCATAACAATCACATGTCAAATAGGAAAAGGATGAGGGTCAGGTAAAGGTAGGCACCCAGGGATGCCAATCCATCACTCAAGCAGTTTTATGGTGCTTTTGCCAAGGTTCATGTGAAAAGGATAGAGATAATAATAATTCCTTTATTTATATAGCGCACACAGATTACGTAGCGCTGCACAGAGCTTGCCAAATCAGTACCTGTCCCCATGGGGGTCACCATCTAATAAACCTACTGCTATGTTTTGGAGTGTGGGACAAAACCGTAGGATGTGGAAGAAACCCATGCAAACACAAAAAGAACATACAAACTCTTTACAGATGTTGACCCTGGGACATTAACCCCGGTCTCCAGCGCTGCAAGGCTGTAATGCTAACCGCTAAGCCACCGTTCCACCCTAGCTATGAGTGTGCAGGCCACAGCAGATTCTACACTTTTGGACACCTGACACCTGGTATTGAACTCAGAAATATGCCCAATAACCCATTACTTACCAATGTTGCTATTATCAGAAATTGATTTTATGTTTTGTTGGAGCGAGAGGGTGCAATTTTCATTGTTTTCCTATGACATCATAATATCTTGTCCTTTGTCCTAGCTCTAATAGGTTTATCACAGTTTGGGTGTACTCAGAAGGGATGGATTTCATCAGACAACTCAGCATATACTAATAGAAGGTCCAAACTTTGTTTTGAGGTTTTGTTTCTGCCATGTACGAGAGGGGGAAAATTGCACTATAAGATTTATTTAAAAAAAGACAAGATACAATTTCTGCTACATACATCTATATCAAATGTTATTGGGAACCTGTCAGTCATATCTAGACCCTCCAAATTGAAGGTCCTTCCTCATTTACTGCAGTGAGTTGCTCTGCATGATGATATTGAATTCATCAATTGAGTCAGTGGCCCCTGTGAATTATAAATTTCACCTATACTGTATACTATATGTGAATGTTGAAGTATATACTATATGTATATACAATGATATTTGTGGATATGTAATTTTTTTAAGCATTTGCACTTTATGATGATTGTATTGTTATTTATATATTCATATTTAAGTGTACAGAATTTTTTTATGTGATTATGATATTTTAGGAAGCTTTTGATGCTCGGCTTGATATATACATATGGTACTTTGCACTTGGCCCAGATTGACATTGTACTTTAAATATCTATACTGACCTTTATATTGATATGTTTATATATGACCTCTGCATGCATTATATACCAGCTGTAATACTGGTTGAATGTTTTTAAAAAATAGTAATTTTGATAAAATTTGTAATATCTGTGGGCATCAATTGTCCTTTATCTTTATATGTATCTTTGATATTATTTTTTGATTGGCATTTTTACAGATTTAACCTGTAATTCCTGCTGTATTATACTGCAGGACCTCACTGACGCATTCCGGTGCGCAACCTCATGGTTCGGGCGTGTTACGACGTCTTTCAGTGGGGTTCCTGTCGGCGGGTATAAAACATTATCACATCTCTACTGATGAAGCAACAAAGCGCAAAAAACTCGTTGGTGTGTTTACATTGGTCTTTTATTTTGCATTTGGTGAGTGTTAAAACTTGATAGAGATGCAAATTCAAGCTGGAAGGTACCCCCACTGTTTATATTCAATAGACAACTACACTCTCTGTAACATGGGTTACAACATTAGGTTTAGATTCACATACTGAGTTACAATTGGTTTTGAATACTTCTGGGGAGGACTTATGTATCATGTGTTTACCCCATTCCATCAGGGGCCTCTCCTGTCTGAGTAAGGATTGCCCTAACTATCATAATATATGCTATGTATTATTTTCATGAATTAAAGAGGACCTGTCATCACAACTAAACCGTCTAGGAGCTGCTCACTAAAGGTGTAAATGATATGTGCAGGGGGCATGTTTACCAAAGGACAGAGGAGGAAACGGTTTTGCAACCTGATTCAGGTCAGCTCAGGAACATCCAGATGACTCAATCCACAGGATTACAGAGGTTCATTTTATAATTCACAGGCGCCGCTGACTCATTTCAATATCATAATGCAGATCAGCTCGCTACAGTAAATTAAGTAGGACCTTCAGTTTCAGGGGCCAGATGTGTCTGACAGGTGCCCTTTAATCTTCGCATGGTCTGGATAATATTTACGCCACAACCATTGAATATCATTGTCTTTGGTTATTTAAGGACATAACCATCTCAACACTAAAATTGCTTGAATCTGCATCTTACATATTAAATTATATTATGGTCAGCTTTCTAGCAGTAATAGATTATAATTACATTTATAATGTTATATTTGTATCAATTGTTTGTCATTGATTATAGAAGGTTGATAACCCTGTTTACCACCAGCATAATCATTACAAGTAAATAGATTTCATCCAGAAATAAAATGCTATATTGTCTAGGTTCAATGCTCATCAATGTTACAGGATTTATTCATTTTATTTTGATTTTAATTAAAATAAAAATATGTAAAATATGAACAGGTACAGTCATCTCAACAGGACATTATATAAAATTCACTTAGTATTATATCATTTTGTTATTTCTTTCAATATCAAAATTTATCAAAATCTTCCTCAGAATCAGTTAGGTTGATCTCATGATGATCTCTTCCGGAGTGAACAGCTCAAAGTCTTTCTGTATGGTAGTCACACTGTATTAAACAAGGTGTGTGCTGTGGTTTACATAGTATAAATTCTAAACTAAGAATCCTACATGCAGTACCAACAAAGTACTATTGGAATATGTGGTACAACTGTCTTTCCTACTAGTAGGCAGAGCTAGTTTCCTAGCTACCCATGTTATGTGTGCATCATGAGTTTGATAGCAGAGCACAGGTAGAAAGAAAACCTACTGATCTCCATTTTAGACACGGCACTGGAAAATGGAGTTATTCCCAGGAAGGTTTTTAACGGCTTGAAAGTCGATGAACCAAGGGTACCCACCCTATATTTACTCCCCAAAATACATAAAGATCCCATTGACCCACCAGGGCGTCCCATCGTCTCTGGTCTTGACGGCATTTGCGACCATTTGCTTTGACTCATAAGTTTTTTGTCTTTAAAGACGTGTTCTATTTGCAGCAGCGCGGCACTGCCATGGGGGCGGCCTGCGCCCCATCGTATGCCAACCTCTTCCTTGGATTATGGGAGAGGAGTATTTTTGGTGACGATGGGGTGCAGCTCGCCCACCATGTGCAGTGCTGGCTGCGCTATATCGACGACATTTTGTTTATTTGACAAGGGACAGAGGAGGAATTAACACGGTTCATGCAACAACTAAACCGTAACAAATACAACATAAAACTTACGTATAAATACAGTCAGAATACAATTGATTTTTTGGATATACAGATCGAAGTGGGACCACAAGGGTTATTACAAACCGACATGTATAGAAAATCTACCTCAGTGAATTCATTACTACACGCTTCCTCAGCACACCCCCCCTCCACAATCGGGGCCATACCTGTAGGCCAATTCTTACGTGCCCGCCGGCTCTGCTCATCAGAAAAGAGTTTTAAACATCAATGTAAAGACCTCAGGGAGAGATTTCAAGACCGAGGGTACAGTAACAGAAGTATAAAAAGAGGTTTTGATAGGGCGAGAAAACAATCAAGAGATGACCTGCTGATTACTGGCTCCACATGTAAAAAGAGGGCAGGTGAGGATAACTGCGTGAGATTTATCGCAACATATAACGACAAATGGCCTGAAATGAGGGCCATTTTAACTAAATATTGGCCAATACTACAGACCGATACCGTATTGAAAGATACTTTACAAGACAGACCAGCACTGACCGCCAGACGGAGTAAAAACCTGAAGGACTTACTGGTTATCAGTCACTACACATCCAAAATTGAGAGACCATTTGGCACGAGAGACAGGAAGCAGGGATGCTTCCCATGTGGTGACTGTATAGCCTGCCAAAATATCTTGAGGACACAGGAATTTGATACCACAGATGGGAGTAGAACCTTTAAAATACGTGAGTATATTTCGTGCAGCAGCACAAATGTCATCTACTACGCAACCTGTGGCTGCCCTTTAGTCTACATAGGGATGACGATCAGGGAACTGCGAGTCCGCACAAGGGAACACGTAAGAGACATAATGAAGGCCCGAAATGTGAGCACCCCTTTAGAACTGAGCCAATTAAAGACATTACCCAGACATTTCAGAACTCACCATAATTGCGATCCTAAAACTTTTAGGGTTCGTGGAATTGAACAAATTCACTTAGGCATTAGAGGCGGTAATGCAAAGAAATTGTTAGCACAAAAAGAGTGCAAGTGGATTGTACTCCTGGATACAAAGGTTCCAAAAGGCCTTAATGAAGCATTGACTTTTTCTCCCTTTCTGTGAGATGCTTCCCTCGAAGTAGTCCTGTTCTAACCACATCTATCTCCAATCTTTAAATATAATTTCACACAAAGTATAAAATGTAATCATATTCCCTTGCTTTTTCCCTTTCCCCCACTTGGTCTTTTAATATTATCTTGTTTGTGGTTTTATAGCAGAATGACTAAAATATGTATTTTCTCGTATCAAGATCTAATATAGAATATACAGACACGATGTTTTGACGTACCTTCCTGTGTTGTGCTGTGTGATGGTCTCGGAGATGGAAATTGACGTGGTGAGGGTGGATGTTGCGAGAGGAAAACTAAAAAGAAAAACCACAATATAAGAAGTGGAGCTACATACAACTTACCATATGGAACCCTGAAGATGGACGTATATGAGACTCTCCTGATCCTTCTCGTACTTGATGGACATGTATGGGCACTAAAAAGAAAGTAGGACCTGGGATATAGCATTAAATGGACACTACCCAGGATTAACTAAGGGGGTCCGGGTCCATATGGGATAGCTGTGGAGTTTGGGATAAGGGGTGGTGGTTGGGGGGGGGGGGCGGTGAGTGGACGTGTGGTAGTTATGGGATCAGAAAAAGCGGGGGGGGTGGGTTGCTTGCGGGGGGGGAAGGGTCATTGAGTAGTGTGTTTGTCATTGATTTGGTAATGGTTTAGGTGGGAGGGACGGGCCATCGTAATTATAAGAGTTCACCTATATGTTTTTTATGTCACTGTAATAGCACTTTCATTCATTTTAACTGGAGCATAAATGTAATATATAGTGTATAGCACTTTCATTCATTTTAACTGGAGCATAAATGTAATATATAGTGTACAGCACACATAGTTGCATTCACAATATTTACATAATTACAACTTGTCACTGTAGTATATTACACACAGCAATAATTATAATATTCACACATATATATATATTGTTATTTTTTTTCACTTGCATGTTAATAATATTCACACATATATATATATTGTTATTCTTTTTTCACCTGCATGTTATCACCAACACACAATCATGCACATTTATAATATTTTATACACCAATATTAAATCTACAATAGGATCTCAGCCAACACATATATATATATTTCAACATTTTTATCCAGCTCTCACTAGTATGCCCCATCTTACACGAACTATGAATTTTTCTCTCCCCATTTCTCTGAACCTTGATTTCTCCTTCTACATTTACCACCATTTTCCGGCACACGATGTGTCCAAAAAACTGCGTACCTTGTAACCGGCTCTCACGTGCGGCGGAGGTGCACCACTGTCTCCGAGTAACATGTTCTCGGATCCAGTGCTGTATTCTCCGTTTCGACACTGGGGGCGGGGATCAGGGGGGCAGCGGCGGAGAGAGGAATGACGTCAGCATTAGGGCGGATCAGGTGACGCGGTGGTTGCCACTCCCGCGATGACGCGGTCGTGGGCGTGGCTTCTCTGCCCTGTCTGGTTCCGGCCGAAGTGGGGCGTCACCTGCTCCTGCCCATGTGACACGCCGAGATGTTTAAATACAAGAAGGCACACACATGCACACACAGGCCCCCTGAGGAAGCGGCAACGCGAAACGTGCGTCGGGGTATTAGCGCTCACACCTAACAGAACATGGGTAAGCCAATCTCGCTACTCCGTACAATGTAAAAAAAGCATATAACATTTAAAACTTTTATCATATATCTATGTCGGGTTGCACTGCCATCTATTGTTGCACTGGCACTTTACAGTATTTCTTGTGATAAATCTATGCATGGAGATTGTTGCACTGGCACTTTACATATACCTTTTTGATAAATTTACATGTAGACAGCAACCTGGATATATTCCTGTGTTTCTGTGGAGTGTGGACGCTTTAGTGGAACTCCCGAGGATAACTCATTTTTTGTTTGTACTTTACAAACTTTATTGTCATACTGTCGTTTTTAATGTAATGATTAAATAAAAAGAAATTAAATTTTAACCAAACGGTATAATGAAATTTCTATGAACCAGATTTCACTGATGTGCTTTTCTAAGGTTGTGTTAAAGAAAGAAAACCTTATAGCCTTATAACATAATTGCGGTTAGGTCCTCTTGCACATATGCAACCTTAGAGAATCCATACACATTGCACGCCAGCAGTGGAAAACGTATAAAATTACCATTCTTTGCTAGGCTATATTGTGCACTATTTGAAGAAGACATAAAAGAAAATAAAAAAAAGGTTGTCTAGTTTAGGAACCCTATTTTCATATACTCTGGTGGTACATTACTTTAGATAGTAGGTTTCGATATGATTTAAATAGAACGCTAGGTGAATAGAGTTGTTACATTTACATTAAGAATTAGACATCCCTCTACTAAATGAGCCGCAGTAGGGGAAACTTCTGCAGGTCTGTCATGTTATAACCACTTATAGAGGGTTGTACCATGTTTCTTGACACTTAATCAATGTAAATTTTACAGATTTGTAAACTCCCCAAATTACAATTGACAGTGAGTGCATGAGGGCTACAATGGAAAATCTGCACAAGCAGCACATTGCTTTCTAATGCGGATAACAATGTAAAAAAAGTCGACATCTATTTAACAGAGAAACAATCCAAAACTGCCCTCTATGTAAAGACGCAGGTGCAATTCATATCAATCAGCTTGACAAGAGAGCATGTCAATTGAGCCCGGGGGTAATGTATTCACTGTATGCTAATCATCTCCTGTATTCACCAGGAGACCTATCTATCAAGGTTTCAACTCATAAAGCATTGCAAAATAGCAAGTTTGTAAAGCCTATACAAGTTTGCTGCAGATTTCAAGTCCGTCAATCAATTACTTCTCTGGCAGCAAGCAATAAATAAAGTTTGTGGTGGTATGCTGTACAGTATACAAAAATGTAGGAAATTCTAAAAATATTTTACACTCCTTGCAAACACTTATAAAACCAAAAGCACATCACATCAAATAACATATATAGCTTAAAGGGGTATTCCGGGAATATGAAGGTCTGACACAAAAACCCATGATGATATAACTAAATGAATACAACAATACTCAATGTCATTAGTCACAAAACGGAGCTTAAATAATTTGATTTTATGATTTACAAAGTTTATGGCCTCTCTAAAGTAGGTGGAGCTATCACTAAGATGGCCGCCACTGGAAACTACAAGTTCCATGATCCTTTAGTTCTCACTAACTCCTCCTACCACTTATGCTCTGCTCCCGGTGATGATGTAACAGACTTTCTTGCTCTGTTACCATAGTAATGATGTGTAACTGCCATCACCACAACACTGACCATACTGGATGCACTTCAACCAACCAACAACAGCCAAACATAGTGGTGATCACATGACCTGCCCAGGCAGGTGTAGGACATGTGATGTGAACATGTGACCGGCGGCCATCTTCTGTCCTGCAACGGACCGCGCGGAGGAAATTAATGGACTAATTAAAGGGCCAGTAGCATTTTAATTCTTCATTACAGTCTATGTCAGCAGCATTTTCTGCTAAGCAGAGCAAAATTTTAAATAACTACTAATTACACATTAGCTTATATTTTGAGTGCCCATTTGTATATGAATTATGCTGATTCCTGGAATACCCCTTTAAGGATTATGTGTTAGAAAAACATATATAAACCCCTTTTTAAGGAATTATGCATTATGAGAAAGGGAACGACATTCAGGACCATCAGTTATTGGCCATAACAAAGGCATTTTTTAGCCTTGCCAGTACATCTTTACAGTACAGAAGTAATTAATCTCAAAAAGCATTGTGTAATACTTGAGTTTCCCTATGGGTACGCTGCATGGAAAATAAACACATATTTTACAGTTGATTACTGTTATCGCCTGTAATTAGAGATGAGCGAACATACTCGTCCGAGCTTGATGCTCGTTCGAGCATAGCGTACCCGAACTTGCTCGTTGAGATGCGAGTATTCGCAGCTCCGGGAAAAATGCATTCCTGCCACGGTTTTGCTTTTGGTCGCCAGAACAGAGCCAATCACAAGCCAGGAGACTCTGCACTCCACCCAGCATGAAGTGGTACCCTTACACGTCGCTTGCAGTGGGGGTGGCCAGCAGGTGACCCGGAATTAGACTGCTGCCTGCGCTCTGCTCGGATAATTCTGTCTGTCTGGATGCGCTAGGCGAGAGAGCTGCTGCGGGTCAGGGAAAGCGTTAGGGTGTTCTATTAGATAGTGTAGGCAGAGTGATTCAACAGAAACCAACAGTCCTTTTAGGGCTACAAAACGTTTGATTTTACTTTTTTTTGGTTGCTTGTGGCTGGCTTGCTGCTATAGTAGTTGACAGCTAGTACCAGATTAGTGAAGTAATTTGCAGGGAGACGTGTGTGTAGTCTTAGTGACACAACATATCCCTCAAACATGAAGGGGACCATTTATTCAGGTTGTGATTTGAATTAGCAGAGTCTGCAGATTTTTTTTTTTTACGTTTATTCTTTTAAGAAACTCACAGTACTGCCAACAGGGTGTGCCTTTGCGCGGGGAGGGGGTGTGGGCTAGAAATATGCCATAGGAGAACCCGTCACGGCTTATTTTAGGCGCCTACAATAAGCGTTACATTTTCCTTTTTTGGTTTGCTTGTGGCTGGGTTGCTTGGACATTAGTACTGCAGCTAGTACCATACTGGGAGGAATTTGCAGGGAGAATTGTGTTTAGATCTATATGACACACATATCCACCTCAAACCAACCGAAGTGAGGACAAATTTATTAGGGTGTTTGATTTGAATTAGGCACAGTTGCTGGATTTAATTTATTTTTACGTTTATTTTCTTTTTAAGTAAACTCACAGTCATACTGCCAAAGCAGTGTGCTTTGAGGTGTGGGCTAGAAGAAAACATGGAGAAACCCCAACGGTTATTTAGGCCTACAATAGCTTATATTTTCTTTTTTTTTTGTTTGCTTGTGCTGGGCTTGCGCCTTAGTAGTGCAGCTAGTACGAATTGTGAGGAATTTGCAGGGGACTTGTGGTTTGACTCTTAGTGACACACATATCCACCTCACAACGACCCGAAGTGGGGCACGACTTATTAGGGGTTTTTTTTTGCATTTGAATTAGGCGACAGTCTGCTGATTTATTTATTTTCTTTAATTTATTTCATCTATAACTCGAAGTCATCTGGCACCGCACAAAATCCATTTGTGTGCTGTCAGTGTAGGTAGAAATAGCCATAGCAATAGGATGCAATTGTTTGTCTTAAAAAAAAAGAACAAAAAACACAACACAAAAAAATTTGAAGTTTAACACTTTAATTTTGAAACTGTTTTTAACCGAAAGGGGGCTAGGGGTAGAGGCGAGGGCGGGACGTGGGCGTCCAACTACTGCAGGGGTCAGAGGCCGTGGTCCTGGGCGGGTGAGACACCACCTCCTGCTTGAGGGAGCAGGGGAACGCGCAGAGCTACCTCCTAGGTTCATCATGTCTAAGTTACTGGGACTCGTGGTAGAGCACTGTTGAGGCCAGAACAGTGGAAGGTGTGTGTGGGATTGCGGACAATGCTTCTAGCATTTGTCCACAGTCAGTCTTCCACGCAGTCCACCATGTCACCGAATCGCACCTCTCAGCTCCGCCACCTCAGCCTCCTCCCCCCAGTCTGCCCCCTCCCAGAAAATTTGGCATATGAACGCGCATACTCTGAGAACGTTTCTGGACACCTTCCCACAGATCACAAACCACTTGTCGGTTGCTGCTGAGCAATTTTTGGTGGTTTCCACCGTCCAGTCTGTGGGTGATGATGACATTTGACGTAGTGGAAGGAAGTGTGGAAAGAGGTGTCGGACGATGAGGAGACACGGTTGTCAGACAGTGGGAAGTTGTTGTCAGGGCAGGAAGTACGAGGGGGGAGCAGACTGAGGGATCGGAGGATGATTGGGTGACAGACCCAAGCTGGTTGATAGGCGGGTGAACACAGTGCTTCTGAGACGGAGCGAGACAGCCTTAGCAGAACAGTTGAAGAGGCAGTGGGTGGGCCAGACGGAGAGGCAGGCCGAGCTGGTGCATCAGCGCCAAATGTTGCCCGAGTCAAGCTCCCGTCGATTTCAGAAGTATGGAGGTTCTTTAAGAAACACTCGGATGCCGACGGACGGTAGGTGTGCAACACTGCCAAACCAGGATCAGCAGGGGTTCCACCACTACTAGCTTAAACTCCACCAGTATGCGCAGGCCATATGAATGCTAACAACCCCCCACTCAATGGCACCAAGCCCGTTCACCTCCGGCGGCCACACACTGCTCCTTCATGGTGTCATCTGATAGTCAGCCCCCTGCCCAGGACGCCTCCAACCTCCATCGAAAAACCCATCTTCGCGCCTCCACTGATCCTCCACAGCATCACCAGCGTCAGCTCTCATACCCAGACGCTGGGAGCGGAACGCAAATAGGCAACCCACCCCACGCCCAACCCAATGTCCATCTCCAGAGTGCTTAGCCTGGAGGATGCTGCCTATGAGCTGAGAGACCCGAGGCCTTTCGAAACTCATGCGGCGCCGCCCCTCGGTATTCGGTCCCCAGACGCCACTACTTTTCCCGTGCCGTCCCAGCCCTGCACAGCCACGTGTCATAGAACATCATCCGTGCCCTGACCAACGCGTTTCTGACAAGGTCCACCTGACCAGGAAACGGAAGTGCTGCCGGCAGGCCACTATATATACGCTGACGGGCACATTGGGTTAACTTGGTGAGGTCTGGGACCGAGTCTGACCTCTGGGGCTGCTCAATACTGCCGAGCCGAGGATGCGGGGCCTACCTCGTCCAGGTCTAAACGGCACCTAATGCCTCCTCCTCCTCCACCCCCTCCACCTCCTCCTCTCGTGAATTACCATCCAGTGGCTGGCGTCCATCATCGGTAGCTCTAGGCACAGCAGCAGTGCCTGCTAGATCGACAGCAGGCGGTGCTCAAACTGCTGAGCCTAGGCGAATAAAAGGCACACAGCCCAAGAGTATACAGCGGCATCACGGGCGCAGATGATCTGTGTGGCCCCGCCGAACCTGAAGCCAGGCATGGTTGTGTGTGACAACGGCCGAACTCTGGTGGCGGCTCTGCCAACTCCGGCAGAGGAACACATGTGCCATGCCTGGCCCATGTGTTAAATATAGTTCAGTGTTCCTCAAGACATACCCCAATCTGTCGATTTGCTCACGAAGGTGACGCCGCATCTGTGCGATTTCAGGAAGTCCAGCAAGATGCTGCCACTCTCAGGGCAGGCCGCCAGCGCCGCCTCCAATGCCCGCTTACCGACTGTGTGCGAAGTGCCCACGAGGTGGAATTCAACAACTTAACCATGTTATCTCAGAGTTACCAGCAGCGCAGAGCGATTAGACTCAGATGTCAACCTTCCACCAGAACTGGTAGTCAGGTAGTCAGCTTCCTCAGTCTACAATGAGGAGTGGGACGTGGGATGTCTGATATGTGTCAGGTGCTGAGGAACTTTGGAGTAGCCGGAACAAGGCTTGGATAGGTGAAAGCTCGCCTGGCAGCGGAGCACTCAGCTTCCATCAAAGAATCCAACTAACATTAGTTTTTTAAAAGCTGCACACCTTTACTCTACTACTACTAGTTCACACTGCCTCATACATCGTCCCCTTACAAACGCTTGTGTCAGGCAGAGTTTCAGGTGTTTCACCAATAATATTGGAACTCTGGCCCATCTGTCGGCCCAATTGTGGGAACCTGAAGTTGCATCATAGCAGCGCAATAGGATGCCCCAAGACGTCGACTCTTATCATGGAAACCATTCCTAAAACTAGCTAATAAATAGAACACTACCTATCCTTATTCATTATTCCTAGTGAAATATTACAACGCGGCCTGCTTTGAAAATAAATTTTTCAAAGTAAACGCTTCTGGCCCACAGGCCCATTTTGGGTGGGGAGGAGCCGAGAGACAGGGGCTTGGACAGGCGAAAGCTCGCCTGGCAGTGGACCGCCAGCTCCATCCCAAGATTAGGCAGCCTCAGAGGCATCCATGCATGCTGCCCCTGCTGTTTCCTGTCCATTTTGCCTCCACGATCCTCCACAGCGTCCACCAATGTCTCATTTCAACTCTCTATACCCCAGACGCTGGAGCACGAGAGGATATGCAGCACATCATCCCCTTATCAAACGAGCTGTGTCAGGCAGAATTTTCAGGTGTTTCACCAGATACATAGTGGAACTCGGCCCATCTGTCGCCGCCATGCTGGAGACCTGAAGTTGCAATCATAGCAGCGCAATATGAATGCCCCATACTGTCGCTCTTAATCATGGAAGTCGTCTCCATGGCTGCCTCCACATGTCGTCCCCTTATCAAAAGAGCTGTGTCAGGCTCATTTTTCGGGTGTTTCACCAGATACGTTATGGAACTTGGTCACTATGTCGCCACCATGCTGTGTTATCGACTAAATATACCGTCAACCTTTTGTTCACATAGGAAATCATTTCACCTCCTTTGGTGAAACCTGAGTCCATTTAGGGTATGTCGCCATGACACTCTCTAGCCTGCCACTGCTGCCGCTGCCTCTGCATGCCGTCCCCTATAGTGTCAGGGTCAATTATTGCATGTTTTAGATGCTATCTAGCCTCATTCGGTCACTCTGTCATGGCCATGCTGTTGCCCATAATTTTTGCATAATGGTGCGATTAAGCAGCCTCAGAGGCATCCATGCATGCTGCCCCTGCTGTTTCTTGTCCATTTCCGTGGTGTTTCCATCCTTTTCTGAGGTTCCCAGGTGTTTGGCCAAGCTTCCCTGTGCAGAGTCTTGGTCCCCTTGAAAAATGCTCGAGTCTCCCATTGACTTCAATGGGGCTCGTTATTCGAGACGAGCACTCGAGCATCGGGAAAAGTTCGTCTCAAATAAAGAGTACCCGAGCATTTTAGTGCTCGCTCATCTCTACCTGTAATCTCTTCTGACACAAAGGAGATTCAAACCATTTATATGGCCCCTGTCAAAGGGCGGTATGTATTGGGTAAAACAGACTATAAGGTTGATTTATAAGAAGCAGAAAAACTGTGCAAACATATGTATCCATCTTTGACATGGGTAAATTGTGATTGCATTATCAAGGGGTTCTGGATGTGGTAGTTTTTGGTATCTATAATAAGATATCCAAAGAAGTACAAACCCTGAACTACTGTAGCAATAAGGTTGTTAGGCTCCCCAAAGTTCATTACTTGTACACCATTAGTAGCAAAGGCTATGTATCTGGCAATAAAAATAACTATGGTTGAAAATACAAATACTGAATGTTATAGAAAGGTGTCAAAACAAACAGAGCATCACAGTGTGTAACATATGGAGTGATTGAGTGCCTATGATGGCCATTGTCAGAAGCACCTACTGTTTAATTGGGATGTGAAGTTGAGAACTGAACCAAGGTGCAATGGAAGAAGGGGGCTTGTATGATGAATCATGTTTTTTTTAACATGGGCACAGCTAAATGTGTTTTACTTACCAAGAGAAGAGATGGTGCCAAAAAACACTATGGGAGGATGGCTAACATCTAGAGATAGTGGAGTGCTGCACGGACATTTTTAGCTGGGAAACCTTCTTGTGGATGTTACCTTGAAAATTAAAAATGGTTTTAGATCAAGAATATATTTCTTGTAAATACATTTTATGGGACACCTTTAAGTGTATTGTTGAGCCAATGCATGTCTGTGATGGCGCATGCACAGCCGTAGTGATTTAAATATCGCTGACGACTTTGCAGGTCAAACCTGAATTTTGCCAATGTTGTTGACACTCTTGGGGATTGTTTCTTTTAAGAAACAGCAGAATTGTGAATGCAGCTCTGAAATACCTCTGTGAAGGTATTTACAAACCCACTCAAAAGTTTATGTAAAATATAATTATAAATTAAGACTAAGGTTGTGTTGATGCATTGGTAGATGGTTATTACAGAACAATCTAGTAGATGTGCAGGTTCCTTTAAGAAGCACATGTTTGTTCTATGTCTCTCTACAACAATGTTCCCTTGGAGGAATTATTTTGTGTTCAAATAAAGAGGGTCAAATCTGCCACACAGCCTTTCCCATCAGCTGAAATAAAAGATGACTCAAAGATAGGATTCTATTTTTTTTTTCAAAATTCATTTCTGAGTTATGAGGCTTAAATCATGCATATAAATGCAGTAGTTTTTCAGACATTGAGTTAGGGCTTATCTCAGAACAAGACAAATTCGAGCTCATTTTTAAAAGTGCATGGAAAAATGCCATGGGAGTAGATTTTTCAAAGAGAACACATCAAGATGTCACTCATCCGATCGCTGTGCACCTGTGATTAAGAAAAATGTTTTGTTTAATAAAAGCTGATATTTGAAAAGACTATGACAAAATGAAGCCCAATCCTCTTCATCATTTACATTATGCCTTAGGGGTGTACTGTGGAATGAAGGAAGCTTGATGTGCAGGTAGCACTGAAGTCTTGTCCAGATACCTCCTCACTATTCATACTTGAGCCCCATAAAAATATAGAAGGGAAATCTCTGACATATAAATAGATACAGGAGCTGTGGCTGTGCCTGACAGAAAGATAATTCTTAATGTCACATTAATAAATCTTATACTTAATTAAAATCTTACAGATAGGACTTAGTGAAGTTTAGTTATCCAAACTAAAGTACCTTCAATGGAAATACTGTATAAATGTTTCAAAATATTTGGGCTTTCCACAACTTGCCTAACTACAGTCTAAAGAGTAAAAAATTCTACCATCCCAATCCAATAACTAATGCCCTGGTGGTATTATACAAAACACAATGGCAGCCCAACCTAAAGTACCACCACTTTAATGCCAAATAAATTATACCATGCTATACCTCTCTAATGACACATACAAAAATACCAATGTGAAGAACTACATAAATCCTAAAAAGTGCAAACAGATAACAATGGGTTGAGAGAAGGCTGCAAAAATCATTTTATAATGGGAACACAGCAGCATTAGTCATTTACAAGTATGAAAGAGCGGTGAAGTATTACAGCTTCATGTCTTAGAACCCTGATCCACTATCCTTGGCAAAATCAAGTCATCCACACTACTCCCACAGCAACTTGCATAAGTAAACCTGGCATGCATTGACTGGAACCCTGAAGCAGTAGGTAACCCTGAATTTCATGTCTTGGGGAATTTACCTAGTGGAGCTTCATGGTGTAGATATGGCATTATTTATTTATGGCAAATTTCAAACTCAAAGGTCTCAAATCTTGAATGAGTATTTAGTCCTTCCTGACATTGCATTGCTCATGTATTTCTTGTTGTACCATGTCTACTATTCTGAAATGTGACCCTTTCAATGCCAACCTGTTGCTGGAATGAACATGTGACGTATTTTTGTAAAATTAGACTTTGTAGTTTGAAACATTATAGTCCCAAAATCTCCAACGTTTTTGTACAAGAATTGTGATTTGCAGGACTTGATGAATTGCTCCAATTGAATTTAATGAGCCCATGCATACATCTGTTTTTGCGTTCATATAATTATAGAATGTTATATTCTGAAATAGTATTTCAGATAAATTTCAGCTTACACTCTGAAGAATACACATACCTGCATCCACACATCCAAAAAATGCAATGAGGCAGCATAAGTATAAGTAGGTAAGTATAAAGGTGATCTTTATTCACCCATGGCAATATTAAGTGCAACATTTTAGCTCCATAGAGCCATTATCAAGCAATGGATGCTCTATGGATGAGCTGAAATGTTGCACCTTATTTTGCCATGGGTGAATAAAGATCACCTTTATACTTACCTGAGTGCTGCCTCATTGCATTTTTTTTATATCTGACCTTACAAACCGGTGGATCGGGTTTGTTGGAGGCGTGCACCCACCATTGGACTTGATCCAATATACTCGCTGTGCTGCTCCACAATCGGACTGTTTGCTACCTGCATTCATACTGTACTATTTTCAAAAATATATTTTTCAAAGCGAACACTTAAACTAACATCAATGTCAAAATAATTTTTAAAAAGTCCAAAAAATAACGGGCTCAGTTTACACTTTTTTATTTATCATCTTTTGTCCTCACATAGAAAAATATGTAATATGTCTTTGTCTTTAAAAAGCATCATTAACCTGTGTTGACTGTAGGAGTCTTCCCCTATAGTGTTTTCTTCAATAAGAGAAAAATAATGTTTTGAGACAATTCTTCGGCTATATTTCAGTTACTTCTAAAAATATTTTAAAAATTCGAATCAGTATAAACCAGCTGTTGTTTGTGGTAACACTCTTGATTTACTATCATCATTAAATTCAAGGTGTGATATTCTTCTGAGAACCTACAACAAATTTCAGCCCAATAGAGCAAATTACTATTGCTCCAAATCATCTATTACTAAAAATCACCCAAAACGCTTTAACAAGGTGTTTGATCTAAGAGGACCTCAGGAGGTCAAGTCAAATTCTATCATTTGAGACATGTGTAATATTAAATCCATTTCTATAGCACTTATGAATAAACAGAAAATGCAGGGAAGGATCAGAATTACAAGCATGGGCTTCTATAAGCAGGTGTCAGGACAAGATGGGAAAGTGATACTGAGCACTAACTCTGAACTGTCCAAAATGTTCCTACCTACTTGACGTTAGCCCTAAATGGTAGTCACCAACTGGGTGATGTTCCGTATACTGATGTGCAGGGAATGGTGAAAGGAGTACTGCAAGAGTCAGTGTGCCAAGTCCAGCACCAGGACTGCACGTCAATAACTGAATTACTAGACAGAAAACTAACCAGGTCTATGCAAAAGTTCACAACATAAGGTATACCTCATGTTGGCAGACAATGCATGTAAAAAGCCCAATTTCCTCTGGGCAGAAATTATCAGTCGGAAATCTCCACCAAGATTAGCCACCCCCCTCCCCAATGTCTATTTAACTTTCATCTTTATGATGACTCTCCTCCTGGTATTAAAGGTGGTGTATGATATTCAGATAAGTGGGTCAGCACGTGGTCATACCTTGAAATTCATTCTTTGCAGTGGGAACTTAATGTGTATGTTCATCACATGTATGTGTCACAGTAAAATAAGATCCTTTAGCCACTTGTACTATATTAAAAACTCTCTCTAAGATTCTATGCAAATGTTTATTGCATGGGACTCTTCATTGAACTTCATATGCTTCTTGCAAATGTCAGACATTCCAGTCATATTAAAAATAGACAGCATCATGGCAAAGTCATAGAGTCATGGAGGGTGCAAACAGCATTATGGAAATCAAAGGGTGTTCCAGGGAGGGTCAGTTGGCAGCAGCATGAGTAGGCCGCAGAGTGGCAAAATGACACAGTGTGGAGGAGGCGGCAAACTAGTAAACCACAGAGTGGCACACTGAGACAGTGTGGAGCTGGCAGCAACCTGGAAAGCCACAGAGTGGCACAATGATACAGTGTTGAGGTGGCGTTAACAGCAGCAGCAGGAGCCCACAGAGTGGCACAACGACAGAGTGTGGAGATGGCGTCAGCAGCAGGAGACCACAGAGTGGCACAATGATACAGAGTGGAGGTGACGTCATCAGCAGGAGCCCATAGAGTGGCACATTGATACAGTGTGGAGGTGGCATCAGCAGCAGCAGGAGCCCACAGAGTGGCACATTGATACAGTGGGGAGGTAGCAGCAGAAGCCCACAGAGTGGAACAATGATACAGTGTGGAGGTGGCTGCAACCTGGTAAGTCAGAGAGTGGCACAATGATACAGTGTGGAGGTAACGGCAACCTGGTAATCCACAGAGTGGCACAATGATACAGTTTGGAGGTGGTATCAGTAGCAGCAGGAGCCCACAAAGTGCCACAATGATATAGTGTGGAGGGGAATCAGCCGCAGCAGGAGCCCACAGAGTGGCAGAATGATAGAGTGTGGAGGTGGCGTCAGCAGCAGGAACCCACAGAGTGGCACAATGATACAGTGTGTAGGGGGCGTCAGCAGCAGGAGCCCACATAGTGGCACAATGATATAGTGTGGAGGGGAATCAGCCGCAGCAGGAGCCCACAGAGTGGCAGAATGATAGAGTGTGGAGGTGGCGTCAGCAGTAGGAACCCACAGAGTGGCACAATGATACAGTGTGTAGGGGGCGTCAGCAGCTGGAGCCCACAGAGTGGCACAATGATACAGCGTGGAGGTGGCGGCAATCTGGTAAGCCACAGCGTGGCACAATATTACACTGTGGAGATGGCGTCAGCAGCAATAGCAGGAGCCCACAGAGTGGCACAATGATACATTGTGGTGGTGGTGTCAGCAGCAGCAGCACCAGGAGCCCACAGAGTGGCACAATGATACAGTGTGGAGTTGGAGTCAGCAGCAGGAGCCACAGAGTGGCACAATGATACAGTGTGGAGGTGGGGTCAGCAGCAGCAGGAGCCCACAGAGTGGCACAATGCGTAACAGTGTGTTGTGAGTTGCAGTCAGCAGCGGAGCCACAGAGTGGCACAATGAGGCACTGTGAGATGGCGTCAGCAGCATAGCAGGAGCCCACAGAGTGACAATGATAAAGTGGGAGGTGGCATCAGCAGCAGGAGCCCACAGCGTGGCACAATGATACATTGTGGTGGTGTCAGCAGCAGCAGGAGCCCAAGAGTGGACAATGATAGAGTGTGAGTTGGAGTCAGCAGCAGGAGCCACAGAGTGGCACAATGATACAGTGTGGAGGTGGGGTCAGCAGCAGCAGGAGCCCACAGAGTGGCACAATGATATAGTGTGGAGGTGGCGTCAGCAGCAGCAGGAGCCCACAGTGTGGCACAATGATATAGTGTGGAGATGGCGTCAGCAGCAGCAGGAGCCCACAGAGTGGCACAATGATACAGAGTGGAGGTGGCATCAGCAGAAGCAGGAGCCCAAAGAGTGGCACAATGATACAGTGTGGAGGTGGGGTCAGCAGCAGGAGCTGTGCGGATATGATACAGTGTGTAGGTGGCGGACAATTCCAGTCCCTGGTAAAGATGGTAGGAGGCATATGAAGCAACTGCCAGGAATCCCTCTATAAACTATGTGGATTTGACTCGTATTTCTTGCTCTCAACTTTAGCAACACAAAAAGTATGGGAATTTGCGTTATACAGATACCCTACAAAGGAAACCCTGGGAGAGGAGCAGATATCACTACAGCAGCTGTGCGGATATAACACAGATTTCTTTCTAGTGGCTTCAGTAACAAAAAAGAACTGCTATTTGGGATAAACAGATCCCCCTAAATGCACACCCTGGGAGAGGGGCAGAAATCACTACAGCGGCTGCGTGGATATGAAACAGATTTCTCCCAAGTGGCTTCAGTAATGAAAAAAGAACTGCTATTTGGAGTATACAGATCCCCCTAAATGCACAACCTGGGAGAGAGGAAGAAATCACTACAGCAGCTGTGTGGATATTAAACAGATTTCTTCCTAGTGGCTTCAGTAACAAAAAAGAACTGCTATTTGGGTAATACAGATCCTTCTAAATGCACACCCTGGGATTGGAGCAGAAATCGCTACAGCACAATACAGTAGAAGCAGCTGGACACTACAGACAGAACATGCAGTGTGAAATGCCGAGATTGCAAACGGCTGACAGTTTTTATAGGGCTGTATTATCACATAAGCCTGCCGGTGGCTGATTGGCTTACAGGTCTGCAGATGTCATCAAGGGTGTTCCTTTCTCCTTCCCAGAGTTCTCTGCCCCATGTAACACATTGTGCTCGCGGCCATTTAGCTAAAAAACCGGGGGGAAAAACTTTGTTCCCAGGAATCAGTGTAAACTTTGGTGAAAATTCGTATTGAATTCCTCTTTGTTTGAATCGATGCTCCCATCTCTAGTCACCATCTTGATACTTGCTATATTTCCTAGTTGCTATATAGAGCTACTATACTTTATCTACTCCAATTGTACATCTGGTAACATTTGATGACCTTTCACATAGACACAGAATATTTTGTCACCATTATAGAATTATTTCTAACCCCACATTTAAAATCAGTGTTTTTCATTTAAATTTATTTCTAGAAACCAACAGATGAGACCAAGACAGTAAATGTGCAGCAGACAAACTATTTTTGTAGCTAGTAGCCTTTGATAATTGATACCACCCTCAGCCCTTCTTGGAAAAAGATCACGTTTAATATACTTCAAGTCAAAATCAGTTTTACTTTGTTAATTAGCAGACTGAATAGAAACTTTATTTGTCGTCTTTTGTAACTTTAGTCGATGAATAAATCACTCGGACAAGACAAGCCAAAATGTTGATTTAGTCATGAAACTGACAGAGAAAAATTGCTTAATATACTTAATGCACATAAAAAAAATCAGTATGTGCATTTTTCAAGTGCTGCAGGTGTCAGAAATTATAATCTAGACACAAACAAAGTAAATGACTGCTAATCATTTATCCTGTAGAGGGAATAATTATCTACGCTATTGAATTTTGAAAAAAAAAATGGGGTGTGAAGCGTGGATATTTGTTATTTAGCTGCAATTAACAATTTTTTGTTATAATGATTTTTTTTCTCGTTATCTCATTCTGTAACTTTTCTTAACTTGATGTCATCATTTGATTCAAAGACAAAGTTTTACGAAAAAAAAAACTAAAATATTTTATTTATTTTTTAACTTTGAAGACATTATGTTTTTATTTAATTCGGCTCGAAAATGTAAGCCGTGATTAAATAAAAGAAAAGAAAAATGAAACTTCTTTCAGACGTTAAAATGAGTAATGAGTTTAGAATTAATCCAAAAGCAATTTAACTTTAAACATTCATATGAAATTAAATGAGCCATTGAATTTGCTATATAAGCAAGCATTAATCTTATCTTGCTCCGAAGACTAAAATGTTGCACGGTGACCCATTAATTTCAAAGCCTAATACAAGGTCTCTCTAATGCCTGCAGTCCATTAAAAAGTCTTATCCCTAAGTATAAGTGATTTTTCACAAAGTTCAAACCAATGTATACTTTAATATTCTAATCACTTGATGATCACTCATGACAACATTACTACTAAGACATCTTCTGTTAAGAGAAATAAAAAATAAATGAAAAAAAGAATTGCCTTTGATGGACAAGGACAAACATTCCATGTAAGTACAAAATTAGTACCTTAAAAAAAGATTTTTTAACATCAAAGTTAATTTCTTTAAGATACTCGTAATGTGAAATTTGTTTCAAACCTTATGTCATCTTGTGCAGGGGTATTGCTATGATGTGTGTGCCATCAGATCAATGGAGTGCTGTATGCAGTAAACATTCTCTCCTGAAACCACTATATTAAGGGGCAGTGAATTTTTGATCCAAATGATGGAGAATACCACAGCAAAGTATGAAATGTTCGGCTCAATGAGACTACAATTGTACTAGTTGTAGTTTAGATTCACAATGGGTTGCCCACTACATTACTATTCACGACATCTATTCAGATAAAAATACACACTGAACGACTGTTTGCATTGCTGCTGTGTACCTGAACGATAATGCTCGATACATTGTATAGCAGTATAACAAGGAAAGGGAATGCTAGCTCTGCACTATTCAGTACCAAAGCTGCATACTTCTGGTAAACTGCCGCAATGGTAAACTGTTAATTGGTGCTTGAAATAGAATACTTCCTATGCTAAAAATAAGTCATCAATATTAAACTATCTTAAAGGGGTTGTCCGAGTTCCTAAAAAGAACTAAGGGAGGCCGTGAGGGCGCTGCTTAAAAAAATAAAGTCCTACTTACCTTCTGGTGCCCTCCGGTATCCAGCTTCCGGCCGGACCCAACAACCTTCCGGCCCGCATTCACAATGCTGTGAATAGGGACGTATAGGCGTGCCCAGCCACAGCCGGCCGGAAGCTGAATCCAGCGCTCTGGCAGCCATGTTTGTTTACATGGCGCCCGGACCGGAGCGACAGCAGCGCTGGATACCGGAGGGCACCGGAAGGTAAGTAGGACTTTATTTTTTTAACCTCCCGGCCTCCCTTGGTTTTTTTTTAAGAACTCGGACAACCCCTTTGAAGGGAAACTGACTTTTAAATGAACCCACCCAAAGCAAAAACTATGATTAAAAAGCATTGTCCTTATTCCTAAATGGTTCCTTTCTATGGCTGCAATGTTAAAAAAAAAACATTCACAATCAAAAAATCCTGGGAAGTGGACTGGATGAGAAGGTCACAGAACCCACAGACAGAGTAGAGACGAGAAAAAACAGAGTGTGCATACCCTAGTGCAGTGATGGCGAACCTTTTAGAGATTGAGTGCCCAAACTGAAACGCAAAATGTACCTACTTATCGCAAAGTGCCAATAAGGCAATTCAGACTCAGGGCTAGTTCCTGATCAGTAGCAACTCCTCTCTAGTGCTTTTAAATTGAATTGAGTTTTAAAATGCAAACTGCCCAAAAATGCCAAAATAGATAACTAGAAAATCTGCAGCAGTCCCAGGTTAGTAATAAATAGAAAAATAGATCACTACATACATAGGGAGCTACTGGGTTTAACAGTGCAGTGTTACGTTTACACAGAACTGCTGGGGTACCAGACCGCATATATTACACAGGACTGCTGCAGTCTGTCTGCTTTCTTTCCTTCCATAGGACTGCTACCCTATACATGACTGTTTTACATTAAGGAAGAGGCAGCAGTCCTATGTAATGAAAAAAAAAGCTGTCTAGCTACAGAAGTCCTGTGTAACTTATGGTGCAATAAGATGCAGCAGTCTGTTACTCAAATGGCTTTTGCACCATGCAGTGCTGTATTTTACACAGGACTGCTGTTCCATAGGACTTCTGTATTTTCCTGAATGAGACACAGTCAGTACAGTGTAAAATGTTTTTATACTTTTTACAGGACTACCTGAGGGAGGGTAACTTACATAGGACTGCTGCTTTTCCCTCAATTTAAAGGAGACAGTCCTGTGTAAGAACAATAGTGCTTTACACAAGACTGTCTGATAGGGATTGGGATCCTGCAGTATGTACACTATAATGAGTGAATAAGCATCAGGACTGACACAGGAGACTAAATGTAAGTGGAATGAGCAGAACTGAAAGCTCACCCAGCAGCCATCACCCAGCAGCCATCTCACAGCCTGGACTCCTGTGCTGCATCTGTAGCTTATCCTCTGTTCTTCCTGATGACAGGCAGGAGGAGAGCAGGGGCTGAGGCAGGAGACGCTGTGTGATTGTCCAGCGTCAGTGACTCCGCTCACATGCAACTTCTGACCTCTGTGGCCGGCTCCGTGCTGCTGCCTGCTGAAGCATGTATAAGCTGTGAGCAGACAGCAGTGCTGGCACACAGGAAACTCCATAGAGACCTGACACCTTCACAGCAGGAACATCGGCTGAGCAGGGTCAGTTTCAGTAAGCCTGCGGCAGTGGCTTGTGCGGCACGCGTGCCATAGGTTCGCCACCACTGCCCTTTTGTCATACAGTACGTGTTGGAAAAGGAGCACAGCAGAATAAACTGGGACCTGAAGGGTGATATGTAAAAGCTTTGTATGAATGCCAATATAGCAACCGGTCACAATGTCATATGATTAGGGTAATGTCATCTAAGGTCCTTTCCTTAATAGCACTTCAAAATCTACCTCATGTATATATCTGACCCTATGAAATCACGGCTGGGATTTCATGGAATCATATACATACATGAGGTACTGTAGATTTTAATATTACTGTGTAAAGGATCTTAGATGACATCGCCCTGGCCACATGACATGAAGTCCTGAATAGTGAGGATGCATAAGGCATGGGGAGGAGTAGATTTGTGAAAAATGTGGTGACTGGTTCCCTTTTGATAGATATCCTACAACCCAAATTACACATGTCAGACATACCTTTCTTTTTATTTTTCAACTGCTGCCAAAACATAACTTTATAAAATGCAAATGAGACAGAAGAGTTTTGGGGGACATTAGCAAGACACCTCTGGACCCACAAACAGAGTAGAGACTCCCTCTTCAGCTATGTCACTTGTGGGTCAAAAGAGGTAAGTCAGGGTGGTGGAAGCCCTTCAGCTATGTCACTTGTGGGTCAAAATAGGTCGTTCAGGGTGGTAGAAGCCCTTCAGCTATGTCACTTGTGGGTCAAAATAGGTAAGCCAGGGTGGTGGAAGCCCTTTAAAGGGTTTGACACCAAAATAATGAAATAGAGTACATGTTAGACATCAGGACAAATGGTATGCTGATGAAGGAAAGAGGCTTAGGTGAATTATTTGTGTTTGGCTCTGTGGGCATTGGTAGTAAGGGCATTCTGGAAACTTTAAAATCTAGTCATCTTCCTCCCTAGGAAGGTCTCTGAGGGCCCTGACTTTCAATAAATCGAGGGGGAGCATAATCTGACATCTATGAGTTTGTTCATCATTAATGGAGAGTTTTGTAATTTCTTTCTGAGCTTTATATATAAGAGATGAAATACAGAGATAAAATGTTGTAGAATATTACTGAGAATAAAGCAATGAGAATTCTTGAATTGTTCTGAGAGGTATTATAGTCAGATATATTACTAAGACAAGAACAGTTTTGAGCATCTTGATACATCAATATCTTTTATTTTCATTCACTTCATTTTTTATCTGATTTCTGTCACTGCTAGTAAAATGTATCATAATTCTAACTTGAATATTCTTAAATGCTAGAAAACATAGAATGAAAGAAAGTATTAGGAAGATCAATGCATACATCTCCTATATTAACCGTACAATGTGCTGTATGACAAAACTTATGTGAAATTATACTCGCCTCTCTACATTATATTTCCATATTTTTAAAACACTTCTCCATGTCAGAGATTTGTAACTTTTTATAGATGAATTATAAAGAAGAAAATCATTGAATATGGCAGTAGGAGCTAAAGGGATCTCATTATAGGTAAGCATTGTGTTTAGTTTTAACTTTAATTCTTATAAATCAATTTCCATTTCAACAAGTTAACGAGGCTCCACAATCTTTTCGCTTGGCTAAATATCATAGGCTGAAATATTTAAAGGATTGGAATCTATAGCACAGGTTGAATGTAGACTGTGTGGGGAACACTTATCTTAAATAATCAAGCTATTTTTTGCAAATGTTCAATAATTGGGATTAAAAATGTAACAAATAGAAAAAAAATTAATGGTGTGCAGCAAATTGCTTCAAAGTTTCACTTCTTTATTCAAAAAGACATACTTACAAAGGGGTGATTACAGATGGGATAGAATACATATATGGGGCTTCCTAATGGAGGGAATGGCCATTTCACATGTAACCTGTGCTTCTTCCCACCTCTACATGCTGGAATAAGAACATATTACCGTATATACTCGTGCATAAGCCGGCCCAAGTTTAAACCAGTACCTAATTTTAATACAAAAAATTGGAAGACCTATTGACTTGAGTATAAGCCTATAGTGGGAAATACATTGGTCAAGCCTCCCCAGTATATAGCCAGTCCCTGCCCCCCCCCCCCCCCCCAAATATAGCCAGCCCCCTGGGGCTTAAACAAAGCTTTTGTTCTGCATATAGCCATCCATGACTGACAAAAAGGTAAGACATTTTTAAGACATACTAATTGGTAAATGAATTTGTCTCTTTAAAGCATAATAGGCAAAAAAATTGGCAGAGGTTTATCCTTCAATCTCTTTGTGCTAATGCCATTTTTTGTTTTTGTATTTCCATTTTTTGCTCCTCTGCTTTAAAATCCATAACTTTTTATCTTGTGATGATATGTCATTTTGTGATGACGTGAAAAATTTGCATTTTGGACATTTTCCTTTATTGGGCTCAGTACTGGGAACAACCATTTTAACATTTTGATGAATTGGGAATTTTGGGACGCAGTGATACATGTTTATAATTTATTTTTTTATTTTTATTTTCAGCTGCTGTGCGCAGATACCCAAATGTGTATTTAGGCAAAGTAACATTTTGTCATTGAGTATTGTGATACTAAACTAAGTATTGATATCGAATTCAAAATTCTGGTATCAGTGCAACCAAGGGCACAGCTGCACTGACCTGTCCCTATGTAATACATTTAGTTATCTTAAAGTTTTTGTAATATCTTTCATGTAACTGTTTCTATGCACTAAACATTACATCATTAAGAACTATAGAAGGTGGAGGCCAATATCTTTAAAGTTTAGCTCCCATGATAGTCGTAAACATATGTGTTTGATATGGTGAAACCGAATAAGGTAATAAGGAAATTACAGAAGAAGGAAATTACAAAATTTGCCAGTAAAACACAAATTTCCTAGGGGCGGCCTGAGTCTATGGAACAGAAACAGAGGTTCCAGGCTGATGTGCTAAAAGGCCAACAACAGCAGACCATGGCACTGCAGCTGGAAACAAATCGCCTGTTATCGGAACAGTTAGCTGCACTCAGAGAAACTGTTGTCGCTCAACCCTGTGTGAAGGTAAGGCCACCTGCAACTGTTAGTGTGAGAAAAGCCATTCAGTGGGCCTTGCAAAAATGAACCTAATGACGACATTGAGGCCTACTTCACAATTCATAGAGAGTGTCGGAGAGAGAGAGAAGTTGCCAATTATGGAATGGGTAAAAGCCATTTTTTGCTGTTGATCTGCAAAAGGCCTACTATAACCTCAGGGAGCAAGAGAACAGGAACTATTTGAAGCTTAAAATTGAGATCCTTGCTAGCCTGGGTGTTTTATCAGCTGTTTCAGGATAGTTCATTGGTGCTACACCTTGAACAACTGTGTTTGTTCCAAAATGTGTGATTTGGCTCATCTGGTACAGAATCTGTACTTTCCATAATGATGATACTGATTCCCTTTTTCACTTTCAGGTGAAGTTTGGTGAAGAATAGAGATGAGCGAGCACTAAAATGCTCGGGTGCTCATTATTCGAGACGAACTTTTCCAGATGCTTGAGTGCTCGTCTCGAATAACGAGCCCCATTGAAGTCAATGGGAGACCCGAGCTATTTTTTCATAAAATGAACCTACAGAACACGTGCAAACAAAAAAAATTCCAGATGTTTGCAGATGTTTACTTGTAAGAACACATTGAAATAACACATTCTTCACTTGCAGGTTGTTCGAGCGTGCTCTCCGCTAAGTTAGGAGATGTGCACGAACATTGGAATGTGAAGAATAGTGTTCTTTCAATGTGTTGCACTAAATGCTCTGTGTTTTCAATGTTTTTAAGTTTTAATTTATTCTTTTCACATTGCAGGTGTGCGCGCGTGTCTAGATGGTTCGGAGATACGCGCGCACAGCTGCAAAGTGAAGAATAGAATTAAAACATTAAAAAACAGTGAATACAGGGCCATTTAAGTGCAGAACACATGAAAGAACACTATTCTTCCATCCAGATGGTCGTGCACCATATCAATTAGCGGGAGACACGCGCGAACACATGGAAAGTGAAGAAAGAATAGTGTATTTCAATGTGTTCTACAAGTAAAACATCTGCAAACATGTGTAATATTTTTTTGTTTACAATAAAAATCTTTTATTCAATTTATTTAATTAATTTACTGCTCGATCTCGAGCCGGCGAGATACTGTCCGAGTAACGAGCCGGTCCGAGTATGCTAATACTCGACCGAGTAGTATACTCGGACGAGTATACTCGCTCATCTCTAGTGAAGAAGCTTTACTACCTAGTCAAAATGTGCTTCACTTTTGGGTATGGCTCAGCCAAAATGTTTCAGTATATATGTGTGTGTGTGTGTGTGGGATCTGACTGGCTTTCACAAGTCTTGCTTGTGGTGGAGAAGAGGGTAGTGAGCTGGCTCTTCTCCTTGCTTTTGAGCTAGAACTCTCCTGTCTTCTCTGGTCTTTACTATTACACAAGTCTCCAGCATGCGCCCTCTCTGTGATGCTAGATGCGGGTCAGGTGATGGTTGTGGATGTCATCACTAGAGATGAGCATACCCAATCAATGCCATGGCTAGCTGCTAGGGGCATTAATACGCCAGATTGACTGTTCAGCAGCTAATTCAGCAATATGTCCAGGTCATCTCTAGCCATCACATGTTGCCGTCGTATGAACCTCATTTCCTGCATAGATGAAGGCGTGAAGAGAAATAAAGTAAGTATCTATTTTTTTTACCAATGGCTACTGGGGAAGGCGGCAAAACTAGCTACTGTGGGGGAGGGGCAACACTAGCTACTGTGGGGGAGGGGCAACACTAGCTACTGTGGTGACAGTACTGGCTGCTGTGGTGGAAGCGCTGGCTATTGGCAGCAAATGCTACTCGGAGCAGTCACCCTGTCTACTGGAGGTAGGTGCCCTGACTACTCGGGGCAGGTACCCTTGCTACTGGGGCAGGGCACCTAGCTAGGGGCAGCACCTGCGATTTTGGAGCAGTAATTTACAGTTTATAAGGGTTCAAGCCTTTCATTATATTTCCAGGAGCTGCTGCCCAACAGTCAGAAACCTTTGCAATAATGCATTCAGGGAAATCCCCAAATACCTCCCCTAAGGAGGATTTTATATAGACCAAACTGCATATGATAGCTGCTATTCTGAATAAGTAAGCTGCAATTACACCTGGAGCCTGGTTGTAAAAATTGCACACATTGAATTTATACTGACAGGCCATCACTATACTTCTATAACATAGAATAAGTTCTGACCGGAGCTCCAATTCCCTTGCTTCCGTGTGTCTTCTCTTGCAATATGTCACACTTCTTCTAACATCTAGTGGATTATAATAATTTTATAGAATTATTTTCCATCTCTTTAATCTGTACATGCCTCTGTACTTAAATAATTTTAACGTAAAGAAAGGAGAGGGTGCTCTTGTCATCAATGAAACATCATTTACCTAATGTAGTTCGGACAACATTCCTGACTAATTGCTGTTCCAGTCACCTCTTCCTGGTCTCTACGAGTACTGGTTCAAGACAGCACAAACACTGTGATATATACTGGGGACAAACTGTGGGTAGACATCGCTACTTGGAGCAGCATGCTGACTTTTGGCTACTGGGAGTAGCCATGAAATTACTAGGGCAGCAGTGTGACTATCACTACAAGAGGCAGGCACTGTGACTACTGGGGTAGGCACTGTGAATAACTAGAGGCAGGTACGCAAGACTACTGGCTACTGAAGGCAGACCCCTAGACTACTGGCTACTGGGGATGTACTAGGCTAGTGAGGGCAAACACAATGACTATGTTAGCAAGCAATGGTGATGGGGACATGCACTTTAATAATGGTTACTGCGAGCAGGCATTTGACATGGGTATGTGGGGACAATGTGACAATTGGATATTTTGGGGACAGTATGAATATATTGGCTAGTGTGTGGTTTCCTGTTACCATTTTGATTAACACCTTGCCTGACCGAGGACGAACTATATCATCCTTGTGCGGCAAGGGGTGTATGGAGAGAGCTCAAGCTATACCCCAGCCAACACCCGCCCGTCACTGCGGGTCGGTGTTGGCAACGATCTGGCAGTTAACCTGTTAACGCGCACCCGACCGCGGCACTAACTACAGTTAAATGCCAGCCTCCATCTTGGATGCCCGATCCCACCTCCTGGGAATGTCATGAGGGGGCGATCGGTTGCATGGAGCCAGAGTCTCATTGATACTCATAGGCTTGCAGGTGCAATGATTTCTAATAGCCACAGAGGGCAGACTATAAAAATCATTGTAAAATATCTATATACTGCCATACGTAGTATTGAGTATATAGTATTAGCAATCGGACCCCTGCAGGGCTAAATTACCCTGGAGGATCTAAAATAACGGTAAAAAAATTAAACAAAATGTTTTAAAAAATTAAAATAGTAAAAAAGTAAAGTGTTGTAAATCACCCGCTTTCCCTAGAACTGATACAAATTAAAATACAGTAAATCATAAACACATATGGTATATAACGTCCTAAAATGTCCGATCTATCAAATATATTAGCGATTTTCCCAGCGTTTAACGGCGCACATCTGTTTTTTATCATTTTCACTGCATTCTGATTTTTTTTCCCGTTCCCAGTATACGGCATAGAATAATAATAGCATCACTATGAAGTTCAATTTGTTACGCGAAGAAACAAGCCCAAACAGAGCTCTTACTCTTACTAAAATAAAAAGTTACAGATTTTTGAGGTGGGGAGTGAAAAGAAAATGCAAAAACGAAAAGGGCCACGTCCTAAGGGGTTAATCACTATTAATATATTGTTAGTAACAGTATAAGTTTTGATAAGAAGATGGATGAGATGATGATGTTGACATAAGGACCTAACTTTTATGTTGTAAATTTACCAGAGACAAGGTATGGTGGAAGAGCTGAAATGGTACTCAGGTAAAAGAAGAAAATAAGCGACCCTTACATAAAAGACTGCATCTGTGAGTTGCCAAATTTACAGTAAGTGCTGATTTCACCCATGACTCACATTTATGCTCTATATTTATACACTAAGCATGGTTTGTTATTGTTTATTTATAAACAATTTTTTCTATTGATCTAGGTTATGGTGCTACATTTATGGACTGTTCGGATTCTGCTACTGTATTTATGGACTGAGCTGGATTTGGTGCTGCATTATGGACTGCATAATGGGCAATTTGGATGGAGCTGGATTTACTGTATGTACTAAGATGGGTTCTGTGCTGTATTAATGCACTGGGTTTTCAGCTGTTGTATTTTTTATAGAACTTACTTTGAGGATGTATCTATGGTATGAGTGAACTCATGGGTATGTATGTATTTACTTGATTTTGGTGTCTTATTTAAACATCTGGATTTATGCAAGTCAGAACATTTCTTTTACATTTACATTTCGTATGGTAAATGGGGATGTATGGTCTATGTATGGAGAGCACTTACAGTGATCATAAACTAAATTGTCTTTTTTGTCTTGTTTTTCATGTTATCCAAAGTATTTTAAATTTAGGCTAGAAACATAAGATCGAAAACATTAATAAATCACTCTACATAAAAAAGGTTTATTAAAATATTTAATAGTAATATAAAGTGTATTTTAAATATTAGAATATTGATAGAATAGGTATCATTTTTTTATAGTGCCACACAAGATAGCGTACTTCTTACTCAAAATGTTAAAGGGGTTGCCCGAGAGATATAGAAACTGAGCAAGTGGCTACAGTAGGGGGGCTTCTTAAGAAAATAAACATGTTACCTCATATGTCTTTGTGGTGCCCCCCACGTGGTCTCTCTGTGTAATGCCCCTTGTAGGCAAGCAGGGGCGCGAATCTGGGCTGAGACCACTTCCGGCCTGCCACATCACCTGTCCTCTGTCCCAGCCATGTATAAGCCACTGGGATATGGTGATGGGTTTACTTCAAACAAACAGGGGGCTCGGCACAGACAGACCATGTCAAGGACACCCGGAGGAGAAAAGAGCACACATAAAGACTTTCTCACAGGTGACCAAGAGTACTATGCTATGATTCGTGTCACATACTCTTGGTTTATCTGATACTGGATTTACTTTTCCATCCCCTATAACAGAATAAGCTAATTTTAGTAACACCTTTATACATATAATCTGTTCTGTGTTACTTGATTATGACTTAATCCATTTTAGTAAGAGCATTTAGTATGTCATGAAAACTATGTAATTTTAATCTTTACAATTTATATTTGCAATCAATACCATTTTCACAGTAACTATTGTAAATGTGTAAGTATATCTGGTATAATTTCCTATTTCAAATGACAGCTACTTGCTCAAAATAACCCTGGAAGCATCAAGTCTTTGCAAGACAATAACATTGACATTGCCGAACATCACCCATTAAGGCATAACAGTTGTTAGATAATTTTATTCTCCTTAATCTAAATCATTGTTCAACTGCCTGCCAAGATCTAGCACCTAATGATGAGAGGAGTACTGACAGATTGGAAGCTGACTTATGACCCAGTGTTTTGTGCTTACTACAACAAGGACGTCCCCATACTGTGTATAAAACTCATCTCCCATGAATACAGATTACAAGCACTGATGGTATACATGTATGGTTCAGTACAGTAATAAAATTACCTAATTTCATGTTTTGATTGTTCCTTAAAAAAAAATAATCTTGCGCATCACAATCAAAAACTTTCTTATCTAACGGGGTAGTGCAGAACTTATTTGATAAAAAGAAAATAAATTGAAGTCAATACATTATGGATGCAACTACCAACTCCGACCATAGTGTAAACTAATTTATCATCCCCACCATCAAGTATTGGTGACCTGTATCTTGGAAAGTGCATTTATAGGTTTGGGATTGGAATCTGCTTCTTCTGCCCCAGAAAAGAAGCCAAACATGTGGAAATGTCATCAGGTGCCCCTAGTGAGACAGGGAATAACTCACAGCAGGGACATTGAAAGGAATTCTTTTTTAGAGACACAAAGATGAATTTCAGTCGAGATGATACATACAATTATATACAGGGGAGTAAGTTCTTGAATATGAAAGGAAAGCCCTGGACAACTGTAAAATCTGGTACTGGGTCATGTGTAAAATATATGAAATATTAGTAACAATCTCTGCCACTGTAATTGTTTAGACCCGCCCTTATAAACATCTGACTTTATCCTGACTACTTCTCCTACAAAGACTTCCAAAGAAATTAAGAAGCCTCCTTATTAAAAAAAAAGAAGGAAAGAAAAACTATGAGTAATAAGGGACCAAGGATCTACTAAGGGTATCTTTCTATTGATGCATTTTTCAGCTCTTGCTAATATTGGGAAATAAATATAGCAGCAGATACAGTAGCATTGCTTAGAAATAAAAGTTTCATTTATTAAGGGTTGCAAAAGGTCCCTATTCTTACTGTTGGTTTTCCTGTCCTGCATTACAAAAGATACATAATTGTGAATACTCATGTGCAAACTTGAATTCATTGTGGTGTTGCTGCAGGGATATTGAAACCATACTACCAGTATCCTTTAAACAAGTATAGATGTGCCAGAAACTCTGTATTTTGCATGTAAGAGAGTCCAAGGACTTATAAAATCTAGAGATGGCTCATATATTTTTAGGTAAAATCAATGATATAATAAAAATTAATAGATATGGACAAATATTATATTTAAAAGAAATTCTTGTAATACAAACTCTCCAAGGATCTCATGGACCTTGTTTAAGATTTGATATTCTACTTAACAATATTTCAAAACTTGACTCAAGAGTGTAAATATTACTTCCCAATGAACACGGGAGTACTAAACCGTCTTTTGATATTTTCTTTCCTGAGTTTTTGAATGACCTGTAAGGGACTTATGAATATATCTACAACAGTATGAAATAAACTTTCCGATTTGTCAGGTTATCAAAAAAAATGGAATTAACTAAGCTAACGTTATAAAACCAACACCCAGTTTTCACTTGAGAAAAATATGTCGTATGTCATTTATTAATGTCTTTCTAGGAACCTCGACTAATCTGAGGGATAGAAACAGGTGAGTTTATGAAGTCTGATTTAGCTGTGTTGGAATTACATTTTTCCTGGGGTTTCTCCATTGATGGAATATGTTCATTTCCATCAGAACAAAGCAAACTATTCCAAAGGGAACAAACAACAACGGAAAAAAAGAACACAAAAAATTTAGACAGAGCGGAAATGTACTTCTGTGTGAGGACGATTCATTAGGCTTCTAGGACTCCACAGACTGTGGGCAGAAGGTACAATTTCTCCAATCCTGTCATCAGCCATTGTCTTTATGTAACTTATCACATGCACTCACTTCAAACAAACAAATCTCTTGACAATTGGGCAGATGTTTGTTGGAGTTATGGATCTACTGACACTGTTCTTTGTCAACTGCAGGCTTGTCTATTTTCTGCACTCATTAACAACCACTTGGTTTGCAGGACAGGAATATGTAAAACCAATTTTGAAATTACTGATTGTAATATCTCTTATATTAAGTGCTCTTATATGATTAAGGAAGGGAATCCTCAAATGTAAAAAGCGGGGATGTTCAACGACATAGAAGACATGCTTTCTCCAAATAAGACAGTCAGTTTTCCATTATTTAAATTTTTATTGCTAAGTGTCCAGCTTAGGGAAGGGTACACATTACGTATATGTTTGTGGCCATATTCTGCTTTTATATGACTCTTTCAAGTCTAACCAGCATAATTTTCAAGCATACATGGAGAGCTTGGATTTGGCCAAGTCTTATCTAAGACAAATTACTGGCATATTACCGAGTATATGCTGAACTTCTTCAGTTTTATAAATATTTTCTGAAAAAAAACAAAACTCAGCTAGACTTTAGGTCCATAAAAAAATAACTCGCTTACTCCCTTCTGATGCCCCCCACAGGTCTCATCTCTTTTCTTTTGGTGCTTCAAACTCCATCTTCGGGTCCCGGCATGGGTTGGCACACACTATTTGATTGGCAAGCTGCTTGGAATGGAAATAAGCGGCACACACTCAATGACAACAGGGTCCTTGAAGAGAAGCCATAGCACCCGATAAGAAAGAGAAAGAAAGAAAGAAGGGACCTGCGGGGGGCATCAGAAAAGGTAGTACAGAGGTAAATTTGTTATAGCCTTGCCATATTCGCAGGAGTGAATGGCGGCTATATACAGTGACGGTGCTGGCTATATATTTCCGGGGCATGGGCTGCTATATAAATGGTGAGGGGCGGCTGACTATATACAAATGTGAGCAGCGGCTGGCTACTACTATCTGGGACGAGTAGAAGGGCTGTTATACTAGTGGGCATGGGCTGGTTCTTACACAGGGGGTGTTGGCTATCTAAAAGGTGCAGAGGATGTGGATATACTAGGGGCTAGCAAATTACGAGGTGCCAGGGCTGATTGCGGTATTAACCAAGTGGGGGAGTGTGTGGCCATATACTGATGGCTGAGGCTATGATGGAGGCACAAGCTGGCTATATACTTGGGGGAAGAGGCCTGCTATATACTAGCTGGCAATGGGCAGGCTTTACTTAATGGGGGCAAGACGGGGCTTAGTACTGGGGGCGAGCGACAAAGCTGCTGGCTATATCCTAATGGGAAAGTGGGGGTGGCTGATATAAATACTTGTTAGAACGGACCAATGCATTTCACCCTAGACTAATCAAGTTCAGTAGGTTCTCCAGTGTTCTTGTTGTTAAAATTAGGTGGGTACCGTGGTGTATAGTTAAGTATATGCAGTAACCAAGGTGGTCAATCAGTGAGGAGATGTATGACCTGCGTTTCCCAACAGCCTTGGCCCTAATTATTGCCAGGCCCCATGTAAACAACTTGGATCTGGACAAGGTACAACAGAAAGAAGTTATTGAAACAATCCAAGGTTCCAAAGACGCACGTGGCCTGCATATATCTAAACCGAAGACATGTGGGGACAACCACAACTTCCTTATCACGCTACGTTCAGCTCCTAAACATAAGCATAGTGGGTAAAAGGCGTGGTGAGATAGGTAAAGAAGAGAGGAAACCACCAGATCACTGTGCGCCTAAGCACCAGTATGCTAGTGGAGAGATGGGAAGAAGGTCAACTTTCACTTCAGCCCTCCACCAGTCCGTGGCTTTATGGCGACGAGGTTTGGTGACAGGAAGATTATCCTCAGTGCAAGACAGTACGATAGCCGCCTTAATTTGCAAAAATAGGACATGACGGACTACAGACTGTGGTGAGCTTGGCAAACTGGAACAGGACGACTAGTTGGACAATCGAAGGAAAATGATGCGGCAAGAACCAGTGTATCCGGAATAAAAATAAAGGGCTGAAAACTACGGGCCTGTGATATTTCAAGTTTTTCTTGCTTAATAAATTAGCATATATCTACATTTCTGTTTTTTGTCCAAGATGGGGTGCAGTGTTGTACATTAATGAGCAAAAAAATAACTTTTTTTGATATTACCATTTGGCTGCATAGAAACAAGAGTGAAATGTTCCCTCCAGGCGTATCCCGAGTTCAGCGAAAAAAAATGAGCGTCCATTTTACTGCGACCACAAATTACAGGTAGAACGACACTGCTATTTTAAAATATTCACCTGCCCAGACTCACATCTTATATTCTTTAAATACTTTTCATAAGGTCTGGCAGGGTGCATTGTTTATGGACAGATCACATGACTCCTCAGTGCAGCCATTTTGGTCTAAGATGTCGGTGTTGAGCGTAAAGACAGGAGAATTTCACTTAATAACAATTAAACAGTGCAGAACTGTTAATAGTGTGTATTAGTTAATGGATCATAATATTCCTGTCCCCCACTCTCCTGAACACGTTTTAAAAACATGGGCAAAGTGGCCAATCTTTTTAAAGCATTAAAAGAAGTATAGCCTATCAGACGAGATGAGCAAGCCACCCTCCAGTGGAAATGATGGGCTTCAATAGCAGCGTCTTCTACGATCTTTGTTGGGTCCAGTTGTAATGGAAGCTTATAATTTTCTGTGAGCTATGTTATACCTGGAAATGGCATACACTTATTAAGATGTTTTTTTGTATCTCAAAGCGTTCACAAATACTGGTTTGGTATTATTGCCAACATGCCAATCTAAGCCAAACCAAAATGGCATGGCATTACAGGGATTGTATGTGTCTAAAATATCTGAAGATTAAAAACATAATATTAAAAGGTTTTGTGAACAAAATTTAAAAATATTCAGTGAATCAAACAGGGTTAAAAATGTGAAATGTTTAAAATGTAACAGATTTGTAGGGATTAGCAACAACGGAATGGAATCTTTGGTAGAAATTAACATTCCAAAAAGATGATGTCTGATTCTAAAATGTTAGTTTCTAGTTTCCTTTGCTGGGTTGGTGCATTTTTAAAACACAATTTCTCCAGATTTGCTGTGTTTAATCCTCACAATTTGACATCTGGAAGAAAATGTGAGGGGATCATCTTGTAGCCCATATTTCTTGAACCCATGCCACAAAGTGAAACTTATAAATCCCAACTCAAAATTAGTAATGTCTTCGGACCATCTTTTAGCCATTACTAAAATGTCTTCCCCCTGAGTCCTTGAGTGTCTATCAAAAAAGACATGTCACAGCATATTCCTTGAACTTATGTGTTAAATTCTTCCAACGCCGATGAACGAAGATGTAGACACGACAATCTGTTTCATGGCACGGGGATTTGGATGTGAATGAACCCACAGCAACACTGTTCTACCTGTTGTTGCTGGACAGATGGCAAGAATGGATTTAAAAACTGAGAAAAAGTCATTCACATCTCGTATGATATTAAGGAGAATCCTTAATTACAGAATTCTCCAGCATGTGTTTATGTTTGTTTTATGCAATTATTTCACTTCCCTCCTTTCGGATTATGCAGGGAAATACTTTACACGATTAAATATAAAGGAAGATGTGGTCGGTGGATGATGCATTGAGATTTAATTATTTTTAGATATTTAGTAAAGGGGTCAGTAGCATGATTTATGGGCTGATTTTTATGACAAAATGATAAACACCTTGATAATTAACTGTAATTCAGGTTACAGCATTATAGGGTTGATAAACAACGGGGACATGAAACTAACATTAGGATCTATACATAAAAAATGTGTAATTTAGGTAATGGTTGAGAAATGCGTTATTTATTCCTCATGACACTTCTGTGTCCAATGCATTGAAGGTGTGAGGTTTTGACCTAAGACGGATGACTGTGATTATAAAGTGTAGTCTACAACTTTCAGATGCACAGTGAAGCAACTCTCTAAATTCAAGCACAGGTTTAAAGGCAAAGTTTGATTTCACCCATCAGATTACCAGAAATACATCAGTGGACCAGTTGTCCCCATTCACACAGAAATCTGGGTCAAGGTTTTTAAGTAAGACACACTTAGCCAAGACTCACGTTCTATTTTGCTAAAGTTAGGGGGAGGGTGTTGGTCTGCTGTCAAAAATGATTATCAATCTGGCGGACATAGAGACTCGGTTTTAAACACTAAAGATGTGAACTATCACATAAAGCATCTTGTGAATAGTTCATACAACCGACATATGCACAACAACCTATATGTGTCCTACTTGCCATTGAACCTTATATAAGCTGGAGTCTAGACAAATTCAGATCCTGGCCGCTGCGTGCGTAAACAGGGCAGGATTGTGATAACGATCCTATGGGCGTGATTCTCCACTAACTGACTCCCTCCACGCTAGACTATGACTGCAGAAGTGAAGGGAGGTGGTAGGATGTGTATAAGCATGGGTTTTAGTTACGTGCTATAGTAATAGCATGAGTTCATGCCAGCAGATGAATAAATGCTTAATGTGCCGTCACTGCAGCTCAATCACTGGGAATCTCTGTGTCTGAGGCAAGCCAATTGGGGAGGCCGTAGTACAGGCACTACCAAGAGTCGGTCCTCATATTTGCCTTTAGACTCAGCTGCCGTCATAATACTGCCGTGTTATAGAAACTAATACAAGCATAATGATTGGTATTATACAAGTACCAACTCACCCGAATGTTAAATTTTCATGGGCGTAGGTATAACACGAAAAAAATAAGTAACAGAGTTAAATAATATAAAATAAATTACCGGTAAAGAAAACATTTTTTAAATGTCAAATAGATATGTCAGATTTATTAAAATGTTAAAAATATTTGATCCCCACATATACTAAATAGTCATTGTTTTTAAAAAACTAAAAATAATCTGGATTATTGTACAAACTACAAATTGTCAATAATAATGAGATAAAACATGGCAGGTATAGAAAAAAATGTAATATGATTAGTCTTGAAAGTGGGTTTAAAATGAAGAAGTTTTTAAAAATTCATCACACAAAAATATTTTCAAGATTATCTCTCACATTCAGATTATAACAAACATGTTTCTTTGAGCCAAACATGACAATATTACATTAAAGTGGGTTAGAGTCCAAGGTGCCAGTATGTTGGACACTGTGTGGCATGAAACCAATCCTTTCCCCATAGGTTGTATTTTCAAAGAGGAATATATTTGTGTTGTAGATGTTATCATCTTGTTCTCGAAAATATAATCATATAGAACATTTTAGAGTGAGAGCATTTCATAACTGACATTTCTCAGGAAAACGCTCGTACACTAAGGCATTATGTGTGTAAGTGCACGGATTAGTGAAGACATTTAATATCTGTCAAAAATGAGATCATTTCTCTCAGAGTTTTTCAAAGTGGTGGTATAAATGCTTATAACAAGAGTAATGGATACCAAGATTCCACATTGCGGTTTCCTAGGACTTACTCTTCGATACACTGGTTTGATTAATCTGGTTGGTAACAGTTAAAAGAAATCTTGATCCTATTTAGGAGATTTTGATTATTTATGAGGACTTTAACGAGGTTATAACATGTCAAGAGTAAAAAAACATTGAAGGCCAACAATTCTGATTAATAAACCCAACTTATTCAAGGGAATATATAGCAAACAGTACATCATCTAACGGTAGTGTGTCTCCAGCATATAGATGAAGCAATTTAATGTAACAAGTGGATAGTACCTGTATAACACATATGTACTTTAGACACAAGTGCCCATCTAATACAACATCTCCTTTCTATACACACATTCTTGAATTCCAAATAAATCTAGAGTGTTGGCAAAGAAACGTAAAATGTTCTTAATATAGCTTTGTGTCAACTAAAAAGTGGTTAGAGCCACCAAAAGCTGCGTTAGACTTCTTCAAGGCAAAGTTTTGTCCTAGCCCTTTACTCACACCATGAAATGCAAGAATAGATAGACTTGTTGGCACACCCGCCCTGAACGACTAACAACGGAGATTATCTATCCCAGTTGTGCCCTGACAACGCATAGACTTGATTCTTTACGGATCAATGTCATGTAACAATATACTAAATAATATATAAAAATTAAGTATTAAAATAACACAAAAAGAACACCTATATATATATTATATATATATATTATAGATAATATATATTGCTGATCTCCTAATTTTAATGTATAGATGGATTCTATTCTTATAATATGTTTTATTCATTTTAGATTGGATGGTTAAAAAGAAATTACTCATTATAAAGTATCTAATAAATGAATCCAAATTAGTTCCTTTTATATGAACAAAGTAGTGGTTGCCATTATTTTACAGAATAAAATGAAATAAAAAAACCTTTGAAACTATGCGATTTTTCACCCACAGGGACTTCAAGCACATGCTGGACTATTTTATGTTATATTTGCAGAGAGTACAGTAAATTTATGTTCCACTATTGTGGACATAAAATGCCAGGGATGGACTTTACTGCAAGTGTGGTAACGTATAAGCCAGTGGCAATATCATCAGCGTACATATATGGTATTAACTAAATTATATACATTTATAACAAATGATACTCGCCCTTGTGTAGAAAACCCCGTGTTCGAAAAATGCTCTGCTAAATCTACTGGGCTTAAAACCAGTTTTATTTTTTAATGGTTGAATAACCTCTAAACTGAATTATTATTGTACAATTTTGCAATAATTAGCCATGTGTATCTGTACACCTTTGATGGATATTCCACAACTGGAAATAACAAAGACCAAAATGGCATCTTTAGATAAACATAAGAGGCAACTGCCCCATTTACTGTGTGGTTACAAATGCGTAAAAGTTCACACTGAAAATGGTAATGCAATTTACTTTGAGTTATATGCCCAAAATGTGTTCCTTGCAGCATGACCAGTGTTTGCCTCCAGCGGCACTACTTCACACTAGCACTCTACATCCCACACACTCATTTAAAACCAAAACAGTAATATGAACGATGATGGAGCCTAATCACGACAAACTTATTGGGTTTTAAACTAGAGAATCCAATGATGTTAGTTCAGGTCAACCTTATAGCACTTAAAGATGAATGTATCATAGGCTGCAGTACTTAAATAATTTCAATTTGTTTTAGAATTCTTAGTTACCGGATATTCTCATGTATAAGCCAAGTTTTCCGGCACGAAAACTGATAAGGACCTCCGATAGGACCCGGCAGCATCAAGAACAAAGGGGGCACATCTGACCATTGGGACTTTGTGTCGCACTTTTGTCGGGGATGTGCACGTTCTTCTAATCGCTTAAAACGTGCGTGCACAGGTATATTTATAGTAAAATAGTGTCTAGCCTCGTAGTTTCTTACTATGCGACCTTGCTTGTGGGCACCCAGCGCGCTCTGGCTGCCATACAACAGCAATTAGGGGGTCCGCAGGTATTTAACTTCAAATTGGGCTTGCACGATCTATGTAAAGGTTTGCACCGCAAAAAAATGTGTGAACATCTGTATAGCGAAAACTGTTAGGGAAGCGACAGCAGATTGTGATTTTCTGCACAAATCTTGAGTGAATTGCCGTTACGCACTATCAGCGACTTTAAGTGCATTTTTAAGAGTCTTAAGAAAGTGCCGCCAAAATATTGTACTCACTTGACTTAACTTTTGCATATTTTGAGCAACCACTTTGTAGGGTAGTTTTACGAGAAATTTGTGGAAAGAAAAGTAGAGTAGGTCCAAACTATCAGGTCGATGGCTTTTAGTTTTCCAAATGAATGGCATGAAATTTGAGCTTCTTGCAGAATTAAGCAAATAAACTTGAATATGTTAATAACACCGATTTTTTTCGAGGCGACCCAGGATGTATTTCGTACCTATAATGGCACACGGTTAGTATAAGACGCGCACGATCAATTCAAGTCGTGCTATGAAATATCTATGTGCATATATATGCGTACTGGATTACATAAGTGCGACCTGCTGCCTGATAAATAAGCAATGAATGACTAAGCAGGTGGCAGGTACCTGTGCACTAGTTTCAGGTCAGAGGTTGTCGTAAGTATAGACGACTGCACTATAAGCGCACCTTTGAATTATTGACGAAAAGTAAAGGAATTTTTAGTGCGCGATTATACGTCCCGAAAAATACGTTGGATGTAGGTATTGTTGGGTAGCTTATTTGCATCATGCAGACTCAGTAAAAACTAGTAGAAGTCCCTTGCCACCCATTTCTCTATAAAAGGTTGGAATGTTTACTATTTGTTAGACATTTCATAAAATTATGTTGTAAGGGTTTGCTTGGTATCTTATGTTTTTCGCATCCGCAATGTTTCATGCATTATAATTACTAGTGTGAATAATAATACAGCCCGTAGCAAAAGTATGGCCATCAAGCTCCACAATCATTCCATTGTGGCAGTAGTTCGGGAAACGGTTTTAGTTTACAACGATGCAGTAGCACTATCAAATCTGCATATAAACACAAGACAACCCAGCACATGGCTTGTGGAGCTCAAGGACAGTGATCATGTTAACACTTACTATTTGGAAATTAGTATATTGGGCAATCAGGATATTGTCCTGTTGCGGGTGACTGGCCAGGAAAATCACTATGTCCCTGACTGTACGACTCGAAGTTCATTTACTCAACATAAGAGTAATATACAGAGAAACTCTCCATCTAGATGTCTGTCTATCGACTCAGCTTCCGGTTCCGCTGTTGGAATTGTGACATTGATGTTGTCAGTATGTATGGATGTAGGTGCTGTCGTATGCGTATCTTTTGACAGCCATGTTTCTTAAGGTGTACACTCTAAATCATGTACCGAAGTCATTGGACCTGCACTCTATTGTGATAGCATTTCATAATATGGATCTATTATTTATCAAGAACAGTGATATGTTAGTTGTCACGTGGAATAATTGCTAGCACTTCAGTTATTATCCGATATTTTAAAAGCTGTGATATATAATGGAATTCAAAGTGTAGTTATATTCTAGCACAATGAAGGAGACGATGTCCTTTAATCTTGAATTCTGACTAATATCACACTTCCTTCCCTTAGTATTTGTTTCTAGTGAAAGAATATACAAAAAGCGATTCAGCGGAAAATATCATAGGCATGATCTAAAGATGGTCTATTGGAGACACGCCAAAACGAAACTTACCTTATTATACTCATTTATACAAGAAAATGCTGCTAAAAAAACATCACACTAAAACGATAGGTCATTGGTGCTACACCTTGAACAACTGTGTTTGTTCCAAAATGTGTGATCTCGCTCATCTGGTACAGAATCTTTACTTTCCATAATGATGACACTTGCAGGTGAAGTTTGGTGAAGAAGCTTTACTACCTAGTCAAAATGTGCTTCACTTTCGGTATGGCTCAGCCAAATGTTTCAGTACGGTATATACCGTATATACTCGAGTATAAGCCGACCCAAGTATAAGCCGAGGCCCCTAATTTTACCACAAAAACCTGGTAAAACCTATATATTTTTTACTCGAGTATAAGCCGAGTTTGGGTTTTCAGCACAGTTTTTTGTGCTGAAAAACTAGGCTTATACTCGAGTATATAAGGTATGTGTGTGTGCGTGTGTGGCATCTGACTGGCTTGCCAAGCTTGCTTAGTGGTGGAGAAGAAGGGTAGTGAGCTGGCTCCTCCTGGCTTTCTGAGCTAGAATCTCCTGTCTTCTCCTGGTCTCTATCTATTACACAAGCCTCCAGCATGCACCCTCTTTCAATACATTTCCAGGAGCTGCTGCCCAACAGTCAGAAACCTTTGCATATAATGCATTCAGGGAAATCCCCAAATACCTCCCCTAAGTAGGAGTTTTATATAGACCAACTGCATATGATAGCTGCTATTCTGAATAAGTAAGCTGCAATTACACCTGGAGCCTGAGTTGTTAAATATTGCACACATTGAATTTATTACTGACAGGCATCAACACTAAATACTTCCATAACATAGAAAATAAGTTCTGACCGGAGCTCCCGATTCCCTTGCTTCCGTGTGTCTTTCTCTTCCAATATGTCACTCACTTCTACAACATCTAGTGGATTAATAATAATTTTTAAGATTCATTTTCCATCCTCTTAATCTGTACATGCCTCTGTACTTAAATATATTTTAACTGTAAATCTGAAGAAGGAGAGGGTGCTCTTGTCATCAATGAAACATCATTTAACCTAATGTAGTTCGGACAACATTCCTGACTAATTGCTTTTCCAGTCACCTCTTCCTGGTCTCTACGAGTACTGGCTTCCAAGAGCAGCACGAAGACACTGTGAATATTTACTACTGGGGACAAACACTGTGGGTAGCACTCGCTACTTGGAGCAGGCATGCTGACTTTTGGCTACTGGGAGCAGCACGGAAATTACTAGGGGCAGCAGTGTGACTATTCACTACAAGAGGCAGGCACTGTGACTACTGGGGTAGGCACTGTGAATACTAGAGGCAGGTACGCAAGACTACTGGCTACTGAAGGCAGCACCTAGGACTACTGGCTACTGGGGGATGTACTAAGGCTAGTGAGGGCAAACACAATGACTACTGTTAGCAAGCAATGTGACTAGTGGGGACATGCACTTTAATAACTGGTTACTGCGAGCAGGCAATGTGACTATTGGGTAGTGTGGGGACAATGTGACAATTGGATAATTTGTGGGGACAGTATGAATATATTGGCTAATTTGTGGGTTTCCTGTTACCATTTTGATTAACACCTTGCTGACCGAGGACGAACTATATCATCCTTGTGCGGCAAGGGGTGTATGGAGAGAGCTCACGAGCTCCATACACAGCCAACACCCGCCCGTCACTGCCGTGGTCGGTGTTGGCACCGATCGTGGCAGTTAACCTGTTACCGCAGCACCCGACCGCGGCACCTAACTTACAGTTAAATGCCAGCCTCCATCTTGGATGCCCGATCGCCACCTCCTGGAATGTCATTGGAGGGCGGCGATCGGTTGCTATGGCAGCCTAGAGTCTCATTGAGACTCATAGGCTTGCCAGGTGCAATGATTTCTAATAGCCACCAGAGGGCAGACTATTAAAAATCATTGTAAAATATCTATATACTGCAATACAGTAGTATTGCAGTATATAGTATTAGCAATCGGACCCTGCAGGGTTAAATTACCCTGGAGGATCTAAAATAACGGTAAAAAAAAATTAAAAAAATGTTTTTAAAAATATGAAAAAATAGTAAAAAAAAAGTAAAAGTTTGAATCACCGGCTTTCCCTAGAACTGATACAAATATAAATACAGTAAAAATCATAAACACATTAGGTATCATAACGTCCTAAAATGTCCGATCTATCAAAATATATTAGCGATTTTTCCCAGCGTTTAACGGCGCACATCTGTTTTTTCATCATTTTCACTGCATTCTGATTTTTTTTCCCGCTTCCCAGTATACGGCATAGAATAATAAATAGCATCACTATGAAGTTCAATTTGTTTTACGCAGAAAACAAGCCCAAACAGAGCTCTTTACTCTTTACTAAAAATAAAAAAGTTACAGATTTTTGAAGGTGGGGAGTGAAAAAAGAAAATGCAAAAACGAAAAAGGGCCACGTCCCTAAGGGGTTAATCACTATTACTATATTGTTAGTAAACAGTATTAAGTTTTTGATAAGAAGATGAATGAGATGATGATGTTGACATAAGGAATCTTAACTTTTTATGTTGCTAAATTTACCAGAGATCAGGTATGGCTGGAAGAAGCTGAAATGGTACTCAGGTAAAAGAAGAAAATGAAAGAGACCCCTTACATAAAAGACGTCATCTGTGAGTTGCCAAATTTACAGTAAGTGCTGATTTCACCCATGATCTCACATTTATGCTCTCAATATTTATACACTAAGCATGGTTCTGTTATTGTTTTTTATAAACAATTTTTTTCTATTGATCTAGGTTATGGTGCTACATTTATGGACTGTTCTGTATTCTGCTACTGTATTTATGGACTGAGCTGGAATTTGGTGCTGCATTTATGGACTGCATATATGGTGCAAATTTGGATTTGGAGCTGTATTTACTGTATGTACTAAGATGGGTTCTGGTGCTGTATTAATGCACTGGGTTTGGTTCAGCTGTTGTATTTTTGTATAGAACTTACTTCTGAGGATGTATCTATGGTATGAGTTGAACTCTGATGCTGTATGTATGTATTTAACTTGATTTTGGTGTCTTATGTCTTAACCCTTCTGGATTTATGCAATTGTCAGAACATTTCTGTATTTACATTTACATTTCTGTATGTGTAAATGGGGATGTATTGGTCTATGTATGAGAGCACTTACAGTAGATCTAAAACTAAATTGTCTTTTTTTTTGTCTTGTTTTTTCATAGTTATCCAAATGTATATTTAAAATTTAGCCTAGAATACTATAAGATCGAAAAACATTAAATAAATCACTGTTACATACAAAAAGGTTTATTAAAATATTTTAAATAGTAATATAAAGTGTATTTTAAATATTAGAATATTGAATAGAATAGGTATAATTTTTTTATAGTGCCACACAAGATAGCGTACTTCTTACTCAAAATGTTAAAGGGGTTGCCCGAGAGATATAGAAAACTGAGCAATGTGGCTACAGTAGGGGGGGCTTCTTAAGAAAATAAACATGCTTACCTCCTATGTCTCTTGTGGTGCCCCCCACTGTGGTCTCTCTGTGTGATGCCCCTTGTAAGCAAGCAGGGGCACGGAATCTGGGCTGAGACCAGCTTCCGGCCTGCCACATCCACCTGTCCTCTGTCCCAGCACTGTATAAGCCACTGGGATATGGTGATGGGTTTACTTCAAACAAACAGGGGCTCGGCACAGACAGACCATGTCAAGGGACACCCGGAGGAGAAAAGCAGCACACGCATAAAGACTTTCTCACAGGTGACCAAGAGTACTATGCTATGATTCTGTGTCACATAACTCTTGGTTTATCTGATACTGGATTTACTTTTCCATCCCCTATAACAGAATAAGCTAATTTTAAGTAAACCTATACATCTCTCTGTTCTGTTTACTTGATTATGACTTACATCCATTTTAGTAAGAGCATTTAGTATGTCATGAAACTATGTAATTTTAATCTTTACAATGTTATATTTGCACTCAATACCATTTTCACAGTAAACTATTGTACAATGTGTAAGTATATCTGGTATAATTTCCTATTTCAAATGACAGCTACTTGCTCAAAATAACCCTGGAAGCATCAAGTCTTTGCAAGACAATAACATTGACATTGCCGAACATCACCCATTAAGGCATAACAGTGTTAGATAATTTTATTCTTTCCTTAATCTAAATCATTGTTCAACTGCCTGCCAAGATCTAGCACCTAATGATGAGAGGAGTACTGACAGATTGGAAGCTGACTTATGACCCAGTGTTTTGTGCTTATCTACAACAAGGACGTCCCCATACTGTGTATAAAACTCATCTCCCATGAATACAGATTACAAGACACTGATGGTATCATTGTATGGTTCAGTACAGTAATAAAATTACCTAATTTCATGTTTTGATTGTTCCTTAAAAAAAAATAATCTTTGCATGCATCACAATCAAAAACTTTCTTTATCTAACGGAGGTAGTGCAGAACTTATTTGATAAAAGATAAAATAATTGAAGTCAATACATTATGGATGCAACTACCAACTCCGACCATAGTGTAAACTAATTTATCCATCCCCACCAATCAAGTATTGGTGACCTGTATCTTGGAAAGTGCATTTATAGGTTTGGGATTGGAATCTGCTTCTTCTGCCCCAGAAAAGAAGCCAAACATGTGGAAATGTCATCAGGTGCCCCTAGTGAGACAGGGAATCACTCACAGCAGGGACATTAGAAAGGAATTCTTTTTTAGAGACACAAAGATGAATTTCAGTCGAGATGATACATACAATTATATACAGGGGAGTAAGTTCTTGAATATGAAAGGAAAGCCCTGGATCACTGTAAAATCTGGTACTGGGTACATGTGTAAAATATATGAAATATAGTAACATCTCTGCCACTGTAATTGTTTAGACCAGCCCTTATAAACATCTGACTTTATCCTGACTACTTCTCCCTACAAAGACTTCCAAAAGAAATTAAGAAAGCCTCCTTATTAAAAAAAAAAGAAGGAAAGAAAAAACTATGAGTAATAAGGGGACCAAGGCTCTACTAAGTATCTGTTCCTATTGATGCATTTTTCAGCTCTTGCTAATATTGGGAAATAAAATATAGCAGCAGTACAGTAAGCATTGCTTAGATAATAAAGTTTCATTTAAGGGGTTGAAAATGTCCCTATTCTTACCTGTTGGTTTTCCTGTCCTGCATTACAAAAAGATACATAATTGTTAATACTCCATGTGCAATACTTGAATTTCATTGTGGTGTTGCTGCAGGGATATTGAAACCATACTACCAGTATCCTTTAAACAAGTATAGATTGCCCAGAACACTCTTATGTTTGCATGTAAGAGAGTCCAAGGACTTTAATAAATCTAGAGATGGCTCATATATTTCTTAGGTAAATCAATAGATTAATAATAAATTAATAGATATGGACAAAATGCTATATATTTTAAATGAAATTCTTGTAATACAAACTCTCCAAAGGATCTCATGTACCTGTGTTTAAGATTTGATATTCTACTTAACATATTTCAAAACTTGACTCAAGAGTGTAAATATTTACTTCCCAATGAACACGGGAGTAACTCAACCGTCTTTTGATATATTTTCTTTCCTGAGTTTTATGAATGCACTGTAAGGGACTTTATGAATATTATCTACAACAGTATGAAATATAACTTTCCGATTTGTCAGGTTATCAAAAAAAATGGAATTAACTAAGCTAACGTTATAAAACAAACCCAGTTTTCCACTTGAGAAAATATGTTGTATGTCATTTTTATTAATGTCTTTCTAGGAACCTTTCGACTAGATATGAGGGATAGAAACAGGTGAGTTTATGAAGTCTGATTTAGCTGTTGGAAATTACATTTTCACTCTGGGGTTTCTCCATTGATGGAATATGTTCATTTTCCATCAGAACAAAGCAAACTATTCCACAGGGAAACAAACAACAACCGGAAAAAGAACACAAAAAATTTAGACCAGAGCTGGAAATGTACTTCATGTGTGAGGACGATTCATTAGGCTTCTAGGACTCCACAGATTTGGGCAGAAGGTACAATTTCTCACTCCTGTCATCATGTCATTGTCTTTATGTAACTTATCACATGCACTCACTTCAACAAACAAATCTCTTAGACAATTGGGCAGATGTTTTGTTGTATTATGGATCTACTGACACTCGTTCTTTGTCTAACTGCAGCTTGTCTATTTTCTGACTCATTTAACAACCATTCTTGCTTTGCAGACAGGAATATGTAAAACATTTTGAAAATTCGGATTGTATATTCTCTTATATAAGTGCCTTATTATGATAAGGAAGGGAATCCTCAAAGTAAAAGGGGATGTTCAAGACATAGAAGACATGCTTTCTCCAAAAAGACAGCAGTTTTCCCATTTATTTAAATTTTTATTGCTAATGTGTCCAGCTTAGGTGAAGGGTACACATTAGTATATGGTTTGGCCATATTCTGCTTTTATATGACTCCTTTCAAGTCTAACAATCATACATTTCAAGCATACATGGAGAGCTTGGATTTGGCAAGTCTTTATCTAAGACAAATTACTGCATATACTCGAGTATATGCTGAACTTTTCAGTATTATAAAATATTCTGAAAAAAACAAACTCAGCTTATACTTTAGTCCATAAAAAAAATAACTCTTTACTCACCCTTCTGATGCCCCCCACAGGTCTTCTTCTTTCTTTTGGTGCTTCAACTCCATCTTCGGGTCCCTGCATGATGTTGGCACACACATTTTGATGGCAGCTGCTTGCTGGCATAAGCGGCACACACTCAATGACACAGGGTCCTGAAGACGAAGCCATAGCACCGAAAGAAAGAAAGAAAGAAAGAAGAGGACCTGCAGGGGGCATCAGAAAGGTAAGTACAGAGTTAATTTTTTATAGCCTTTGCATATTCGAGGCAGTGACTGCTGGCTATATACTAGTGAAAGTGTGCTGGCTATATACTAGGGGGCATGGGCTGCTATATACATGGTGTAGGGGCTGGCTGACTATATACAAGTGAGCAGCGGCTGGCTATATACTCTGGGCACAGTAGACTGGCTGTATACTAGTGGGCATGGGCTGGCTCTACACAGGGGGCTGTTGGCTATATAATAAGGGGCAGAGGCTGCTGGCTATATACTATGGGGCTAGCTAAATACTGAGGGCAGGGGCTGCTGGCTATATACCAGTGGGCATGTGCTGGCCATATACTGGATGCTGAGGCTGCTGGAGGCACAAGCTGGCTATATACTTGGGGAAGGTTAGGCCTGCTATATACTAGTGGGCATGGGCAGGCTTTATACTGGGGAGCAAGAGCTGGCTTTATACTGGGGGGCAGAAGCTGCTGGCTATATACTAAGGGGAAAGGGGGTTGGCTATCTAAATACTTGGTAGAGACTGTGACCAATGCATTTCCCACCCTAGCCTTATACTCAAGTCAGTAGGTTTTCCCAGTTTTTTGTGTTAAAATTAGGTACCATGGCTTATAGTTAACTATATGCAGTAACCAATGTGTCAATACAGTGAGGAAATGCATGCCCTGCGTTTCCCACAGCCTCTGGCCCTAACTTATTGCCATCCCCATGCTAAACAACTTGATCTGGACAAGGTTACAAAAGAATTTCTGAAACACTCAAGGTTCCAAAGAGCACAGTGGCCTGCATATATCTTAAACCGAAGACATTTGGGACAACCACAACTCTTTCTCAACCTAGCCGTTCAGCCTAACTAAGCATTCATGGGTAAAGGGACTTGGTGAGATAGGTAAAGAAGAAACCACAGATCACTGTGGCTAAGCACCAGATATGCAGTAGGGAGATGGGAGAAAGTCAACTTTCACTTCAGCCCTCCACCAGTCGTGGGCTTTATGGCGACGAGTTTGGTGACAGAAGATTCTCCTCAGTGCAAGACATACGACAGCCAGCTTACAGTTTGCAAAATAGGACATGAAGGACTTACAGACTGTGGGAGCTATGGAAACTGGAACAGGACGACTAGTTGCAATCGAAGGAAATATGATGCGGCCAAGTACACAGGTATCCTGGATAAAAATCAAAGGGTCTGAAAACTTACGGCCATGTGATATTTCAGTTTTTCTTGCTTAATAAATTAGCAAATATATCTACATTTCTGTTTTTTCTGTCAAGATGGGGTGCAGTGTGTACATTAATGAGCAAAAAAATAACTTTTTTGATCTTACCATTTGGCTGCAATGAAACAAAGAGTGAAATGTTCCCTTCCAGGGTCATCCGAGTTCAGAGAAAAAAATGAGCTTCCATTTCTACTGGACCACAAATATCAGGTAGAAGACACTGCTATTTTAAAATATTCACCCTGCCAGGACCTCAATCTTATATTCTTTAATACTTTTCATAAGGTCTTGGCAGGGTGATTGTTCATGGACAGATCACATGATCCTCCATCTGCAGCCATTTTATGGTCAAGAATGTCTGGCTGTTGAGGTAAAAGACAGGAGACTTCACTTACATATCAATAAAACAGTGCAGAACTTTTAATAGTTGTTTATTAGTTAATGATCTAATATTCTGTCCCCCACTCTCATGCACACGTTAAAAACATGAGGCAAAGTGGCCAATCCCTTTAAAGCCATTAAAAGAAAGTATTAGCCTATAGACAGCATTGCACAAGCCACCCTCCAGTGGCAAATGATTGGCTTCAAATAGCAGCGTCTTCTACCTGATCTTTGTGGTCCAGTGTAATTGGAAGCTTATAATTTTCTGTGAGCTATGTTTACCTTGGAATGTGGATACACTTATTAAGATTTTTTTTGTATCTCAAAGCAGTTCACAAATACTGGTTTGTATTATTGCCAACATGCCATATCTAAGCCAAACCAAATGGCATGCATTACAGGGATTGTATGTAGTCTAAATATCTGAAGATTAAAAATAATATTAAAAGGTTTTGTGAAAATTTTAAAATATTCAGTGAATCATACAGGGTAAAAATGTGAAATGTTAAAATATGTATACAGTATTTTTAGGATAGCAACAACGGGAATGGAACATCTGGTAGAAATTCACATTTCCAAAAAGATGATGTCTGATTCTAAATAGCTTGTTATCTAGTTTACATTTGTCTGCTGTTTGGTTCATTTTAAAACAATTTTCTCAGATTTTGCTTTGTTTAAAACCTCACAATTTGACATCTGGAAGAAAATGTGAGGGGATTATCTTGTAGCCCATATTTCCTTTGAACCATGCCATCAAGTGAAACTTAAAATCCCAACCTCAAACATTATGTTAATGTCTTTCGGACCATCTTCTAGCCATTACTAAAATAGTCTTCCCCCTCTGTTCCTTGATGTCTATCAAAACAAGACATGTCACAGCATATTTCCTTGAACTTTATGTCTTAAATCTTCCAACGCCGGCTGAAGAAGATGTTAGACACGACAATCTGTTCATGGCAACTGGGATTTGATAGTGAATAACCCACAGCAACACTGTTTACCTGTTGATTGCCTGAGACAGATGGCAAGAATGTATTTAAAAACTGGAAAAGTCTTCACAATCTTATGATATTAAGAGAATCCTTAATTAAGAATTCTCCAGCATGTGTTTATGTTATGTTTTATAGCAATTATTTCACTTCCCTACCTTTCGGATTATGCATGGGAAATACTTTACACTGAATAAAGTGCATATGGTCCGGTGGATGATGCATGAGATTTAATTATTTTTTAGATATTTTAGTTAAAGGGGCTATCATGATTATGGGCTGATTTTTATTGACAAATGATAAATCACCTTATTAATTAACTTGTAATTTCAGGTTACAAGCATTATAGGGTTGATAAAAAGTGGGAATGAACTACATTGGATTATATATAAAATGTGCTAATTATAGGTAATGTGAGAGCATGGTTATTTAATTTTCCTCAATAACTTCTTGTCAATTGCATTGAGGTGTTGAGTTTTGACCTAAGACATGAACTTGTATTAATAAAGTTTAGTGTTCTACAACTTTCAGATGCCAGTGAAGCAAACTCTATAATTCAAGACAGGTTTAAAGGCAAAGTTTGATTCACCCATCAGATTACCAGAAATACCTCCAGTGGACCCAGTTGTCCCATTCACACAAATATGGGTCCAAGGTTTTAAGGTAAAGACAACTTTATGCCAGCACTCTACGTTCTATTTTGTAAAGTTTGGGGGAGGTGGATCTGCTGTCAAAATGATTATATCTGGTCGGACATAGAGACTCGGTTTAACACTAAAGCTGTGAACTCCACCATAAAGATCTTGGAATAGTTCATACAACCGTACATCTGCACAACAACCTATATGTTGTCCTACTCTGCCATTTGAACCTTATATAAGGAGGTCTAGACAAATCAGATCCTGGCCTGGTGAGTAAACAGTGCAGGATTTGTGATCACGATCCTGGCGTGAATTCTCCACTAACTGACTCCCTTCCCACTGCTAGTACTATGCTAGCAGAATGCAGGGAGCTGGGTAGGAGTGTAAAACATGGGGTTTAGATGCTATAGTAATAGCATTGAGTTACAATGCAGAGATGAATACATTGCTTACATGTGCCGTCACTCTGCAGCTCAATCACTGGGGCTCATCTGTGCTGGAGGATAGCCAGAGGCCTAGTAAAGGCCCCAAGGTCTGTCCTCATCATTTGCCTATTAGACTCAGCTGCCTGTCATTAATACTGGCAGTGTATAATAAACTATACTACAAGCATAATGCATTGTATTATACAAGTTACAAACTCACCGAATGTTAAATTTTCCATGTGGGACTAATTAAAACTGAAAAAATAAGTAAAAGATTAATAAATAAAATAAATACCGTAAATAAATAACATTTTTTAAATGTCAAATTAGATATTGTCACATTTATTAAAATATGTTAAAAAATATTTGATCCCCACAATAAAAGTCATTGTAAAAACTAAAATAATTCCTGATTATTGTACAAACTACAAATTGTCCAATAAATAATGAGATAAAACATGGCAGGTAGAAAAAAATGTAATTATTATTAGTCTTGAAATGTGGTAAAATGAAGAAGTTTTTTCTAAAAATTCATCACACAAAAATTATTTTCCAGATTATCTCTCACATCATATTATAAACATGAACATGTTTACTTTTGAGACCAACATGACAAATTTACATAAAGTGGGTAGAGTCAAGAGTGCAGTATGTTGGACACTGTGTGGCATGAAACCAATCCTTTCCCATAGTGTATTTTCCAAAGAGGAAATATATTTGTGTTGTCATGTTAGTCATCTCTGTTCTCAAAATAAATCATATAGAACATTTTAGGTGAGAGCATTTCATAAATTGACATTTCTCAGAAAACGCTCTTACCTAATGCATTATGTGTGTACAGTGCTCGGAAGGAATACATAAATCTGTCAAAATATGATGATCCATTTCCTCAGAGTTTCAAAGTGGTGGTATAAAATGTTTATAAGAATATAATGGATACAATGATTCCACATTGGGTTCTAGCTACTACTCTTCATACATGTGTTGATTACCTGGTTGTAACACTGTTAAGAACATTTGACATATTTAGGAGATTTATGATTTATTTATGAGACTTTAAAGAGGTTAAAATTCAGAGAAAAAAATGAATGGCCAACAATTCTGATTAATAAACCCCACTTATTCAAGGGAATCATATGCATAAAGTACATCATCTAACAGTATGCTGTCTCAGCTATATAAGATGAAGAATTTAATGTACCAATGGATACCTGTATAACATAGGTTAGCTTTAGACACAAGTCCATCTAATACACATCTCCCTTTCTATACCACAGTCTTGAATTCCAAATAAATCCTAGAGTGTTTGACTTTCCTTCCAAGGCAAAGCTTTTGCCTAGCTTTAACTCACCACTGAAATGCATAGAATAGATAGCTTGTTGGCACACCCCCTGACGACTAACAACGAGATTATCTATCCCAGTTGTGCCCCACAAGCAATAGTACATTGTATTCTTTACTGGATTGCATGTAACACTATTTATAAATATATAAATATTAAATATTAAAATAACAAAAAAGAACATACCGTATATATTTCTGATCTCCTAATTTATTATATTATAGATTATTCTATTTATTATAATATTTTTATTTCATTTTAGATTTTGGTTGGTAAAAAGAAATTATCATTATAAAGTATCATTCCTTATTCCTTATACTGAACAATAGTAGTGGTTGCCATATTTTACAAGAAATTAAATGAAATAAAAAACCTTGAAATATGGAATTTTTCACACAAGGTACTCAAGCACATCTGCTGGACTACTTTTATTTATATTTGCAGAAGAGTACAGTAATGTATGTGTCACTATTGTGGCATAAAATGACCAGGGATGACTTTACTGCAGTGGTGTAACTTAAAGCCAGTGGCAAAATCATCAGCGTACATATATTGTATTAACTAAATTATCTACATTTATAAACATGATACTCTCCCTTTGAGAAAAATGATCTGCTAATATCTACTGGGCTTAAAAAACTTTTTTAAGGTTAATTCACCTCTAAACTGAATTATTTTTGTACATTTTGCTAATAATTAGAATGTGTCTTACACTTTGATGAATTCACAACTGGAAACAAAGACAAATGGCATCTTTAGATAAACTAAGAGCAACTGCCCCATTTACTGTGTTGTTACAAAGCTAAAAGTTCACACTGAAAATGGTAATCACTTTACTTTGTGTTATCTGCCAAATGTTTCCTGCTCATACCATGTGTTGCCTCCAGCGGCACTTACTTCACTAGCACTCTACACCCACCACACTCATTTAAAACCAAAACATAAATGAACGATGAGGAGCCAAACTTATAGGGTTAAACAGAGAATACAATGATGTTAGTTCAGGTCAACCCTTATAGCACTTTCAAATGAATGTATCATATGCAGTACTTAAATAATTTCCATTTGTTAAATTCTTAGTTACCGTATATTCTCATGTATAAGCCAAGTTTTTCAGCACAAAACTTGATAAGAGACCTCGATAAGGGACCCCGGCAGCATCAGAACAAAGGGGCACATTTACCATGGGCTTTGTGTCGCACTTTTGTCGGACTGTGCACGTTCTTCTAAGCTAAAACGGCTTGCACAGGTATTTAAGAAGTGTCTGCGCTCGTGTTTCACGCGACCCTTTTGTGGCGCAGCTGCGCTGGCTTCCATACAACACAAATTAGGGGTCCGTTGTATTTAACTTTCAAATTGTGTTGCACGCTCTATGTTAAAGGTGCACCGCAAAAAAGATGGTGAACTCTGTCAGGAAACTGTAGGGAAGCGACAGATTTGTGATTTCTGGCACACAATCTTAGTGAATTGCCGTACGCATCAGCACTTTAAGTGCATTTTACAGATTTCTAAGAAATGTGCCCCAAAATCTTTCTCAAATTTTACTTTAACTTTTGCATATTTTTGAGCAACCACTTTGAGGGTAGTTTAGAGAACTTTGTGTAAAAGAAAAGTAGAGTAAGTTCCAAACAATCAGGTCGATGCTTTTATTTTCCAAATGATGCATGAAAAATTTGAGCTTCCTTGCAAATAAGCAAATAAACTTGAATATGTTAATAACACATTTTTTTTTAGCGACAGTATTTTTCGGACTATAAGGCACACCGGAGTATAAGACGCACCATCAATTAAAGCCTGCTAAAATATCTAGGTTCATATATATGGCGTACCGGATTATAAGGCGCACCTGATAATAAGAATGAATGACCAGCAGGTGGCAGACCTGTGCACAGTTCAAGGCAGCTGTTGTCTGTAAGTATAAGGCGCACTGCACTATAAGGCGCACCTTTGATTTCTGAGAAAATTAAAGAATTTTTAGTGCGCCTTATAGTCCGAAAAATACGGTAGTTATTTTCATCATCAGCTCAGTAACAGTAACGTCCTTGCCACCACATTTCTCTACTAAAAGGTTGAATGTTTAATATTTGTTAGTTTTCATAAATTATTTGTAAGGGTTTGTCTCTTCTTTTTTCTGCTTCCGCAATAATTTATGCGTGAATAAATAATACAGCCCATAGCAAAAAGTATGGCCTCAGCCCAAAATTATTCCATTTGGCAGGTTCGGGAACTGTTTTAGTTTACACATGAGTAGCATCAATCTGCATATAAATAAAGACCCCAGCACATGGCTCTGTGGAGCTCAGTGCTCCATGTTAACACTTCTATTTTGGAATTAGTAATTGGGCAAATGAATATTTGTCCTTGCGGTGACTTGCCAGAGAAAATCACTATGTCCCTTACTGTACGACCAAGTTTATTTACTTATAAGAGTTATACAGAGAAACTCTCCCTAGATTCTGCTTCGAGCTTCAGGTTCCGCTGTGACATTGATGTTGTCAGTTGAGATTAGGTGCTGTTCGTAATGCGTCTTGACAGCTGTTTTCTTAAGGTGTACACTCTATATCCTTACAGAAGTCATTGGACATGCACTCTATGCTAGCAGTTTTATTACCTATGTCTATTATTTATCAATAACAGTGAATGTTGTTGTCAGGGAAAATTGCTGACTTCGTTATTCTCCGATATTTTAAAAGTGTGAATAATGGAATTAAAGTGTAGTTTATATTCAGCAAATGAACGTTCCTTTAATCTTGAATCTGATAATTCAGCACTTCCTTCACTTTAGTATTTGTTTCTAGTAAAGAATATACCAAAAAGGAAGGAAATACAAGGATGACTAAAGATGGTCTCTGAGAAGACAAAACGACTTACCTTATATACTCATATACAAAAAATGTGCTAAAAAACATCACCTATACACGAGTCAATTAAAAAATAAAAAACTTAATACTCACCCTCCGGTGTCCGGATCCTTGGTGTGACTCTTGATCTTCAGCGCGGCTCCCGATCTTCGGCGTGGTTCCCGGGGGCTCCTTCTCTCTCTTCTTTCTTCTGTCTTCTTTCTTCTCTATGTGGCAGAGTCGCGTCCATGTGATCTGCCGGGGGGCGCCGGTGTCGCCGCTGATGATGTCATCATAGTGTGCGCCTGCCGGCAGGTTGCATGACTGCAACTCTGCCGGCTAGAGAAAGAAGACAGAAGCTGGGAGCTGCCACCGGGGGACGGGGAACCGCGCCGAGGATCGGGGGAGAGTATTAAGTTTTTTTATTTTTTATGCGCTTGGCAGGGGGCTGGCTGTATACTGAATGGGGGCCGGCTGTATACTGAATGGGGGCCGGCTGTATACTATATGGGGGTTGGCTATATACTACATGGGGGCTGGCTGTATACTATATGGGGGCTGGCTCTATACTACTAGGTTGAAACGGTTTTGAACAAAACAATGAGAAATGTACCTGAATATTATTTGGGCAGAAGAACACCTATGGTTATTGCATGATTAGCATGGACTAATACAATGAAAATCCAATTATCAGGTCTCAAATGTATTTTGTTCATATATTTAAAGGCCATCTACCACCAGATTGAAAGACTGTATGCAAATTAGCCTGAGTGGCTCCAGGCTCCATTAACACCTGGAGCCTGGAGCCCCTCAGGCTCATTTGCATACAGTCTTTCATCCTGGTGGTAGATGCCCTTTAAGGCAATTGTTCTATGGTTAAAACAATTGCATCTATATGTGAGTTAACTTAAAGGAGTTTTACACTATTAAAATATTTCCGTAGTAAGTAAAAGGCCCAAATAGGGTCACCCATATACTACTTAACCTGGTAAAGTTTGTCCAAAGCCTCATGGAGCCACGTGTCATGTGACCTGACACAGAATTCCTATGATGTCCCATGTCCTGCTTCTTTCTGGTGGGGGGAGAGGGTTGTGCAGACATTACTGTCAGCTCCTTCATAGCCACTTCCATACCAATAGTTTTAAGGGCAGGCAGATGTCCTTGGCACACCCCTACAACCACTGCTATGGGAGTGGTTATGACAGAGGACATTACACAGGCATTACTGTATGTTCCCTGAAGGGAACAGGACATGAGACATAAAATAAGTCCTGATACCTGCTGCCATCAGGTCACATGATCTGCAACTTCCATTAGCTTTTCACCAACGTTACCAGGGTAAGTACTACATGGGACAACCCCTTTTTCAAGATTCTGCTTTATTAGTCAAAGAGTAGCTCTAACTGTATTTGCTGCATGTAAGCTCAGTAAGAACGTACTCTAAACATCTCAAGGGCCAAACTGTACTAACAGACACTACTTTAGACAAAAGTGACACAAATACTGCAAAAAAAAATTCTCTAATCCTAGATATCCCATTGAAATGGCATCTGAAACAATGAAAATGCAGTTTATTGTGCTGGCAACTTGTTACAGGGCAGGACGGGCTAAGCAGATTTAAATAAAGTTGTACATATAAGCCAATCATAGACAGGACAACCCATAAGAATTTCCAATTATAAAAACCAGGTTATATTGAATATTTTCCAAAAAAACTATACATCAGTTTGATCAACTCCTCCTGATCTATAACCTGCTGCCTCTAAATAAGACATTGAAGCATATTTATCAGGGCAAAAATCTGGCATGCAAGCCCTGACATACAGTAGGTGTATTGGAATGGCCTATTTCCTCCCTTAAACCACCTCCAAGCCAAGTGGGTGTGGAGGGGCATAAAAGGGTCGCGTCCAACAGCGGAGTGGGGCATCCTGGGCATTCGGCCCCCACCTGCGCTCAAGCTAAACCGCTCTTTGCCTCCTGCTGTATAAAGCGCTGCTTGAATATTACATTGCATTTTAATGGTTTCAGGTTTGCTTTAAATGTTTCTTTTAAGCAACTTTGTCATACTTAGGGTTGGATAATGCAGTGAAGGTCAACCATACTGCATTGAATACACCTGCTCTACACGCTTCGAACCTCCTTTAGATCTAACAAATGCATGAGAAATACCAGACATTCATCTAATACCAATATTCTTTCCTGTATAAGAATGACTGTCATTCTGTCCATTATAAAGTGATTTAGAATACCATAAATAATATCTCTGCCAAGACATGGATGTAACCTAATGGAATAACATATACACATACAATATTCTTTATACAGACTTAGCCAAGGACGAATAAAAGCATCCACTATCATTATATTCACAGCGATGATAAAATGTACATAAGTAATAATATAGGAGAGCAATGTATTCTTTATAACATCTGATCAATAGAGGATTGGTCTGTTTCTCCTGATACTCAGGGAAACCAAAAAAAGAAAAAATGTCTCCTGCAGCCTTTAAATCAATTTAATTGTACAGAAACATGGGATAATACAAGCCTTCCATTTCTCCTCTCACAAATCATTAGCTGGGATCAGCGGCTACGAAAAGGAAGATATGGAAAAACCGCAGAAGATTAATATTGGTTCAGTCACTAACTGTTTGTTTCAGTGGATGTACTTAGCTGATATTCTGTAGAGTGGGAAAGTAAATATATGTTCCTTGGTTTTCTAGATATAAAACCTAACCCCCTGGAGATTTTAGGCTACATTGTCAGTTTCAATTTCCCTGTTTAGAATAGAATTTAATTAGTGCTTAAACCGCAAAGCTTCTCAGCACAAAATCCAGAACCGGCCTTATACATGTGAATATAATGCAGAAAACGTTAAAGGTGTTATTTTCTTTCTTAATTCTATTTGTAACAATGGTTCTCCCAAAACTAGAAGATCACAGGTTGTACCAATAAAGGAAATTAAACTGATATAGACAACAGGCAAATTTTATAGGAAGTGGAAAATTTCACAAATGGGTCCTGATTAACCCAGCACAGCCTGCACTTAAAGGAAATCTACTACCATATTCACTGAAAGTAGACTACTAGTGTTTACATGTGCTTTTTTTAAATCATGTCCATGGATATATAATGTTATATCCTGGAATTGGCAGAATTTGAATCATCAGCGAAGCCGCTCTTGGGAGATTTGTCATTGCTTCTACGCCAGTTTTAAGGCGTAGAAGCAGTGAAATAATCACAAATTCTTGCACAGTGCAAGAATTTGCAATTAAAATAGGGAAAATGCCACCTCCAGGCCCGCATAGAATGGCACAGCGATCGCCACGCGTCTTGAATTATTTAGAAATACCAGTGAACTTTAATTCGCTGGTTTTTACTCAAAACTTTGCCAGGTCGGACCTGGCGTAGTTTTGCCTGTTCGATGTTAGGGGGCGGCAACCTGGGCAGAGGAGAATTTCTTCTTTCAAATGAATCTAAAATTGTGTTTTTAGGTGTCAGGGAACTGGAGATATTCATGTTTAAAGGAAATCCACCACTTGATTCGATGCATTATGAAGCAAACATACCTTGAGAATGCCGTAGCTACACTGATGCAGCATCATATCTTGTTTAATCCCTAAGCTGAGTGGTTTTGCTGAGAAAACAATTATAAAATTATGATAATGAAGCTCTGTCACTTCTGTGCCTGGCTCAGTGCTTTTCCTTTTGAATTAGTTATGCACTGCACCAGAGAATGATGCAATCACTGTTCTCCCTGCTGCTGTGTATGAGTGATTCAGCTCAGGTTGTCCTGTCTTGGCTGTTCTGAAAGCTCCATGTGTAATGTTGATCCAGCTTTCCCAAGGTCCTGAATTTTATAATAGTTTTTTCAGTGTGGGTTTTATGTAAAAACGTATGTTTTCATGGAATTTTCAATGCATTTTTTTGGTCCCTGCTGGTGGTGTGTTGCAGCGGCAGTGGATGCCATGTGATGCTGCACACAATAGAGTAGGAACCAACTACAACGAGTTCACCGTGGAGTAGTTAGTGGGATTATGCAATTGGATCAAAACAAAGAACCTCGAGCGGAAATAGATCCTTGTATAGTGTGTGTTTTTGTTTAATAACTTGTGTTTGTCACAAAGTTATATGAGGGTGGTACAAGCTGTCAACTGATAATCAAGCCAAATGCAATTGCCTGGTTCTCTGCTTTCAAAATATATATAGGGTATAGGGGTACCTTTACCTTTTAATTTGTTTTATTGCTATATTTTGCAGGTTGTGAATGTCTTAAAATAGCTTTTACCTTCTCTACAGGGTCTCAAACTGTCTGACAAAGACATTGCTGAAGACTGGAGACCCTCATTGCCTATCCAGTCATTGTGCATCCGGGATTGTGTTAACTGCAATTGACACTTTTGATCAACATTTTACCATAGACTAACCTATTTTTCGCACATTGCGCAGCTTTAAAACTGCTAAAACATGAAAAAAAAGAAACATTGCATTAAGAACTTTTGGTCTGATGTTTAAAATCATTAACCTGGTGATCCTTTAAGAGGTACTCAACTAAAGTCTAAAACATAAAGTGCCAAACAATTTTGCTGTCATGTAAATCTAGAAAAGAAAACACAATCAGAGAGCATTAGATAACTTAAACAACAGAGAGATTTGCTGAGATTTTACTACAATGGCAACATAATGCATCATAATCATACATTACAGAAACACATTTTACATCTTAGAAGCTCGGTAAAGTGTGTAGTGTACCATGCTCAATTTGTGCTTTATATAAGAAAAACAGCCTGAGATTACATAGGCTGCTGGCATATGAAACATTTTATACCACATGGTGTAGTGTTTTTAACAGAAAATATGCTAATTATGACTAAATTTACACCTTCATTGACTCTGAAAGCTGTGTGGGAAAGCAAAATAAATAGGAAATATTGTAGAAAGAGCCTACCTCAACAACGATTTAAATTTATACACATGAAAGAACCCTTTCAGACTAAATAGCCAAGTTGTTGTGATCCTACTACTCTATAGAAAAAGCCATTAATGAGGTGATCAAAAACATTAGGCAACAATAGGTAGAACATTAGTAAGCTATGAAAGGAACATAAGTAAAAATAATGAGACTTGGTCCACACATACAGCAGCAGAAACTTTTTGCAATAAATGCGTTAGTACAGTATATGTGTTTCATATTCCAAGTTAGAAAATGCTTAAAGGGGTATTCCCATTTCAGCAAATTAATGTTAATGTTTTTAGCATAAAAAGTTATACGATTTACCAATATACTTTCTGTATCAATTTCTTAGGGTTCTCTAAATCTCTATTTGATGTCATTCTAGAGAAAGTTTCTATGTTTACTTCTAGTGGACAGAAATCTGACCATGGTCACACAGGTGCATGGCTCGTTACATCACACAGCTCTGATTACTCTCTGTGATGTAACTTCTGGTAACTTTTCTGTCCACTGGAAGTAAACATAAAAGCTTTCTATGGAATGACAGAAAGCAGAGATCTAGAAAACCATGAGGAATTGATACAGAAAGTATATTGGTAAATCTTATAACTTTTTATAATACAAACAATAACATTAATCTGTTTAAATGGGACTACCCCTTTAAGGTTCAAAGCTTATCTGATGTACATTAAAAGCACAACAAAACCAGATGAGTAACCTAAGACCAGTAGCATTGCTAGGGTCATAGAAGATCAGGAGCAGCGGCCTCAACGCATATGTATTGAATTCTCAGTAGTATCCACTCCCACACATAACCCACCCCCCCTCACATGTGCTTGTGCCATTAACTGCACCTATCATCTACAAAAATTAAAAGAAACACAGGGAAATCCATACTTTCTACATACAGTGACTGCAGATGACATCTCCATTGATTGAAGTTATTCTTTAGCTTATCCATCAGGCTCCCCATTGCCATGTACAACCTGAACAGGCAGTACAAGGATCTCTCCAAAGATATTTTTATACCCAGGCCTGTGACCAGGACAAGGGGGCACCCTCTGCGCCTAGAGGAGAGGCGATTCTACCATCACCATAGACAAAGGTTCTTTACTGTAAGAGCAGTGAGACTGTGGAACTCTCTGCCGCAGGAGGTTGTTATGGTGGCCTCTATATATGTGTTCAAGAGAGGCCTGGATGACTTTCTGGAGAGAAAAATATGACAGGTTATTAGGAAAAAACATTTGTTTAATTCTTAAAGGTTGGACTTGATGGACTTGCTTCTTTTTCCAGCCTTATATACTGTGATACTGTATCTCCTGACATGTTTCTCCTGAGGAGTTCACAACACAAACATGTTATGTTATTCAACGTCCCTACATCTTAATCCCAACCACTGGCAGGGTTGTCTTGCTGCTATCCCTAACACTCTTCCTCAAATACTAGTTACTGGAAACCCATATTTTAACCCCCTTGCCCCAATTTTAGGCCTTGAACTATTTGTGTCCTAATATGTAATAATGCAATTCGACCCCTCAACACCCCTACACTAAATACTAATGCCTCCCCCACTGAATAATTTTCCCACACTAAATACAGCTCCCAATAAGTAATAACCCCACACACCCGGTAATGTCCCCAGTAGCACCCAGTTAGTAATGCCACAAGTGAGTATTTTCACCCACAACCCCTTGTAAGTGATGTTTTCCACAACCCCAGTATATAAAGACCCCTATAGCCCTAGTAAGTAATACCCCACAGACACCAGATTTAATGTCCCCCTCAGCCCTCAATATATAATGTCCCCTACAGCCCACAGAATCTAATGTTCCTCACAGTCCCCAGTATATAAAGCCCACCAAAGTTCTCAGTTATAATGTATCCCTACAGCTGCCAGTATATAATATTTCTCACAGTCCCCACTCAGTAATGTCCCCCACCGCCCCCAGCGAGTAAATGTCCCACACAGCCCCTCAGTAAGTAAAGTCCCCCACAGCTCCCAGTTTATAATGTCCCCTACAGCGCCTGGTAATTAATGTCCCCCACAGGCCCCAGTACATAATGTTCCATACAGCCCCCATTAAGTAATGTCCACCACAGCTATAGTATATAATGTGTTTCCACTATCTAATGGTGCCCACAGCAATTTAAAAAAATATCTTTTTTTCTGTAAAACCTATTTTTTATACAAAAACACTTTGGCAGTGTATGTACTATGCTCTGTGGGGACTGGGGGAGTGGGTCTCCTGGTGAAAGGTTCCCTTTGATACCCACTATCGTCTGATGCTATTATACTGCAACCCCTGCTCCTAGCAGCTGTACCAATCTGCTTGGCAGGTGGCACAGTGTAATGATGTCACCATGTCTCCTGCTTTCTGTAGTGGAGCACGGAGCTGACATCTCTGTGCACCACTACAGTACTCCCCTGTTTCTGTAACTGTAGGGTTTCAAAGCCAAGCATTGGACAGATAAGAAACAAATCCAAGTGCACAGAAAACACTCTGATCAGGCAGTGCAGTCCAAGAAGAGTACTAAAAGTCGGGCAGTCCAGAATAAAAACGGAGGATGGTGAGAATCAGAAGGTGGTTCAGGAGAGAAGTCAGTGTACAGAAAAGGGTCAAATACCACTAAAGCAAAGATACATCACTCTGGGAAAGATCAGTAATATTGTAAAACCCAATTACCTACAGATGAACATTTCAGAGAACGAGAGTATTAATAGGCTTTAGTATACTTTTCCCCTATCCAGTCATGCATTCACACCAAAACTACATAAGCATAGAGCAACCGTTATTAAGCAGGACCTGCAGGATGTGGCCCTCAATATGAAATGGCAGTAAAACTGGTTGTTTGCTACTTTGATGTCCCCTCTGTCAGCATTGTCAACATGATCAGAATGGTGGCAAGAAAATTAATTACATGTTTTTCTCAATAAAAACAGATTTATTTTTCTAAAACCTCTTTAAAAATGGGTGGGGTTAGAAGATGGAAAATCAATCAGAATTAGCATTAATTAATGAATATTACCCTACATTCAATTATGAATCTTTTATGGTGTCTACGACTTCACACTGTATCACAGCCCTGCAGATCCAAAGTATTTAACAAAAGGCACACACTGCATCCGTACAGTCCAATCTACAAAAGAGGATTAGCGGTCGGCTTTTGACTAGAGCACATACTACTGCTTTATAGTTGTAAAGAGCACATCAGTCGCCTTGTTAAGAATAAATTCTCCCTTCTTACACTCCTGGTAGATTTTAAAGGTCATGAATGTATAGAATTGTTGCTCTTAAACTTTCCAAAGCTTAAAGTGCTCCAGTTTGTCATTTCTTTCCACTTGTCATTAATTGGAATTGCAGCCGTACACATTTGCACAGCCAGCAGTGGATCTCAGGGACAGACAGAATATGCTATATACACTAACACACTTGAATTTTTAATTTTTTTTTGTGGCATCATTTAAATTTGTAATCAATCAGATTTTCTAATGTTTTCCAGATTAAACAGGACCACCTCCACTGGCTTATTATCAGCAATCAGTTTCATGCTGCGGACAGAGTACAGAACAAGTATGTAGCCCTCTAAAAATAGTCTTCTTTTATTAATATGATGAACAGAACAAATAGATAGAATGGGCTGCGATCCCTCGTCTCCAATCTAATCATGAAAGTAGCAGTTGGACTTCAAACAAAAAAGCAACTACTTTTCAATGTCTGGAGACAAACTAATGCCCAATATATATACTCCTTCTGTATTACTTATTTATTCAATCTTCGCCACAAAAGAAACAAAACTTGGCCTAATCATAGTGTTTAGATTTAATTACATTATCAGTGCATTATTAAAGTTGGTCTAGTGCCCGGTTTATCAGCTTATTAAGTCAGAGAAGATATGGCAGTCATTAAAAAATAAACTAAAGATACAAGGACCCCCAAAAATACAAACTGTGTAAACAAATAGTCTATTTTATTCATATATAATTTTTTTTGTTTATTTTTCATGGAACTGATCAAGTGATGTGGAAAGAATTTTGTAAAGAGTTTCAATTTCACATCCAACTCCGTCTCTTTGAAATGAATAAGGCTTATCTTCAGCACCAAGCTCAGCCATTGCACAAAGTATGGTGTTGTGCTTTGTATGCACTGCGCTAAACTTTAACAGTGTAAGTTTAAGACCCTAATAGGGTCACGCATATTATACTTACACTATTAAAGTTTGCCATTCGGTGCAGGTATCTGCGAATCATGAGACTACCAAGAAACAGGACTTTATCCTGTGTCCTGCTGACTTCCGGTGGATAGAGGGGGCCATGCGGTTATTGCATGACAGAAAGTCCCAAGTCTTGCTACCTGGCGGTCACGTGACCTGTGGCTCCTGGGGGCAAACAGCAAACTTTAACAGTGTAAGTATAGTATTGGTGACCCTGTTCTAGTCTTATACTAACTCTGTTAAAGTTTAGCATAACTAGCAGACTCCTTTAAAGGGACTCTACCAGGAGTTTTGATTATACAATACTGCTGAAAGTGTTAGGTAGCATCCCTGGAGAGATGTTCAATCATACCTTTGTGTGTTTTGTTAGCAGCCTCAGAACTGTGAAATATATTGATTTAGCTGATCTGTTGTGCTGTTAAATCTCTAGATCGCACTGCTCAATAACTGTTTTGTGCTGAGAGGCTGCTGTAATTTCCAACCAGAATCCTGCTACAGAACTGACCCTCATAATAAAGGCTATTTGATTCTGCAATGCCATTAGGGTGTGTAGAAAGATTGGGAAGGGGCAAACAGTGTTCTTGTCCCTAATGGTTTTTAGATGAGTCAGTCTTAGCGTGCAATACTGGACACCTTTCACAATTTTGTGGTCCACAGATTGACATTGATGAGAGATGCTTGGATAACAGCCACAGAATACAGTTGGTAATAAGCAATATACTTTTATAAAGGAATATGTATATAAACTAACATTTATTTGGCAGCAGAATGAATGTGGGTAATTTTCTATACAGTTCCAGTAACTTCTTTTAGGAATGAAAACAAATAGTCTTTTTTGTGTGTTTTTTTACACCCTTTTGTCAAGTGAGAGTAGCGACTAAAGCAGGTGACACATACACCTCACAGTATTCTGAGCATATCACAGCACAATCTCGCAGCTCAGTGTGACAACAATTGTATCTGCTTTATTGCCTGTGGAGATTATAATACCACATACTTTGGAGAAAATGGAAAGAGAGATATTTGTTTGATGGTCACATTTCACATCGAAAGAAAAGGACAATTGCACTATAGTTTTGTCTAACAGTCTGCCTGACCCAGAGATGGAACAAATTCCATGCATTCCCCTTCAAGCTGATACACAAAGTCTGCATTGAGAATAATATAACTGCACAGGACACGTCTGAAAGGAAGTTATATTTTATTACTGCAAAACGTAATCACCCTTTCAGGCGTAATTGTCATTCCTGCTGCTTCTACACTTTTTAATGGGCAAAGATAGAATTTTCTCATTTTTTTATTAGTGAAATTAACAAGGTTCTGCAGGTACCGATTTTCTCTGTGAATAAAAGACAGGTTGGATACTATTGTCACCTTCAATAATTGAAATCATCATTTAGTATAAATCTAGATAAACTATACAATTACACCAATGAATATATATCTTCTTTATTATATTCATGGTGGTTGCCAAAATTTTGCAAAAATAAAGTATTTGCTTTTTCCCATATAATCAGAATTGTAGGACATTTTACAACATTTTGCTAAAATATTGACATATGTTATAGAGTAACTGGGTTTTGGGCTCTGTGCTACCTAAAAGATAAAAAATAGTATATGGAAGGATAAGTGTCAGGAAGCATAATTAAGGAGTGGATTAAGACTGCCATGGGCCCTTGGCTGTATGAATATTATAGCCCCTACATGTCTGGAATCACTTCCTACATATGCTTCTAGAATCAAGCTTCTTTGGGAATGGAGGATGCATCCTTTCTGTCGGCTTTCATTCTGTGGTTACAGGATCTTTGGAGGACCTACAAAAGGTCCTGAAATGGCTCTTATGTACATGTGTATTGAGAGAAGAAACAAATATATGAGGATTTCATGGGTGAAGGTCCTTCTCAGTATAAAATTTGGTGAGTGATTTTAGTGGCCCCTAGAAAGCTTGGGCTCAAACCTCCTATATTATAAGTACACTACTGGCATTATCAGTATATTGGATGTGATCACCAGCACATGACCTTATATGCTTGAAAAAGGCTGAAGTGCTGAAACATGTAGCAGAAGTTTGGGATCAGGTTTTATGCCGTGAAATTGCCGGATTTAATTTTCCTTATTTCAAATTCACAAAGTGTAGGGCAGTTTAGTATTTACTAGACACATCTGCCCACATTGTAATACCACCTACACAAAGTGACAACAGTGGCTAATCCATAGATCTCTCCTATACATCTCCAACATTTTTGGTGGCCAACATTTCTGCTGGGCATGGATGTTTTCCTTTTGGGAATGTTATCTTTTTAATATAGTACATTTGAGCTATTCTATTACAAATTTTGGCAAAGAGCTCAGATGTTAACCTGTTCTACAGCAAGTTACTTTGGAGCGACCCAGCATGGCACTATGAACAGAAAAGGAAAAAGATTTCATCCTATAGCATAACATGCTGATTGTTCAATCCATACTACTGGATTATAATATATAAAGGGCATACAATGATTTCACCAGAAATAAATGTTTGTGGGAAAAGGCACACGACAATTAGACTTACAATGTGCAATGATTACATTGATATTGACTGAATTATTACTGTGCAGACGCTCTGGGACCTGCAGATGTGAGGTAGGTTATGAAACCATAATGAACCTGCAAGAGGCCTTTCGAGAGCAAAGAAAATGTGTTTTGTTTGCCTTTCTACTGCAAAATGGCCAGTTGTAAGCTAAAAAGGAAGAATATTAAATGAGTATATAGCTGTTCAAGATCAGGCAGAAAAGGGTCTTTGAAATTGGTTCACAAAGAATTATTAACAGGGGTATTTTTTAACAGTAGATTTTTTCGAAACTTTGCAGATTTTAAGCCCTGGCTTTGATCAGACAAACATTAAAGGACAAATATGTGTTCAATGTAAGCTGCTTTCATTTTGAATATTTTATTCCATGCAGCAAATGCAATATTGATGAAGAGTTTACCAAGAGAAAAAAAAATATGAATGGAGATCTACCAATTTACAATGGTATTAAAGAAGATTATCTCATACCACAATGACTACACAAGAAGCTTTATAGTGTAGTTCAAAACAACAATGCTGTAAATGTTTATAGACCAGCACATATAGAAACAGTCCTCAACAAAGTATGATGGTGGTAAAAGGGATAGTAAAAGTAAACTAATTCAAGAATTGTTTGATAAACCAGTTCCCACAATCAGAATTGCAACATCTCTCTGATATGTTACGTGACCACCTTCCCATCGAAAAACTTGACCTTGATCCTGTATGGCAGCTTTAAAGATGACAGTAATGTTCTGGCCATAGCCTAAAGCATAGACGCCATTACCCATTACTTCCTGGGGTATTCAGATATGTCCTTCTCCGTTTTGTTACTGAAATGAAATGAAATGAAAAATGTTAGTCCTGGGACTAACTCCACCTGTAGATTGAATACTCTAGATGTAATATCCATGCCAGCATCATCCTCTGTCCGCAGACTAAGAATCATTGATGTCTGTTGGTGTCTTCGATGTGCGAACTGTGGTTTAGCCTTTGTTTGTTCAGCCACACCCAGCTCCTTTTAGCTTAGTCCTGTCTAACAAAGGGTTACTGCTGTGATGGATAGCTCCTCCTCTCTGGAGGTGTGTCCAGGAGTTCCTTTATATTCTAGCTCAGTACCATCAGACCATGCTATTTGCTATCATTGCTCTATGATTTTGACTTCGGCTATTGTACTCTTGACTATCCCAATTGACTCTGTACTGTACCTGATATCTTACTGAGACCCAGACCGCTTGTGATTCTTTCTGTGTTGTTTGTTTGTCAGACTTGTTTCATGCCTGCACTGTGACCTAGGAAGGGAATGGTTGTTAGTTACTTACTGCCAATCCAAAGGCCAAATTTAGAATTTAGGCTGCTGTGCATGTGCCGCACTGCCATTTTCACTCGTCTGTTTTCAGTGCTCCCATTGACCTGAATGGTAAATGGAGCACATGCACAGACACTCTCTATTCAAGTTTTTTGGAGCATCGAAAATAGCTAACTTCAAAGGGGGTATGCAAACCCCCATTCTCAAGATGCTGCACCTATCATGTATTTATGACATATCTTTTTGTGTGGGTTACCTCTTGGTACTTTGGTTTCCTCCCACAATTGAAAAAAAAACATACTGACTGCAAAGGCCTGACATAAGTTAAGGTAATGCTTATACAGCACTGGATGGAAGTGCAAACACCAGCATGCAACAGGTAATGACTGCAACTTTTATATTCAAAAATTAAAATAGTCATTCTAAAGTGAAGATGGTATGGAGCAGAAAGGTGTGAAGTGACAAAGTATGCTAAATATGCAAAGGCTAGCTCACTAAAGTATTACAGGATCTTCGATTGGTTCCAGGCTTCAACACAATAATGAGCCTTAGATGTCCAGTAGATAACCCAATTTTCAATTTGAATTAGGATTTGTTTCCATGGGGGGGGGCATATGATGGAATCTCCATCCCCCCTGCTACAGCTTATATATTGGGATACTCCACTGCCGGCCATTCCCCCTTCGACTCCCCCTCCATGCCCTCTTCAACACTGTGTATAATATAATAAAAGAAATTAAATTAAAGTAATAATACAGGTACAAAGTATCATTTAAGATTTTTAAGAATTATATTCAATGTATTTAATTCTAACTAACTAATTTTTATTCTAAGTAAATGAAAAAAAAAACATAATAAAGATTAAAAAAAAATTCCAATAAGATCTATGGAAATATCAGTTCAAGCATATGAGGTCATTTTGTGAATCTACTTTGAAAAAGTTTTGTTTCCTATGGATAGAAAATGGCGGCACTGGTGCAAGGAGATAAGAAAATGGATGTCATTGAAGCAGAAATTCAAGTAAGTTTCGGAGCTGTTAGCACAGTAAATATCAGTATTATAAATCAAAATTAAAAGGATTCACTTCAACAACTACAAATCGCTTTCCTTAAAGCCTTCTCCAATTTAAATTATAAATTACAAGATGACCACCTCCAAACCCGAGACGGTACCATAGACTTGAGTTCCATGGCAAGCAGTGGACATAATATTAATTCACCGCTACATATCAGATGGCTCACGAGTCTGAATTTACTGAAGCCAATGGGAACTAATGAAAAGGCATTTTTCATGTCTGTTACATTTGACTTAGCACTAAGTTGGTTAATGAATTGCATTTCAGATTCACTTACAGGCTCATTAAGGATTTACATACTAACATTTTAAATGATACACCAGAAGATGAATTATAAGGAACGTCTGGGAGTTCACATTCCTTGCAGTAACATAGCCAGTTACTGGATAAGCATGCATTGGTCTTATAGTGATGTCATGTAATATAACTGCCCATTATAAAAACATTTAAGTAGAATCCAGGTGCATCTTTTTTACTGTCCCAAAAGATTTTAGGCTCTGTTCAATTCCAACTCTTTGTGCACTTTGTATGTACACTCACCGGCCACTTTATTAGGTACACCTGTCCAACTGCTCGTTAAGACAATCTCCTGCAGTTCAAACCGAGCCTCAGTATGGGGAAGAAAGGTGATTTGAGTGCCTTTGAACGTGTCATGGTTGTTGGTGCCAGAAGGACTGGTCTGAGTATTTCAGAAACTGCTGATCTACTGAGATTTTCACACACAACCATCTCTAGGGTTTACAGAGAATGGTCCGAAAAAGAAAAAACATCCAGTGAGCGGCAGTTCTGTGGGCAGAAATGCCTTGTTGATGCCAGAGGTCAGAGGAGAATGGGCAGACTGGTTCGAGCTGATAGAAAGGCAACAGTGACTCAAATCGCCACCCGTTACAACCAAGGTAGGCAGAAGAGCATCTCTGAATGCACAGTACGTCGAACTTTGAGGTAGATGGGCCACAGCAGCAGAAGACCACACCGGGTGCCACTCCTTTCAGCTAAGAACAGGAAACTGAGGCTACAATTTGCACAAGCTCATCGAAATTGGACAGTAGAAGATTGGAAAAACGTTGCCTGGTCTGATGAGTCTCGATTTCTGCTGCGACATTCGGATGGTAGGGTCAGAATTTGGCGTCAACAACATGAAAGCATGGATCCATCCTGCCTTATATCAGCGGTTCAGGCTGGTAGTGGTGGTGTCATGGTGTGGGGAATATTTTCTTGGCACTCTTTGGGCTCCTTGGTACCAATTGAGCATTGTTGCAACGCCACAGCCTACCTGAGTATTGGGGCAGACCATGTACATCCCTTTATGACCACAATGTACCCAACATCTGATGGCTACTTTCAGCAGGATAATGCGCCATGTCATAAAGCTGGAATCATCTCAGACTGGTTTCTTGAACATGACAATGAGTTCACTGTACTCAAATGGCCTCTACAGTCACCAGATCTCAATCCAATAGAGCATCTTTGGGATGTGTTGGAACGGGAGATTCGCATCATGGATGTGCAGCTGACAAATCTGCGGCAACTGTGTGATGCCATCATGTCAATATGGACCAAAATCTCTGAGGAATGCTTCCAGCACCTTGTTGAATCTATGCCACGAAGAATTGAGGCAGTACTGAAGGCAAAAGGGGGTCCAACCCATTGCTAGCATGGTGTACCTAATAAAGTGGCCGGTGAGTGTATGTGCAATAACAGACCATTTACAAAGCTATAGGAGGGCTTGTCATCTGCAAGACAAATTGTACTTTCTAGTGGCACAATATAATATTCTGTGCCAAATACTGGAGAGCTGGAAATCCAAATGTGGTGGAATTGGCCACTATTTCTGTCCGCCTTATTAATCTTCTTCCTGCATTCAGTCTCGGTTAAGTGTTTGTGGGCATGCAGGGATTGCTTGTTCACCAAGTTTTACTTGCAACAATTGTTCCATTAGTTTCATTGTGAATTCGTTACATTGGACTACATGTCATTCGGTGTCCTTGCCAAGTGCATAAGCTTGGTGCATATGTGGTGACTAAACCTACATTACAAAATATTACCATATACTGTCTACAAAGTAGATACATACATGGACACATAGTAGCAGTTCCAAAAAATGGGTTTAATATATAAGTAACAACTATTAAAGATATTAAATTGGATGTATAGCCTAAATAGGGTATAGCCCACACAGGTTATAAAAAGCAGCAAAAACCTGTACAAGATGCATTCAATGTATTTTGCCCTAAATGCTGTATGTACTTTTTGTTTACAATTAAACTGAGAAGTTATTACTCATAATATCTGTTCCCATTTAGTATTTTGTCTTTACGTTAAAGGGAACCTGTCATCAGGAGCCCTTTTTCTGGCTCCTCAATGTCCCCGTAGAGAATAGTGTTCATATTACCAAAGAGTTATTATAGTAAAACTGTCTTTTTAAGTTGGAGGAAAGTTTACCTTTTTGTATGCAGAGCTGTGTCCCTAGTCCCCTGGGAGTAGCCAGTGGGGAATGGTTTTCCCCCACCCTTGGGAAACTGCTCCAGCATGCATCAGTTTCAAATTAAAAAATCCTCCCATTTCCCTGATGACAGGTTCCCTTTACACAGAGAAATTACTACCTATAATATCTGTTCCATTTGTTCCTTAATATTTTCCTCTAGTTAAGAAAATCTGGGGATTTATAATTATCAGACCTCAATCCTCAAATTTCCTATTGTATTTTACACGTCTATGTCTTCATTCTTCCATTAGTAAGTTTTGCTCTTGAAGTTTGTACGCGGGATGAAGCTTTTTTTTTTAGCAGCGTAAACACTATAAACAAAGATCAGTAGGAAAGTGGAAATTGTTGGAAGGGGTGATAAAAAGTAGCTCCAGGCTTCATATTCACACGTTGAAGCCTAAGCAGTACAATTTTGTATGACGGCCCCTCTCCTGCTGACAACCTTATATCCTCTATTACATTATTTACCTCTTATAACATAACACTCCATTAATGCTCCTTCAGGTCCCGCTGCTTCTCTGAGTTCAAGGAAAAAAAATTTGCCGGAGCAGAATTCTCGGCTGTTAGTGACTCGTTAATACTGCTCAGTAGAGATCATTATTAAAAAGACTGATATGTGGCCATTATTCCATGGCTCATTTTCTGCTTCAGCTACTGGATTTCTAGGGTATTGGTCTCCAGTGAAATTAGTGGTAAAGAAGGCGCCAATATTCACTTTAGAGGAAGAGCTGCTCCCTGCTGTCATCTTACAGTTTATGTCTTTTAGTCACAGTAAAGAACGCAGTGCAGCTCTCGGCAGGCTTATAGCTGCTCAGAGCTTCTTCTGAGGAGAGTGGGGGTCTCTGCTGAGGATGGATCAGCAAGGGTTAACAGTAGTCAGAGGCCGTATTTAAAGTGAAGACCTCCTGGTCAGCAATTAAATCACCGTCCATCACAACTATATTTGTATTCTGTTCAGCGAGAGAAGAAAAAAAATAGCTTTTACAACATGTTCTCGGTAGAAACATCAGATTTCTCAGAGTGTCAGCCTTTAAATATACAAGCATAGTTTTGTACATCAGAAATATAATGAAGCCTTGAGAGACACTAGTCTGCCAGGGTTTTTATGGCGAGATCCAACGCTGCATTATCTGATGCGTTTATAGAACACATAGCGCTCTAAAAGGATAACAGGGATCTGTAGATACCAAATTCCCTCTAATATTAATAATTTCACAGGTTGCTGAAAGAGACAAAATAATAGCAGAATTAGTTAGGGGCCAGAGAGAGGCTTTCCTATAAGAGAAGTGAATCTTTCAAAAATATATCAAAATGAGGGGGTCTCAGAATAGTCGTAAAGGGGTTATTTCACTTAACCCTATCCTTTCACAAGTAGAATTTTATGTCTGCATTCTATTAATTGATGGGGATCCCTGCAATTGGATCCGCAGCAATCTGTAACTTACTTTTTGTCCTGTAGATGGGGCATGGGCCTCAGATGCAAAGGGTTTTTTTTGGCAACAAACATTTTTTCTATATATTAGATGCTTTAGTAGTGAACTGAACAACTGCCCAAAAATTCCAGCTGCAGCTCTGACATACAGGAGAATGAGAACTTGGTGATTTCTTGCCATTCTTTTATTTTTTTAAGTGGTCTTCCAGATTCAGGTTCTTAGCAAACATACAGTACAAGGGTCTATTTGTTATTTTAAAAAAAGTTATGTTATTTCCGACCTACTCATATTTTAAAGATCTTTGCTTTCGGTCATTCAAACTTTAAAAGGAACCTGTTATCAGGAACAGGCACAGTAAATCTTATTCGCTGTTCTTCCGTGTGTTTGTTGAAAAGTGCATATTTAGTGCCCCAGTTTAAATCCACTTCCTCCTTGTGGTGAAAACCTTCACTGGATGCTTCACACCTATCCCCACCCTATCAACACTTGGTCCCACCCGCTGCGGATGGGTGAAATGGTGAGAATATCTGCAGTTTCCCACTCACTGCTAAATACACCATGCAGGGAGAGGGACAGCACTCTGCTCAGGCCGAGATTTGAAAAGACACTGAGCTGTCAGTCAAAGGAACGAGACATGGTTCACTGCCAACTGGAAGAAAACTTTACTCTTCTCTTCAGAAGTTGACTCATCTGTACTCATTTGCATATCAGACAAATGTCTGTAATTAAGGTACACTGTCTCAGTAGCAGATAACTTTAGGTAATATTGGGAGGTATTCCTGGTTTGAGGCGTGAAATTCTGATCATGGTCAGTGTTGGGCTTGAGTTTCTAGGGCCCACCAGTAAAATATTTTCTTGTGGTTCATCACTGTACAACTACATTATCAGTACAGTACAAACATTATCTGATATCCATTTACAAATTCAAAAAAACATAAATGAACTAAAGTTTCTAGTCCTTGCTTTGTACTGTTATGGTCCTAGGGGTCCTGTCAGTATCCTGCTGACAGGTCTTTGCATTTAACATAGGCCCTCTAAGCTCTGTGATCCAGGAATACATGTCCATAAAGTAGCAGGCCTTAGACAGTAGAAAGATGATACAATGTGTTTGTAGGATGACCAAACAGGCCAAGGGAGTAATGATACTGATTGGCTAGACATTACATTTCTTTGTCATCTTAGACATCCAAATCATCTACAGTATCTAAAAATACACGGGAGAGTTTGCTAGATAACATTATTATGAGAAGGCTGAAATGTATGCTGAAAACCATCTGTATGATTTACTGTGAGGATTCTGCCAACTCATTCAGGGCCTGAGGACCCACCTAGGTTAGGGGCCCACCGCTGGATTCATTTGTCTGAGCCTGTTCATGGTCATGGAACAAACAGGAGGTAAACAAGCAAAGCTTTAATCCTTATATTGTCACCAAGAGAAACTATCAGAACATTATAAAACTTTTCATTTCATACTAAATCTAAATTGTTTTCTGAAACTGGAAAATTCTTGGAGCAAAGAGTTATTGTTATTATTCCAAGTGGAAGTAAATCACATTTGTAGGTGCAGTATTTCGTTGGAAAGGATAAAGGGAGACAGTCAGTAAGAGCAACCAAGAGGTTGCCACTAAGCGGAATGAAAAGTATATAAAACTATATATAAATTCAGGATCTTGATCTCGCTGCCTGGTGTTAGTCTTCTTTGTTGCAATTCATACACTTGAAAACAGAGATAATGTAAATGTTAAGGTGAATAACTATTATCAGTAGAAAATGTTGCACATATCTACAGGTCTCCAGGAATAGCTGTAATAATAAGGCTCTCCTACAAGAGGCTGTGCATTATTCGATGAGTCAGGGATAGGATTGAATTCACTGCATAGTGATACACTGAAAAAAGAATTAGTAGCCAAATGATACTATTCATCTTTTAGTCAGGGGGCCTGTGTTTGGTTTCCTGCAGTGCTTGTTCTTCACCATTTGTCTACATGTAATGATAAGAACAATAAAGATGAAAATGTTGCTATGGTTAGTCACTGGAAATGAATGATCATGGATCAGAAGGCCTTGGTAGCAATGTCTCCCTCCAGGAAAGCATACCCGTAATCTGGAACATTTTGCATTATATCACACTGTAGCAAAAATTCAGCTGTGTACATTTGTTATTGAAAACAAAATGTACCATTTTATTATTATATCACAATATTGTACTCTGACCTGAGCGATGTTTACACTACCCCATGGTGTCGTACTGTTCTGATCTGTCAGAGGATATGAACAATGGACATTCAAGTTTCCCTGATTGATGGATACAAATTGAAGTCTTTCTGTCATAGGAAGCCAAGGGGATACAGTGGAACATATCCAGTGCAAAAACAAGAGATTGTGGCGGGGTTGTGTGTCTTAGGGGATATTACACTAGAAAGGCATTTTCTTTTAAACTCAGTAAAGGCCTCATGCGCACGAATGTCGGCTCACCCATCCCCTCTCTATAGAAAGCCAATCGGCCTCCACCGCAGAATGGCAAGAAGTAGAACCTGTCACGTATTTTTCCCGGCGGCTGGGTCACGGTGCAGTGAGACACACTATAATCTGGTGCCATAGACGTCTAAGGGTCTGTGTTCTGACAGCCATAACAGTAGTGTGTATGGTTAACCCTATTAAACTGCAATACCAAACACTCCCCATTGACAAAAGGTGTGCTGTTTATGGAAAAGCAAACTCCTTTTCTATACTCCTTTTCTAAATTGCATCCCACAATTATGCTTTGATTTAAAAATATACTGGGGCTTATTTACTAAGGGTCCGTGGACGGCACTATCGTCGGAATATCCGACGATTTCCGATGTGTCCCGCATTTAGAAGGAGTTTTTGGCGCACGTGATCGGATTTTGCGTATCAGCGCTGGCTTTTTTAATGCGACAGAAATTGGGGGCGTTGCCGTCGGACAACCCAACTGATTCAGACTGAGTGCAGGATTTAAAATACAAATTGTGTCACAAGACAATGCACTTACATATACCGGGAAGAAGAAGGTGAACTACGGCAGACCTGAGCAGGGAAGCGACACATGCAGTATCTTGGGCGCACGATCTTAGTGAATTGCGGCGGACCTCATCCTTATTGGACAACTCACCTCGGGGGTTGCGCAGGAACCAGGTAAGTAAATGTGCCCCACTGTCTGTATCTTCAGTTCTACAGATCACCCGAATGACACCCGAAGCATGTTAGTAATGTAGAACCAAAGATAGTGGAATCTGAAGTGACACTCCACTCTGAGAGTGACATTACATGACAAAACTCTTGGGAATTATTGACTCAGCTTGCCTATATCCAGCCTCCTCTGGATACATATTTGTCCTTGGTCTGATTTTATTTTGTATGGCATCCTTTGCACAATTCTCTATAGGTAGCTTCGCAGGCTGTTACAATGAACAGAGCAGGTTTCCGTCCTGCACTTCATTCTGCTACCATATTAGAAGGGGGGAGAGAGAAGGGGAGGGTGAGCCACGTTTTGCTCATTGTAACAGCCTGTCAATCTGCAGTCCTGAGGGACTCTGGTAACACCTTCAGACCCCTTAGGGCTCATTAGCATAATTTTACGAGTTTATTTTTGAAGGATGCAGGCCATGGATAACAAATATAAGAAGATTACCACAGTCATGGTACCTGGATCTATAGTTGTCCTTGGTTTACCATGATGGACTTTGATGGCAGATTTACTTTAAAAATTGTATTAACAGCCATTATGACCCCTTTGACTAAAAATAAACAAAGTCAAGTTAAAGTTCAAATACTGTATGCATGTACATATGTATATATACATATATTTATAAAGCCCCTTCAAATTATTAAAATGAAAAGAAACAAAAAACTCAATATCAGCATGCCAGCTCTGTATTCCTTATTATTCAGCCCTTTAAAAGATTTTAAGTAAATGAGCCCAATAAGAGGACCCCCTAAATAAAGGTCGAGCAAATTCAAGGCAAATGCAGGTAGGAAAAGTTCATTATTTCCTTAATGAAGTGCCCTAATTGCACTTCTTCCAGAACAAAATCCAAAACACTCTCTTCAAAAGCCGATAGTTTAATAGCACTGCTGACCTCTCCCTCACAAGGAACTGACCCAGATGTAGTGTATCGCCAGCTCCGCTGATGAGCCTTTGAAAATATGAAACCTGTAAGCAAGGATGAAAAACACTAATAGAAGAGTATTTTACTTCTCTGAGATCAGAGGTGAAGCAAGAGATGAACATTTACGCTCGCTCCTGTGTATTATCACTTCAAAGGCAGACTGGTTATTTGCCTGGAAAATATTTGCTGGCAGGACATTACAATAAAAGCAGAAATCAGTACAAGTATTTATATAAGAGCCGTTATATAGAATTTGCAGACACAGATCAGCAAATGGCTAAGCTTTATTTTAGACACCATTTTTACCTTAACTGACATGGGGCCGGGCTAAGCAAAAAAGGAATGGAGCTTGCTGAAAAGTGGTGGGGGCTAACATGTCACTGTGGACTTGAATTTCGCCAAAATGATATGACAAACTGCTGTTGAACTGTAAGTCAACTAATATGTGGTGTGAATTTAGACAGGATTACTCATCCTTTATCAGCGGTTGTGATGGGAGTGGTGCGTTTTGACCCTGTCTAATCTAGGAGAAGGATTAGAGTTAGAACATTGTAAAATATTGAAGATGACAATAGGCTCTTAGGTCAGAGGACAGACAGTTAACTTATGGACGTGTACTACTTGTATGTTTCATATGTGATCATGTGTTTTAAAGTTTTTCATAAAAGAGCTGATATTGACCAAATCTTAAGACGTTGGGGGAAGGGGAAGTTGCATGTGGTCTACCATATATAAACTTGCAGGAGAAGCTTATGAAAAGGGGGGGTAGGGTCGTTACACTTGGCCCATTACTGTATCCAAAGGGCCTGGTGAGGAGTCCTAAAATATCACCAGGTCACATTTGCTAAGGGGTTAGTAATGGCCCAGACTCCATGGTAAATTTTTGTTTTTCCAACATGAGACTACTCTTGTGTAATGCCACATGTGACAAACTTCCCACTCTTGAATTATGTCACGAGGTGCATTTGCACTTGAGAGCTTCAAATTTAACACATAAAGTCGCGCCCACCTATGCAAAATGGCATCCACCCCCTAGCACCCAGCACCAAATTTTGTCAAGTAAACCACTCATAAGATTCCCTGATATTACACACCACACACGCACAGCCCAGGGGGCGCACAACCACACTATGTACCCCCTACCACTTGTGTGCCTATGGAATGCAACTGCATACGATACAGTCACACACTTATTCTGTACACTTATCACAGCTGCCACCACAGGTAATTATGGCTTACGAGACGCCTACACTAGGATTGTACACATACATCCAGATACACATTCCTCTATGTGCCATACAGTTCACCTGGACACACACACCTTGTAGCTAACTACTAGCACACAGACCAAATATAGCTAACAAAAATACAAAACTTTATTGATCAATCAAAATGTCATGAGGCACACACATTAAACAATATAAAAACACTTAAAAAGGTGCAAAGAGTACACACCTATATCCAGGGACATAGAAAGTTACACAGCGATGTCCTCATATACATCCCTCACTCCTGCCAAATACCAACTATGACCTTGCGTAATGTTTTGTTTTTTAAATACAATTTTTCTACTGGGGCACCATTTAGCACAGAGCACATTATATATGTGTCCCCTGCTGTTCTTATACAGATCACATATAAGAGTGATCTTATGGTAACAGCCCTAATATCAATGTTATCAGTGATCTGTAGAAAGACATGTAGAAATGATGCAAATAACATCTTTTCTGCATGTCTACTGTGACGGGTCTGATAATATCGGTGCCTTGTCACATTATAGGATTGGTCTGCTGACAGCCCTGTGTGCAGATTAGAATCAGATTTGATTGTTCACAGTGCTATATGAGGGCTTGTTTTCCACAGGACAGATTGTACTTCCTAATGGCATCATATAATATTCTGTTTTATGATAGATTTGACATAAAACACAGCTGCGCCATTTCCTTACTGGGTTTGTTATAGCTTTCTTTCACTGTGCATTAAATGCAAAACAGATGAGGATTTCAATGGAAACGCATCTGTGATCGAGCCATGCCCTTCCCCACTGTGTTTCAAAACACAATTTAGATGTTGAGAGTGTGAACACAACCTTACTCTCCAAGCAGCAAATTAACAGGGGTGACATCACTTTCTCTGTGACCAGCCTCATTTACATAATAAAGAGAAGATTATTTTAGAATGATTGATGTGTGAATGGACTATATAAAGGCTGGAATGGAATACTTGTGAGCTGCTCCAACAGGTAGTGGTGACAGGACTACTGACCGATGACAGGTGCCTTTTAGACTTGAGTGCAGCAGTTTATTTCTGTTTAACTGACACAATCCTAAGAATAAAATATTCCCAGCACAAATTTAAAAATGTAGCCGTAGCAAACACCACTATGAAATGTTGACCATATTGCTTAAAGAAAATCTACCACCAGGATCAAGGTGGAAACCAAGCACACTGATATACTGGTGTGTGACTCTCTGGTAGAAACGGCTCTTCTTTAAGCTTCGTATGCCCTCTTTTTTTACAGTGTTTTTTTTACAAAAGAAGACTGTTACAATTATGCAAATGGGCTCCATAGGTGTTAATGGAGCCTGGAGCCCCTCAGGCTCATTTGCTTCATTTTAAAACCTTTTTTCTTAAAAACAAGGGAGGAAGCGTGACTCTGAAATATATGGCGCCCCTAGAAATAATGCTGATGAAAGTATGCTGATCATAGATTCATAGATTCATAGATTCATAGATTCATAGATGACAAAAAATTGCAATCTATGGGTTCATTCACATGGCCGTCTGCGGGAACGGACATGCGGCCGCAAATTTATACGTCCCCATAGACGGCAATAGCACACATGTGTGGTACTTATCTGGGCCACATACCGCAAATAGATAGAGCATGCTCTATCTTTCTGTGAGTGTGCTGCTGTTTCCTATGGAGGGAGGAGGGGCCACCTCCTCCTCCTCTCCAGCACACGAAGGTATGCCCGAATGGCGGCCATACCGCATGTGAATGCACCCTATTTTTCTATTCATGGGAAAGATATGACATAGGCACTAGGTACTAATTATGTTATTTTATAAGGCAGGGTTGATTTCGTCTCAACATTTAGCAGGGGGTAGGGTACATCATAATCCATTACTCATCACACCAGACCATCAGGATCCTAACACATAGAAAACCAAAATAGGAGTAAAAAAATGAAGACTGCACAAACAGGATTCAAATTAAGGACATCAAGAATGCCTGATGGCAGTTCCTGTCTTATAACTAGTGATAGAGAAATAGTTACTCTTAAAGAGAACCCGTCATGCAAAATAACCCGCCTAAACTAAATATATTTGCATAAACTGCCATTAGAGAGCATTGCATCTATCCCTTCATTGTCCCTCTACATGCCTGTAAACCTAAGCAATGAGGTCCTAAATGACCTGTGAAATGTCCAATGAAGCATTAGCATATTCAAGCTGTCCACCTTATTCATGAGTGGGAGGCACAGAGACACCCCCAGTGCATGACTGACAGCCTGTATAATGTGAGGCTGTATAATGATGAGCTTCCTGGTGCTGGTGGCCACACCCCCTGCAGCCTGTGTGTGCATGTGTGTGTGTTTAGGAGAGATACAGCAGCTCCAGGCAGCCATGTTACAGCAGAACATGTCAGATTCATGTGTAGCTGATGTCTGTGTCTCTCACCTGTATATTAGGAGGATGCAGCATGTCAGCAGATGCAGCACACACACCAGCCATGCTTTACTATACATAACACACAGACATGAGCAGGGGGGGAGAGGGGAGGGGGAACAGGGGTGACATCACTGCCTCTGACCATGTGACCCGCCTCATTTACATGATAAAAAATAGATGATTTTACAATGAATAATGTATGAAATAACTAGATAAAGGCTGGGATGGTATCCTTGTGAGCTGCTCCAACAAGTAGTAGTGACAGGACTAGTGACACAGACCTGATGACAGGTGTCCTTTAAGTACACAACCTTCTCTTTATTTTAACTCTTTCTCTTGAGATCCTAAAGATTGTAACCATTCGTATTATTTTTTTGATACTTTATCACATTATTTTCATGGAGTATAAAATATAAGCTTATCAAAAACAGATTCTTCAACTAAATACTGATCAGTCACATCAGTCTCCGAGTGCCCCCAACAGGTCACATTTACAACTGATCATTAAACATTTCTGTTTTCTCTCTCAAGATAGTTTCACACAAGTCAGTTTGTTCTGTCAAAATCGCTGCGTTTGCTGCCAGATTAACCTGTCGGCATGCTGAGAAGCTGAACTGAACCAACATGTTGAGTTTTTATAAGCTGCTCAGTGCTTGGCAGACAAACTTGCTTGTATGAAACCAACATAGAGACTACTTAAGATACCTGCAGACAGACTTGGCAATAATCGTCCGTGAAAAACTTCCATTTTTTCACGGCTAAATTACATCAGTCTGACATCTGTTTTTCACAGATCCTCATGAACTATAGTTTATTAGTAATTCTTAAATAATGGTTTTGACAAGGACATATGCTACTTTTTAACAGATTGGTTGTATTGTCTGGTAAGGTTTGAGCAGAGGGCACCGATCCCTTGATAGGTACTTAATTTGGTGCATTATATGCAGATAATAAATCTGCCGCAGATTGGGCAGTTTTCTTTAGTGTGTGTATGGGATTTGTTGAATCAACTTCACTACTCTGCTAATGAACATTCATGTGCACTACACATCCTGTGCAGTCCACCTAAAATTCCACAAAGTGGCCACTGGCCAGTAATGTGCCCAAATGGTAAATTCTCAGCCACTCTGTGTTGTAAATAATGAGGGGCACCTGATTGGGGGTACCTTCCAATGAAGTGTACTAATAGTAGTAAAAGCAGGTTGGCATGTGAGATAACAAGGCTCATTTACTAAGGGTCACGGTGCACACTTTAGTCGGACTCTGCACCTTTTTCAGTGCTAAAACGGCTTGCACAGGTATTTAATAAATGTGTGCGCTGGGACTGCGGTACTTATGACCATTTTTGCTGCGCAGGATTCCGTGCGACACAAATTAGGGGATGTGCCGTTGGAATCACCAGACTGATTCAAATTGAGCGCAGTATTTATTGTGTCGCAATCCTTATGTTTCAAATGCACCACAAAAAAGATGGTGAACTCAATGGGACCAGTGCGGGGAAGCAACAGATTCATGATTTCTGGCGCACAATCTTAGTGAATAGCCGCATGCTGCATTATACACGGACAATGCACTTTCAGTGACCTTTGGTGACCCTGTGAGTAAATGTGCCCTAATGTATTTAAAGGTTAAATTCCTGGTTAAATATATTGATAATAATATCCATAAGATAAGTCATCAATGTTAAATCAGTGGAGTCAGATTATCATTTGGGTACTATTTCGATTGTTTCAAAGCAAACTTCATGCAAATACTAAGAATAATTTGAAGAATAGAATTTATTGTTCTCCCTTGCACATAAAAGAGCACTTCGGGCATAAATTAGCAATTTCTTAAAGGACACCTGTCATCAGGTCTCTGTAACTAGTTCTGTCACCACTACCTGTTAGAGCAGCTCACAAGGATTTCATCCCAGCCTTTATCTAGTCAATTCATACATTAATCATTCTAGAATTATATTTCCTTTATTATGTAAATGAGCCTGGGCACATGGAGAGAGAATGTGATTACACCCCTGTTACCCCTTCCACTACGCCCCCTGCTTATGTCTGTGTGCAATGTATAGTAAAGCATTACTAGTATTTGTGTGAGAGATAGACATCAACTACACAAGTAGTGTATAGGAGTAACAGCATGTCAGGCTGTTACAACTGCTACAGGATGCCGCCATGTGTATAGGAGTGTCTCATACACACACAAGCTGCAAGGAGCAAGGCCACCAGCACCACAAGGCACATAGAGCAGCCTGCACCAGGAGTGTCACATCATTATACAGAATGTCAGTCATGTGTATAGGAGTATCTCATACACACACAGGCTGGAGGGGGTGCCAGCACCAGGAAGTACATGGAGGAGCCAGCACCAGGAGTGTCACATCATTATACAAGCTGTCAGTCATGTGAATAGGATTATCTCATACACACAAAGGGAGCCAGGGGCGCCAGCACCAGGAAAGCACATAGAGGATCCAGCACCAGGAGTGTCAGATCATTATAAAGGCATGTCATGTCAGTCATGTGTATTGGAGTATTTATTAAACACAGGCTGTAGGCGGCTCGAGAACCAGGAAGCACAGAGAGGCAGCAAACACCAGGAGTGACACATCATTCTACAGGCTGTCAGTCATGTATATAGGAGTATCTCATACACAGGCTGCAGGGGGCGCCAGCACCAAGAAGCCCATAGGCAGCCAGCACTAGGAGTGACACATCATTATGCAGGCTGTCAGTCATGTGTATAGGAGCATCTCATACACACAGGCTGCAGGGGGCGCTATCACCAGGAAGCACATAGAGGAGACATTACACCATTATACCTCACATTATTATACAGGCTGTAAGTCATATGCTGGGGGTTTGATAATATGATAATGATTCACTGGACCCATCTCGCGTCATTTGCATACAGCTTTAGGACCTGATTGTTTAAGTTTACAGGCATGTAGAGGGACAATGTAGGGATAGAAGCAATGCTTTCTAATGGCAGTATAAGAAAATATATTTAGTTTCGGGTGGTTAATGGTTAATCTGGTTCTCTTTAACCATTATTTTACCACTGAGATACCGAGTATTGATGTGCAGTGTCAAGCAAGAGGTTAATTCTGCAGCTGGCTCCATAGGAGGTGGATTATAGACCATCTAAGAACTCCACACTTCAGGAAATGTGGCTTAAATCCACCCTCATTGTCCAGCCACAGATTTTACCGATGATTAATAACAATATGCCAGAGATTTCTTTCCCTAAAGAAAAGCTAATACATTTTGTTAGAGAGATGGAGAATGAAAAAAAAACGAGAGAAAGAAGGACACAACGGCAGCTACTGCAATTTATGGATTTTCTGGCTTAAAAGCTTATATTTATATCTGTCGCTTTGGCACCTAACGACAAGTAAATCCCTTTCTTTGCAGCTCCGTTCGCTTCCACAAAGAGGTAAAAGCTTGGAGTCACACCAGTTCACAGTATGAGTTTATTACTTTGTATTTCATTCCTTGAAATAGTAACTCTTAGCCGGCGTTGTGCTGATCACAGAGGCTGAATACCCGACCTGAAAATGGTTCCATCACGCGTTTTGCATATTGATATGTATTATATGCAAATCACCTGTGGACTTAACCCCTTCACTTCTAAGCAATAAAAAAGGGAATAGAGATACAATCACAGCTATGAAAGTCGGCTGCAACATGATGTTAATAACTAGCATCACTGCTTTGACGAAATGTATCATGAAATACTGTACAAGTCTTGGGCTATATTAAGAATATCCTTTGTTTGTCTTTATTATTAGGTCCTTACTTGAGGAATATATAAGGCGTCATTATTATAATAACACATGGCTTAGTACTTTAGATGACAATTTCAAAGCTTGGGGTTTTATTGTGTATCATATTGCCCCCTCCTGGGTAGTTGGTGTAACTACAGCCACTTACTTTATTATGTGGAATTTGAAATTAAATAAAATGCTCTGTTATTGAGTGACTTCACCTATGAGCAGCTGAGCTCCTTATGAAAATCCTGCCTTCTCTAAACAATAGTTTCACTGGAACTTACAAGTAAAGATATTTTTCTTACTAAGGGAGCAGCTTCTACCCTGACACTGCACATAAACGTGTTCTGCCCATGGAGACAGACCTGTACATTGCAGTGGACGGTAGTTCTTGCACCATACAGAAATATGATGTAATAGGCCATGTCTGCTGGCTGAACAGCATTGGTGAAACTTTAACATTCACAGTTCTGGTGCTGTGGTTCAGCTGGCAAACTATGACACAAGGCAGTGATATAACTAGGAGAGGCTGGACAACCATGCACACACATAACTCATATACACACACAGCATATACAAACACATACAGAAGACACTCACACATACAGCATACATACATACATACATACATACATACATACAGCATACACACATACACATCCAGCAGATGCACACACATACACACCATAAATGCAAATATAACATATACAGACATATAACATATACACACATACATTCATACACACATATATATACGCACTGTCAAGTAGTCTTCTTATCTAAAGGGAGTCACATGCCATAGAAATAATTTTATGGACCCCAGTAGCTGCTGTCGACACATGGAAAGTAGACAACAGAAATAAGAGACATTACTAGTGCTGACACCCTGCTAACCCCTGCACCCCTTTCCTAACATTTCTCATCTGAGCTACTGGCCCAGTTGTGTAGTGTGTGGATGATGTGCACACTGTTATATACTTATTATGCTGTACAATGTGTAGCACAATGATATATATAATTTTGTACTTGCTCCATTCTTTAGTGTGGCATGTCGCTTGCAGCTGCTATGGCTGCTACCCCTGTAGTTACTCCTGTGATGCAAGGATTCACGATCACTGCAGTGTGCTCTGTCCGTGGGATCTTACCAGCATACTCGTTTTTGTGCAGGGGGCATTAAAGAGTGAAGGGTAAGTTTTCATATCAGAATCACAAGCTTATGGTTTGGTGTTAGCCCTGTATCCAGCCAAGTTTGGAGCCATAGATTTTGTCAGGAATTGAAGTGAATGGAGAAAAGCTGCAATATCTTATGCAAATAGTGGACTGTTTCTAGACATAAACAGGAAAACACACAGGTTGAATGTATCTTTTGTTGTCCCAAGCTAGGCCCCTTTACCGGCATTTTCTGTAGAGTTGCTCTGCATGATGATATTGAAATGAGTCCTGTGAATTATAAAATTTAGAAAATCTTAAATCCCGCGCTCAGTCCGAATCATTCGAATCGTCCGACGGCACACCCCTCGACCTGTGTTGATAAAAGCCATCACAGCTACGCCACATTCGCATCGCATGCTACTCAATCCCAGCACAAACCCCTGTTAACCCCTTCCCAACGCGCACCGTACTAGTACGGTGCGCAGGGTCCCATTGTATGGAGAGGGGTTGCAGGCTGAGCCCTCTTCATAGCCAGTAAGCCTTTGCTGCATATTGCAATGCTGCCGGCAGCTTGAAAAAGATGGCGGTGCTTGGGCGCCACCATCTTGCCGCAGGTCGTCACTCCCCGTGACGTCATCGGGGAGCGGTGATCCATTGCTATGACGTTGTCTTCCGAAGACCCTAGGCTGTCTCGTTTTAACCCATTCATTACAATGTGCTAATTGCACATTGTAATGAATGAGTAGGAAAATTCCCATATCCTGCCATACTGTAGTATGGCAGTATATGATAGGATCGATCAGATAGCCTAGGGTTAAAGTACCCTAAGGAGTCTGAAAAATAGTAAAAATTTAAAAAAGTTTTAAAAAAATTATAATAAAAAAACTAAAAATTCAAATCACCCCCCTTTCCCTAGAACTGATGCAAATATTGAAAACAGTAAAAATCATAAACACATTAGGTATCGCCGTGTCTGAAAATGCCTAATCTATCAAAATATAATAACGGTTTTTCACTGCATTTAACCCCATAATGGAAAATAGCCCCCAAAGTCGAAAATGGCACTTTTTTGCCATTTTAAAAAAATATTTAAAAAATCAATAAAAAGTGAGCAAAAGGTCACACAGTCCTAAAAATGAGAGCAATGCAAACGCCTTCAAAAGTTTCAAAAAAACGACAACACCAACAGCTCTGTACACCAAAGTATGAAAAAGTTATTAGCGCCAGAAGATGGAAAAATTAAAAAAAAATTTGTACAGGAGGTTTTAATTTTTGTAAATGTATGAAAACATTATAAAACCTATACAAATTTGTTATCCCCGTGATCGTACCGACCCAAAGAATAAAGTAGACATGTCATTTGAGGTGCATATTGAAAGCTGTAAAACGGGGCAAATAAGTTTTTTTCAGCATATTCACTGCATATGGAATTTTTTTCTCGCTTCCCAGTACATGGCACATGGGATATAAAATACTGTTACTATGAAGTGCAATTTGTTACACAGAAAACAAGCCATCACAGAGCTCTTTATGTGGAAACATAAAAAAGTTATAGATTTTTGAATGTGGTGAGTGAAAAATGGAAGTGAAAAAACTAAAAAGGGGTTTAAAGGAAACCTACAACTTGAAGTGGCAGGTATAAGAGGGAACTACCGAGCACCAGCTCAGGGTGAGCTGGTGCCGGAGCTTATAGCATAAAGTTTAAAAAGTGTTTTAAACCGCGATACTGCATTATATTCGATATCCTGCATGTGCCGCTTCCCCACTCAGGTCCAACAGAGTTCACCTTCTTCTTCTTGGGGTATGTAAGAGCTTGGTCTTGCGACATAATTTGAAACTTAAATTCTGCGCTCAGTCCGAATCAGTCCGATTATCCGACGGCCCACCCCCTGATTTCTGTTGCATGGAAGCCAGTGCAGCTGTGTCAAAAATCGATCATGTGCAACACAATCCCACTGCAGACCCCCTGGTAAATACCTGTCAAAGCTGCGCAAATCCCGGAAACGGCAAACGGTCCAATGAAAGTGCGATATTCAACCCTTAGTAAATAAGCCCCATAGTTCACCGAAATTATTAGAGAAGCTGCAAACCTTACAGGGATTTGAAATACCCAATAACTGGTCAAATGATTATTTGCATTTGAAGTACCTAGAGGTCTTAAAATATGAGCAGATGGCTGGTTCATTGTACAATATTCATTGTATGCCTCAATCTGCTGGTGTTCAGTCTTACAAATCATCAAGAGCTAATATGAATAGCGTATGTTATTAGTACCTATATTAAGTGCAGCTGTTGTTCCTTAATACAATATTGCCCACTCCTTAATGTGGTCTTACTGGCGCAGATGCCCAGAAAAAGAATATTGAAATATTACCAAGTTACTACAACAGAAGACGTCTTCCAGAAATGAGGAAAGTAATATAAAAAGTAAATAGAGCAATGCTGACATCTTGTGGTTAAATAAAGGAAGCACATTTGTATAATCCATGGGTGTAAAAACTATACCATATGAAGCTTTAACTGTAAAGGAAATCTACCATTTGATTTGATGCAATATAAAAAAAAAACATACTTTGAGAATGCTGTAGCTACACTAATGCAGGTACATATCTTGTTTAATCTCTGAGATGAGTGGTTTTGCTGAAGAAAGAATTATAAAATTATGATAATGAAGTGCTGTCGCTTATTTTGCCTGGCTTGGTGCTTTTCCTCTCACATTAGTGATGCACTGCACCCGAGAATGATGGAAAGTGTTTTCCCTAAGAAGCAGAAGTAATACATTGCTGCACCATCCCTCAGCTACTGTATATGAGTGATCGAACTCAGGTTTATTAGTCCTGTCTGGACTGTTCAGAAAGCTCTGTGTAACGGGGCTTATCTACTAAGGGTCTGCAGTTGCACCTTCATTGTATTTTCTAACGTTTTTGGGATTTGCGCCACTGGGACAGACTGGGGATTGTGTCACAAGAGATCGGATTTTAGCGCAGCTGAGCTGGCTTTCATGCGACAGCAATCGAGGGCCATATCATCAGACGATCCGACTGCTTCAGAGTTTATCAATGGCTGACTGAAGCAATCCAGCTTTCCCAAGATCCTGAATGTTATAATTGTTTTTTCAGCAAAACCACTCAGCTCAGGGATTCAACAAGATATGATTCTGCATTAGTGTAGCTACAGCATTCTAAAGGTATGTTTGCTTCATAATACATGAATTCAAGTGGTAGATTTCCTTTAAATATCTCCACATTAATTTCTGTCTTTCCGGCAAAAATAAATGTATCCGTTCATATCACTCTGCTCCATGCATTTATCATGTTATAACAATTTTACAGCCAGACTATCTCACACTGCACGAGGGCTGGGAAGAGGGGTGGCAGTGGTAGGCCTAGGGCACTACCTCTACTATGTCTTAGATTGGGAGCACCTTTGAGTTAAAAATAATAATACCTACCCCCTCCCACCTTAGTGACGCCCTCCTTCCTACAGGTCCAGCAGCCCCGCTTGTTGAGGCAATCACAGAATCATGGTTCTTAGTGCTCCCAACTCCATCTCCGCCCTCTGAGCAGTAAGCTATATGCAGTCTTTTAGCATGTGTCAGCAGAGCAGAAGATCAGCAGAGGAAGGAAGGGGGGATGGGCTGGGTCAAAGTTGTTGGAGGGGGGTGCTGGGCAATTGTCCATGGACCCCATGTCCATAGAACCGCCTGCCATTGGCACACTGCCCCTACAAGAATTAGACATGGGGCAGTTATAGAAAAATATTCAGGCAGATTTCACTGTTGCAGGTCCCTGTGCAGCTTCAATGCTGTACAACTCTCATTGCCCCTTTAATAGCCAATCTCCTCTTCACATGAAAATTATAGCGAGCCAATGCTGGTTGAGCAAGCAGAGGCTCTTTCCACAGATTCCTCTATAAAGGCTACAATAAGTCAATTATCCATATACTGAGTGGGCATATGCAGGGGATATTTATATACTGAGCAGGCACATGCAGGGGCTATCTATATACTGAGTGGGCATTTGTAGGGCTATCCATATACTGAGTGGGCATGTGCAGGGACTATCCATATACTGACTGGGCATGTGCAGGGGATATTTATATACCGAGCGGGCACATAGTCTATTTTTAATAATAGGAAGAAGGTGAATGAGAGAAAGTCTCCTTCCTGTAGTTGTGATCACAAAAGAGTGATGTTGTTGCTCTCTTACAGGACTGCGAAACCCAAAGAGGGAAAAACAAGACAGAGGGTTTTATTTTACCTCCTGCAGTTACCAGATGGACACAGCAAAGGAGACAGCTGTCCATCAACCTAAGCCATAAACCAGGCGCCAGGTATCCACCATCTTGATGTGAAGTAAAAGTATACATAAACATTGTATGGCATTATTTGACATTATTAAAACAGTATGTATACCACAATTTTTATGGAGCTGAGGGGCATTTTTTTTTCCTCAAGCCTCACCTCCTCCTCCTCCCCTAATATTTTGGTCCTCGCATATTGCTACGAGCTGCCCTATAATGTGTCCCCCAGCTCTTCCTGAAATTGTGCCCCCCCCATCTATTCCTCCCATTGTGAACCCCTCATATTGTGCCTCCAACTTCCCCTCATATTTTGCCCACCAGCCTCCTCTCATATTGTGCCTCCTCATATCATGTCCCTGAGCTCTCCAACATATTGTGCCCCCTCTCAACTGCATGTCATATTATGCTTCCCTCAGCTCACCCACATAATGCCCCCCAGCTGCCCCTCATGTTGTGCCTCCCTCAGCTCCCCCTTGTTGCTGCTAAAAAAAAAAATAATTAATGCCGGATACATATTTCTCCCATTCCCCCACAGCAACTCTCCTCTTCCTGCTGTGTACAGCTCTGAAGCCAGCAGTTGGGATGAAATCATATCATCTCACCTGCCAGCCTTTACACACAGCAGTAAAATCTGGTGGTGGCCCCAATTGAATGCAGTCCAGACAGGGAACAGCAATATACCACCCACAGCAATCACTATATACAGCCCCCCCCCCCCCCCAGTAATAAATATATACAGCCCCCAGCAATAAATATACAAAGCCCCACCATGGGTTCTCCATGCAGTGTCTCAAAGCCATGCCCCCATTGGTTGTGAAGAGACACTATTTTAATCATTTTAAAATATATAATATTTATGCAAAAAGGGAGAAGCGTGAAAATGGTCAGATGAGTGCTGTTTCTTTCAATTTTTTCTGCTATTCTGTGATATTTATAAAAAAAATTATTTACCTCTGGGAAACCAATGTAACTATATTACAAGTGAAATATGCCTCAGGACGTTTAGTTTGGGCCATAATCTATATCATAACTGTACCTATGCGCATTGCAAACAACTTGCAGCTGATAGGGTTCATGTGCAATTTTAGAAAATTACATTTTAGAAATTAAACTTACATCATAGCGTCTTTAGATTTTTAGAAATTAAACTTACATCATAGCGTTTTCATCATAGGCAACAGCACAGGATGCATTTTTACTTATTGTCATAAAAACCATAAAAATACCTTTATAATACATTTCTTTCGTCATTTATCACTAGTCTAACTGTAATATATTTTCTTTTTCAGAGCCACTCTCAATTTTTCCTTTTAATCCAAGAATCTGGAAGGAACGAAGGTGGGACCTGCACTCTCTAATTTCTTTTGATACAATTGCAAGGAAAAAAAAGATCTTATCTTACTGAGAGAAGAATTGTGCAGTTGTACAAATAGGAGGAAACAGAGCATGAAACTAAACAAAATAAAGTTGTGTTTACTAATGTAGTTTTGCAATATCCACTGCTCAAAAAATCATTTCAATGCCCCATAAAACTGGACTCTCACGGGGCCCTCATCAGCATATTCCCCCAGGCTAATAGACTTCAAAAAAAATCTAGGCAAGGGCCATTAATTGTGTGTGAATTATTGAGCAGTGGCTATTGTGAAGCATTGCAGCATTACGGGGCTCTGATAAAGCAATTATTTTAACAGGGAACTTTTTTTAATTAGAGTATGGCAGAAAGGAGGGAAGAGAAAACAAGCTCTACAGAATGCTAAGACAATATTCTATTAGGTAGTAAATTGTAGTAAAAAATAATGAAAATAGCTGATACCTTGCATTTTTGGTTATTTTCTCAATTCATAGAACTTTTAAAGAGAAGATTAATACAGCTTCTAAAGTAATTCAAAGAAAGGAGGTCCGTGGCACTTCTGATAAAAATTCAAAGAGACTTTATTTTTCTTCCATTAAAAATGTATAAACGGTGTGTAATGTAGGTAAGCCACCTACGTGTTTCAGCTTGCACTCAAGCCTTACTCATTGTGAATATAAACACAAACACCTGAATCATTGAGTGCGTCGTATCTGGTTGAAACGGAAAACGCTATGCAAAGAGTGGACAACAGTATAGATTGAAACGTAAGACATTCAGTAGAAAAAGCGCAACAATGTGAATTGTAAATTCTCATGACATAACTAAAATGCTACATATAATTGGCATGTGCTAGTATATGTATGATAGATCGTTTTTGGAATTCATACCTCCGAGGTATCTGGAGCCTAATGCTAGAATCCAATATGCTTCTCGTTTGAGGAGCATTTTCCTCCGGTCACCTCCTCGGATAGGACGAACTACACATTCAAGTCCAATGAAGTTAAGGGATGAAAAATCTCTCCTATGGCATTCAATGAAATGTCTTGCTGCTCCAGAGGCATTTATGTCACCATTTTTGATGTTTGTTATGTGTTGGCTGATTCTGTTTTTTAATTTTTGAACTGTACATCCTACATAAATTTCTGTGCATTTAGTGCATCGTGTAGAATAAACAACATAATGGGAATCAAAGTTCATAAATGTCTTGAATTTCTGTGTTTTGTGTGGACTGATATTAAATTCCAAAGTTTAATATACATTGCATGGAGATCCACCACATTTATAGAATCCTTTAACAGATAACCATGTTTTATCTTGAGGTGTGGTGTTAATCATGCTGGGTGACAGAATGTTAGCTAGGGTTTGACCCCTTTTGGCTACACATCTGTATCCTTTTTTCATAATTTCTTGATTTAACATGGGAATGTATTTGCTTACTATTCTTTTTATAGCATTATATTGGGGACTGTAAGGAGTACTGAATGTTGGTATGCCATGTGTCTCCTTTCTCCCTTCAATTTTCGTTTCTACGGATCTGACATACTTAAAATGTTCAATGATTTTTTTTGGAAGGATACATTTCATTTTGCAACCTGTGATGTAGTTAATAGAGATGAGCGAGCACTAAAATGCTCGAGTGCTCGTTACTCGGGTCGAACTTTTCCCGATGCTCGAGTGCTCGGATGGAATAACGAACCCCATTGAAGTCAATGGGAGACTCGAGCATTTCCACTGAAAGAACAAATTGAAAGAACACTAAAGAAGAACACATTGCAGATGTTTTCACTGAAAGAACACATTGAAAGAACACAGTGAAGAACACATTGCAGATGTTCCGTATGTTTCCATACATCTGCAATGTGTTCTTCACATAAATCTTCATCATACTAGCCATTGAGCTTCTGTTGCGCTTTTTCTACTGAATGTCTTATGTTTCAATCTATACTGTTGTTCACTCTTTGCATAGCGTTTTCCATTTCAACCGGATACAAAGCACTCAATGATTCAGGTGTTTGTAGGTAATTTAATTGAGTGTTGCTAACTGTTGTGTTTATATTCACCATGAGTAAGGCTTGAGTGCATGCTGAAACATGTAGGTGGCTTACCTACATGACACACACCGTTTATACATTTTTAATGGAAGAATAATAAAGTCTTTTTGAATTTTTAGCAGAGGTGCCATGGACCTCCTTTCTTTGAATTACTTTGGATAACCAAGCCAGCAACACGTGTGCATCTCCAACAAAGCCTTCACTACCTCAGGATTGCCTGGACATGCAAGGGTATGCGAGACATTTTCTTTTTTCTCTCTATTTATAATATAGTTTATAGTTATTATATGATTTGTAATCTTCATTTTCTAACATTTTTTCACCCTGTATTCCTTGTCTGTGAATTTACTACTTTCTTTGTGCTGGTGGCCAGAGACCAAGCTGCTATGACTCACTGCTCCCCTTCCCTCCCCCGAGAGCACTAACATGATCTGACACCAGCTAGATCCTGTCAATTTTACTACAAATAGATCATTCCGGGTAAATTTCAAGCAGATTAGAAGGGAAGAAGAGAAAAAGGTCACTTGCTCTATTGAGTCACCTGTCAACCGGACATACATTTTCACCTCATGACAGGTTTCCAAAGCCTGTTTAATACTATTTCCCAAACTTTTAAAATTAACATTAATGGTTACTGTAAAAGGTCTTTAAGGGAACACAAGTACAATAGACATAGACATAGAAGTAAATGTCCATAGACACTTCCTGAGCACACAGGTCTCATGAGGCATCGATAGTGAGACAGAGGTGTCCACACATCCCCTGGTATGTCACAGCATTTACCCACAGCCTGACCAGTCCCCTTTCAATCCCTAAGTAAAACAGAGCCTTGCCAGCATGGTAGTTCTGCCAACAACTCTCGTTAGGTATAACCAAAAATGCCCCGATATCAAATACACTAACACGGCTCTCAACAATTCAAATAGTAAATATCAGCAAAAAAAGAGCTAGGCAAATCGTTACTTGAAAAAAACACATATCTTTTTATTCATAATATTCCAAGTCAGACACACATATATATACACAGATCGTATTAAAAATATACCAAGGGAACCAGGTGTCCCAGATGACAATTGGGGCCACACAGAGTACCAAAACGCCCCCCCTCCGTCTAAAGCCCCATAGGTAAAAATATGTAGATAAATATGGTGGCAGTGCCCATATTAGGGCCAATGAAATAGAAGAGGGTAAGTGGCAGTGCAGTCCTAGCCTGTTTATTACCCCGGAGGTACCTTCCGGTGTGTATTGTTAGTGGCTTTGCATATTGCACTTACCCGCAGGCATGGTGAAATAGACAGAGGGCAGACAGGAGGAAGACCGAGCAGGCACACCCCGACGCGCGTTTCGCTGATGCTTCGTCAGGAGGTGAAGAGTGTGTGTTGTGTCCTCCTATATATACATCTAACCGGCGTGTCTGCTTGAAGACGCGCCCACCGCGTGACGCGTCGGTCCACTGAGGTTGCGCACTGGGCATACGTCACCATGGTGCGCCTGACCCGATCACGTGGTCAGGTCGCCGCTGCCATGGAGACGCGTCCCGCCTGTGTGCACTCCCCCATGGACCGGCGCGGCGCACGCGCCTAGGCGCGTCAGCAGATCGCCGGGATGTATATCAACAGGTACATATGAATAAAAAATACAATACAATAAAATAATAAAATAGCCTGTGGATGTTTAGCATTAGAGGGTTTGGAAGACAGGAAAACCAAGGGATTAGTCAATATGCATTATGCATGTGTTATCCAATATATCCGTCCTTCAAGCTATGCTCAAACCCTTATGCTGGATAAGTAAATACACATACATGTTCTATAAGCGGTGGGTACATAAATGAAAACATATTTGTAGTTATACAGAACAAAAATAGATGCGCAAATACACTGGTACATTAGTGTATAACCGGATACCTTTAAAATTTATATTCTGGAAAGCCAAAAGAAATATCCCAGGTATCCTGGTATATGTGCAAGCGAAAGAGCCATTGCCATAATATAAAGTGCATAATATAATTCTAATGTGTGTAAACACTAGTGTTAAAGTGCCCGTGCATAAAAAATGGGGTTAAAATGTTAAAAAATGGCCACATTTAATATAAAAGCCATACGATACATAACTATCAATGTGAAATAAAGTGTGTATGCGTGCAACAAAGTGCACGTGCCAAGATCAGTGTGATGAACATGGGGAAAAAAGGAAGGCCATCATAAACACCTGTTACAACCCGCATGGATGGCTAAAAAATCATAGTGCCACAACATAAAAACAAAAAAAGGCAAAGAAACCAAAACATGAGGAGAACATATCACATGTATACATGTAATGGGGCATAGATATACATTGTGCCCCCAAAAAGTTATGATTAAAAAGTGTGTATATAAAATGTAACGGATGTTGCCACTCAGACGCTTTTCTTCTTCTTGAAAGTACCGGGAGTCCCAAAATGAAAAGACTGTGTATAAATCGAACTGTGTTTATTAGAACTTGTATGTTATCTACAGGCAAAGAACAAAAACAAAAATTAGACACAACATCAAAGTAACTAGACAAACGTTATAAAAAAGGTTTAAAGCTAGTTGCCTCATTGAGACCCTTTGGTTGTATGGTGTCCAAGAGGGTGATCCACCTCAATTCGTTTTGCAGAAGTCTTTTCTTCCCGTCACCCCCCCCCCCCCTAAGTCTCATAAGGACCCTATCTATTCCGCGTACTGTGAGTCCTTTTGGGTTACAGTTATGTTTCTCCCGAAAGTGTTTGGGGACCGGCTGCAATTTGAAGTCTTTTGGAAGACCCAAACTGTTATCAAGACTGGCTGCTCTAATGCTCCGCACATGTTCGAGGACCCTTACCTTTAGGGGTCTCGTCGTCATACCGACATATAGCTTTCCACAGGGACAGCGCAAACAGTAGACCACCAACTCCGTATTGCAGTTGATGTCATGCAGAATTTTATATTCCTTCTCTGCACAGGAGTCGGTGAACCCCTGTGTGCGCTCCATATATTTACAGGCCTTGCATTTCCCACAACAGTATGACCCCCATTTTGGGCCAGTTCTCCCTAGCCAGCTCTTCTCTACATGGGGAACATAATGGCTCCGCACCAGCATGTCACGCAAGTTGCGTGATTTGCGCCATGTAATTAGGTATAACCCTACTCTGTAACGGGATTATCTTGGGCAAGACGTTGGCCCAGGTAGTGTATAATTAACAAAGACACAGACGTGGATCAAGATAAAAGACTATCCAGGTTAAATTTATTTATATAATCTAAATTTACAAGTGGAGCATGACTAGTATCAATTACATTATGCTGCACCAAAGGGGCGGTATAATCAGCATTTCCAGATTCTTCCAGCTTTTGGTGTAATCTCGTTGTAATAATTCCCCTAGAAAATGAACAAGGGCGACAGGGCTCATTTACTTTTAATGGTTGTGTAGATGTATAGTATAGTATAGTATTCCTATATAATGACAGCAAGCAAAAAAATCTAATTTCAGCTATCTTATAAACCATAGGAATCGGTACAGAAGGTGTATTGGAAAATGCTATAACTTTTGATTACACAAAATCAAATATTTGCTGAAAGTATCCACTGTCCACAGCCCACATAGATTGGGAATTAGTATTAACCACCCTGTGGGAACCTGTCATTAGGAGAAAATGTGTGATAATGATGACAGGTTTCCTTTAAGGCTGAACAATGCTACCTGATTTACATACCAGGCTGGGTTCGAGATTTAGTTCCCTCATTCTCCACATGGCATTCCATAGTGTCCAGCAGATATTCTGGGCTTTTTATAGTGACTTCTTACCGCTATATTCTATCCAGCTTTATCCCCAAATCCTTACCATTCAAAGTCACCATATATTTTGAAATAGGAAGAAGACCTTGTGAAGAACATTTAATCTGAAACCTGGCACAGGCCCCACTACGTGATTAACATACACCCAGTGAGTCACTGGAAATAAACCTGTTGTACTAACCGTTCTATTTCTGGAGGAGTTGTGACAGGAAGGGAACATTCTTCTCTTCCTGGTGGGACTTTCCACCTGTCTTTCAATATCTGCTAAGGATTATATTCTCCTCCTTTTTGAAAAGTCTAGATATGCAACATCCCTGCCAATGCGCATGGCAGAGAGTGGTTGAGAATAAGCCCCTTGTGCCATTCAGTACACCAAGAGGTAATATGCAGCTGTAGATACTGCCTGGATAGGCAAGGGTAAACCTGTTTTATTAATGTCATCCAATGATGTTTCAGCTTTGTAACTGGAGTGTGATTGGAGAGTGAGACCACATGACCAGGAGCTGGGGAGAAGTGACAGAGAGTCCTAACAGTCAGTTAGAGGAGTGAGTGCTGATTGGGAGTTACTCCTGAGCTCTCACCTCATGAGCAGCTCTTAGGCCTCAGCTCCTTCAGAGGAGCATATCCATACCTCCCAACATTTGTGAAAGGGAAAGAGGGAAAAAATGGCGACACGCCACACCCCCAATCACTCCCTGGCCACGCCCCAAATTTTAGCCATATTATAATAATAAAAATCATCTCAATAAAAAAAAAAAAAAATTATCCTCATTGGGATCTGAACCCAGAACCTGCAGTGTCCATGTACAATAATGACACAGCGCCCCAACCAACTGAGCTATAACCTACAGGTGTAGAATTTTTGACTACTGTTACACTGTGACACAGATTTACTGCCTTGGTATATAGGGAGGGATCTTCTCAGAGATTATTGTAATTATTGAGACTATTATTATTATTATTATTGAGATTATTATTATTGAGATTATTATTATTATTATTATTATTATTATTGAGATGATTATTATTATTTTTACTATTATTAATAATCGTCTCCATAATAATAAAAATAATAAAATTTATAATAATAATAATAATAGTTTCAATAATTAACGTAAATAACCTCTGAGAAGATCCCTCTCTATATATCAGGGCAGTAAGTCTGTGTCACACTAGCAGATAACACTTCTTAGTTACCAGAAATCCTCAGCTCTGTATCACTGGGCTTATAGCTCAGTTAGTTAAGGCTCCTGTCTCTAGTGCAGAGGGTCCCAGGTTTGAATCTCAGCCTAGGCAAAACTTTATTTAATTTAATAAAGAGCTTGTGTCTGGGGAAGCCCTGGAGACCATATATGGACAGATGGTGATCTGACCTGATGACGTGGTTCCTGCTAAGCCGACACTTCTCTGAAAAGGATTCCCTGCCCGATGTCTGCTCTGGGGAAGCCTAGGAGATGCAGTGACCATATATGGACAGATGCTGATCTGAAGCTGATGACGTGGTCCCTGCTCTCCGCTAAGCCCGACACTTCTCTGAAAAGGATTCCCTCCCAATGTCTGTAGAAGCCATTCTGTACTGTGAGTTCAGGCTTTCAAAGTATTTACTATGCAGACACCGGGACACAGCGGGACCTGGGGGGAGAATCCGTGACAATCTCATAGCTGGCCATGACGCGGGGCAGAGGTACGAAAAACGGGAATTTCCCGGCAAAATCGGGACAGTTGAGAGCTATGCATATCAACTCCACACTGAGTGACCAGAGACAGCATGTGCCCCACACCTCTAGTGAGCTCACACAGAAGACCCAGGATAACTCCTGAGGTACACTCTCCAAGATCACTCTCAGTAACCCGACCATTTGTAAGGAATCGTTTGGCACGTTGCCTGCTGTTGGTTCTCATAAAGAACTGTAAGTTATTTTTGCACCACATTGCCTCTGGTCCCTGCTGTCACCATGAAGGGCGCCCCCATCTATCCTCCAGGGACTCATACTACAGACACTAAGGGGTTGCCCCAGGGAGAACCAGTACATCAGCCTCTCCCTCATCTAATTTTTTGCATACACCACCTGCTGGAGACCTGCCAGCCTTCTAGGACAGCCCTCCGGTCCCTATACCAAGCACTGTGACACTAGCGTGCCTAGGCCGCAACCGCCAGCCACTGTGGTATTCTGGGCCCCTGGCTGCCTCCGGGCCCCAAGAAAAGGCTAGGCCCCGGTGGGCTTCATCTTTCCCTCAACAATCGAGTAATCATCTGTCAAGGTATCATGGCTGCCACAGTAATGATGGTAAGATTCTGGAACAGTGATACCCTCTTTACTAACACATCTACCCTTAGAACCCATTCTTATTAGCTGTTTTGTTCTGCTACTCAAAATGCACCTATGCCCCATTGAGGCCTTTATCAACTGCTATATATGTCTGTGGGTTGCCTTTTTCTACTTTAATATTTGCTTCTCTTTATAATTCATGCTGAACGTACTTCCACATTGTACCTATCTACGTTATATACAGGCTTGTCTTTTAGTTTACCATTAATTTGTTACACTCTCTTACCGTCCTGGAGATATATGAGAGATATGTAAAAAACCATATAAATAATGATAAAATTGCATCACGTAACAGCACATTGCACCACAGCCCTAAATTGTAAAAACCATAAATAAATAGAAATATAGTGTGGGAATTTATTATTGTTTTTAGTTAGTTAGCAAATTTTGAGACATTTTGAAGGCAGAAAACGAATTTGCTAAAATTTGTGACTCTTTGGGGGGTATTTACCAGGGCTTCTGCGCCACACTAGCTTATTATTAGCACTTGCGATTATTTTCCCGTATCTGCCACCTTCGTGCCAGGAGATAGTGAAGGGGCGTGACGGGAGGGGCATGGCCACCTTGCCATGCGGGGTGTTCCTGTTAACAAACACGGCGAAGGTCCCCTCTGAATACATCAAGATACATCTGGCTGTGCTGGATGTTCATACGCTGGTGGACGCGCGTTGGCATATGATAAATAATCGGATGCAAACGTGAGTGTATACATTTCAAATAAACCCACAAAAAGACAGTTTAAACACTATCTTTGAGCCAATGCCGTACGGAGGATAACCCCTGTCATTATTTGTATGGTATAAACCACATGCCGCACGTCTAGGCCATGTGGACTTGATCACAACGTGATGATTTGGACAAAACATTACTATAAGGACTTCACCGCCTTTTTATAGCTACAGCCACAGTTGGGTACAAAACACCTACCGCCAAATAATAAGCCGTTGCCCAGCAACTTGGATTCCTTCAGATAACAAGAAATGTCAGACCATGCTGTCTTTATTTTAAATATCATTATCTAGCTCTCATAACATTCCACGGACACATATATGTTATAACAAACATTTATATTTTTTTTATCTCCGAAAGGCAGAGGTGAGCACTATAGTGGCACTCTGCCCCTTTTTTACACCCGGTATGTGTTCTCAAAATTTTCTAAAAAATCTTTATCTTTATCTTGTATATAGACATAGATGCACTAACAGTGACATACACTATATCTGATCTAGATTGTTTTATTTTTATTTTTAGCTTAAATAAAAAGTTTTTTATGTCAAAAAATGTTTAAGTCTAAAATCTATTTTGGTACATAGTGTGAATTGGTGCTAGGTATAGTTTTTTCCATATGATAAATAACCCCCTTTGCAAGAGTGAGCCAACCCAAGCAACTTTAAACATAAGACAAAATACTTCAGATTTATCATGTGACTCCAGGTGTGGTAGACCGATTTATTAAGTGTGACAATTAAAACAGTCACACATTTAGGTGTCCATTCACACCAATCCCCTCCTGGCATAGGAAAAACTAATTTATGAGTCTTGAGTCAAAAAGTCCCCACATCCTACAAATACTAAAACTTCATGACAACACTGCCCCTTAGAAAGGTATTTTCAACCTCTATGGCATTGGTGGCAAACCTATGGCACGTGTGGCAGAGGTGGCACTCAGAGTCCTTTCATTGGGCACTCAGGCTGTTGCCCAGCACAGACTTCACCAGACAGAAATTAAAGGAATTCTCCGACAGTCCGGGGAAGCCTGGGACATGTCATGCTCAGAATTATTTTAAAGGGAAGCATTCGGGTCTACCTGATACTTCAGGAAGAGAAAGAACTTGCGGACAGGGTCAGATTTTCATTGGAGCTCCTGCTCAGGGTCCCACTAACAATATTGGTGTCCGCGGAATCATTGAAGGCTGTGGTAGAGAAGGGATTAAGACCATTGCCTTAAGTTACTGCTTGAATTGCAGTAACTTGCACTTTGCAAATAAATGAAGTGCACAATAAATGAATTGCACTTTGCAATAAATAAGTGGGTTTTGGCTTGCAACTTGGACACTCGATCTCTAAAAGGTTCGCCATCACTGTTCTATGGAATTACATACCACACTGATGATAAAACAATGGTAAACTATAGCAACAGTGGAGCTATAGTAAACAATAGACACAACAGACTGGTCAGATTATAGCAGTGAGGAGTTATGTCAGAACTCTCTGGGTGTCATTTATCTTTGGTCTTGAAGTCACCAAACTTCCCAGGAGACCTCCTGTAGAAATACTTTGTCCCTTGCCTATTGTGTCTAAACCATGGCCACATTTCTCCATTGATTTCATCAGACTTGAAAAAATGGCAGCCAGAAAACTATGGTACATGTGCCTCTATGTATGTATATGTAGTGTGTATCTACTGTATGTATGTTTATGTTGTATATGTGTATATGGTGTGCATAAGCTGTATATATATATAAGTATATAAATGTGTGTGTATATATGAGTCTATAAATGTGTTTAATTGTAACACACATGTGTGTGTATACAAATATGTATATTTTTTAAGGGAGAAGAGGGGTTCCTTTCAGGAAGGAATTTTTAATGAACTCATTTGTGAGTGTACTAAATTACTTTAAATTACTTACTTGTGAAGACCGTATTACACTATATTTGGTTTACTGTCCTTTTGAATGTGTAGTGAGATTGATTTGGTAAGCGGAGAGATACCTTTTCCCTGAAACACAGCCAGCACTCGTACTGTAGCTAGACATGCTTCTCACCATGGACATGGATGAGTGAACTGACTTCTCTAATCCCTAGCTGGACATTTCATTGAAGAGGTATAGTTTTTGCCATATATTTGTGATTCAAGACATTTGAGAGAAGACTACCACATAATGTATTGAATAAAAGCCCTTTAGTTGAGTGTCCAGTGGCCCTCCTAAAAGTGGGGCTACTGTCAGAATGCTCTGAATGGGAAGTTGCTACAGGGTTCTGAACTTGTGAACCACACTTGTGAACAGATTGCTCTGCGGTGTTTAGTTCCTTTGGCTGAACTGAGTATTAAACTAGACTGTTCTGCGGAAAGCTGTGTTATTTCATCTTAGAGCTTTGTGTGTATGTCAGGTTTAGTTTGAGTGATGGACAGCCTTGTTACTTGGGATTCTACATCCTCTATTGTTCTATTGCAAGTATTCTGATAATTGATTTGCTTTTTGACTACCGTTTGCATCACAATTCTGTATTTCCCTGCCATCTTGGTTTAAAACCGGTTATCCTTTGCTTGTGTTTGTTTGTCTATCTGTCTGTCTGTCTGTCTGTCTTTGTTAGCTTGTCATGTGTTCTGACAGCGACCAGAAAATGGCTGCTAAACAGCTGAGGTCCACTCCTCCCCTTCCAACCTAAGAAACACTTTTGCAAGTACAATCCACATCTGAAGAAGGTCAATCTGACCGATATGTCATTATTATTCAGTGGATTTGTACAAAAATAATAAAAAAGCATTAATTACACAACTTCATTGAGTGCCATCTTCTATCTTTTTATGCATGAATGGGACTGGGACCCTAGTTTGGCACCATCCAGTACGAAAAGGAGTGCTGTGAAATTCCTGTAATTTATTTATGTCATCTGTTCTGGTCACATACTTAGAGAGGGACTGTCTCTGAGTTGCTCCTTTCAAGACGCAGTACAGGCAAGTAGGCATAGACAGGGTTTGTGGGTTAGCTTAGAGCCTGCACCTCTTTTTCTGTCTTTACTCGTGGTAGGTGGTTGCAGAAGAGTTTATTCTTTATTTGGAGGGTCTCTGTTACTCACATGTTACAGGTTAGGGGCATGTCCTATATTAATGGATGTTCACATGCTTAACTTATTAGATATCATTAGAAATAGTGGATTTAACTTTTAAAATTTTGAATGTTGGAAAGATTACAGATGGTTAATTCCGTGGAGTTGATTTGCTGAGCAATTTTGACAATTGAGGTCAATTTAAAAAAAAAAAAAAATCTGCAATCATTGTGCTTGATGATATATTCAGAATAATAACATAATACAAAGCTTTGAAATATTGTAATAAAATGCTCCACACTCCATACCAAAGCTATTATCTAGTAAGGGAAGACTGAACTCTCCACAACACAACAATGATTTGCAGATAATATCTATGCCACACTGCAGAATTACCACTTCTGTTTTATATACAAATATCATATACAATGAAATAATAGAATAATGTCATAATCATTGAGAAAATCTCAATAGGCAATGCAAAAATCAAATCAGCTATTAGAAGAACATGAAGTGATCCAGTCTTCTATATGTCCCAGGCTGATAGTTTGCCCACCTATAGAATAGAACTAAAAAGGTACCTGTCACTTGTTTTTACAACAATAAAAATATAGGAGCTTTGGGTAGAATATTGAATATAATTTCTTGCATTCACTCTTTTACGTTAAATCTTCCATTTAAATTAAAAAGTAAAACACATGCAAAAGAGCTGAGAGCAGAGAGTTCCACAGTCTCACTGCTCTTACAGTAAAGAGCCTTTGTCTATGTCGATGGCAAAACCGCCTCTCCTCTAGACGCAGAGGATGCCCCCTTGTCCTGGTCACAGGCCTAGGTATAAAAAGATCTTTGGAGAGATCCTTGTACTGTCCTTTCAGGTATTTGTACATCGTAATGAGGTCTCCCCTCAGTCGTCTTTTTTCTACACTGAATAATCCGAATTTTGTAATCTGTCATTGTATTCTGCCCCCCCCCCATTCCCCTAATAATATTGGTTGCTCTCCTCTGCACCCGTTCCAGCTCTACTATATCCTTTTTATACACTGGTGCCCAAAACTGTACACAATATTCCATGTGTGGTCTGACCAGGGATTTGTGTAAGGGCAAAACTATGTCTTTATCATGAGAATCAATTCCTCTCTTGATACATCCCATAATTTTATTTGCTTTAACAGCAGCCTCCTTGATCTGGTCACTAGAATTATGTTTACCATCCACCAATACCCCCAAGTCCTTTTCAGCTCCAGTTTTACCAAGTAATTGACTGTTTAGAACATAATTATACTTTTTGTTTCCATGGCCCAAGTGCATAAATTAAACCTCATCAACCATTTCTCTGCCCACTCCTCAAACTTCCACAAATCCCTCTGTGATGCTAAACTATTGACCTCAGTATTGATTACTTTACACAGCTTAGTATCATCTGCAAATATTGAAACTTGACTGTGTAAACCCACTACAAGGTCATTAATAAAAATATTTAAAAAAAGTGGCCCCAATACAGACCCCTGTGGCACTCCACTGGTAACCAATCCAATCTGAGAATGTCCCATTAATAACGACCCTCTGTTTTCTAACACTAAGCCAATTACTTACCTAAATATACAGATTTTCCCCTAGTCCCAGCAGTCTCATTTTATGTACCAACCTTTTATGCAGCACCGTGTCAAATGCCTTTGAAAAGTCCGGATATATAATATCCACAGCGTTTCCCACATCCAGTCTGGAACTTACTTCCTTGTAGAAGCCAATCAAATTACTCTGACAGGATAAACTCCTGCTGATACTGGGTTATAAGGTTATGTACAGTGATATACTCTAGGATAGCATCTCTAACAAACCCCTCAAATATTTTCCCCACCACAGAAGTTAGACTCACAGGTCTATAGTTTCCAAAAAGAATTTAAATCATTCCTCATTGTGTCTTCCACCAGGGGATTTTCCTGGGTAAAGACAGTCGAGAAGGCGAGATCGGCCTTTTTCTCATCTCCTTTTACTAAGACCCCCATGTTATTCCTAAGAGGGCCCACACTCTCCCTTTGTAGTTTCTTATCATTTATATACTTTGGTATTTTTGCTCTCCCTGGCAATATTTCTCTCAGTCTCTATTTTTGCAGCCTTTTCTGCTTTTTACAGGATTTAATCTTCTCTCTATAATCCTTTACCGCCTCATCGCTATCTTAGCATTTAGCACCTTAAACGCTGTATCTTTATCGCTTATTGTGTTTCTTACAAGACTATTTAGCCACATTAGGTTGTTTAGATTGTGAGCCCCATGGGGACAGGGACCAATATGACATGCTTTGTGCAGTGCTGCGTAATCTGTAGGCGCTATATAAATGAAGAATTATTATTATTATTTATTGGCTTTTTCTTGTTCCTCTTATGCTTTTTCCCATATGGTATGTGTTTCTCACAGATGTTTCTTAGAATATTTGTGAAAAGTCACATTTTTGGGGGGAGCTTTTGTCTTTGAGAACATTGTCCCAGTTTATGCCTAAACGGTCTTCCCTTAGTTGCTGAAAATTTGCCCTCCTGAAGTTTAGAGCGTTGGTTGTCCCTCCACTATTACTCTTCTTAAAGCGTAATACAAAATCAATGATATTATGATCACTATTACCCAGGTTCCCTCCAACCTGTAATTTTGACACCCTGTCAGGTCTTTTGGTTAGGATAAGGTCCAGCAGTGCCCCCCATCTTATTGGCTCCAGGACTAGTTGTAACAGGTAATTGTCATTTGTTTTTGACAAAAACCTGCTACCTTTGAAGGACCTGCAGTATCTGGGTAATTGAAGTCCCACCATGCTTTGAAGCTGCATCATTTCACTTATCAGCATTTCCTCTGCTGCCTTATATTTGTAGCCATATAACAAACCCCTAGTAATATTTTATTATTCTTTTTCCCTCCTCTAATCTCCAGCCATAGGGTCTCTACAATTTTATTTGCATCACTAATGTCATTTCACAGGACAGGCTTGAGGCAAGAATTCATATATAAACAAACCCCTCCCCCTTTTTTATTTGTATAATAATTTCTAAAAAGACTATAACCATCTATAGTAACAGCCCAGTCACAGCTACTGCCCACCATGTCTCGCTAATACCCACTATATTATATTTGCGCTCCAACATTAAGAGTTCCAGTTTCTCCATTTTGTTTGTGAGGCTTCTGGCATTTGTGTACATGCAATTTATATGGTTTTCCCTGTCCCTATTCCTTTTTTTCTTATTCCCCAATCTTATTCCAGCCCCCTTTCTCCCCCATTGACTATGACTCTTCCCAGCTCTCTATCTACACTGTCTTTTTGGCCTGCACAAGTGTAGTTGCCCTCCCCCAAGTCTCTAGTTTAAACACTCCTCCAACCTTCTAGCTATTTTTAACACCAAAACAGCTGCACCCTGCCCATTGAGGTGCAGCCTATCCCTACTGTAGAGCCTTTAGCTGACAGAAAAGTCGTCCCAGTTCTCCATGAACCCAAAGCCCTCCTTCCTACACCAACTTTTGAGCCACTTATTTACCTCCTTAATTGCCTTTTTTGTGGTACGCGGTACAGGTAGTATTTCGGAGGTCCTTGCCCTGAACTTATGGCCTAAATCCCTGAAATCATTTTTAAGGACCTTCCACCTACCTCTTACTTTGTCATTAGTGCCAATGTGGACCATGACCGCTGGTTCCCCACCAGCCCCTCTCAGTAATCTGTCAACCCGATCCGCAACATGCCGAACCTGAGCACCTCGCAAACAACACACTGTTTGGTATCCACGGCCTTTGTGGCAGATTGCCCTGTCTGTTGCCTAATAATTGAATCTCCCACTACCAGCACCTGTCTGACCTTGCCTGTGCTCCCATTACCCTTCTTACTGGAGCAGACAGTCCTCTGGTTGCTAGACGCCATGTCTTGCTGCAGCATTGCTACCCCAGAGCTGATATCCCCCTCCTTCGCCAGCCTGGCAAACTTATTGGGGTGTACAAGATCAGGACTAGACTCCCTACATCTTCTCTCTACCCCGCCTTCTACATGTTACGCCCCCTCACTCTGCACCTCCATACTTCCATCCCCACATCCATCTTTTCCAGAGAGTTTGTGCTCCAGGAGCAGCAAACTTCGCTCCATTTTGTCAATTGCCCGCAGCCTTGAAACTTGCTCATTTAGATCCAGAATCTGGGCTTCCAGATGAGCAATTTTCAAACATCCCACACAGCAGTATTCCCGCTCAAATGGCTATTAAAGGAAAGCATACATGGCATAGGATGGACACTGTATAGCATTGCCACTTATGGAGTCCATCATGCTAATGGGGAATACAATAAAAATATGGAAGAAAAGAAGTTTCACAGTAAAGTAACACAAAAATACAGCAGTTATCTGTTAATGTCCCTCAAACATAAGTTCCTTAATCCTAAGTCCCACTTTGGACACTGCACACACTTACGATTAATGCACACTCGCCACAAAGCTCACACACTCGCTTTTCTGAATGCTCTTAAATAGGTTATTTGCCACAAAAATCTGCTGTGTTCACAGCAACAAGATCTGGCTGCAAAACCGTTAAGAGCAACTTAAGAGCAAACCTAAAGAACCTAGCTTGTAAATAACCCGGGGACTGCCTGTATATGGACAGTTACATACAGGGCTGGAAATACAGATGGCAGATAAACACAATTCTTTACCTGAATGTTTATGAGGTTCTGTAGCTTATTGAGCCGCAATCTATGAAGAATGAGATTCTTATCTCTAATTTGTAAGAGCATGTTTGGGTATTATTGTAATCATGAAAATAACACCACACTCATAAATACTACTGCAGTGTACCCCCATTCCTTTAAACTAAGATCTTCTTGTGAACCACTCCAATATAGACTACCACTTAAAAGTTTGGGGTCACTCAGAAATTTCCTTATTTTTGAAAAAAAGCATGTTTTCTTTCAATGAAGCTAACATTAAATGCATCATAAATACGCTCAACAAACATCTGTTTTAATGCAATATCTAAATAGTGATTTAAAGTTATATTGTGTTTGCTTACTGTGTAAGACGGCTAATGAATGTTTAGAAGAACCTTAAAAACCATTGTTCAAGTATGCTAGCACAGCTGAAAACAGTTTGGCTGTAAAACTGATCTTCTTTTGAGCTGGTTGAGAATCTAAAGCATCACATTTGTTTGTACATGAAAAGAATTTTCATGTGGAACTTGACTGTCTATTCTTGTTTTTAGAAATGAAGGCCATTCCATTGCCAAGAAACTGAAGACTTCCTAGAATAGTGAGTACCATTTTCTTCAGAGGAGGGCACAAACAGGGTCTAACCAGCATACAAAAGAGAAGCGAGAGGCCCTGCGGCTCGAATAAGCAACAAGACAAGTACATTAGAGCCTCTTGTTTGAGAAACTGATGCTTCACAGGTCCTCAACTGGCAGCTTCATTAAATAGTATCTGCCAAACACCAGTGTCATCCTCTACAGTGAAGAGCAAACTCCAGGATGCTGGCCTTTGGGGCAGATGGCAAAGAAAAAGCCATATCTGAGACTGGCTAATAACAGGAAAAAATTAATGAGGGTAAAAATGTTTTGGACAGACAAATCTAAGTTTGAGGTGTTTGGATCACACAGAATAACATTTGTGAGACGCAGAACAACTGACGCCATCTGTCAAGCATGGTGGAGGTTATGTGATGGCCTGGGGTGCTTGGTTCTGGCAAAGTGAGAAATTTGTACAAGGTCATAGGGATTTTGAATAGGAAAGGCTATTACTCCATTTTGCAATGCCATACGATACCCTGTGAACAGCGGTTGATTGGAGCCAATTTCATCCTACAACAGGACAATGACCCAAAGCACCTCCACATTATGCATGAACTATTTAGGGAAGAAGCAGGCAGCTGGTATTCTATCTGTAATAGAGTGGCCAGCCCAGCACCAGATCTCAACCCCATTGAGTTGTTGTGGGAGCATCTTAAATGTATGGTACACAAAAATTGCCCATTAAGCCAATCTACCTTGTGGGAGGGACTTCTGGAAGCATGGGGGGGGGGGAAAGTTCTCCACATTACCTCAGCAAATTAACAGCTAGAATACCAAAGGTCTGCAATGCTGTAATTGCAGAATAGGTAGTATTCTTTGATGAAAGTAAATAAAGGAGAAAATTATTATTTCAAATGAAAAATATTTCAAACCGTGTTAATGTCTGTACTATATTTTCTATTCATTTTGCAACTCATTTGAAAAATAATAATATTGAAAACTCAAAATTGTCTGCGTGACACCAAACTTTTGAGTGGTAGTGTACAGTACTACCGCAAACCTTTATATAATTACAACTTGTTTGCCCACTCCTTTATACTATAGCAACTCTACAGCATTTCCCCAACACCCATGTGTTATTACTTCCTTAGACAGTAAATTGACTCTTCACTTGCTGGGCCTATTTACAGAGGCTTCACAGGATTTATATCTGCCCATGTTTCCCTATGTGAAATGTGAATACCTGTTAAAAAAAACTTTTATTGGTTACTTTTTGGACAGCCACCAAGGAAATGTGTTTTGAAGAGCCATATGCCCATTTTGATAATAGAAAATAATAGATTTTAGAAAACACTAAAATGTCAGATTATCAGAAGTATAGAATGATGCTGTAATTGTACATAGTGTACTACAAACATAGAACTACAGAAAGACATGAAGGGGTTACAGAGTAAGGCTACATTCACACGATGTATGCTCACCGTGGTAGTGCGGTGGGCATACATCGTGCCAGGGAGAGGTGGAGGGGATGAGCGCCCCTCACCCCCACCCCTCTCCATAGTAATTTACAGTGCACAGCGCCGTATTCTGGTGAAAGACAGGACATGTTCTATCTTTGTCCCGGCTACAGAACAGTAAGGTGACGCACATGTGCGGCACCATTCCGCTCCTGTAGGACGTTGTGCAACCATTGCCGTGTATGGGGGACGTATATACGTCGCATATATAAGTTGGCCGTATATACAGCGGCCGTATATACTTCCCCCATACGTTTGTGTGAATGTAGCCTTAGGGCTCATTGATGTCTATGGTCTATGTTGTCACCCGGTTATTGTGCGGTGACATCATAGACATAGATCCTATATTTCTCCGTGTTACAGCACCGGCCACTCTTCTCCAGCGAGCAGCTGTATGTTCGCCTTTATAAAGTAACAAAATGCCCTTTAGTGGAATATCCGGAATGTCTTTTTTCTTTTTATGATCCTCCTGGGCAAATGCTTATTAAGGCTCCATGCTCACTTGGTTGGAGAACATTGAGGGGTCAACCCTCCTCACCCTCCCCTCTCTATAAGGAGCTTAGCGGCCATCCCGCAGATCCGGACAGGAAAAAGGCCTGCCCAATGTTTCGCAGTGCAGCCGCACGGCTCAGTCACGGTATGGTGAGACAGGATGTGGTCATTGCAGCATGGCCATGCATAATTCACTTCTATGGTGGCTGTGATCTAGCAGCCATTTTTGCATGGAGCAATTTTTTTTCTTCCTCATACATAACAGAGTATACACATGCTCACAACAGATAGAGGAGGAAAAGGAGCAGTGGTGGTAAACCTATTGCTTGGGTTCCAGAGGTGGCACTTAGAGCCCTTTCTGTGGGCACCCAGGCCTTCACCCCGACAAAGAGTTTGCCAGATAGGACTTAAGACCTCCTCCTGAGGTCCAAGACAGCACCAGGCGTGCCATGCGCAGCCCTATTTTAAAGTGACATCCTCAGCTGCCAGGACTACAGGAGGAGTCGGAAGGTGTGGATAGAGATGGATTGTCATCGGAGCTCCTGGTCTAGGTCCCCTGATTCTTCCTCTTCAGGGAACCCTGGAGGGAAGCTTCATTCCAAATTTCTCCATCATCTTTCTATTGTATTGGTGAACTCAGGACCCCAATACAATTAAAACCTGTGATACAGAAGGGATCAAGCAGTTAATGCTTAAATTGTCATGTTGGCACTTTGCAACATATAAGTGGGTTTTGGTTGTAGCTTGGGCACTCTTTCTCCAAAAGGTTCGCCATCACTTATCTCTTTGATTAGAAGAAGAGGCAGAAGATACCGTGGCAGTATACAGGAGGCCGGCGGTCCCTCAGAGTCACTTGTGCAGATGGCCCGCAGCATGCTGCTTTGCCTAACCAATGACAGCCGAATAGTCAACATCCGTCATGGGGAAGATTTTTGGCTCTCGACCCTCTTGGACCCTCACTACCGGTCAAAATTGGGTGACTTTTTTTCCAGCTGCTGAGAGGAAGGAACAACTGGCATACTATAGAGAAATACTGTTCACACAGTTGGCTGCTGCCTATGTGCGCCATTGTCCATCCTCTGTCAGGTCTTACCGGGGGATTCCTGGCAGTGATCGCTCACGTACTACTCCCACGGCTGCTGTGGGGAGATGGGGGGTGGAAGCCATAGCAGCTCCATCAGTAGCAGTAGTAGTCTGAAGTCCTTAATGAGCAACTTCCTTCACCCGCCTAGTGAGGAGGGTAGCCGCCAGCAGCAGCAGGACATGGAGTAGACCCTGCACCAGCAGATGTTGGCAGCACTTTACCACCCCAGGTAGAGGATCCCCTGGACTACTGGGCAGCCAAACTTGATGCATGGCCGCAACTTGCAGAGTTTGCAGTAGAGAAGCTGTCCTGCCTGGCCAATAGTGTGGCATCAGAGAGGGTGTTCAGTGCGGCGGGGCCGGAGAGATTGACCTTTGTCAAGATGAATCAGGCTTGGATCGGCCTGGATTTCAACTCACCAATGCCATCAGATTAAATCAGCCATGACGCCTCCCCCAAACATTGAGAAATGATTCTGGAGTCTAACTACCTGCCTTAGCCACTATTCTGATGCTGCCACCTGCCTGATGCCACACATCTGCTGCCAGTTGCTCCATCTGCCTCCTTCCATCTTTACCAGGGACTGGAATTGTGGGTTCCGGCGACTTCTGCTGATGCCACCACCACACTCTATCATTGTGCCACTATGTGGGCTCCTGCTGCTGCTGACAACACCTCTGCACTATATCATTGTGCCACTCTGTGGGCTCCTGCTGCTCCTTCTGCTGCCACCACCTCCACACTATATAATTGTGCCACTCTGTGGCTTTCCATGTTGCTGCCACCTGTGGGCTCCTGCTGCTGCTTCTGCGAATGCCACCTCCATACTCTATTATTGTGCCACCATGTGAGCTCCTGCTGCTGCTGACACCACCTCCACACTGTATCATTGTGCCACTCTACGGCTGCCACTCTATTGCTGCCACCTGCGGGCTCATGCTGTTGCTTCTGCTACCTCCACACTCTATCACTGTGCCACTCTGTGGGCTCCTGCTGCTGCTGACACTACCTCAACACTCTATCATTGTGCCACTCTTTGGCTTACCGGGTTGCCGCTACCTCCACACTGTCATTATGCCACTCTGCGGCCTACTCATGTTGCTGCCAACTGAACGCTGTCTCCCTGGAACACCCTGTGATTTCCATAATGCTGTTTTCACCCTCCATCGATCTATGACGTTGCCACTATGTTTAGTTTTCCACTTCATTTCATCTGTCAGAAGAAATGAAAAGCCTCAGGATAGATAGCCAAAAGCAGGAGTGGATACAGAACACAGAGGACATGCAAATATCCCATTTACTGGTCATCTCTGTTTTGGATCCACTCCTTTTCTTTGGCTTTAGCAATACTGATGGATTATTAAAAGATTGAAAGCGGACACTGACGGATGAAAAGAATGGCAAAATGATCAGTGACGTCAATGCAATATCACTGCCAACACCCTCACTACTCTTTTGGGGGGGGGGTTCTATATGTATCCGCGTTTAACAGAACAGGTTCTGTAGTCATCTATGGAATCATCTGATGTCAGTGTAAAAAGACTCCTCTCTTAGATGTTATAGTGGGATCTTGGCCCTCAGCTCATTCCTTTCGAGCTGGCACAGATGTTACCTTGTCAGTCTGCATTCCCGCTTCCCTTATTTGGTCAAGTTGGCCTCTGTAAGTGCACATGGAATTGAATAGTGAAGCGATTCTAAGACTGGCCGCTGCCATGTGCATGTCATTCTAAAACACAGCATTGTTTGAAGACCAAATCATGCTCCCTATGCATATTTAAGCATGGCACAACGTTCTACAACACCCTACAGGCTCTCTGCAGCCAGGAAATAACTGTTTTTTAACTTGATTCTCTGTGTGAGAGGTACATTTTGTGTCAGGCACAGAAAAAGTCACATGGATGGTGGGCAAGTCTTCTTTATTGTATAAAAACTAACAAATCTAAATAAAATGGCATGAAGCAATCAATGTGTTTCAATGTGTAGCATCTTAATCATGATCTATCATGATACGCATGAAGGAAGCAGGTACAGAGGTTGCGGGAGGCTCTGGGCTCACACTTATCGACTAACGCACCAGAATAAATTAATTTAATAACATTTCTGAACTACAAAAATAAATCTGACGGCCAAAGGGCTTGAAACACGTTACGAAAATCTTGATTAACTATAAATCTTGCCCAGCGAAACTCAATGGTTGTCTTTGACTTATAATGGTGTCTGTTTGATCTAAGTGAATAATTATGAAAATGCTTTACAATTGGTCAAAATGAAATGGACATGTTATATTTCCAATGACTTACCGGTATGTAGCAGCTTGTAAGCCTACATTACAAATGTGTGAAAATGAAGTAATAGTGATGCAAACCGATCAATGAAAAGATATTTTCTAAGCAGATTAAAAGCTCTAAAGTAAAACATTTTGGCCAAATGTTCTCAATCTGACTGAATATTTAAGAGTGACAGGACACTTCTAATGAAATATCCTAAAGCAAATAGTTATAGCGTTCTAGAAGACAACATGTAGTGTAATGTTTCATTTTGGTTTCATGCCAAATCATTCAATATTATAAACTGACAAATATGCAGAAAATGGAATTTGATTTCAAAGGGAAATAAATAACATGTAAACTGGTTGACTTAAAGGAAATCTAACATCATAAATCAAGCATAATACACCATGGACACTTAATCATAGATCTAGGCACTGTGTGTTAATCTTCTAATATTTGTTACATGGCCCTTCTTCTTCTAAAGTCAAGTTTTAAAATATGCTAATGAGCCAGGGTGGTTCTGGTAGAGGGTTACCAGAGCCCTTCTTTTTTTTTTTAAACTTTGTTTATTGATTTTATATTTTACATTGCAAATATAAGTACGCCAATGAGCATTCAAATATCAATGATAATTCAGTTAACAAAAGAGAGCATTTTGCTCCAGAAGTTTTACCAGAGCCCTTCTTTGCTCCATCTTGATATGTTTTTACACTGTCTCACTCTTTTCTTCTGTTGCCTTAGCACTTCCCCACCTATCTGCCTGATGCAATCTTACTGCAGCAGAGGTAGTTTCAGTACCTAGTGGGAGGGGGAAGTGCTCCCGCACAGTGTAACAGCCTGTGAATCTGCAGCATGGAGGGACTCTGGTAAGGCCCCACAGAAACCTTCTGACTAATTAGCATAATTTTAAATGTTGATTTTAGAAGGAAGAAGGTCATGCATAACAGTTATAAGAAGATTACCACAGTCACAGTGCCTGGATTAAAGCATAAGTGCCCCTGGATTATCATACTTGAGTTTGATGGTAAATTTCCTTTAATGCATGCACGTGTACAGATAGATAGATTAATAGATAATAGCAAATGCTAGCACTCAGAAACCTGTATATTGTATACCACTGGAAAAGCACAGTGGGACACATTTACTAAGGTGCTTCCCAGTTTTATGGTGGACTTTGCATGTTCTTTTAGGGGCAAACTGCTTGCACATGCAAGAACTGTCTGTGCCACATTTGTGTCACACGCAACTGTTTTCTGGCACCGCTGCACTATTCTTCATGCGTCACAAATTTCTGCGCTGAAGGGGGCGTTCCAGTGCTCAGTCGGACCGTGCGCTAGATTTACAATGCAAAGTCCAACAGAAGTATGTTGCATGGCCCATGTTTCTGGTGCACCAAAAAAAAAAGTGCTGTGCAGAGGACACCAGATTCATGCAGAACGTGCACCAGAAATACTGAATCTGACACCCTCTGCACACTACACAAGCAAACTGCATATAGTATATGTGCCCAATATATTTGTATCAATTTCATAACTACAATAAGCAATGTTTTTCCGTGCCATTTAATGAACTGAGCTCATAAAATCTATTGTTTTCAGTCAGGTTTCTTAAGGACACGTTCAAGTGAGTATTTTATCTCGCCAATACCGCAGCATCTTGCAGAAAAGCACAACTTTACCTCTCCTGAAGGACATCATTCCCATGTACTGTATAAACGATCAGCAGAAAGAAAAGTAAATCTTCACTCAGGAAAGCAGTTTCACAGCTCTACAAAGAAGTTACATGGAATTTCGCAAAAACATTTTTGTGGAAGGCGCAGAAAATGTAAGTCTAACAAAATGTCTTTCTACCTTTCTCAATTCTAGGTAAATCTCTGTAAAACATGTATTGTTAAGGTTGCTTGATGAGAGTAAACGTTCTTATAAAAATAGGAAAAAATAACTCCTTTCTTATGAGAGGCAGGGTTTAGGCCCCATCGGACCAGAAGCAATGAGGTCTAGTTAGTGACGGCTTAGACAATCGATGAGCATAACTGGTAATGGTAAAAGCTGCAAGCCTGTAAACATGACATAGGGGGTCTACGCATCACAGGGAGATGTGTCCCCTTGGAATACTTGGAATGAAGGCACTTGGAAAGACAAACCTGGATAAATCTAACATAATAATGTGTAGAAATCAGTATGGCAGAAAATGGCTTTGTTGAGGACTACACTCTTACCCACAATAAAGCCATTTGTAGCAGCGCCTTTTGGATTTATCCAGATCAATGATTATGTGCCCTTTAGATACTAATAACTAAGGAGCCAGTCTGCTATTCATAGTAATAGCTAACACATGACAATGAAAGGTTCAAATAGCAATAGAGAGGCTGCTGTGGCGGGTTTGAAAACCTTTTTGAATGGTGTATCGTGTTGTGGGTAAAAGAGCTTTTTTCTGGAAAGACCACCTGTCCAGTCATTCATTTACTGTAGAAACCAAGGGGAGCATTTATCCGTGCTTCTGTGTCAGTTTCTGATGTAGAAGCACTGAAATAATCACAATTTTTGTGCACTGCAAGAAATTGCAATTATTTTTGCAGCCACATGGCATGAAGGGCTTCTGCTGATGGCGGAGTTGGCCAGCACGGGCCATTACTTCTGCCTGCCTACGCACTTTTTTAAAACCTACAATTGTTCCTTTGCAGGTTTTTCCGCAAAACTATGCAAGATCAGACCTTGTGTACTTTTGCCTGGCGGGGCTGCTACCCAGCATATAAATCAGGAAGCCTATGCCTCCTCTTGATGATTCTGCCATGGCCGGGAGATGTGGCGTGTGATAAATTCCCCCATATATTCCAGCTGTTTTGGGATAGTGACTGTGGAATCCTTTGTTTTTCATGGTCACAATGATTAAAGAGAACCTGCCATTGAAAGTAACCCACCAAAGATAAATGTTTAATTAAATACTATGATAAAAAAAAGCATTGCCCATATCCCAAAATGGTTCCTTTCCATGGCTGCATTGTTGAGAAATCAGTTTGCAAATGTATATGCAAATTACCTGTATATGCAAGTTGTTCCATCACAATAAGTAAGTCCAATGAGGCTCTGCATATTCAGTGACTACTAGCATTGCCCTACCTTCTTGGTCATGATTGACAGGTCTCACTGCTGTGATATGCTGCTGTATGGAACATAGAGAGAGAGCTCTGTTACAGCATTGGGCATTTAAAGTCATGTGGCCAGTGTGATGGCATCTAAGGTCCTGTTACACCTGCAATGTGTACCCCATGTATGGGAAGTGTAGAATTCCATGGAGGCATGGGGAGGAGTAGAAATCTATGGAGGCATGCTATTATTTCATGTGATCATATACATACATAGGGTAGACGTTGCAAATGTAACAAGACCTTAGATGATATCACCCTGGTCACATGATATGCTAAGAAGAGGCATGGGACCTAAGTAGGAGTAAATGGGAGGGACCAGCCAAGCAGGACATGTACCTCTGATACCAGGTAATATAGGTAATATATTTTTAGCCAAATGAAGGGTGTCAGTTAGTTAATAGGGCTCTATGGGGACCCTGCCACTAGTTGTATTTATGAAAATGTGGTGACAGGTTCCCTTTTAGTATTTCATCTGATATATCTAGGGGCAGTAATGTGCCGCAGTGACTGAGTGGGTACAGTAGTATTTTCTCAGAACTTTAAACAATTCTGTAGAATTGTGGCTTTAATTCTACTTCTTTATTTTTAGCTCTTAATAGAAGCAACACTAAATTAAAGCCATATGAATATGTCCATTTATCCCGGTCTAAGCGCTCTGCAGAAAAATCTCAGCACGATGGGAGTTTGGTGGTTGAAACTCTTGTAGTTGCAGATAAAAAAATGGTGGAGAAACATGGCAAGGACGGAGTGACAACCTACATATTGACAGTGATGAACATGGTAATGCAGTGTATTTGTCTTTAAACTATATTACCACATTACTATGTTTTAAAAACTCAGCAATACATTATCCATACTTGTATGCAGATTCGTTATCTAATAATTTAAATGGTGACCAACTTTTCAACAAACTTTGCATAAATCAATAGCAAAATAGCAAAAATGAAAATAAGAAACTTTGTAAAATATATATTTTAGATGAAAGTGATTCTTTCTCTACTTACTTCTCATGCTTGGGTCTAGATTATGTAGTAGTCTTGGAAAAGGGGATGGAGTCAATATTTGACAGAACTACAATTAGGCCCCTTTCACACTTGCGTTTTTCACGCGCATTTCCTGCGCGTGCTTTTGACGTGCAGAACTTGCATTGCACTCTGACCCTTTGTAATCAATGGGTCTTTTCAGATTTTTTTTCATGCACACACGCACATTTTTTTTAATGCGCGTTTAAATCTCGACATGCTCTACTTTTGCAAGTCACGCGCGTGAAAAACGCACCATGCAAGTCTATGGAGACGCATCAAAAACGCATTGCACTCTGAGGCACTTGCAAGTACAATGCAAGTGCAATGCGTTTTTCACACAACAATTGCCATAGAAAAGATAGAGCTCAGTCCTGAGTCCATTTCACGCGCATTATCTGCGCGTGAAAAACGATTTGAAATTGCATTGAAATTGCATTGTAAACGCATGTGAAAAACTGAGACACTGAACAAACTCTGACTGAAAACTGATTGCACTCTGATGCAAAATGTGTGTTTTTCACTGACCAAACCCTGATCGCACCCTGATCAAACTCTGACGTGATCTGCAACGCAAGTGTGGAAGGGGCCTTATTCTCAGGGATAACTAAACGTCACACATAGAAAATGCTACTTAATGAGGAATAGTGTCATCTACAATCTGGACTTGCTGAATTTGGCACAATTTGCTGCACATTGAGGTATACTCTAAAGCAGTGGTGGCGAACCTATGGCACTGGTGCCAGAGGTGGCACTCTGAGCCCTCTCTGTGGGCACCCAGGCCATCACCCAGCACAAAGGTCACCATAGAGGACTCCTCCTCCTGCAGTCACAGGGAGCCCAGAATGTGCCATGTTCAGCACTATTTTAAAGTGACTTGAAGTACAGGAGGAGTGGACAGAGCTGGATAATCATTGAAGCCCCTTCTCAGGGCCTGTGATTCATCCTGTTAGAGGGACCTTAGGGGGAAGCTACAATAATAATCTGCATTGCTCCATCTTTGTACTGTATTGGTGTCTTCAGGACGCCAATACGTTCAAATCTTTGACAGAGCTGGGAGCAATAAGTTACTTTAAATTGGCATTTGGCACTTTGTGAAAAATATGTCACTTTTGGTTGTAGTTTGGGCACTCAGTCTCTAAAAGGTTCGCCATCACTGATCTAAAGGAACTCCAATAAATTATTTAAGGGGTTAGGTCATCCCAGTATAGGTAGAAATACACCTACAATGAATAAGGGATATTTACCACCAAAAATACTACCAAATAAGGAAAAATAGTATTCCTCAATTTTAATTCATGCTAAAAGTAAATATGAAATACAAAAACATACAGTAGATAAGGAAATGTGTCCCCATACTATAAAAGTGAAAAAATAATCACTATTGCACATCAGTTGGGTTGTAATGAATTACACAAAATATTTGAAGACCATAAAGTGAAATACAAGTGCAAAATAAGTTCAAAGATAAAAAATACAATACAGACCAGGGGAGTGGGGGGCATAGCAACCTCTGATACATGTTTAACAGAATTCTTCTTCCAGAGAGGTAAAGGACACAAAGCAGATGTTACATGTTTACATACCATTAAGTGCTGACTCACACAGATGCACATAATGATTGAATGCAAACATTAGATATATATAAATAATGTTTGATGACATCTTTTTGGGATAGGGGAACACATGTCAGTATTCCTTACTCATTGTAGGTGTATACTCCAAATGAATAAGCTGCTTAGGCTAGTTTCCTGATCTTTTGCTTTAACTGAAAGTGTGTTAATCTATAATATATTATAAGTTTACCATTGTCCTCCTAATAAACAATTCTGATTAAAGCTCCTATTACACTGTCTGATATTAGCTAGAATGCAATCCAATATTTTGTTAGCCAATCATAAGTTCTCGTTTACAAGTGAACATTACATTACTCTGAATGCTTGATAGCAATAATAGACTTGAAAATCACGGAGTATAATAATACTTTACTTCTGAGCCTGTAGTAGTTTTTACACATAGTAGGAGGAGGTACATGTGGAGTGGAGCAGATGCATGAACCAATGATAAGACAGAGATGTAACGGAAGAGGTTTATGAAAACATATATTTTGTTTTTACTATCTGTTTAGGTGTCGAGTTTATTCAAGGATGGGACTATTGGAAGTGACATTAATATTGTTGTTGTGAGTCTGCTACTTTTAGAGGAAGAACCCGTAAGTTTTATTTGTTCATGATTACCTTTTTCCGCCAAATTGATCAAATTTTCTCTGTGATTATGAGTAACAAAAGTAATTAATAATCCTGGTTATAAGGTATGAAATGAAACATAGGAAAATAAGTGGGGGAGAGGTAAACACTTGTTTTCTGTGTTGGCACCAGAGCACCTTGCAACTTTCTTTAGTCCTTTCTCAAGACTATCCGAGTTAGGGTTGGATAACAAAGAAGACAGGGGATAGTGTGCCCTGAGCTTGCCCCAACCTCTGTCCCTTCCTGTAGCCCCCCAACACTTAACCGTGGGGTGACTACATGAAGACTCGGAATAGACTAGATAAGTGCGGGAAGGAAAACCACAAACAGACTGACAAACATTAAACACAAAAGAGTAGTAAACTAGCCGGAGTCACAATGAGAGGGTACGTCAAGAGCAAAATCAGTAAGCAAAAGGGTCAACGTCAAAAACTAGCCGAGATCACAACATTACGGAACACAGAGCACGTCAAACCAATAGCAAGGAACAAGTGATGAAGGGATTTCAAACACTGTCACAGGTGACTAGTGAAGCTCCAATTTATGCAGCCAGAACCCCACCTCCAGCACCTGATTGGAGCTGGACAACTTCTGGGAATTAACCCTTCATGGTGCAAAATAACCAAGCACAATCGCAGCCACCATGCAGAGGTACCACAACTCCTAGAAGTCCAGAATACAACACCTAAACAGCACAAGGTCTTAGCAGCCACTGCCCGGAGCACACGCCAGAGACCGCTGGTAGCGGAGGTGAGGTGCAGTCTGCGAGGAGACGCGCATGAGGTCAGAGAATGCAGCTAGCACCACCAGAAGTATCGGAGGAAGGACCAGCATTCTCCCCAGCGAACCTGACAATCTCTTAAATAAGTTGCAGCTCAGCACAGTCAGCTGAGAACCCAGATTGTGTTAAAATAGCAATTATTGGCCATTCTATTTGGGGTGTCAACAAACATTTGTCTTTACACTATCCATATCAACCATTCAGTTTTTTTTTTTAAATTTAGTTTCATAGGAATTAAATAGAGTGCATATAGAACTGTGTCATACACTGAATTACTGTTAATGCCTACTTTTTTATTTGGTCATAAGTTGCTCTATTACTTCTTGGTATTTTGATTTCCTAAATACAATGTAATATAACAATCTATATTTCTCTTCTTTGCAGACTGGACTTAAGATAACGCACCATGCTGATCAAACCTTGAATAATTTCTGTCAATGGCAATCTGCTCTTATAGGAAAGAATGGGAAAAGACACGATCATGCCATCTTGTTAACAGGACTGGATATATGTTCTTGGAAAAATGAACCTTGTGACACTTTAGGTGACTATTTTATTAAATCAGTAAAAGAAAACTGATTAACATTTGTGTCTACCACTAAATTGTTTGCCATCTTTTGCAACCATATTGTACCTAGATTTTATAGCTCCCATGCAAATCTATGTCTTCATGGTAAGAAACTATAAACAAAGGCCTGCTGCACATAAATGTTAAACACAAAGGGGCTGGTATGGCCCAATCCCACAGACTACACATCCTGCACTGGACGGTGATGCAAGAACTTCCCGTCCACCGTAGAACTTCCCGTCCACCGTAGAACTGCAGCACAGTGTGCAACCATTACACCAAAAAAAAACATAAAAAAGACAGATTAATATTTGCAAATACAGACAAGAACAACGACCTTTATTTTTGGACATGCATCCTGTGGTCTGATGAAACTAAAATGGAACTGGTTAGCCATATTGACCATTGTTATGTTCGGAGGAAAAAAGTAGAAACTTTAAAGCCTGAGAACACCATCCAAACTGGGAATCTCAGGGGTAGCAGCATCACTTTATGGGGTTGTTTTGCAGCAGGAGAGACTGGTGCATATCACATATAGGACCTCTCTAGGATAAAGAAACAGTCTTTTTCCTGAGTGTTATGATGGCTGAACATTCCCATCTTTTTTGTACTTTTATATCTGTTTGTACAGATGAACAAGGCACTTTCAGGTTTCTGGAAATTTCACCAAGGATAAAGCAGACTTGCGCAAGTCCACAATTCTCTTATTTGTATTTTGGCTGATTTCATCAGACTTTACCTTCATGTAACTCAAAGAGGCAGTGTGTTCAGGTGTGTTTTAAAATACAGTCACAACTATCTTTACTACTCAGATGTTGCCAATAAACCAGAAGCTTCCAAAGATATGAAATCATCATATGGACTGTCCCAAATTGTTGAAAGGAAATCTACCACCAGGGTGAAAGATTATAAACCAGACACACTTACATGTTAGTGTGTACCCCCTGTTTCAAATTCTGCTCTTCTTTTAGCTTCTTATGCCCTTGTTTATACAAATAAAGACTTTATGATTATGCAAATAATGGGCTCTAAGGGGCTCCAAGTTGAATTGACTGATATGAAGCCTGTAGCCCCTCAGGCTCATTTACATAATTTGAAAAGGCTTTTTTTTGTGGGGGTACACTCCAGCATGTAAGTATGCCTGGTTTACAATTCTTCATACTGGTGGTAGATTTCTTAGTGTACTTTTTATTTACCAGAAAGTAATTTAAAAAAGCCTTAAAATTTCTCTCTTTCATTATTCTGGCATTTGGCAAATATAAATAAGTTTGATCATCCTAATTGAGTCAAAACATTTTGTATATTTTTATATAGTGTCTGTAAACTTCTGGTTTCAGCTGTACATAAGGATAAAACAGTTATACTGTTGAAGGTGGAAGCTTGTCTGTGTTTCAATATTTGTATTTATTTTATTAGGTTTTGCACCAATTAGTGGTATGTGCAACAAATATCGCAGTTGTACCATCAATGAAGACACAGGTCTCGGCCTTGCATTTACTATTGCTCATGAATCTGGTCACAAGTAAGTATATTACATATATGTTAGGCTACATTCACACACATGTATGGGGGACGTATATACGGCCGACGTATATACGGCCGATATACGTCCCCCATACCCTTCTATGGGCTCACGGCCCTGTACTGTTCCGTAGCCTGGGAAAAGAAAGGACATGTCCTATCTTTTCCTGTGATACGGCGCCGTGCGCTGTATCTTCCTATGGGGAGGGGGGTTGGGGGTGAGCAGCGCTCATCCCCTGCTCCTCTCCGCAGCGCCGATGTATGCCCGCCGTACTACGGTACAGCGGGCATACATTGTGTGAATGTAGCCTTACATGTACATTCTGCTTATAAATATTGTTATTATCTTCAATAATAACATCCTATTATCCTATTCCTTTTTAACATAATGGTTTTGTGTAGTGTCCATCAAAACACTGGTGCAAACTTTATACAAAATCCTAGTTTTAGATATATGTTTTTGTTACCAAATACTACAGTATGCAGGGGGGTAAGTTGAGGGGGTGCCAAGGTTGCGGTCACACCAGGGCCCAAGAGGTTTAGCGGGCCCTTATGGTGTCATTTTCCCATATGAGAAGACTATTACTTTAAACCATACATTATATTTGGGGGCCTGGCACAATCTTTTCACTGGGGCCCATCAGCTTCTAGTTACGCCACTGACAGTATGTACAGTTATATGTACTTGAAAAGAAGATCTCACAAAATGGGAGGACCGGGCCAAGTGTCTTTCATAGTAACCGCACAGTTAGAAGTGTTGTATGAAAAATCTTTTGGCAGACTTGGAATAGACATTTACTGTAGCAGACATATGTGTAGGTCCACAGTTTCACACCAGCATATATTTACTGATAGTTGACTTTTTCCAGGTTCATGGACCTGGTTGGGTACGAACCCAAACATTGTGGTTTGGGTCCACTGATTACTACTCTTGATTAAAATGGATGGTTTTACACTTAAGATGTCCACTTATTTTTACTGCAATTCTGCATGCTATTCCTCTTTTTTTGTTTTTGCTTATTGATTTTTTTTGTTCGTTTTTCCTTTTATTAGTTTTGGAATGGTTCATGATGGAGAAGGAAACCCTTGCAGGAAGGCAGAGGGTAACATTATGTCCCCCACTTTGTCTGGAAACAATGGTGTTTTTTCCTGGTCAGCTTGCAGCAGACAGTATCTGAAGGAGTTCCTCAAGTAAGTACGGAGATACATAGCCTGTGTATTTTTTCAATTAATGTGTTGCCTTTTTGAGTTTTACACATGATAATAAAGTCCTGAGAATTCCAGTAGGATTGTAGTTGGCAACTTTTTTAGTTCTTATATCTGTCATTTCTGTCAAAGTTGGCCCCAAGCCTGCATCATGTTACTTTCTGAAGAAGAGCTAAGCAGATGTTCTGAAAATTGTACAATTCAGAAAAAAATGACCTTTTGTTTAGATTTCCAGGTGTTGCTATTATCCAACACCTTCCATTTTACTCCTGTTTCCTGTTAACAACTTAGCAGAATTTCTGTGCATGTTGGAACATCTTGGAACACTGGACTCTGTACATGTTGGCATGAATCTTAAAAATTCCCATGACCTCTATAGCCATATGTTTCCTTTTATTGTAATGTTCCAGGCCAGTGCAGTAACATAATGCAAATTGTATTACCTTAAAACTGAACTCCAGATGGATTTATTAGATTAATAATACATTTCTCCTTGCTTTTGTTAACACAAACTCTTCGTTTAAAAAAAGCATACCTAACCTTTTAAAATACTTTGCATAAATTAATAGAAGAGTTCATGTTACTAAAGGCTAGCAATACCATTATTGCTATTGCTAGCAGTTCTCCTTGCTATGGTGGATGGGGATTGGCTGCTACGTCTTCCATACATTGCATGCAGGAGTGTAAACTGCTCCATCAATCAGGAGGTTTGTTCATTAATACTGCATTATAGCATGGATTAGTCAACCTCTCGTTTTGCACCTCGGGGAGGTAGACCAATTCACAAATTTTATCTGGAGAAATAAACACCCCTCTCCTTCCAAGTGTTAGGATTTTCCCAGTATCACGCTGTTTACCTGGCTTCTCCAACTAGCCAACTATATTATGACAACATGCACTTAAATAAGCCTAATATATTGATGGCTGACAAAAAGGGACTGAAAACTATGAGTTATTCATAAGATGCATGTTCCCTGTTTTCAAAAAATTGTGTTTGCCCTGAATCTTCAAGGGCTGTTCCCATTACAGCAAATTAATGTTATGGATTGTATAATAAAAGTTATTCAATTTCCCAATATACTTTCTGTATAAATTCTTCATGAGTTTCCAGATCTCTGCCTGCTGTGACTCTACTGTTAGTCCATGGTCGCACAGGTATGGCTCGTTATTAGACACAGCTGTGATTACTCTCTATAGTAACGAGCCGTGCACCTGTGTGACCATGGTCAGATTTCTGTCCACTGGAAGTAAACATAGCAGCTCTCTATAGAATGACAGTAAGCAGAGAGCTAGAAAACTGTGAGGAATTGATACAGAAAGTATATTGCAAAACTGTCCTCAAAAAGTTGTCTTTATAACTGGTACCAGAGGCTACATGAAAAATATCAGCTCATTTAAGGTGTAATCACAGGAACTTACTTCCAGTTACTTTTTAGCCAAAAACAAGTCCCTTTCCATTCTTTATGATTTTAATGAGAAGCAAATAAATGCATATTCAGCTGCACGTTAGAAGCATATAATATTGGGTAAAATTCTCAGTGATTTATACTCAGTGATTAAATTTATACTTCAAACCCATCTGCTTTTTCTAAATTGAGTTTTGAGAAAGAATGACTCAACTGAATGTAAACCAGTTAACAGTTGTCTATAAGGAAATCACTTACACTATATTCCATCACAGCACAGCTCAATCCTCCTGTCTTGTTGATGAGCCAAAGCAATTAGGACATTTCCAGTATCCCGAGAAGCTGCCCGGACAGATCTATGATGCTGACACTCAGTGTAAATGGCAATTTGGACCAAAAGCAAAGCAATGTAGTCTGAGTTTTGTAAAGGTATGTAAGCTCTTATCATGTCTTTCCTGCAGCCAAGTTCTACATTGCTGATGGGATTTTCAGATATTTTTTTTAGTGATCACTAGGGTAATTAGAAGAGCACATGAACTTATGGAGCATCACACTTCATATGTGAACTATCAATATCTACCAATATCATTGGTATCAATATCATTGGTATCTGAAAAAAGGCTCAAAATATATAGATATGTTTTTTTCCTGCTTCTGTTTTCATCTTAGTTCCTAATTAATTCCCAATCATAGGACTGGAAGTAGTTCTTTATTGGATCATTATAATGTAACATTGTTTATATTCTTCTACAGGGTCTGTTCAAATATTGTTGAGGTTGATAGGTTGTTACCCAGTAAACCAATATCCATCAATATTTTTATAGATACCTGGAGGCAACTTTAAGAAAATTTGGAATAAGATGTTAAGTTTCCATGGCCATTTGTTGCTATTGTTACACCCTGTGGAGTTCTCAAGATATATCATTGGCACTGGCTGACCATTCAGGCATATAGGAATAACCATTGACCATAAGGGTGCCCCTACACCTTTTTGAGTATTAGTTGCTGATCTCCCCTCCAAACTAAAGGATTAGAGAGGTAATATTTAGCATGCCCAATCCTTCTAGATTAATGATGTTAGTGGGTTTAGCTGATGTTTATCTAATATTTATGGACATCTTATATCCAATACGCTTTATATTGGACTAACCAAACCAAGCCAATCATATAGGAAGATAGCATAGGAAACACTATGTCATTAACAATAAGCCATTTACTTTGGCATTATGGAAGTTGAGCATGGAATATTCATCACAAAATAAACAATAAACCAAAAGAACACAAATTGACTGGAGTTCCTTTGTTGTGTTATCCATCTTAACTGGTCAGGTCACTCCTAAAATTACATTGCTTTCTGCGGGGAGAAGAGGAAATAAAGTGTAAATCTGTGTATCACATGTACTATTTTTTTTAGGATGTATGTAAGTCACTGTGGTGCCATAGATCTGGTCACAGATGTGAAACAAAGTTCATGCCAGCAGCAGAGGGCACAGTTTGTGGTCCTAATATGGTAAGACCTTTTACTGCACCATTTGACTTAACACCATATATCTTATTATTATGTGACTTACAAATTGGAAAGAGTTGAGACAGCAGTTAATGAATAACTACAACTCTTTGTGCACATTTTTCTATATACAGTGGTGCCGAAGGGGACAATGTGTAAGATTTGGAGATAATGGACCAAGACCAGTTAATGGTGGATGGTCCGACTGGTCAGATTGGTCCCAGTGTTCCAGAGACTGTGACACTGGAGTGAAGTACCAGGAGAGATTCTGCAATACCCCTGTGTAAGGCACTAGATTTATCTTGTTCCAGTTGAATTTTATGTCTTATAACAAAATAAATTGTGAAATAATTGTTAATCCAATGTTCTTTTTAATGTTATAGACCTCAGCATGGAGGGAAGTACTGCCAAGGCTCAAGCCGTATATATCAGATTTGTAACACTCAGGGTTGTCCTCCTAGTACTATAGACTTTCGAGCACAGCAGTGTGCTGAATACAACAGCAAGCCGTTCAGAGGATGGTACTACAAATGGAAGCCCTATACAAAAGTAGAAGGTAAGATAAAAAAGTATGAAATCCTTGTGTATTTGACAAGAAAATATCAGTGGTCAACTGGTTAAGTTATGGTTGAGTTGAGTCACTTTTTAAAAATCTCATTGAATACCTATTGGGGAAGATTATTATGGAAGGTTTATTATGGCACATAAATCTCCTCCTCTCTGCCAGTTCAGAGAGTTTTTCTGGGCTGAGAACAGAACAGGGTGTACACCTCAGTCTGTCACATTTAAAACCGATGCAGAAATTTCCACAAGGTCAAACCTGGTCCAAACAGATTGCTCCCATATCTACTAAGAGGTGAGAACCTCTTAGTGAATACAGTGTTTATATGCCACTTTTAATTAATTATACTTATTATGTTTATTCATACCATGTGTGTTGATTTATGTGCGCCGCCATGTTGGCTACGATCATCGCTCCCCGTGACATGATTGGGGAGCGAGGATCTGTTGCTATGACAGTCTCGTTTCACACCACGCGATTTGCACATTGTAATAGATGATGTGGAAAATCCCCATACAGTGCCATACTGTAGTATGGCAGTATATGGTAGGTTTAATCAGACAACCTAGGGTGAAAGTACCCTAGGGTGTTTGAAAAGTAGTAAAAAAATAAATAAAAAAGTTAAATAAATAAAAACATTAAATTTAAATCACCCCCCTTTCCCTAGAACTGATATAAATATAAATAAACTGTAAAAATCATAAACATGTTAGGTATTGCTGTGTCCCAAAATGTCCACTCTATCAAAATATAATAACGGTTATTCAACCCTGAAACAGAAAATAGCGCCCAAAGTCAAAAATACCACTTTTTTGTCATTTTGAGAAAATATTAAAAAAATCTATAAAAGTGATCAAAAGGCCATACAGACCTGAAAATGGTAGCATTGAAAAAGTTATCAAAAGTGACTAACAATGAAACCACCCACAGCTCTGTACACTAAAGTATGAAAAAGTTATTAGCGCTAGAACATGGTAAAATGAAGATTTTTTTTGTACAGGAGGTTTTAATTTTTGTAAATGTATGAAAACATTATAAAACCTATAAATAAAATTTGGCACCCCCGTGATCGTACCGACCCAAAGAATAAAGTACACATGTCATGTGGGCCGTACAGTGAAAGATGTAAAATCCAAGCCCACAAGAAAATGGCGCAAATGAATTTTTTCAACAATTTCACTGTGACATGCTCAGTGTGTCACAGCCGAGTCCTGCCAGAAGGCAGGACCCGGCTCCCCGGAAGGAGATCGCGCAGCCCCGGGCACTGGCAGTCCCGGGGCTGTGATTGTAGCCACGCACCCCCTCCCCACGGTAAGCGCCACGGGGGGTCCAATTCCAGTTAAATGCCCCTGACACGCATTAGGGCAATACCCTTTTAAGGCCGCCTTGTAGGTGTGTGGAGACTTATAGGCACTGATGCTCCTCTAACTTGGCCAAACCAGTTCCCTATGTGGTACTTAAGAGATGCAACCATGTTGAAACAGTGCTGTCTACAGTTTGGAATCTGTTCCTTCTGTAACGTATTTATTGACAGTCTTAGTGGGGATCTTTTGTGTGTTACAGAGGAGAATATCTGCAAATTGTACTGTACGGCTGAAGATTTTGACTTTTTCTTTGCCTTGTCCAACAAAGTAAAAGATGGGACGCCATGCTCTTCCAATGGTTTTGACATCTGTATCGATGGCAGTTGTGAGGTAAGGTATTTTTTAATCAAATCACAAATACTAGTTTGCTGTTCACCATGGATTTCTAAAATCAGATTATTGGAAATGAACATATCAATGAATAGGCTTCAGTTAAAAAATGTTTTTTTGCCCAAAAAATTCAGAATGACCTGCTATTTACATTTGTTGATATAATTTCCAATAAAGTATGTGCGATACTTATACAGGCGGTCCCCTACTTAAGAACATCCAATTTGCAGACAACCCCTAGTTACAAACGGTCCTCTGGATGTTGATAATTTGCTGTACTTAAGTCCCAGGCTACAATGATCCCCTGTAACAGTTATCAAAGGTGTCTGCAGTTAAGATTTATTGTTTATCCTGGTAATCCTTATGACAACCAAAAGTTTTAATTTCCAATTGTCACAAAGACCAAAAAAAAAATTTGTCTGGAGCTACAATTATAGAATATACAGTTCCGACTTACATACAAATTCAACTTAAGAACAAACCTACAGAACCTATCTTCTATGTAACCAGGGGACTACCTGTATCTGAATATACGTATATAGAAAACTCTTACCTATGCAATATCATTAGAGCACAAGTTCACAGAAACAGCTATTTGAACTGAGTAAAACTGACTGAAAGATAAAACCACGGTAATATGTCAGCATAAATGACATGTAATTCATATTAACCGCAGAACGGCTTTTAAGTACCTAATTAATTGGTTGCATTCAGATTTCTATTATCTGTTGTGGAGTAAAATATCATCTTACTAAACGTACTGTGCAGGAAAGTGAATGGATTTTAATTTCACTTTGGCTCAGAGACAGCATGAAGAAATTATCTCTCTGCATCCTGTGATATGATACATTCCGACACTTTCAGTCTCCTAACGCTCATTTCATTTCTGTAAATTCCGATGCCAGCTTGTAGGGTGTGATTATGTTCTTGGATCAAAAGCAACTTTAGATGCCTGCGGAGTCTGTAAAGGTGATAATTCAACATGCAAGTTTTACAAAGGACAATATCTGAACCATCACAAAACTAACGGTAAGAATTGTTTCTACTTGTCTTGAGCGGTAGATCCAGGGTTTGACATTAACTGTACACACATGGTATGAGAACCAAGCTTGGTTCTCAGTTCTGTTAGCTTTCAGTTCTGCAGTTGAAGAACATGTGAATGACCTTAAAATGTCCTGGAGGTGCACTTGTTTACAGAAGATAAGTCCCATGCATAAACATTTCAGGGCTGGAGGGCACTATCTCTATTATCTTTATTAAACTTGGAGTGTGGTTTGGATGGCCGTGTGCCCCCTAGAAACCTTGGGCCCAAGGCTACCACCCAACCTGCTCATATTATAATCCATAAGTGACTCAAAACGCACAAGAGTCTACTCTATTCCTCAGAAACTTCAAGGATGTTTATGAGTTGCGAAAATTTGACTGCAATGTTATAAGCATGTGGACAGCAGGTGAGCCCACACATACTTGGATTCTGCCTCAGGATCACATAACAAACACTTTGTGTAGAGAATGTGCATTGGATATTATCTGTAGATGATAGATGAAGTATAAATGTCTGATCACTGGGAGTCTGACTGCTAGGAGGCCCAATAATTACAAGAATGAATCTGAAAGTGCTCTTAAGTTCCCCGTATGAACAAAGTGGTTGTGCTAGATACTGTAACCAAATAAAAAGAGAAATGCTGGAATTCTGCGTTTTCAACTATTTGTATATATATATTAGGAATCCCCGTAATCATAGTGACCAAAAGAAATAAGCTAATGAGGCAGATATATAACAAGTGATAAAAATAAACCAATACATAGCTAGATTAGACAGTCACCAGATTCATCATAGTGTTTAATGCTGAATGATAAATCTGGCATAGTATAAGACCATTTGGTTTTACTTTATACCTTTAATTAGCTGTCTTAGTTTATGCCAGCATTTGGGAGCATTTGCATAATTTTTGGTGCACACACATTTTCCAGCAATGCCTTTTTTTGTCTTATTAGTGTGAAAGGTAACTAAAAAATCAACTTGGTGCAGGGCATTAAAGATTTTTGGTGCAAAATATGACACAATTTTGTTGTTAAAAGGGTTTGCTTACAAACGAAAGTCTTCAAACCTTGATTCCCTAGTGATCCTAACATGATAAAGATAACTTTTAGCCATTTATGTAACAATTGAACTTAGCTCCTATCACTGCTGCAGTTCCCTAGTATAAAATTCAGCACTGTGGGCGGGCACCAGATGAGCAGTTACATGTCCCTATTATAAGTTACACGTCAATCTTACTAGTGCCTCATTCTAGTGTAAATGTAAGTTGTCAATACCAAACTATACTTTGCAGGAGGGTTTGTTTAGGAGCTGCATGATTAGGGTGCTGTTGGTGTAATATAAATAAATGCAGCGCTATTTAGCATATTAACCACTGCTTAACCACACAAACTGAATGTTAACCCTTGCTTTACATCACACACAACTACATCAAAACCTCCTGTCTTTAGCAGATAAAAAAATGTGCCCGCTACATAACGAATGGTATAAAACAATGGGGTAATTTATCATTAGACAGGCTCCATGCAAAGGTTCAATTTATCAGGGCCTCTGCGCCACATCAGAGTGTGAGTGGGCCGGTGCTGGGCGTTACTGTCACCACGCACGCGCATGCGCAAGCGCACTCGCTGCAGCTGGCAAATGTGAAAATTCGCTAGATGTGTTTATTTCTATGCTAGGCAGGGCCTGGCATAGAAATAAATCCTGCGCAGGACACTGCAGGGTACATCAAGAAGCCGAAGCTTCTTGATGTATTGGGCTGCGAAAGAACAGTGGTGCACGAGGCGTATGATAAATATCCCATATAACATATTCTATGTTTACATAGTAGTAAAATGGCGAAAATAGTTCTGTGAGACCTTCTAGCAGTGTAAAGTTGCAGACTTTTACCCCCCAAAAAGCCTGGCAAAACCAATAATAAATAACCCCAACATCTGTATGAAAAAATAACGCAATTTAATTTTATTTCCAATTCTTTCACTTTTGGATTTTTTCAGCTTTTGGAGAATATAATAAACAAAATGTATAAAATATATATGAATATTTAACTGAAAAGATCTTCAATGTTAAGGGGTTAATCTAACTAGTTTGGATTTACTTTAAACTTGAAAAATCCTTCTCATTCTTGTAGACTACTACACGATTGTCACTGTTCCAGAAGGGGCAAGAAGTATCCATTTTCGGGAGCTCCAGTACTCTACCAGTTACCTTGCTGTGAGAAATATTAACAGAAAGTACTATTTGACAGGAGAATGGACCATTGACTGGCCTGGAAAGTTCTCATTTGCTGGAACCACTTTTAATTATCAAAGATCTGCACAACAACCAGAAAGTCTTTATGCAGCTGGACCGATCAATGAAACCATAGTTTTGGAAGTAAGAATCTTTCAGCTTTTATTTTTGTAACAGAGGACATTTCAAGTAAATTATTAATTGAAGAAAGTAGTAATTTAATGATGCATGAACCCCAGGTTCATCAAATGTTTAAGTCCTACTTAAACTATTTGTTAATAGAAATGACTGAGCCGTACTATTTTACTAAAGGGTAGTCGTTTTCCAGAATACCCACCTCCAGACTGCAAGTCTTGTGCATGCACGCTGAGACTAAAGTCCTTCAAGATTTGCAGACAGCTGTGTGACATCACCAGTAGACTGTTCTTTACACAGCCAAGACCCAGCTACAAGGGGTGTAAATAAATTATCAGCCCTCAGAGCTCCGGCTAATTTGAAATTTTTAAATAAGTCTTTTCTTCAAAACAGCCATTCAAGAATATAATAAAAATGCCTAAGGAAAAAAGAAGACCCAATGATTGGATAGCTTATATGAGTCTACATCAGTATATCTGATGGTAGATATCCTTTGATGGAATTTTTTATACTCTGCTGAACTCTATACTTAAAGGACACCTGCATCAGGTCTCACTAATTCTGTCACCAATAGCTGTTAGAGCAGCTCACAAGGATTCCATCCCCACATTTATCTAGTTTATTCATACATTAATCATTCTTAAACCATATTTTCTTTATTATGTAAATCAGGGTGGGCACATGCAGAGAGAAAGTGATGTCACCCCTGTTCCCCCTCCCCTCTCCACCCCCTGCTGATGTCTGTGTGTAATGAATAGTAAAGCATTGCTAGTGTCTGTGCTTTATCTGCTGACATGCTGTTTCCTCCTATACACATGTGTGAGACACAGGCATCAGCTACACAAGTTCCTGACATGTTATGCTATACACATGGCTTCATACACACGCAGGCCGCAGGGGGCGCCAGCACATGGAGTGTCATATCATTATACAGGATGTCAGTCATGTGTATAGGAGTATCTCATACACAAACAGGCAGCAGGGGGTTCCAAATACATAGAGGAGCCAACACCAGGAGTGTCACATCATTATACAGGTTGTTAGTCAAGCACCAGGGGCAGTGGCTATGCCTCCCACTTATGAATAAACTGGACAGCTGAATACGATAATAACTCATTGGACCCATCGCAGGTCATTTGCATACAGCTTTAGAACCTGATTCTTTGAGTTTACAGGCATGTAGAGGGACAATGTAGGGATAGGGGCAATGTTTTCCAATGGAATTTTAGGAAAATATATATCATTGTGGGGGTTAATTTGCCTGACAGGTTCTCTTTAAAATAAATCTACCACTTGGAAACGTGTTGTAAAGCTGAATAGTCTTGTGTAGGTCAGGAATTGAACAGTTTTGGTGGAAAAATGTCTTCTAAATTGTGGTAATGCGTTTTCAGTGCCCCTGTTCAGAACACAGGTTGATCTGCTATTACCACAATAATGCACTGCCTTAATAATGCAGCTTTGCCCACTGTCCTTTTCTCTTCTCTCCGCGTCCTAGCAGTTGGTAGCACTGCAAAGCAGGCGGCTGTGTAAACTAATCTTAAAGCCTCGGAAATAACACAAGGCTTTGGTAGGGAGAGCTTTGCTGATTGTATAGACTGGTTGATATGCTCACCATACCCCAAACAGTGCACAAAGCACTTTTATACACTGACACCAATGCTAGACATAAGGGAACCTGTCATCCCCACACCCATGAAAAATCTGTCAAGCATCAATTTCAAATAAAAAGACAATTTCCTTCATATCTCCACACCATCGCTTCCCCCCTCAGGATGTCATATGTGTCTGCCCCACTCCCTAAAGTTGATATCAAGAAATCTGTGTCAAATCATAGTTGCTGGAGTGCTTTTTCTCAAAGTCCATGGTGTCAGGTTTTTTTGGGTTCTGTATTCCCCAAATGTCAATTCTCTTTTGTTGCTAAAATAGATATATATAAATCCATGTCAAATCCACATATTTGATGGAGTGATTTTTGCTCAATGTCCAGGTTGTCAGTTGTTGGGGTTCTGTATTCCCCAAATTTCAATTATTTTTTGTCGCTAAAGTAGATATAAAGAAATTTGTGTCAAATCCAGATAGGGGATTTGGAACAGAGTGCATTTGACATAGTGTCATTGTGCCACACTGTGGCCTACCATGTTGCTGCCACCACCAGAATTTGTCATTGTGCCACTCTCTGGCCTCATGCTGCTGCTACTGCTGCCGCACACCTACACACACTGTGATAGTGCCACTCTCTGACCTCCTGCTGCTGCCACCTCCGCACTTTGTCATTGTGCCACTCTGTGCCCTACCATGTTGTTGCCACTTCCAGAATTTGTCATTGTGCCACTCTCTGATCTACTGCTGCTGCTGCGGCCGCCACCTCCACACTCTGTCATTGTGCCACCCTGTGGCCTACGATGTTGCTGCCACCACCAGCATTTGTCATTGTGCCACTCTCTGGCCTTATGCTGCTGCTACTGCTGCCGCCCAACTACACACACTGTGATCGTGCCACTCTCTGACCACCTGCTACTGCCTCCGCCTCCACACTCTGTCATTGTGCCACACTGTGGCCTACCATTTTGCTGCCACCTCTAGAATTTGTCATTGTGCCACTCTCTGGCCTCATGCTGCCGCCACCTCCACTCACTGTCATTGTGCTACAATGTAGTCTACCATGTTGCTGCCACCACCAGAATTTGTCATTCTGCCACTCTCTGACCTCATGATGCTGCTGCCGCCACCTCCACACTTTGTCATTCTGCCACTCTGTGGCTTACAATGTTGCTGCCACCTCCATAGTTTGACATTGTGCCACTCTGCAGCCTACTCATGCCACTGCCAACTGAACTCTGTCTCCCTGGAACACCCTGTGATTTCTATAATGCTGTTTTCACCCTCCACCACTCTATGACATTGCCACTATGTTTGGTTTTCCCCTTCATTTCATCTGTTAGAAGGAATTAAAAGCTTCAGGATTGATAGCAAAAGCAGGAGCGGATACAGAACACAGAGGACATGCAAATATCCCATTTAGTGGTCATCTCGTTTTGGATCCACTCCTGACTGTAGCTTTAGCAATACTGATGGATCATTAACCGATTGAAAGCGGCAATGACAGATGAAAAGAAGTGCCAAATGATCAGTGACATCAATGCAAAATTACGGCCGACACCTTATCCAAACTTTTGGGGGGTTTCTAAATATATCAGCACTCTTTGATGATATAGTGGGATCTTGGCCCTCAGCTCAGTCCTTTCGAGCTGGCACAGGCATTACCTTGTCTTTTATGTTCCCGCTTAATTTACTTGGTCAAGTTGGCCCCTGTAAGTGCCCATGGAATTAAAAGAGTGAATCGATTCTAAAAGCGGCGGCTGTTATATGCGTTTCATTCTAAAACACAGCATTGTTTAAAGAGCAAACCATGCTCACTATGCATATTTGAGCATGGCACAACGTTCTACAATCTCCTACAGGCTCTCTGCAGCCAGAAAATACCTGTTTTTTAATGTGATTCGGCATGATTCGAGTCTAATCGAATTTTGTTGGAAAATTCAGCGAACTTGGCGAATCGAATTTTTGAAAAATTCGCGCATCTCCAGCTCCAATGTATCAGTTTATTTGGAACCTTCTGTAAGAATACTGCTTTGTTTCCATTAGGTGGTTTATCTTAAAATGCACTATACTAAGCTAGGTAGTTTAAACTGGAACCAAAACTTATTCAAGCTATGTAACTTTGTGAAAACCCAGCAAGAAGCAACTTTATTAATAGTGGAACAACCTGGAAAACACTTTCATCCCAGCTATAGTTTCCATCTATTAATTTGAAATCAATACAAAATACATTTAAGAATGCTTTTTCATTGACCTTTGTAATATATTTTCAAGATATGGGTCATGGATTTGCCAACAACTCTCTACCAGATCATGTGTGGTTTACTTAGGATCCAAAAATGTATCCCCACCACCCTCCCAGTGTGCACACTACAGTAAACATACATATCAATGTCACATGCACTAGAAGGTTAGTCAGTGACCGAGTCCCATAGGCAGTACCATCAGTATTGACTACTGTTTTGTTCTTTTGAGAATTGTAGCCTATAGATGTTTCTATAGAATTCTTAAGCATAATAAAAGAATAATGTGACCACTAATAATAATAAGACCACTGTTAACTACTTATCAATGCATACATTCAGTTAACACTTAATTGACAACTGCATTTAAGGGCTTTCAGTATCCATTTTAGGAGAGTGAAACAAAAACAGAAGGTTTTCCCATATCCATATTCCGTTTACCTTGTGTTACACTTCTATTATTTATAGCTGCCATCGGAATCTGTTGAATGCAGGTGTGACTTTAAACTTCAAAGGGTTTGTTTCTTTGCAGACATTTCATGTTTTCAGAGGAAGTAATTCATATTTTCAATGAAGTTGTCAGTTTTGGAGGGAATGTATAAAACTAACATACATTTCATAATAATGCACTTTATATATTACTGCAGTCATTACTAATATTCTGCTACTGAGATGTTATAACATAAAAGAAATGATTACGGTAGTTTGGAAGTCTAGTTAACATTTTTTTTTGCAAATCTGGCAAGTACTCAGCTTGTAGTCTGTGGTTTTAAAATGAAGAAACTGTCCATTTTATAAGTCTTCGCTCTGCAGTCAAGCTTGCTGAGTGCTGTGTCTGAAGTCAGGTGGCTTATGTGTCAGTGGTAGACCTGAAGTTCTTTGTTCTGAGCATGGCCATACATTAAGACCTAGATCTACAGCTTCAAGTGAGAGATATTTCCACTTAGCTGGGGAGCTTCTGGGTGCATACCAGGTAAGTAGGCTATAGCCATGGAGGTATTTCCTACAGGAAGGGTTTACATTTCTGGTTCTACTTCCAAACTTTTCTTGTGGAGTTGTTAGGAATTAGTTTATTTAATTGTTAAAGGAAATTACTGATAGATTTATTCAGTCAGTTAATGAGTCCATATAGAAACTAAAGTGTTACAGTAGAAGCTATGAAAATTGTTAATACTTCACTGGTTTAGTAGGTACTTTATATTTGTCAGGGTATGCTTTCTGACAATTGTGAAAGGAGGTGCAGAAGTAGTGATTGAACATGGATGGGATTGGAGGTGGGCTTAAATTACCAATTGTTTCAATGACATTTCATACTTTAAGATAGGACAGATTTCGTATTGAACTATAGTGGAAGGCCATGGATTCTTTGATTTTTAGCTCCTTATTTTGTGTTTATGAAGTTGTGACAAAAGTCATAATTGCTTTTATAACTGCAACACTGAAAAGTATATCAGTTGTTGTTACTCCACTGGTTTGGTAGGTTCTTTATAATTAGAGTTGACTCGCTTCATTCAAGTCAGAAACCACAAGACATTGTGAAAAGAGGTGCAAAAGTACTTCTGGATCACTACTTTTGCTCCTTCTAAAAATCAAATCACAGTAGCCAAACCAACTAAAGCTACCTGTAATGTGAAAGCTGCTTAGAGGGAAACTATAGAAAATTTTTGCTAATTTATTAAACAAGAAAAACTGAAATATCACATGACCATGACACAAACCCATTTATACCTTAGATTGCATAGATTGTATAAACAATAACACTGATTTGCTAAAATCAGACAAATCCTTCAGCTTTATGTACAAGGCATATTGGGCTTCTGATACTTCATCTGTCATGTAGGAAGGATACTGTACATAACCAAATATTCTATTCTCAAGATCCCTGTTTATTTAATTTTTCTGTGTGAAGCCTGTAATGTAATTACCAAACTAAGGGTGTGTCATCTTTAAAAAAAAATCTTACATCATCTTAAAATGACCCAAAAGAAAACAAAACTTATTTTGAAGTAGTTAAAATTGTTAACTGCTAGCCATTAAATTCAATGTTATTGACCTTGACATAAACACTGGGTTACAGATGATGATTTTTACTATTGTAACGCTTTTTATTATTCAAGTGGAACATTGTTCACATTTTTACATTCCCACTTGTGTTAATTAAAATGTTATATTCTATCTCCTAAGTCATAAAAGAGTGAAGCATTCCATTTTGGCAAGGTTTGAAGCTCTAGGTTGTCCTGCTAGCCACCAATGAGGTTCATATTACATCTGAAGGAACAAAACTTAACAAGTATCTGTCCAAGGCCTTGATCGGGGCTACAATTAAATATATGGCAAAAACACAAAAACAGCACAAAAAGAAGAATGTAAAAGATAATTCACAATAGGTGTTCCATGATTTATAACCATACAAAAAGAGATGGATCATGAGAGACTCATGAACACAAGAGACTTTTAAAATATTTGAGAATTTATACATTTTTTTTCTGTCACGTTTGGCTACCTGAAGAATTATTTATGGGTTCAGTTAAGGATGAATAACAACACAATTTATAATTTATTTACAATGTGAATCAAGAGTAAATATATTTTCGAAGATAAAAAAACAGCCATCATACAGTATTAGGTTCCCAAAAATGTTGCTGGGAAATATTATGGTTCCATTATAGTAAGATGGCTTTATGCTTTTACAGTATACAGAGCTAGAGGTCAAAAGGGTCAATTGGACTTTTGTGAGTTTAAACGTCTAAAGGACAACATGTGTTTAGTACAATGATTTTTTGCTCACTTTACTTGTATTTTGTAGTAGTTTTTGTTGTACAGCCAAATTTGGCACATCATGGTATTTACATAAGCTGTGTTTTCAACTACAAGCCCCTCTTAACAACATTTTGATGACATTAAGTACTAAACAGTGGCCAAATTTAAACTGCAGGAATGTCGTTTCCATTTTAGGTTCTTTATCAAGGAAAGAATGAGGGGTTTGCTTGGGAGTATACTTTACCCTTTTCAGCAAATGAAGAAACAACTGATAAGAAAAAAAGTTTCGCTTGGGTCCCTGTGTATACAGAATGCACTGTAACATGCGGTGGTGGTAAGCAAAAATAGATTTCAATGCATGTTGTAGAATATTTTTGAGGTCCTATGAAAGGGGTATACATTCAATGATGTTATTAATCACACCTCGGCTCAGAGGTCATAAAGAATGAGATAACGTTGGTGTGTTTTTTGGGCAGAAATAGTATGATGCCATGTCCATGGGTGGTGTGTGGTTTCAGGTTAATTTAAAAGAAATCTTTCAGCATGATTTACTGTGTCCACACATGCCACCCATACCTTTTTTATCTGTGAGTAGTTCCTCCAAAGCCAAAATTAGAAATAAGCTAATTAGGCTTCACATGCAAATTAGGCTGCAGTACTTTGGCAGAGCGGGTCAGTGCTCCACTGCTCCACCTCCACATCCCAGGAGTAACAGAGCTGTCATGAGTAGGATGAGAGAAGACTCCGGGCAATGCCATTGTAGCAAGGAGAGGCTTTGTTCGTGCTGAGGAGACAGAGCTTTGAACTGCTACACTAATGTCTCCCCCCCCAAAGCACTTCAGCCTTATTTAGATATTTCTAAACTGAACTCTTGGCATAGAAGAGGTGGCTCAAGAATTAAAAGCAAAGGCATGGGTGGCATGCGTGGGCATAGCCCTAGATAACATTGTAGTTGGTTTAGGTCAGTAAATTGTGATAATGGACTCTCTTTAAGGCTTAATGCACACAACCAAAATTATTGAATTTATTTATGTTTCAAGAATATAATATGTCTGTGTATTGTTTGTATTAATAAATTGTTTCTACTTTTTAAGGTGAAATGAATGTGAAATTTATATGTTTACAAGATTTTCGAATTCAAGCTAACACCAGCATGTGTGGTTTGTTGAGCAAGCCTTTAATGGAGCCAAAATTATGCAATAGTCAACCATGTCCAGCTTAGTAAGTAACATTCAATGATATATTCATGAAAAGGCAATGGTAGTAGTAATTAATGTGAATATTTCATGTATGTGATGTTTATCAAAAACTTATTCCTATAAGTGCCTCTCTGACATTATTTTTCCTAAGACTGTATTATAATATTTTATAGTTGGTCAACTGGTCAATGGAGTCCGTGTAGTGCTTCCTGTGGTAGCGGCCAACAAACTAGGGCTATTCAGTGTCTCCAGAAAAAGACTAAACACAGTGATGAACCAGTTGGACATTCCAACTGTCCAGTGAGCACTCCCATCCAGGTCCAAAAGTGCAACACCCAGGACTGTCCAGCAGAATGGAGTACTGGACCATGGTCTCAGGTATAATGGAGACATTTTTGTGGCTTATGTGTTAATTTTGTAGATTGTTATGGGTTCCTAACAAAAAAGGCCACGCTTATACTTCTGTTTTCATTGGCCTTGAGATACTATAAGTTACTATTTTTGGTAACTTAACAGGTGAAACTTTTGGTTAACACAAACAAAAGTAGTTCCACTCAGGAACCCATTTGTCTTATTTTAAATTGTATTTAGTAAATGGTTACAGGGCTACAGAAAGAATAAATATGATCCACAAGATCATCATCCTTGAAAGGTTGCCATTAAAATGATTCATAGCACAGGGGATACACCTTGGCTCAATGAAATCACCAAACAAAAAAAATTCCTAGATAGTAAATTCTGTTGAATTAAAATTGTTCTCAAGAGCCACCCAAACATCTGTCTCTGAGGTCTTGTAACAAGCCAGGTCTTATAGCTGTCACTATTTAAGTAGAGGTGCATCAGCCAAGCTGTCTGGGTTGAGGACTGAGATACTCAGTGTATAGATTTATTTGGGGAAATATTAAGTTTAGAAAATTTCTGACCTGGCTTTTTATACTAGCCCAGAAGGCCTAAGGTGTTCACCTTTGTTATATTTCCCTGTAAATAAGCCCTGCTAATATCATCTTAATGTAATCTATGTCCATAAGCTATGCATCTTAATGTCTGACAGCTTGCATTCCTCATCAATTCCAGTGCTCCCGATCTTGTGGAAAGGGAATTAAGAAACGAGATGTTTATTGCAGAAGTGTCAACTTGGAGAAATATAAAATACTTCCAGAAAACCTGTGTGCAGTCGACTCAAGGCCAGAGTCCACTGAGAGCTGTATTTTAGCACGCTGCCAGAAAAATGACAAATTACAGTGGGTGATATCTACATGGACTGAGGTAACCTACATAAAAAAAACTATGGGAATACACTGAAAAATCATGTTTTGGTTGGTGACAAAGATTCATGGTGAATCGAAATGTTGCAGTTTTTTCTATGCCTGTGTGAATAAAGGTTTAACCTTTTTTCATCATATTGGATGCTGTGGCCTTCTCTCTTTTTTTGTCTTGGACTATGGATCCTGCACACTAGGACCCTGGGCTGCGTGCATCAAACAAAACAGCTTTTGGTAATTACATGGGTTGCTGGTTTTTTTTCTTTTTTTTTGGTTGGTGTCAGAACACTTGTCACTGTTTCTACAATCCTAGCATGTAAATTAAAAGGGGAAGAACAATTTGTACCAATTAAAGTTTTAGGATGGCAAAATATTCAAGTCTAAAAAATTTGCTCATTCTTGCTTTAGGGTTACTAATCTTAACCCTGATATATAGATGCTGAAAATTGAGTTTGAAATTAGTTATGTTGTATTTAGAACATGTAACTTACTTCTGCAGTGTTCAGCAACATGTGGGCCTGGTGTAAGGAAGCGTGAACTGAAGTGTGGAGAACAAGATAGTCATGGCAAACTTGTCACTGTCCCTCAGAGAAGATGTCGAAGTATTAGGAAAGCTAATGTACCCCTGGAGCAGCCATGCAATAACAAGCCATGTCATATACAGTTGCCATATCCTACCTATCATGGATGGCATGCATCTTCATGGCAGCCGGTAAATCCTTTATCCTTCTGCTAAAAATCATATTTTATATATAAGTAAACTATATTAACCACATAAATCAATACAATCAGTGTAACGCTAACTTATGTCTTTTCTGACCAGTGTACAGTTACATGTGGAGGAGGTGTGCAGCTAAGAAATGTCCAGTGTCTTCACCAAGGTAGACCTGCAGTGGGATGTTTGCCTCATCAGAAGCCACCTAGTTCCCAGGCTTGCAACATGAACTTCTGTCCTACTTCAGGAATCCAAGGTATTAAATCCCAAATCTATATTCACTAGTCCCAAATTAAAAATGTAAGTACTGCATTGAGTGAAATACAGTGGCTATAGAGGTTCCGAAATCACAATACTCCTTTCCTCATTTCATGTCTACTAGAAACTAGGCTCAATTGTTCCCCTTATAGGGAGGGTTAATCATGGTTTGTACTGGCATGTAAACCTGAGAGACTAGTGCTCTCTTGTCCCACAACATGGAGTCTGCAACCATAAGTTCTATGGCAAACAATTTTGTAACTCATGAACACGAAAAACACTACAGTGACACTGGATGACCTCCCATTACTGGCCTTGGCTTGTCTTCACATTCGAAAGTTTCTTCTGAGGATTAGCAGATTGATACATCTTCCCCAGTGAGTTTTTAAAGATTGAAAATACTCATAAACCAAAGGAATAAGTAGGTATCAATAAAATCAACATTAAAAAGGCCACTGCTGGTGTGGAAATAAGCAGTTTTGACTTCCACTGCAGTAGAAGGCAAATAAACTCGAGATGAGCTCCTTTCCACACAGGCAGTGGATTTTAATGTTGATTTTCTGGAAGCCTACTTTTACCTTCTGTTTGTGAGTAAAATAAATCTTTTAAAACTCATTGAATTGCTGACAGTATTATACTATTTATCCCTCATTAACCACAGAAGATTACACAGTGGAATACCAGTTCTCTTTTGGATAGGTTCTTTTTGCGTAGGCACCAAATGGTGGGTGCACACAGGATACAAAGGAGGAGGTTTATTGTGTCTGTGGTCATTCTATTTAAAATGATCTCTTTTGTGAGTTTCTTCTTCAGATCGTGGACAGAAGAAGGAGGTATTTGCTACTAAGTATTCAACATCTCAGAATTTGAGACTGAATAGAGTTTTTGAGCAGAGAGACTGCTTTACTTTTACTATTTTGTGCTTTTGGATGTGTTTCTCTTTTACCTCTGCTAGGTCTTATCTGATATTACTTATCCAGCCTGGCAACATATAGGTTCCAATATTGAATGCCATTTACTGTCTGTGGCCAAATCAAGTGTGACCTTTATCTATTTACAGCCGCTGGAAAGCCCGTTAAAGGCACCGGCAGTAATTGATACCTAGTTTGAACAGTTATATACTGGTTTTGCCTGCAAAATGGTTTTTCACTATATGAAGTATAAAGGCCAAGACTTATTGTACAGTTACTTTTACAGTAATTGGAACCAATGTAGAGATTACATAATTTAATGAGTCTTTTATTTTTTATATAGGTCTACAATCTTATTATGGTATAATTAAGCTCAAATTAGTATACATCATTATGCAATGTGCCTGACTAGTGAACCATGGCTTAGATAATTACAATTTTCTGGCCAAACTCCTGATGTGATTGACTGATTTTCTAAGTAGGAAAAGACACAAAAGCTGAGGGGCTTCTAAATACTTTATTCCTAATGAATTATTAATTATAACAGGCATAAATGTAAAGGCTCAAACTGAGAACATAGAAAACCAGTCATTGGCTATGGTGGTTTTAAAAAAACAATTTGAAAACCGTGTTCGGAAAAAAAAAAATTCAGTTTATTAGATGATAATTTATATATTGAATCATACCAAAATGAATAATTTAGTATTAAAGTTTTTTGCATTGACAAGATATCTGCACCTCAGAAAATGCCTTATTTTTACAGCCTGTAGAAAATCCTTAAACATGTCTGTTTTATATACATACAATTGATTTTCTTCTCCTGTCATGGACCCGCAGTCTTCTGTATCTATGTAATACATAGTTTATAGTAGCTGAAGTGGGCTAGCTTAGCAGATTTGAAATTGCCTTAGTTGGTAAGCTGTTTATCCCCTTTGAAAAGGATTCTACTATCTCTCAAATCATCCCATAAGTGAAAACAGCAATGTGTAGGGCACTAAATAAAGATTTCCAGGCACAACCTTACTGTTTTCTGAAATTGCATTATTTAGAAAGAAAATACACTGTCATCATTATGCAAATAAGCTTCTCATTTAAATAAAGAAAACTATATCTTTTTCCAAAACAACAAATCACTTGGAAACAAGAAGTACACGTCTGGAAAGCTTATAAATTGCTGTTTGCTAAAAAAATGCTGTTTTTATTGGATTCTTTAATTGATTTAGAAGCTGACCTATGTGTACAATATATTGAGGGGGTCACTGTGTATTTATTATATGTAGCAAAAAGAAAGTTGTATGGGGGGTCACTGTGTATTTATTATATGTAGCAAAAAGAAAGTTGTATGGAGTAAATGTTTGTTATTTAGATTTTATTTTATCACAAAAATGGGAAATTTTTATGCTGTGATTACAAAACACCCGGCTACTCCACGCCCCAGTAGCCCCATAAGTAAATTTACATATTAGGGGAATAAAGTTTATTAAAAGTTAGCGGGGACGTGAGGATTAGCTCTAAAAAGAGCTCTCCTCACGTCCCTTACATCCACCTACCACCCGATCTACCTTTATAGCTAGAATCGTGGTGGTAGGTGCCCTTTTAAGGAAATCTTCCAACAAAATCCATCCTGATAAACCAGGGACATTACTCATAGATCCAGGCACCGGGACTGTGGGAATCTTCTTATATGTGCTATCCGCCTTCCTTTTTAAAATCAACAGGTTAAATTATGCTAATGAGCCTGAAAGGCTCTGGAGGCATTAGCAGAGCCCCACCATGCTGTAGCTGCACTGCCCGTTGCAGTGGCCCCCCAACACCCTCTCCGTCCGTCTATAATTAAACACAGCAGGAGGGGGCAAGTACTCCCGCTCAGTATAACACCCTCTGAAGTAATAGCACGGAGGGGCTAGTGTCCTCTAAAGGAAAACTAACATCAAAATCTTTACTTCTTAAAATTCTGCTTACAAGCCAGAAGGGCACTGGGGGTGTTACCAGAGGACATCCGTGCTGTAGCATCACAGGCTGTTACACTGGGCAGGAGCACTTCCCCGCCACCCCTCGCTGTTTAGGATTACAGTAGACAGAGAAAAGTATTCCAACACAATGTAACAGCCTTCGAAGCTACGTCGCAGAGGGGCTCTGGCTCATTAGCATAATTATAAAAGTCTATGTTAGAAGGAAGGAGCCCATGGATAACAAATATAAGAAGATACCACAGTCCCGGTGCCTGGATCTATTAGTAATGTCCCTGGTTTATCACCATGGATTTTGATGGTAGATTTCCTTTAAAGGGATTTTCTGGCTTTTCTTTTGGAAAACACCAGAGAGGGTTTGTTTGACACCCTGTGCCCTATAACCCCCGGTCACAGTGGAGGTTCTCCTATCTCGGTATTGATGACATCACATTCGTTGTGACCACTGAGCCAATAACCGACATCAATGATCACATCTGAAAATAACGGCAAATAAGTCACATAATGGAATGCCCCAAAGACTTGAGGTCCAATCTAAACCCCCAATCAAATCTGCTGGGTCCTATATGCTGATACAGGTTGAAGGGAGAGGGGGAATAAGAAGGGGAAAAGTCGGCACGAGGGGGGGTGTGGAACAGAGGGCAAGATACTAGTAGGGGGCGGACGACTTGCAAAGAAGAAAGGGTGGTGACACTATGTAAAAACAGAAACAGCGGGAAAAATGGATCGAGGAATAAAGAGGACGCGGTCAGCGGGAGACGTAGACAAAGACATACTACAGGCGTAAAGTAAGGCGGTGGATTCCGGCAGTTCACGGTAACAGTGATTCTCCAAGACATAGTCAACTGGCCCGGGCAACCGCACACGAAGGGCCACCCAGGTCCCAGGGGCCGGCTCTTCTCCGCAACACAGACCCTCCTGCTTCAACTCACTTCATGGTAAGAACTACTTTGTGGAGCATATGCCCATACCTTGTCGTCCATCGTACCCTATTCAAGTACTGGTTTCCGCGTTAAGGTCGAGTGAGACTTAAACAAGGAAAATGTAAACAGAAAACATAAATGGCGGGTGAGGTGCAGAGAGTATAGATTTCCTCTGCAAAATTTTACACCCCATTGAAAAGGGCACCTATCAAAAAAATGTATAGGTGCAGGCGTGATCCCATAGAGCAACTTTCAGATAAAAAATGTTTCCTCACCTCACATCCCGCAATAAAAATACACACCATTTACGTGATATCAGCGCGTCAATTTTTGCCCCGGTATACAGCGCTATGAGGTCATCAAATCCAAGCAAAATCAGACTACGAACAGTAGCCCCGTTTTAGAACACCAAGTCCACGGGCGACCCTTTAACTCCAGTCCTCCACGTCGCAGCTACATACAAAAATCCACTTTACTTCCCTCGCCATTCTCGCTGGTGTTTCCTTCTTTCACTTCGAACCTCTTTCAGCAACTTTCGTTCGTCCATCGGAACTGTATCAAGCCCGGTGACATGCGTCAGCTTAAAAGTCCTCTCAACCTCTTAAAATTGCAAAAAAAAATCTACACCCCATATATTGCTAATTGCTCGTCCATGGAATTCTACTCCTTCCTCTCGTCCATCGAGACCAGCTGCTTGTGTTCCATAGTATCAAATAATACATGGGGTTAGATTTCTTTCAATTTTTCAACCGCAATCAAGTACCCTTAGGCGTATGGACACTGTGGGGCAGGCTGTATACTACTTGGGGAAAGCTGTATACCACTTGGGGCAGGCTGTATACTACTGGGGCAGGTTGTATACTACTTGGCACAGGGCAGGCTGTGTACTACTTGGGGCAGGCTGTATACTACTTGGGGCAGGCTGTATACTACTTGGGGCAGGGCAGACTGTATACTATTTGGGGCAGGGCAGGCTGTATACTACTTGGGACGGGGCAGGCTGTATACTACTTGGGGCAGGCTGTATATTACTTGGGGCAGGCTGTGTACTACTGGGGGCTGGCTGTATACTATACCCTCGGCTTATACTCGAGTCAATAGGTTTTCCCAGTTTTGGTGGTAAAATTAGGGGTCTCGGCTTATACTCGGATCAGCTTATACTCGAGTATTTATGGTAGATGGCTTTGTCCAATAAATAATACACAAATATACAATGGACTTGTGTTTACAAAACCTTTTTAATACAATGGATCAGACATTGGTTGAAATGGTGAATAACTGCAATATAATTTCAATAATTGGCTTCAATTTAACAGATATCCAATTTGTATCTCTTTGTTGTTCAATACATGTTTGTTCATTGCTTAGGTGTGCTATGTGTGACTACATAGCACACCTACGTCTATGTCTTTGGACCACAGTTAGTTGTTCCCTTAGTCTAACTTCACATCTCTGTAACTTATTTCCAATATTCATCCCCATTGCAGGAGAAGAATTAAAATAACAGAAGACTAAGCTTGTAAAATGATGGACACCAACAAACCCTAAAAACCTGTATACTAAAATGGGGTCCATTTGGGCTTTTATTCAGCTGTCATTAATTTTTCCAAATTAGTCCCGTGTGCAGAACTCTTCAATCTGGTATTCACAATTGAGTTTAATTCTTTCTCTAGGTATCAAAGAGTATCAATGTGTGTAAAACAGGGCTGCTCCCTTTAAATGTGTAATTAGTTGAGAAAAAAGATGTTCAAATTTCTGAACATTTTCATCTGGTGTGCTTCCTTCTCAAATTCCGTTTTTTTCTAGTATTATGGAGTCTAGGATATTGTCCTGCTAGGTGTTATCTATGTGTGAAGTACTTCTTTTCCAAACTTTTAAGACATTACAAAAAGGGACTGTCCCTTGTTCTTCCCTGTGATGTTGCAGTGCAAATGTTACCCATCCACTTTGCAGTCTGAAAGGAAGCTGAAATTAGCAGAGGGGAAAAAATGTCATTATTTATGGCTTTTGAATTGAGCCATCTAAGAATAGAGAAAAAAACAGCATTTCATGGGGACTAAAGAGACAATGAATTTCCTTGATGCCATATATCGTAAATCTGCACTTTTCCCAATAATAGAAGAAATGTGGCTGTATATTCTAATAATAATACATACTGATATAATGACATGTTGTTAGTGTACAGTACCTCTACAAAACTCCACACTGTAAAACCTCTTTGAAAAATACTAGAAATAATGTAGGGTAAATTATTCAGATCAGCAAACAAGATGCCCCCAAAACTAATACTGATAGAAAAAGGTCAAATTAAAGAGAACCTGTTACCAGAGGGCCATTTTGAGTTGGGGACAGGTTCCCAGAGAAACAGTACAGTATATTCCATGCATGTTTTTAAAATAACTGTGCGTTATATGACTACAGAAATAAACTATATGAAACTTTACCTCGCTCCCTGCCAGATTCCTCAGCAGAGTTCCAGAAGGGCAGGCATTTCAAATCACAACATTTATCAGCTCCTGGATCCCTCCTCCTATCATTCTCATTTTTCATTCCTCCGGCCCCTCCCACATGCTCCCTCTCCCTGATTACACTATTTTCACGCTTGAGCGGTGAGTCCTCTTCCCTTGGCATGTACATTCTCAGTGTGTACCACCGCTGCCTCACTGCCTAGCAACTGGGCCGAGGAATGCAACGCATTTCTACTAAGATTAAAGTGCACTACCTCCCACTCACACTGATGTTATCGCAATCTTGCACCCAGAAGGAAGATAGTGGTCCATTCCAGTGACTACAGGGAGGATAGGAGAACTATCTCTGCCATGTGTGCCCATTGTCTTAAAGCAGGACCAAATATCTCACCCTGCTGACAGTACCACAGTTACCGTTCAGCAATAATGGGGGGAGAGAACTTTTTGCTGATCCAGTGCTGACACATGGAAGCTGCCAGTACCTCCTGTGCAGGAGTTTCCAAGCTTTCATTCATTTTTTTCTGCACTTTGACTATGTTGCTGAATTGTGGCTTTGCCAGAATAAATGTGATGACTGTGGAGCAAATTTTTTCTGTCTTCTCGGGCACAATGCAGTCTCAACACAAAAGTGGCACAGACACTTTATAAATACATGTGCAAGCAGTTTCATGTTCTTTTCTTTGTCAAGGCAGACAGAAAACTTGCTCAAAGTCTGTCAACCTCTTCCATTGCTATACACCTGCATAACATTTCTCTTCCTGACCAGTGACCAAACTGTTGGTAGACCATGCACTTTCTATGGGGCCCTTGAAAAGATGGAGCACCATAATGGGGGCTTTTAAAAATCTTTTTCTGGGGACTCAACTCTATTCTATGTGTTCTACTACTTCCAGTGTAATAGGAGAGGTAAAACAGAATGTATATACCTATGTGTGACAAGCATTAAAGGCACAGTAAGGATGTGGTACGAATAAAGTGTTTATTTTGAGTTCATTCTTGGCATATTTTGATTGCCATGGTAAATGTTTCCTAAAAGCAGTGGGTAGCAATAATCCCCTGTTAAAAAAAGGTCTCAGCAGACATTAGTACAGTGTGGCAATTGTTCTTCCTCTAACTCTCCAGGTACAGGGTTTGGAAACACTACAGGAATCAAATTAGATTTTAATGCAAAACTTCTCATCTTTTTTCCACATTCATGTCCATTTTTTTTTTTCTTTTTTTTTCATCAATGCCTAAAAGCTCATTTTAGGTTTCCTTTAAAGTGGCCCTGGAAAAAATTACTAAAGTTGACAAATTTTATAGCATGATGGCTTGAAATGGATGGAGATAACGCAACGCATTCTTCAAATATATTTGATGGCTCAATGCAAAGCAGGCACAGATTTTTGAAAGTAAACTTGGCTAATATGCAAGTAGTAAAAGAGTAGCACTAGTAGATAATGCAAAAGAACTGTAGGTGAAGTACCTAAGTAGGTAGAAAGAATTACCTTCTTGCTGTGCTGCTCTATAGGATGCAAAGGCAAAAGAATATGATACTGCCCAATATGTATAACTACTATAATTCTTCCTTTTCTGTATAAGAATATAGCTACCATAATACTGTTCCTATGTAAAATAATAGAATTACTATAATACTTCATTCCTAATTAATGATTATAGAAGCAACTCTTCCTAAAGTTAATATTAGACATAATTCTCCCTATTCTTATTTAAAACAGTGACACCTAATATTTAAAGGGGTTTTCAACAACAAGTTAGCACATATCCACAGGTCCCATCACTGAGACCTCTACAGATCTCAAGAACAGGGGTCCTTTGTACCCCCATAGTACTCCAAGACAAACAGAGCAGCTGGTTGCTCATGCATCGGCTGCTTTAGTCATTTCTGTGGCACTGATGGAGATCAACGCTGTACTTGGCTATATCGGCTAAAGGTGGATAGTGCTATAGATCATGCATGTTGCCCAGGTGGCTACTCCTCTACGTATGCTCATTTCCTAGGGATAAATAAAGTGTGCCACAATAATAATTTGCTCATTACATAATGATTTTTGTCATTGGTGCCCCTGCGACCCATGTCTCGTGTGCCTCTGTGAGTCCCTGTGCCTCACTGACCTCTCCGGGTTCCAGGGAGTCCCTCTTAGGGCGAGCGTGCACCAACTCTCTGAAATTTAAAGGGCCAGGTCTCCCTGCATCTCCCTGTGGTCCATCTCGAGAAGCTGCTGGTCATCTCCTCTGTCAGTGACCAAATACTCTCTGTTTCGGTCTTATAGTCTGGAAGTGCACCTCTGTTCTTGCAAGTTGGGGCATTGCACAAGGAGAGATTGTCTTTTTATGTGCTACCCTGGTCCACGTCTTCTTTCCTGTTGAGTCTTCCTTGTTCTCTTCAGTGTTCACCATGCCACTGCTTCATACTAAGACTTTGCTGATGTCTTTTGTTTAGACTCTGCCACCACATTGACCTTATGACTGCCCTATAGATTTGATGCTGGACACGTCTCCTTCATGGGGTTGAGTGTTCCCGAAACCGTGGCCATGTCGGCATATGTGAAGGAGAACCTGCAGAGGGGCTTTATATGAAAATCTCTTTCTGCTGGTACTGGATTATTCTTTGTGGCCAAGAAGGATGGTTTCCTCTGTCCGTGCATCGATTACTGCGGGCTCAATAAAGTCACTGTGAAAACCTGCTACCCACTGCCCCCGATCACTGAACTATATGATCCTCTACGTGGTGCCAATCTTTTCACCAAGTTGGATCTGTGTGGGCATGTAACTTCATTTGCATCCGTGAAGGTGACAAATGTAAGACCCCCTTCAAAACTCAGGATGGGCACTTTGAGTATTTGGTCATGTGCCTGCTGTGCTTCAAGAGTTTGTTAACTACATATTTAGAGACTTACTTTACACCTGTGTTGTGGTCTACCTGGATGATATCTTGGTGTTCTCTACTGACCAGGAGTCCCATCAGGTCCATGTACTACAAGTCCTCAGATGTCTAAGGGCCTATAGCCTTTGTGCCAATCTCGAGAATTGCCAGTTACATCAGAAGAGCCTTCCGTTCCTCGGGTACATCATTTCTGAGAAGAGCCTATAGATAGATCCCACTAAGTTGTCTGCAGTTCTCCAGTGGCCTTGCCCGGTAGGACTTCAAGCTATACAGAGATTTCTGGGCTTTGTCAATTACTAACGGCAGTTTATACCACACTTCTCCTCCCTTCTGTCTCCCATTGTGGTGCTGACCAAGAAGAACACCAATCCTAAACTCTGGCTTCCAGTCGCTGCAGAACCTTTCACTAAGCTGAAGACTGCCTTTGCATCTGCTTTGATTCTCACCTGGCCTGATACTGAGAAACTATCCTGCATGAGGTCTCATCTGTTGGTGCTGGAGCCTTTCTCACCCCAAAGGGTCCCAAACGCTGACCTCTCACCTGTGAGTTCTTCTCCAAGACCTTTTCAGCTACACAAAAGAACTGGTCTATTGGTGATCAGGAACCTCTGGCCATTAAACTTGCTTTGGAAGAATGGCATCATCTTCTGGAGGGAGCTCTTCATCCAGTCAGTATATATACTTATCACAAACACCTCCTGTACCTCCAGACTGCCCAGCATCTCAATCTGAGCCAGGCACATTGGTCTCTCTCCTTCTCCCACTTCAACTTCCTGATACATTTCCGTCCTGCAGAGAAGAATGTTAAGGCCAATGCTCTCTCTCATGCCTCAGATGTCATTGGGGAAGATCCTGAGGAAATTTTGTTCCACCTGAACGCCTGGTTTTAGCTGCTCCAGTGGATTTGTGCCAGCTTCCTCCTCGCAAGACCTACTTATGACCTACCCTTCGGAAGATGATACTGCCTTTGGGACATTGCTCTTGTGAGGCTGGGCACCCTGGAGTGCAACACTCTGTTGCCCTCATTGTCCGTTTCTACTGGTGGCCAGATCTGGTCAAGGATGCCCAGGATTTTGTGGGTTCCTGCACTTCCTGTGTCCAAAATAAGCCTATCTTATCTTAAGCCAGCTGGTCTTCTTCTGCCGTTGCCGATACCCAGCTGCACTTGGACTATGGACTTTATCAGCGATCTTACATCTTCCTTGGATAATACCTTCATCTGGGTGGTACCCAATCAGTTCTCTTAGATGTCCCACTTTGTTCCTTTGCCAGGTCTGCCGTCAGCTCCATGCCTTGCCAGTTTGTTCTTCACCCATATCTTCTGGCCTCATGATCTCCCTCTACATACTGTATCAGACCGAGGGGTCCACTTTGTTTCCTGGTTGTGACGTTCTTTGTGCAGTGACTCAGTGAAATGAGTGAAGTGATATTGGACTTCTTCTCCCCATACCATCCGCAGTCTAATGGCCAAGTAGAAAGAGTTAACCAGACTCGGGGCTGCTATCTCTGCCATTTTGTTTCTACCTGTCAGTACCACTGGCTGGTATACTATGTTGCCATGTTGTAGTTTTCCTACAACTACTTGGATTTAGCATCCGCCAGCTCTGCTCCATTCTTCATTATCTATGGACAGCATCCACGCCCTCCTCTTTCTCTCCCTGCATCTTCAGACGTTCCTGCCGTGGAACATTTGGTCCAGAATCTGAAATCAATTTGGGAGCAGACTTGACTCTCCTTACTCCAGGCATATGCTCATACCAAGAACGAGGGCGACAAAAGACACAGACCTCCTCCAACCTTCGCACCAGGTGACAAAGTGTGGCATTCCTCCAGATACGTTCGGCTATTCCCATCTACAAGCTTGGTCCTCTCCATTTGGGTTCATTTGAGGTGCTGAGGCGTTTAAACCCTGTGGCCAATAAGCTTTGCCTTCCTCCCACCATGCGCATCCCGAACTCCTTCCATGTCTCCCTTCTGAAACCTGTCATTCTGAACCAATTCTCCCGGCAAGTACCACATCCAGCTCCTCAGGCAGATTCCAGTGATGTCTTTGAGGTTAAAGAGGTCCTGGGTAGGAATTTGGGAAGGAAGCAGTTCTTTCTTGTCAACTGGAAGGGGTTCGGGCTAGAGAGGTCTTGGGAGCCATAAGAAAACATTCTGGATCGTGATGTTCTTCAGAGGTTCCATTAGGCCAAGAAGAAGGGAGGTTAAACGGGAGGGTGCCCCTGCGACCCAGGGGGCCAATAATTGGGGCTGCCCACTCGTTGACCTATAAATGGTCTTCCCCTTCCTGTCACCTCTGCCGGATCTTTGTGCCTTGTTGCCATTGAGAAAGCTTGTTTCCTATGCCCTGTGCTGATATTACTATTTCCTGTTGTGACCCTAGTTCCATTATTGACTTCGATCCCATGCTGCCTGTCCAGATCTTCTGCCTATCCCTGACTACGATTCTGCTATACACCTCTGGAGCGACCTGGTGGTACCATGCCCAGCAAGTCCAACTCACTTTGCTGCATGCTTTGGTGAAAACAAGGTGCCTGGCAATTTCTATACTTACCTACCTGCAGCTCCTTAGTTCCTCATTCTTGGTGTTTATGTCCTACTCATTTTCATTTTGCTTCCAGCTCTTGTCAGCTATGTTCTAGCAATGTGCTGAGCAATGCTAACAGGGGCTGGGAGTTTGTATACTAGGTTTGATCCTATGGAGCTACCACTGTGTACATGCAAAGCAGCTTCTCTGCCACTCCTGGCCACTAATTGGAGTCAGAGAAGATTAGCACCATGTAGTATACAGCCTGCCCCCAGTAGTATACAGCCTGCCCCCAGTAGTACACAGCACAGCCCCCAGTAGTATACAGCTTGTCCCCAGTAGTATACAGCCTGCCCCCATCAGTATACAGTCTGCCCTCAGTAGTATACAGCAGCCCCTATACAGATAAAGAAATAAACTTAATACTCACCCTCCGTTGTCCCGATGTTCGTCGCGGCTCCCGGCGGCTTCCGATCCCCATCGCGGCTCCCGGCGGCTTCTTCACTCTTCTCTGGCCGGGAGATCGCGCTGTTGCCGCTGATGCCGCGCTGTCGCCGCTGATGCCGTCGGGAGCCGCGAGGAACATCGGGGACACCGGAGGGTGAGTATTAATGTATTTATTTTTATCATTGACTCGTGTATAAGCCGAGGCAAGGTTTTTCAGCACATTTTTTGTGCTGAAAATCTCGGCTTATACACGAGTATTTACGGTATACTTCTGTCAATCCTCTTCACTCCTTTTTTTAGTAGTACATCTCTGTAATAAATGGTTCAGCACAGGTAAAACTTAGAGGTAAAATGTAAAGAAGAAACATACCTCAAAACGAAGGCTGGTGGAGGCACTACCTGTATCTGTTAATCACCTACAGTCAGTCCAACTATATGGTTCTTGAGATCCACATTTTAGTAAGTAAGCATGTTTTTCGGGTGGTGCTCAGTCCTAGGAATACGTAGTTCATTCACAATCCACCACAAACAAGAAAATGGACGGCACTCACCGGTCTTCAATAAAGTTCTCTTCGTTCTTTATTGTAGTATATGCATTTACTTACAGAAGTGGTGAACAGGGGAGGGGGTGAAGGCTGCTTGCCCAACAGGATGCATCCATTTTCTTGTTTGTGGTGGATTGTAAAATGTAAAGAAGGCTAAGCCTCTGTATCTTATTAAGAGAATTTAAAGTCCCAATAAATTGATAGTAAGTGATAGCTGAACGTTAAAGACAAAATGGTACGGCTAAGGCTGATACTGGGCAACAACATACTGTATAACCACAAACTTTGTAACACATTTGTACAAAAGAGATGACAACTATATAGGCCAATGCATGTGGCTTACATTGGAGTCACAACACAGCTGGACTGAAGCGACTACACCTAAGAAAGAACTAGAATCATAAACTAAGGACAGAGCAGATGTCTAAGGCACCGGGCACATTCTGTAATACTGAAGCCTAATCAAGTGCTGTCGCTTAAAGAGGAGAAGACACAGATATGGCATCAGAGCTATACTGGGATAAGTAATAGATCGAAATAAGTCATTTTAATGCATATGTTGTGTCACAGAGACTGGCATAGGATAAGCTCTACCAAATAGAATTCTTTTCAGCCATTGTGATTCTAGTTTCAATATAGATATCCTTAAAGTTAAAAGACTAACAATGTAAGACTGTTAGATGAGTGATGATGATATGGTATATGAATGTCAAAGGAACATGTTACAACAACCGTTTCTTACCTTTACAAAAGCTTAAGTCACTTTAAACCATAACTCGATCTGATTAGTAACACTAAAACACAAGTTTCTATCAGTAAAACCAATCTTTAAGTGGTGCATTAGAGTGGAAGAATTGCCTTTTGCAAGACAATTACCATGAAAATGGGCATTAAGAAGAATGATGTAACCTGTGACATCATTGTCCTGTCAGTTCTGTAAACTTCAATAAGCTGTTTTGTGAGGTCGGCAAACTTTAAGACATGAAGAAACAAGTATTAGAGGCAGTCGGAAGTACCCGTTCAATGAAAGAAGCTATATAGTAAAAACATTTCCACATGAAGCAATCTTTAATTTAATCTCATAAACCCGTCAAAGATACATCCTGTATTCTTCTATTCTATATCATATTATTTCTTTGAAATACATAAGGCCTATATTACACTTTATGCTGTAGATACATCTATAGATAACTGGAAACTTACTGTGTATAGAACAGGTAAACCTCATATTTTCAATTTACCTCTACCTGCTTCAAATTCTATTTTGTAAGATACAGAAAGACTAAGTACCACAGGTTATACTAGTTGCTAGAAAAGTTACTATTTGTAGTGTAAGGCTGGGTTAACATCTCAATTTTGGCACTGGTTTAGCATGTACGTAAGGAAAGCATCGGATGCACACACTAAATGTATCCATAGACTTAAACTGGCAGAAAGGGTATCTTTTTTGCCTCCATCTGCATAGCATATGTCGCGTCCAGCAGAAAACAATGGATGAAAAAATGCAGCAGACTACATTTCTCCATCATACTTACATGTTCAAGCCTATGGATAACAGATGTAACTGTATTGTATCCATCCTCAGCCTACGCTGAGTATATGCTCTGGGTGTTTCCCCAATGATTTTACTGTCCATATAAGGACAGTTACATCACTCGCGAGAGATCCTGTTTAGTAATCCTCCAGCTTTCAGGGGGAGGAAACAAACTGGAGGGCATATCCTACTGTATTCACATACAGTGGGATACGTTCTAGCCCCCCACTGGAGGTATATTTTGGAATCCTTCCAACGTTTTCTCGCAACGAGTGGTCAAAACCGCAATGTGAACCTAAAAAAACCTAATCCTAATAGTGGTGATACAAGGTTTTCAGAGTGGACATTTCATTAAAGGGGGCGCCTGGGGTGGACATTTCATTAAAGCTGGGCATCTGGCAGGATATTTCATTAAAGGGGGCATCTGATGTGAACTGTGGGGGATAACTGTGAACTGGTGGGGCTATTTATACACTGAGGGGACATGTGCAGGGGCTATTTATACACTGAGGGGACATGTGCAGGGACTATCTATATACGGAGGGGACATGTGCAGGGGCTATCTATATACTAAGGCGGTACGTGCAGGGGCTTCCTATATACTGAGTGGGCATGTGCAGTAGAGTAGGGTCCTGTCTAGCTTGTCATGGCTCAAAAATGTTTTCTTAAAAATAAATTGTGTATAATGTTATGTATTTATGTGGGAATGAACGCCGGTGGAGGGGGACCCACAAAAATCTTCCAGTGCGGGGGCCCCAAAATTCCTAGTGGCGGCGCTGTCTATGCCAATCCAATTGTAAGAGGTCTGTTTTCTTCTTTATTTGACCACCTTTTTATTTAACTGTTTGCTTTTATGTATGCCTGTATATTCCACCATTATTGTAACCTGCAAGCATTGTGCCTTTTTGCATATTAAATTGTCATTTAATACGTTTTTCATTGTGCTCTATATGTTCCCATAACTCTGGAGAGGTGAATTACCATTAAGCCGTGTTACCTTGTGAGTGTCTGTGTGCTAGCAGTATCTATAGGTAGTGTGGGACATGGTGAACTACACGGCACCTAGAAGAGTGTGTATCTGGATGTATGTGTGTGGTCCTGGCGTGGGCCCCTCGTAATCTGTCATTGTGAGTGGTTGCAGCGAAGTGTGTGGAATAAGCATCTGACTGCATTGTGGAGTAGAGTGGCTCTGTGCAATAATGTTCCCTAGCCACGTAAGTGGAAGGGGGATACAGATTGTAGTTGTGCACCCCCTGGGCTGTGCTTGTGTGGTGTGTCATTCCATAGGTACATATGTGGTATGGAGGTTCATAGTGTGATTGTACTCCCGTGAACTGTGGGTGCGTGGTGTGTAGTGTCAGGGATTAAGATGCATTTGGTTTCCCTGATGAAAATTGGGTTGATGGGTGTGCTGAGCTATGTAAGGATGAAACTTTGCGTAAGTGGGTGGAGCTTAAGGGGTAATTAGTGAGGACTCCCTAGTGTAAGTGCACCCCGTGATTGGACTCCAATGTGGGGTTCATGACAATGGGGGTCATTTACTAAGGGCCCGATTCGCGGTTTCCCGACGTGTTACCCGAATATTTCCCATTTGCGCCGATTTCCCCTGAATTGCCCTGGGATTTTGGCGCACGCGATCGGATTGTGTTCCGGGGAACTTCAGCACAGCAGCGCCACCCGGTGGACGTCGGAGGAACTGCCTTAATAAATCCCAGCCGGACCCGAATCCAGTTCAGAGAATGCGCCTCTGGATCGTGAATGGACCAGGTAAGTAAATCTGCCCCAATGTGTATGGTAAGCTGAAGGCCAAGGTAACACAGACATTTTTGCCATGCAGTATCCAGCTGCAGGAGGTTATAGATCTCATGATGCAACTTTTTATGGCACAGTAATTGTCCTGAAAAAAAATCATGCTATGCCAAAACTGCTGCTCAAAGTAACATGTCACCCAAATAAAATGTCTCAACACTGGTGTTTTGTGCACCTGTCTCAAGAATTAGTGCGACAAGCATTGTAGAAGCCTGAATTATTAAGAAGTTTCAACCTCTTATTTAGAATTTTGTTGCAGCATTTTTTAAGCCAGAAATGAAATCTATGCCAATTCTGGGCTGGAGTAGATTTCTATTATGACCAGCACCAGTAAGTTGACTGGTCATGGCATTCCTACCCTAGCCTGTCTGGTTCCTCGCACAGCATGATATATTATAGAACTTTTTGAAGATTATTTATATAAATAAACTATAAAATGGACATTATAGAAAAAATGGGACAAAAGGGGAAAAGTAAGAGTCTTATACTGTGCCAGATTCAATACAGTGTCTGATTCAAGATGATAAATATGGCTTAGTTTAAGACTGTTGCGTCATATTTACCATTTTAGAAAGTTTTGTGATTTAAATTACCACAGAATTCAAACAGATCAATAAATTTGCCCTGATTGGTCCAATATGTGAAATAAACTACATGAAAACCTTTTATCCTTTTAATGTATGGAGAAGTACAACTATTGATTTTCTTCAATTTAAGTGGCCAGTGCGCAGACTGATCTGTGGCTGGCACCGCTGAACCTGAAGCCAGGCATGGTTGTGTGTGACAACGGCCGTAACCTGGTGGCGGCTCTGCAACTCGGCAGACTGACACATGTGCCATGCCTGGCCCATGTGTTAAATCTGATAGTTCAGCGTTTCCTCAAGACATACCCCAATCTGTCAGATTTGCTCACGAAGGTGCGCCGCATCTGTGCGCATTTCAGGAAGTCCAGCACAGATGCTGCCACTCTCAGGGCAGCGCAGCGCCGCCTCCAACTGCCCGCTCACCGACTGTTGTGCGACGTGCCCACGAGGTGGAATTCAACACTGACCATGTTATCCAGAGTTTACCAGCAGCGCAGAGCGATTGTAGACTGCCAGATGTCAACTTCCACCAGAACTGGTAGTCAGGTCAGTCAGCTTCCTCAAGTCTACAATGAGGAGTGGACGTGGATGTCTGATATCTGTCAGGTGCTGAGTAACTTTGAGGAGTCAACACAGATGGTCAGTGGCGATGCCGCCATCATCAGCCTCACCATCCCGCTGCTTGGCCTGTTGAAAAACTCTCTGGTCAGCATGAAGTCGGAAGCTTTGCGCTCGTCACAAGAGACGGGGGAAGAATATTCCCTTGTTGATAGCCAAAGCACCCTGAGGTCTGTTTCTCAGCGCATATCGGAGGAGGTGGAGGTGGAGGAGGATGAGGAGGAAGAGGAGGAGAATGTTGGCGAGACACAAGAGGGGACCATTGTTGAGTCCTTCACTGTTCAGCGTGTATGGGCAGAAGAAGAGGAGTTGGAGGAGTTGGAGGAGGAGGAAATGGACAGTCAGGCCAGTGAGGGGAGTGAATTCTTACGCGTTGGTACTCTGGCGCATATGGCAGATTTCATGCTAGGCTGCCTATCCCGTGACCCTCGCGTTCAAAGAATTTATTCCAGCACCGATTACTGGGTGTTCACTCTCCTGGACCCACGGTACAAGCAAAATCTTGCCACTCTCATCCCTGCAGAGGAAAGGAGTGTGAGAATGCATGAATACCAGCAGGCCCTGGTGCACAAGCTGAAACAGTATTTCCCTTCTGACAGCGCTAGCGGCAGAGTGCGTAGTTCTGCGGGACAAGTAGCGAGGGAGAGTAGGCGAGCAGGCAGCTTGTCCAGCACTGGCAAGGGTACGCTTTACAAGGCTTTTGCCAGCTTTATGTCACCCCAGCAAGACACTGTCACCTGTCCCCAGTCTCGGCAGAGTAGGGCTGATCTTTACAGAAAGATGGTGAGGGAGTACGTAGCTGACCATACCATCGTCCTAAATGATCACACAGCTCCCTACAACTACTGGGTTTCAAAGCTGGACATGTGGCACGAACTGGCGCTGTACGCCTTGGAGGTTCTTGCCTGCCCTGCCGCTAGCGTCTTGTCCGAGCGGGTTTTCAGTGCAGCTGGTGGCATCATCACCGATAAGCGTACACGCCTGTCGACTGACAGCGCTGACAGGCTGACGCTTATTAAAATGAATAAAGGCTGGATTTCTCAGAATTTCCAATCTCCACCAGGTGAAGGAAGCTCAACCTGAATAATTGATCCACTCCTCCTCCTCCTCCTCATTTTCCTCCTTCTCCTCCTCTTTGTACAGTAAAGCAGAGGAAAATGGCTATTTTTTGACAGGGCCCACTGGCTCTTGCTATAGTACTTCATGCATTTAATTTTTCTGGAGGGCCACCTACCCGGTCCTCTGTTTGAAACAATTTTTGTGAGTGCACGTCCCTTTATCAAACAGGTGTGTCAGGCAGAATTTGGGTTGTTTTCATGGATTCCACATCAAGTTGTTAACTTGTCGCCACCCGGCGTGTGTATCCACAAAATACTGGCAAACTTTTACCATTTAGGGATATTATTTCAGCCGCTTCTTGCGCATTATCTGTTTACATTCCCCTCACCCGCAAGAACGCTACTACACTTGATCTTATACAAAAGGTTCTTAGAAGTGCTGTTTGGGGAGTAGCCTAGAGACAGGGGCTTGGATTGGCGAAAGCTCGCCTGGCAGCGGAACGCCAGCTCCATGCGCATCATGCGCTTCTTGCGCATCTGTTTACATTCCCCTAACCCGCCATATCCCAAACTTATAAGAACGCTACTACACTTAACTTGGTGCAGGCTGGGACCGAGTCTGACCCTGGGGCTGGTCATATACTGCCGACGCAGAGAATTGCGGGGCCTACCTCGGTCCAGGTGTTTCAGGCCTACTATGCCTCCTCCTCCTCCCACCCCTCCTCCACCTCCTCCTCCTCCGAATTACCATCCGTGGGCATGGCGCCATCAGTCGGTAGCTCTAGGCACAGCAGCAGTGCCGTCGCTAAGCGACAGCAGGCGGTGCTGAAACTGCTGAGCCTAGGCGATAAAAGGCACACCGCCCAAGAGCTATTACAGGGCATTCCACATCAAAGTTGTTAACTTTGTCGCCACCCTGCTGTGTAATCCACAAAATATACTTGCAAACTTTGACCATTTAGGGATATTATTTCAGCGCTTCTTGCGCATCTGTTTACATTCCCCTCACCCGCCATATCCTAAACTTATAAGAACGCTACTACACTTGATCTTATACAAAAGTGCTGTTTGGGGAGTAGCCTAGAGACAGGGGCTTGGATTTGCGAAAGCTCGCCTGGCAGCGGAGCGCCAGCTCCATGCGCATCATGCGCTTCTTGCGCATCTGTTTACATTCCCCTCACCCGGCATATCCTAAACTTATAAGAACGCTACTACACTTGATCTTATACAAAAGTGCTGTTTGGGGAGTAGCCTAGAGACAGGGGCTTGGATTGGCGAAAGCTCGTCTGGCAGCGGAGCGCCAGCTCCATGCCAAGATCCAACTAACATAGTTTTAACTGCAGCACCTTTAATCTACTACTAGTTCACTGCCTCCATACATGGTCCCCTTATCAAACGAGCTGTGTCAGGCAGAATTTTGGGTTGTTTTCATGGCTTCCATGTTAACTTTGTCGCCACCCTGCTGTGTAATCCACAAAATATACTGGCAAACTTTTATCATGTACCGATATTATTTGAGCACTTCTTGCTCACCTCCTTTGGTTCCTCTCTGCCACCCATTGGTTTGAAGCCTGAGTCCATTTAGGGTATGTCGCCATGCCACTCTCTAGCCTGCCGCTGCTGCCGCTGCCTCTGCATGCCGTCCCCTATAGTGTCAGGGTCAATTATTGGATGTTTTAGATGCTATCTAGCTTCATTCTGTCACTCTGTCATGGCCATGCTGTTGCCCATAATTTTGGCATAATGGTGCGATTAAGCAGCCTCAGAGGCATCCATGCATGCTGCCCCTGCTGTTTCCTGTCCATTTCCGTGGTGTTTCCATCCTTTTCTGAGGTTCCCAGGTGTTTGGCCAAGCTTCCCTGTGCAGAGCCTTGGTCCCCTTGAAAAATGCTCGAGTCTCCCATTGACTTCAATGGGGTTCGTTATTCGAGACGAGCACTCGAGCATCGGGAAAAGTTCGTCTCGAATAACGAGTACCCGAGCATTTTAGTGTTCGCTCATCTCTATTCAAAACGCTTCACTCCAACCAGCATACAGAAGTCTTTTATCATGCTATAGTATACTTCCCCATGAAAATTTCTCCTGATGCCAAGTATACATGGGTTTCTGTCACACCGTTGTTCAGCTTCTGCCAACATGGTTTTCTTAATGGCAGATGCTGACTGCTGAGGTCACATGACTGTTAAATGCATATCATTACAAAACATTCAGACCATTAATAGGCACAGTTGTCTAACAGAACTAACCTGGTAAAAATCAATATTATCTCTGAAAACTCTTCATTATTAAAGAAAATCTACCGTGATCGCCTTATAGCTCTTTGAATCTCTGTATTTCTACCAGGTCTGGAAACTCATGCTAAATTCTATTCCAAATTGAAGATACTGTATGTCCAGATAAATGTGTCACAATAATGTAAGTGAACAGTGTTAAAACCACAGATTTTGTGTACCTTTAAAAGAATTGTCTAGCTATAACCTGCTTATATTATTATTGTGCTGTTTGCTGTAGCCTTTAAAGGGTTCCCCATAGCACATCATAAATTAGAGTACTTTAGCAATATATAAATATATATCATATATATAATTAAATTTGAAGAAAGATTGATCATGAACATGAGTTTCCTTCCATAACATAAAAAAGCTTCTTTTTTTTTTCTCCACATCTGGTCAAATATAACTCTGATCTCTTAAATACACTTTAATGGGGTTATTTATGAAGACTGGCAGCACAATGCACCTGGGGAAGGAAGTCCGTATGTTCAAAGCCTTGTCAATCAGGAGAGAAAAGATTGGAAAAAATGTCATAAATCTTCAGCACAAAAATATAAGTTAAAGAAACAAGATGATTTATATATTAAATATCAAAAAACTGTGTGACACATTTTAGAAAACTTAGAACAGCTGTCAAAAAGCCCATGCTCAAATTAATTTTCAGGCAATAACAATATATGAACTGCTTTACAGTGCTGTGAAAAAGTATTTGCACCCTTCCAGGTGTCTTCTATTATTGCATATTTGTCACACTGAAGGCTAATCCCAAAACCAAATATAGTGTCATATTACAAAAAAGAAACTGGACGCATCATGTAAGACTGGTCTTGAACTTTGCAAAAAGGTGTGTCTTACTTCATGATGATATTGTTCAAAGACACTATTAAGATATTGGGGCTTATTTACGAAGGTCCACGGGATGCACTTCGCGGACTTTTCGACGTTTATGGTTTTTCATGGCTGATGTGTGACAAGTATTTAACAAGGGATTTTTTTTGGGTGGCACATTGTTATGATGGTTTTTTTTGAATATTCGGCCTGCCACATGTGACACAAATTGGGGTCCGAATTGATTGACTGAAGCGCAGGATTTAGTTTCAAATTGTGTCACAAAATCAAGGCAAACTTCATGCACCAGAGGAAGAAGAAGGTGAACTTCGGCAGACCTGAGCAGAGGAAGACGACACATGCAGGACGCAGGTGAAACGATCTAGTGAATAGCGGCAACATTGCATTATAGTCGCGACAATTCTGTGAAAACTCTTCGATGGAAGTAATGTTCCCCATTATGTTTATATTGAGAAGTCTTCTGTTTCAGTTCTTTACTTCTCACCAATAGAATCTAATACATATAGTCGTTTACAATGAAACCCATTCATTTCATGGGCCCTGCTCTGTGACCTCTTTGAAAAATGCTGAAGAAAAAACCGTGTTCATTTCATTTGCTTACAATCATGGATATTTCAAACTAACATTAAAGAAAGATGTTTTTACGGAAAGGGAACTACATAGCATGAGTCTTTTTCGCAGCAGCAGCTTCATAATTGCATAGAAATAAATGACCCCGTAAGGACGTCCTGCTGCTTAACATGGAACCATCACGGCGTTACATTTTAGACCTAATGGCAGTTTTCTGCCAGAGCGACATTTCCTATGATGCCAAACTACCTCTTATATATAAATCAATTGTATATGACTTAAGGTACAGCGGGCTATTCCATTCTATCATGTTGGGGGGCACATCAAAAGAAGAGTGGAGACTAAAATTTAAAAAAAATTATAAGAGGGGGCAGGAGTAAGAGTTGGCCTTTCCATGGGTCATTTGAAGAGGTCGGCAGGAAAGATGATCAACAAATTCACTGTGATTACAAACAACAAATTGAAACATGTATAATAGCATAGCGGTGATTCAGCTTAGAGAAGCAGCGAGCGCTGCCACCCAAATTATTTTTTTTTGGGGGTGTACTGAGGTATGTCGTTAAACACCTTCATTCGAAAGCTATCGAAATATACAACAAACCTACAGCTACAACAGCTTCTTAGTTGTGTTGTCACCAAAATCCAATATAACCCTCATACCACCCCAAATCAACGATTCTTTACTGGTTCTGAAATTTCCTTGTGTGCACAGTATATTCCCATATGTAATCCAGGCTCGGGGGATGTTGTACAAAGCAATTCTCAAAAGGGATCATAAAGTTGTATGCTAAAAAATTTTTGTATGGGTTTGCATGTCCTTGTGTTTGCGTGAGTGTGCATGAGCAATGGAGAGGAGTTGCATTTAACTGCCACATTAGCTATTCTCACGGCCGTTTACTAGGCAGTGATGGAGGTAGTAACTAATACTGACTAGCAAGTCAGCAGGAAAGGGAAAGAGGAGTCTGAGAGCCAGTTTATTCTGTGACACCATGAATGGAGAAAGAGCCCACGGACCTGGTATACTTTGCTAGCAAGGAGCTAGGTACTTATAATTTTAGGTTGTAGGAACAATGAATTTTGTTATAAAAAGAGCTTGGTTCATCATTGTGAAAAAGGGACCGGAAACCTTTCTTTAGGTTAAAATGTGAAAGCTTGATGATAAGTTCCCTATGTCCCATAGCCCAGCTTATATCATTACAACTCAGTCAGCCAGCTTGAACATTATTGAAGATCAGGAGGCAGTGTAAACCTTCTCCACCCCAAGAATTCTAAGAACATTTGATATGCAGTGTTCCAAAGTTCGTTTCTGGGTAATGCTAAGAAATCATTGAGATCACTGGTTGGGAGAGCTATGCGCTTTGAACTTTATAAATAAAAAGCTGTCCAAATGAAATCGTCACATATTTAGCGTCTCCCTGTGAAGGGGTTGTCAGGATTATACAGTGTCTAATGTATCATTTTGCCATTTCATCTTATTAGCCATTGTATTGTATTACATTACCAGCTTTGTCTTCCCTTTTAATTTGCCTATAAATATTTTGAAAAAAAAAAAGTTCTCCCCTGGTGTGTTTGAATGAACTTTCTTTACTTGTTGTTAAATAAAGTTGCACTCACTTTTGGGACTAGATGGAAAAATTGGACCATTACTTCAATGAATAGACTAAAAGCTATGTTACAATCTGAGGAAAGTCAGCCAAAACCGCCTTTTGGTAGGGTCAGCAAATGTCTAATGTGTGTATGAGCTGCGGCCTGTTCTTGAACAGGTGAGAGAAAAAAAAGCCAAATGCAAGGACTATCAACTGTCCTAACTTGTTATATGTCACATATCACTTCACCCGTTTTCATACTTTAAGTCAATTGTAATGCGTCATATTAAAATTCTTAGAGGACATCCCCCGGGTGTGGGCCCAGGGAGGGAAGTAAAATTCAAGGCATTTACCAGCTCAGGCGTCTACTTCCTAAGGTTGTGGATGATATACTTATGGAATGGGAATTCCAAGTTAATTACAGCAGCACCAGGTGACACACTGAGGCAGAGTTACTTAGAAAAAGTCCGAAAAACTTCACATGAAACAGCCGTTCCCGGTGTTGTTATAATGCTGGTGCAACCGATTACATTTAGAACATGCGCCAGAAATCATGAATCTGTTGCTTCCCTACCTGGCCAGGGAGGAGCAAAGTAAAATTAGGGCAGGTTGCAAACACAATTTGACATGTTACTGCGGCGCTCGGTCTGATTCGTTTGGACCAACCATAGCGTGCACCACCTAGTTTGTGTCACATGGAGGAAGACCAGCACAGTGCCACCACAAAAGGATCGCATGTGACACAATAGCGGTGCAGATACTTCTTAATACTGTGCAAGTGTTTTTAGCTTACAAGAAATGTGCAAAGTCAACAAAAGTGTGGCGTAAAGCCTTAGAAATGTGGCCCCACAGTAAATGAGTCCCTGCCTGCTAGAGCTTATACTCCAAGGGGGGACATTTATCAGAAGATACCTAAAGTAAAACTGTTCTAAGTTGCCCATAGAAACCAGAATAGAGCCTCAGCCTTTCATTTTATAATCAGCTGTGTCGAAATGTATTGAAATGGAATTAAAGCTGAGCTCTGATTGGTTGCTATTGCACCGAAACAGTTTGCTCTAGGCTATTCTGTTGATCCAAATGTTGGGGGTATTTATACTTAGTCCGGGACATTTGGTGTTTCTTTTTATTCCGCGTATTTGGGCTGTTGATTTATCTAGAGGAGGACATATTGGCATTTGACTTTGATGACTTTTGCAACTTTAAAAAAGTTTAGATACCTAATACCTTATGCTTATGTCTGATGGGAAGGAGTTTTTACTTTACTGCCCAAGATATTTACTTATGGAATTGTGGCAGATGGTAGTCGAAATTCATATGTCCTAAAAAGGATTAAAAGCAACAAGCAATGGAAAATTTATTGGTCTGATTCTAACATCTCATTAGTCATCACCAATTAAAGAGTTTATTTAATGCACATGTTGTAATCTGTATAATGACACACATTTGTATTTCCTTGCCATTATATGTAGTTTTCTTAACTTTATATGTAGGACTTAAATATTAGTTCTCCCTTTATAATTTATGTGGTTGATATTTCCATGAATGAAAAGGAATGGAAAAATAAACACAAAAATAAAAAAATATGACAAATGCATGGGACATAATGATTAAGAATGGGATGAGGAGTATACTCGTCCGAGCTTGATGCTGTCGAGTATTAAGGTACTCGAAACGGCTCGTGCTCGGACGAGTATTTCCCGCTCGAGATCGAGCATTAATTAAAAAACACAGTGAAGAACAATGAAGAATAGAAATAAAAACAGTGAACACAGTGAAAACACAGGTCAATTTAAGTGAACAACACAGTGAAAAAACACAGTGAAGACTAGATTACAGATGTTCGGCACATCTGCTTACTTGTCGGAAGATATGCGCGGAACGGTGCGAACAAAATAGTATGTGAAGGAACCTAATATATATGTGTGAAGAAAACATTGAAGACACACGGTGAGCAGGACAGAGGCAACGAGGGAGAAGCACAAGACACGGAGCAGCCACAGAGGACACGGGGAGCAAGCAGCACGGAGACATGGGGGCAGCGCAGCACGGAGACATGGCAGCGGAGCACGGGAGACATGGGGCAGGCGGCCAGCACGGAGAATGGGGCGCGGCAGCAAGGAGAATCGCGGCAGCGCAGCACGGAGACTCGGGCAGCGCACGGAGAACATCGGGAGAGCACGGAGACATCGGGGAGCGCACGAGCCATCGGGGAGCGGCACGGAGACATCGGGTGCACGGAGCGACATTGGGCAGCGGCACGAGACACGCGGCAGCGGCACGAGACATCGGGCAGCGGCACGAGACATCGGGCAGTGGCACCGGAGCGGCACGGAGACTCGGGGCAGGAGACAGTCGAGGGCACGGAGACATCGGGGCATGGAGACACGGGCAGCAGCACGAGACATCGGGGAGCGGCACCGGAGACATCGGGGAGCGGCACTGGAGGAATAGGAGGGAGGTCCGGAGGACTCGGGGCACGGCGGGGAGACATCGCGGGGGAGCGGCACAGAGAATCGGGGCGTGGCAGGAGACATCGGGCAGCAGACGGAGAACATCGGGCCAGCGCACGGAGACATCGGGGAGACTTCGTGGAAGAAGAGCAGCGCGAATCCCGTGGACAGCGTTTATCCCAACAAGTAAGAGATGTGCCGAACATCGCAATCTATTCTTCACTGTGTTTTCACTTTTAAGGATCCTGTGTTCACTGTTTTTATTCTATTTCTTCACGTGTTCACCTCTGTAACTTGTAGGGAGGAGATTATATCCGCGCGGAACATGCAGAATAGATTGCCAGATGTTTCATTACATCTGCTAAATATCAGAAGACATTCTTTTTCAATTAAATAAACACATTTATTCGAACCATGGTCCCTTTGAAAAATGCTCGAGTCTCCCAGACTTCAATGGGGCTCGTTTATTCGAGACGAGCACTGGCATCTGGAAAAGTTTGTCTCGAATAACGAGCACTCGAGCATTTAGTGCTCGCTATCTCTATTAAGAACATTTAAATTATAGGACTCGACAAGACTTACTGTATTATAGCGCAACAATGTGGAGCTGACATCAGGCATACTGCATGGAGGGTTAACTAGTTTATTTAGAACCCTAACTATCAGAAAGTGTTTGCATTTAGAAACAAACCACTTATGTCTTTAACTGGGACATCTTTATATATAGAAATACTTTTGGTTCTATTAGTATAGAGCAGAATGCGGTCTTAAACGTGGTTCTATCGACCCCTAGGGGTTCAGTGAGCGTTCAGGGGTTCGCAAAGCCTCCACCATGAGGTCAGGCACACACATATTTGATTTATCACTAAGAGGGTTCGAGTGAATGCTGCATATGAAACTGGTGGTCTGAAGTACCTCAAACAAAGGTAAGAACCACGGTATAGAGGTATTCCTATGATTACAGATGGAATATGGTACCCCTGGCCTCTCTGTGAAGTTCTACACGACAATGGTAAGCTAATTATGAAATTTAGATACAATAATTCAATTTTAAGAGTTATCAAGGTTTCTGAAATTGAAGCCTATGGTAATCCTTATTATAATGACAATCACAGAGGACAAAAATATTGTCTGGTATTTATACAAGAAATTACCTGTTCAATGATTGCCTTAACAGGCAGGAAGTGCTCACTGCAAAAGGTCTGAGGAAGCAGGGGGAGGGTGTTAGCGGAGGGTGTTTTACAGGGTAACAGCCTGTAAAACAGATTTACAGTTGGGCCTAAGTAGCCCCTCAGGTTCATTTAACATAATTGTAAATTTGAAGGAAGAGGAATAATGACACAAATATAAGACGATACCACCAACATGATGCATGGAATCTTTGAGTAAGTTCCCCTGATTATCATTTTGATTTGATGGTAGATTTCCTTCAAGAATGAAATTAGGAACCATCTTCGGGGTAACCTTAGGACTGATTGTATAGGCATACAAACAGAATAATCTTTAACACTAAAAATTCATTCAAATGTGCTGTGTTTCTAAAATGTGATAAGAGCTGACTTTTAAAGAGTTGTCCCCAAAAATGGTTAATCCTTTCTTTACAAAAAACGACCCATACAGATTCTTTTTTAAATTGGCTTTTTCGATGTTGGAGAGGGTTTGGCCATTATTACATTGAATTCAATAAAATAATTTGTTCAGTTAGGTAAACAGCGGCCAGACACATAATGTATGTATGTATGTATGTGTCTGAGGAGTTGGAAGATTGTAGCTATCAGAGAAATAAAATTTTGGCTGACTTTTTTGTTTAAAAGGACATACCTTGTAATTTTATTCAAATAAATAAACTGCCATTTCTTGAGATCTTCGATGGAGCTCAGGCTTTCTATTAGATTACATAGGTAGAATTCTGGATTAAGCTCCACTATATTCATGCGGACTAATTGTATTTATACTTCTGTCAACCTCTTCACTCATTTTTTTTTAGTAGTAATCTCGCACAAATGGTTCAGCACAGGTAAAACTTAGAGGTAAAATGTAAAAAAGAAACAAACCTCAAAACGACGGCTGGTGGAGGCACTAACTGTATTGTTACTCACCTACAGTCAGTCCAACTATAGGTTCTTGAGATCCACATTTTAGTAAGTAAGCATGTTTTTGGTGGTGGCTCAGCATAGGAATACGTAGTTCATCACAATCCACCACAAACAAGAAAAATGGACGGCACTCACCGGTATTCAGAAAGTTCTCTTCGTTCTTTATTGTAGTATTGCATTTACTTACAGAAGTGGTGAAAACAGGGAGGGGTGAAGGCTGGTTGCCACAACAGGATGCCTCCATTTTTTCTTGTTTGTGGTGGATTTTTAAATGTAAAGAGGCGAAAGCCTCTGTATCTTATTAGGGATTTTGTAAAGTCCAATTAAATGATAGTAGTGATAGCTGAACGATTAAAGGACAATCAACAAAATGGTACGGCTAAGGTGATACGGGCCCAACCATACTGTATAACCACAAACTTTGTAAACAATTTTGTAAAAAGAGATGACAAATATATAGGGCCAATGCATGTGCTTACATTGGAGTCACAACACAGTGGACTGAAGCTACTACACCATAAGAAAGAATAGAATCCTAAACTAAGGACAGACGCAGATGTTAAGGCACAGGGGCACATTAAGTAATACTGAAGCCAAATAAGGCTGTCGCTTAAAGAGAGAGACACAGATATGGCATCAGAGCTATGCGGGGATAAGAAAGATCGAAATAAAGTCATTTTAATGCATATGTTGTGTCACAGGACTGGATAGGATAAGCTTACCAAATAGAATCTTTCAGCCATTTGTGATTCTCGTTTTCAATATAGTAGATATCCTTAAAGTTAAAGACTAACACAATGTATGTAAGACTGTTTTTAGATGAGTGATGATTTGGTATATGAAGGTCAAAGGAACATGTTACAACAACCGTTGCTTACCTTTACAAACGCTTTAAGTCCCTTTAAACCATAACTCGATCTGATTAGTAGTTAACACTAAAACCAAGTTTCTATCAGTCAAACCATCTTTAAAGGGGGGCATTAGAGTGAAGAATGCCTTTTGCAAGAACATTACCATGAAAAAGGGCAGAAGAAGAGGATGGAACTGTGACATCATTGTCCGGTCAGTCTGTACACTTCAATAAGCTGTTTTGTGAGGTCGGCAAACTTTAAGACATGAAGAAAGAAACAGTATTAGAGGCAGTCGGAAGTACGTCAATGAAAGAAGATATATAGTAAAAACATTTCCACATGAAGCAATTTAATTTAATCTCATAAACCCGTCAAAGATATATCCGTGTTTCTATCTATTCTATTATTTCTTGAAATACATAAGGACTATATACAATTGATGCTTGTAGATAGATAACATCTATAGATAAATGGTAAACTAACTGTGTATAGAACAGTAAACCTCATATTTTCAATTTACCTCACCTGATTCAACATTCGATTTGTAAGATACAGAAAGACTAAGTACACGGTTATACTGTGCTAGAAACGTTCCTATTGTAGTGTAAGGCTGGGTTAACATCTCAATTTTGGCACTGTTACTGGTTTAGCATTTACTTAAGGAAAGCATCGGATGCCACACACTAATGTATCCATAGACTTAAACTGCAGAAAGGGTATCTTTTTTTGCCTCCATTGCATAGCAGCTGTCGCGTCCAGCAGAAAACAATGGATGAAAAAATGCCGCAGACTAATTTCTCCATATACTTACATGTTCAAGCCTATGGGTAACATCTGTAACGGTATGTATCCACCTCAGCCTACACTGAGTATAGGCTGGGTGTTCCCCAATGATTTACTGTCCATAATTAAGGACAGTTACATCACTCGCGGAGAGAATCATGTTAGTTAATCTCCAGCTTCAGGGGAGGAAAGGAAAACAAACTGGAGGGGCATATCATACTGTATTCGCATACAGTAGGGATACATTCTAGCCCCCCACTGGAGGCATATTTGGAATCCTTCCAGCGTTTCTCGCAACGAAGGGCGGGTCAAAACCGCAATGTGACCTAATAAACCTAATCCTAATGTGGTGATACAAGGTTTCAGAGTGACATTTCATTGAAGGGGCGTCGTGGTGGACATTTCATTAAAGCTGGGCATCTGCAGGCATATTTCATTACAGGGGCATCTAGGGTGGACATTTATTAAAAGGAGGCATCTGATGTGAACTGTGGGGGATCACTGTGAACTGGTGGGGCTATTTATACACTGAAGGTGGGACAATGTGCAGGGCTATTTTATACACTGGGGGGGACAGTGCAGGGATATCTATATAATGGAGGGGACATGTGCAGGGGCTATCTTATACTAAGGGGTACGATGCAGGGGCTTCCTCTAACTGAAGGGGCATGTGCAGTAGCGTAGGGTTCCGGTCTAGCTTGTCATGGCTCAAAAATGTTTCTTAAAAATAAATTGTGGATAATGGTTTTATGTATTTATTGGGAAATGATGAACGAGGTGGAGGGGGACCACAAAAAATATTCCCAGTGCGGGGGCCCCAAAATTTCCTAGTGGCGGCGCTGTCCTATGCCAATCCAATGTAGAGGTCTGTTTTCTTTTTATTGACCACTGTTAGTTCACACGCGTTTGCTTTTATGTATGACTGAATTCCACCATTATTGAACCTGCAAGCCATTGTGCCTTTTTGATATTAAATTGTCATTTAATACGTTTTCATTGTGCTCTATATGTTCCCATAACTCTGGAGAGGGGAATACCATTAAGCCGTGTGTACCTTGTGAGGTCTGATGTGTAGCAGTATCTATAGGTAGTGTGGGACAGGTGAAACTACCACGGCAACTAGAAAGAGTGTGTATCTGGTGTATGTGTGTGGCCTGGCGTGGGCCCCTAGTAATCTGTCATTTGTGAGTGGTTGCAGCGGAAGTGTGTGGAAAGCATCTGACGCATTGTGGAGTAGAGTGGCTCTGTGATAAGTTCCCTAGCACGTACGTGGAAGGGGGATACCAGATTGTAGTTGTGCACCCCTGGGCTGTGATTGTGTGGGATGTGGTCATTCCATAGGTAATATGTGGTTTATGGAGGTCATAGTGTGATGTACTCCGGAACTGTGGGTACTGCGTGGTCTGTGTTGTAGTTCAGGATTAAGATGCATTTGGTATTTCCCTGATGAAAATTGGGTGCTGGGTGTGTGAGCTATGTAAGGATTGCCACTTTGCGTCGTGGGTGGAGCTTAAGGGGTAATTGTGGGACTCCCTAGTGTAAGTGCACCCCGTGTTGGACTCCAATGTGGGGTCATGACAATGGGGGGGGTATTACTAAGGGCCCGGATTCGCGGTTTCCGAGTGTTACCAGAATATTTCCCATTTGAGCCGATTTTGTTTTCCCCCTGAATTGCCCTGGGGGATTTTGGCGCACGCGATCGGATTGGTTCAGGGGGGGGGGAAAAAATTTTTTCAGCACAGCAGCGCCACCCGGTGGACGTCGGAGGAGGAACTGCCTAATAAATCCCAGCCGCCCCGAATCCAGTTCAGAGAAAGTGCGCCTCTGGATCGTTGAATGGGACCAGTAAGTAAAATCGCCCCAATGTGTACTGGTAAGCGAAGGCAAAGGTAACACAGAATTTTTGCCATGCAGTATCACAGTGCAGGAGGTTATTAGATCTCATGAGCTGCAAATTTATGGCAACAGTAATTGGCCTGAAAAAAAATCATGCTATGCCAAAACTGCTGCTCAAAGTAACAGGGTCACCCAAATAAAGTCTCAACCATGGTGTTTGTTGCCACATGTCTCAAGACTTGGTGCGCAAGCATTGTAGAAGACTGAAATTATAAGAAGTTTCAACCTCTTATTAGAATTTGTGTGACAGCATTTTTTAAGCCAGAAAAGAAATCTATGCCAATCTGGGGCGGGAGTAGATTCTATTATGACCAGCACCAGTAAGTGATGTAATGGCATTCCTACCCATAGCATGTATGGTTCTCGCACAGCATGATATATTATAGAACCTTGAAGATTTTTATATAATAACTATAAAAGGGACATTACATTATAGAAAAAAAAAAATGGGACAAAAGGGGAAAAGTAAGAGTCATTACTGTGCCAGATCTTCAATTTTACGGGTCTGATTCAAGTGCTAAAATGGCTTAGTTAAGACTGTGGACGTCATATTTACCATTTTAAAAGTTTTGTGATGTTAAAGTACCACAGAATTCAAACAGATCACTAAATTGCCCCGTATTGAGTCAAATATGTGCAAATAAACTACATGAAACCTTTTATCCTTTTAATGTATGGAGAAGTACAACTATTGATTTTCTTCAATTTAAGTGGCCAGTTTCAAAAGGGATTACAAATCAACATCTTTGGTGCACAAATGCAAAAGCAAATGTGGTTTTAATCCCCTCTTAGAAAACAGATTAGGACATAATTACTTGTAATCTAAGTAAAGAGCTAATATATGTCTCCGGGGTATGATCTCCTGCCTGTTAATTAATTGACGCTGTCATTATCAGTGTTTGATGTCATTTGTCACTGTCAGAGCTTATGTCCCAATTTCTTTTTACATTAAAGGTGACATACACCTTCAACAGCTGTTGGCAGAATGAATTGACATCTATTCTTCCTGACTCCCCATACTTTCCAGGGCTCAGTCCCTGGGAACAAAAGAATCAGGGATTAAACTTGTACATGTTATATTTTATTTTCCTTAACATTATCTGTCAGTAGAATCTGCAGAACCCACTCACATTAGATAACCCCAATAGTAAATTGGAATACTATGACTCTTAAAGGAAACCTACCACCACGATTCTACCTATAAAGATAGATCGGGTGGTAGGTGGATGTAAGGGACGTGAGGAGAGCTCTTTTTAGAGCTAATCCTCATGTCCCCGCTAACTTTTACTAAACTTTATTCCCTTATATGTAATTACCTATGTGGCTACTGGGGTACTCCGTGGCACGTTAGCCTGTGTGTTGCGGCTCGCACAGCATTGACAAGCGGAGTTCTGCGCATGCGCAGTAGCTCCGGCCTCAGAGCTGTGGCTGTCAGCGCGGACCTGCGTTGAAAATGCGCAGAACGCCAGCATGTCGGGCGAGGGGCGCGAGCAGAGACGCGGGAGACACACAGGGTAGGAGGAGTAACGTGGCTACTGTGGGTGTGGAGTAGCTGCGCGTGTTAGCCTCGTGCCGGCTACTCCAACCCAGTAGCCGCGAAGTAAATTACAATTTTAGGGAATAAAGTTTATTAAAAGTTAGCGGGGACGTGAGGATTAGCTCTAAAAAGAGCTCTCCTCACGTCCCTTACATCCACCTACCACCCGATCTACCTTTATAGCTAGAATCGTGGTGGTAGGTGCCCTTTAAAGGATTAGCTTCTGTCCATAAGAATCTGCCACGTCATCTGATTTGCCAAATAATCTATTTCCACTCAAATGCATGAATTTATGTGGACACATACTGCTTCCTGAAAGTAAAGCAATGCAGTCCTGTCACATTCATTCCAATGCAAGAACTTTCGAGATGCCCATGCCCAATTTAGAAACTACCGTTACAAAGGTCAAAGTTTTTACAACTTTGTAAATGTGCCATTAAATAAAACAAGTAAACTTTGGCAGCTTTACATGTGATAGTCATGATATAGGAGTTCACCCATTAACTTTATCTCTTAGACACAAAGCATTAAAGGTTTATACGTTGGGCAAGCAGTCACTTGATTGTACATTATCTCTGTGCACTGGAGCATTATACAGGTCTAGATAAACATGACATAAACCCTTCTTTGCAGTTTTACAACTAGGAACAAGCAAGAGGCAACTGACAGCACATTTTTACACCTGTATTCCAGTCTTTCATGTACATTGAGAATTGTGAGACTCTTTCTATCACTCCTTTCTTGCTTTCTGTGTGTTTGATGTGGGATTGATGCCACTTAAAGGTGAACAATTCCAGAATGGCTTTTTAAGCTTTGTTTCATCTGATTTTGTTAGACTTTATGGACATTTAAAGCACTGTGACTGAGTGTTAAGCTGGCCAAATGAGTCTTCACATGAACAAAATGGATAGTTTGTAAAAGATGTTATCTTTAACAACAATTTTTTCTACATGTTAGTGTATCAAATTAATGCTTAATTACCGTATATACTCGTGTATAAACCGAGTTTTTCAGCACAAAAAATGTGCTGAAAAACCTCTCCTCGAGTCAATTAAAAAAAAATTAATACTCACCCTCCGGCACCCGGATCCTCGGCGGAAGCTCCCGGTCCTCGGCGGCGGCTCCCGGTCCTTAGCAGCAGCTTCTGCTTCTCTCTGCCTTCTTCACTAGCAGGCAGTCGCGTCCATGCGATCTGCCGCGGGCGCACACTATGATGCGGCAGTGTCGCCGCTGATGACGTCATCAGCGGCGACACCGCCGCAGCATAGTGTGCGTCAGACGGCAGCTCGCATGGACGCGAATGCTGGCCAGTGAAGAAAGAAAAGAGAAAGGGAGCTGCGCTGAGGATTGAGGGAGTCGGGCGAGGACGGGAGGCCAGTGCCGAGTATCAAAGGTGAGTATCGTCGGAGGGTGAGTTATTTATTTTATTAGCTTGGCTACTGGGGCGCGTGTAAGCACTTGGGACGCTGTGTAGCACTGAGGACGATGTATACACTTGGGGCAGGCTGGATACCACTTGGGCAGGCTGTATACACTTGGGGCAGGGTGTATACATTGGGGCAGGGCAGGCTGTATACTACTTGGGGCAGGCAGGCTGTATACCACTGGGGCAGGCTGTATACACTTGGGGAAAGCTGTATACCACTTGGGGCAGGCTGTATACTACTGGGCAGGTTGTTCTACTTGGCCAGGAGGCTGTGTACTACTTGGGCAGGCTGTATACTACTGGGGCAGGCTGTATACTACTTGGGGCAGGTGCAGACTGTATTATTTGGGGAGGGCAGGCTGTATACTATTGGGACGGGGCAGGCTGTATACTACTTGGGGCAGGCTTGTATATACTTGGAGGCAGGGTGTACTACTGGGGGCTGGCTGTAACTAACCCTCGGCTTATACATCGAGTCAATAGGTTTCCCAGTTTTGGTGGTAAAATTAGGGGTCTCGGCTTATACTCGGGTCAGCTTATACTCGAGTATTTGGTAGATGGCTTTGTCCATAAATAATACACAAATATACAATGGACTTGTGTTTACAAAACCTTTTTAATACAATGGATCAGACATGGTTGAAATGGTGAATAACTGCAAATAATTTCAATAATTGGTTCAATAACAGATATCCAATTTGTATCTTTGTTGTTCAATACATGTTGTTCATGCTTAGGTGTGCTATGTGTGACTACATAGCACACCTACAGTCTATGTTTGGACCACAGTTAGTTGTTCCCTTAGTCTAAATTCACATCTCTGTAACTTATTTCCAAATTCATCCCATTGCAGGAGAAGAATTAAAATAACAGAAGACTAAGCTTGTAAAATGATGGACACCAACAAACCCTAAAAACCTGTATACTAAAATGGGGTCCATTGGGGCTTTATTCAGCTGTCATTAATTTTTCCAAATTAGTCCCGTGTGCAGAACTCTTCAATCTGGTATTCACAATTGAGTTTAATTCTTTCTCTAGGTATCAAAGGTATCAATGTGTGTAAAACAGGGCGCTCCCTTTTAATGTGTAATTTGAGAAAAAAAGATGTTCAAATTTTGAACATTTTCATTGGTGTGTTCCTTTCAAATTCCTTTGTTTTTCTAGTATTATGGAGTCTAGGATATTGTCCTGCTAGGTGTTATCTATGTGTGAAGTACTTCTTTCCAAACTTTTAAGACATTACAAAAAGGGACTGTCCCTTGTTCTCCCTGTGAGGTTGCAGTGCAAATGTTACCATCCACTTTGCAGTCTGAAAGGAAGCTGAAATTAGCAGAGGGGAAAAAAATGTCATTATTTATGGCTTTTGAATTGAGACATCTAAGAATAGATAAAAAAAACAGCATTTCATGGGGACTAAAGAGACAATGAATTTCCTTGATGCCATATATCGTAAATCTGCACTTTTCCCAAGCTCTTTTATGGATTGAGCTTGTAAAACATAGAAGATCTGTAAACTTGCTCTTCAAGCACTTTCTCATATTAACAGCAGTTGTGACATTGGCTTGTCACTTGTCATTGGACTAAAAAGTGCATCCTACAAGTGTAATGTGTAACCTCCCCCTACTACAATAATAAAAGTCTAAATATTAATATAAAAAATCTGGTTTGCCAAAGCAAACGTGCAGGTTTCTTTGAAGATATGACTTTATTACTGTATCAATGCCTGGTGAACATCATACTATTAAGAATCTTATTATTCTGTGGAAACATCTAGCAAAAGTTCTATACTTTCAACTGCCTCAGTAAGTTCTACTTTGGATTTGACTTCTTTAGATCTGCTGGTGACTCAGTGGAAAATCTGCATTTGGGAAGGGGGGCACTGGGAATTGTGGGAGGATTAAATCACAGTGTGTAACAAATCCAGCCAAAGGAGCAGACCACCTGAGATGGTAAAAATTGCTGGTACCGTAGTCTGTAGAGCATTTCACGCACGTCAATGATGGAGGTATTTGAAAAATCATTGCTTTTGCCATACAGATGTTACAAAACAAATCTCTGTATGTAGAGATATTTCAAATGCTTGATGCATGAAAGATGGATGTGCTCTAATCCCAAATGAAACAATCAAGATTAGCTGTAAATAGGCAGGGGGAGAAAACTATGCATTGATCAGACATAAAAAGTCTACATACCACTATATTTTTCAAATTTATTTTTTCTAAGCCTTCTGTATGACTTATCAGTACCTTCTGCCCACCTCTCACCTGCTCTGTACATTCCTTCCATTTACCTCAATAAACAGTGAGTAACTTAAAAAAAGTTTGATAGATCTGATGCACATTCTGCTATGTCAGTCTATTGTAGGTGGTTATCTATACTACTGCAATAGTTATTTTCAAAAGGAATGTGAACATGAAATGCTCACATGGATGATTATACTCTAGGTTCTTTACTGCCTCTGGTCATGGATCAAGTTTCTAAGTGGCCTAGCACAAACCAGCGAGCCATGGTTAACAATGGGGAAAAGTACTTGCCTTAGCAAGCCACTGATCAATGAGCAGATATATACTGGTATGATTCTGTGTGGTTCCTGTGTCATCGTAAGATCATTCAGCCTAGCAACCCCTCCTAAATGAGTTCTTTCACCACACAGCATTCAATACAAGTATAAGAAGACAGCAGTGAACTGAATGACTGAATCATTTGGGTCATCCAAAAATTAGATCAAAGAGACCCTCACAGTCTATTGAAATGAAATTTCTTCCAAGCCCCATTGTGGAGACTGGAGGCTTGAAAGAACAGGGTCGTTGCAGTTTTATTGTTGTGAAGCTACTGCTAATGAAAGCCACAAAGAAAAGATAAGAGCTGCCAACTGTATAAAAGAACCACCACTTCCACTTTAATTGCATTGAACAAAGAAAGCTGGAAAGAGGGGCATCCAAGTGACAAAAGTAATTGGTGTAAAAAGGATATTGAAGCCATTCAATCTTGGAGATATTGTTCGGACTGACAGTGTGATGGCTAAACTTGGCCTCCGACAGGATAGTCTGCTGCACTGATCATTTCCCAAACGCTAAAGAGACACTTTTAACTATTGACTCCCTAGCTGTGTCATAAGGAATCCAGGGGAAAAATTCTGAGAGAGGAAGAGTAACTTGCTACAAGGTGAAAACACAGGATGCCTTTAATTACACTTGTTCATCAGCATCCAAATAACCAGGAAAGCTTAAACACATCACATCATTAGGTAATGAGCAGATTTGCTCTGCTGCGCCCTGTGGAGGAGATTCCAGGAATTACATGAATATATGGGCTGGCAGCTCCTTACAGTAAGATACCTGCTAAATGTGCAGATAAAGGGGAGGAAGCAAAAAAAATATACAGAACTTATCACAACATTTGCATTTACTAAGAATGAACTAATACTGAGAAATACTTGTGATTTTAAAGGTATAGCGAATGACATTCTTTCTGAAATCCCTATGAGCACATGCATCTTGTTACTTTTTGATCAGCTGGACATATGTTGGTAAATACATCCAAAATTTGCTTAATATTCCTCATTTAGCTAATAATTAGAGGCATACTCTATACATATTAATGGCCATCAATATCAGATCAGTGAGGGTCAACACACGGCTCCCGCACCGATCAGCTTGGCATGGCTCCCTACTCTCTACTTTAGTATAAGCTTAGCAACAGTAATGGTCAGTGGCTTTAACATGTTGTTCAGACAATGTTGTACCAGTAGGGGTGCTGCAGAAAAAATAAACAGTTCAACTAACAATTACAGATAACTCCTAAGGATCCTATGGATAAGAGATTTTTTTAATGGAAACATATATGTAGAGCCCAAGTACATGTATGTGCTATATAAGATGCCTATGACACTACAAAGTCTACGACAAGACAGCCTAAGTAGAATGGCTTTAAAATCAAAAGGACTTTAAGTGTTACCTGTCATGATGAAAATTAACCTTGGATTTGTTGATACAAAAGAATCAGTCAAGCCCAATGGATGGGGTCTAAAGCTTGGCCATTTTGTCATTCTACAAGTCATTGTCACTTGTTAATTATATGTAACTGGATAAAGCATGTTATTAGAATGGTGTTTGTTGGTAATAATCAGCAATGATGTTGGGTACTCTTCTTACCTAAGTCTGACAGAAAGTCAATTTCTCTCCTGGCAATGAATCGATAACTGACTTCCTGCACATAAGTACTGAAAGTTGCTGTGTCCACTTACCATGTAAACTACCAAAAATCAGCATAGCAGCACTCTAAATCCAAGATAAATTTATTCCACCAAAAGTTTTACAGCAGTGCTTCCATGCTGATTTGTATGGTAAGGCTAGAAGCCTGCACCCCATAGATTGATATATACCCTAACTAGGTCAAATAATTATAGCCTGGTGAGTGATTTTGGGATTGGACTGGCTCAGTAGATTACCAGAGAATCCATCAGTAGACCCAAGGTTTAAAACATTATAATTGGCCCTAAAGATCCAGCAGAAAACAAACCCAACATTCACTTTACACTGTGGTCTATTTTTTACACAGAAAGTTGATTCATAAATATTATTACAGGTTATTGATTATACATCCTATGTGGAAATGTTATAGATGTAGGGTAGGCCCTCAAGATCACCATCTCTAGTAGTTCCATCATAACCCAGTCCAACACTGTTGGGGTTCCTTAAAAAAGTGCACATATATGTCAATATTAGTTGATTATACATGTTGGATAACATGAGGATTAACTTGTGGGCTATGACCAACCGGTGGAATTAAAGATATATATTTTTTTCCATATCTATGTCCAGATATGAACACAGGGGTAGATTTTATCAGAAATGTCTGAGGTAAAACTGTTCCAGTTGCCAATGTAAACCATTTAGAGCTGTGCACTGATTGGTTATGATAAATCTCCCCAAAAGAATTTATGATGGAATAAATGACCCGACCATGTATATTTTATATATTTTTATATATTTGGGTGATACACATTTCTTCTGCTGGGCTTCATCAGACATTGCTCCATATTTTTTATTTGAGATAACCACTTGAGCCGTGTAAATAGTTGACAGTGATATTTAGTATTGCAGTACTAGAGATGACCTAAGAAAAACTTGCCTTACATTTAGTTTACCACTGCAGATGTAAAAAATGACTTACCATGCCCACACACGTAGATAAGGCCACTGAGGAGTTCTCATAGTTCCTGATAAATCCCTGATAAAAACATGGCTCCACAGTCTGTTCCACATCTGTTAAGGCTCCATCTTTACCTAGAACATTCACAGTGAACTGGCTTGACAGCAAAGGAGAGGGATGGAGCTCCAAGTGTAGTTCCTGTCCAAATGCTGAAAATCTATAGTGCAAGGAAGACTTTGAACTCCATGTAGACCTCTTCTTCCTAATACTGTGCAAGACATTGTGAGAGATGTAGGCTCCATTGGAGTCCACTTCCACTGGTGTAACAAAGACATAATCTGAAGGTGGAAAAAGTAGGGTATCAGTAATAATCAATGCCCATAACTAAAAAAATTATATTTTGTTGAGTTTGTTGTATTTTGCACTGTCATCTAGAGTCCAAAGCATAGGTGTATACTCAAATTTTGTGCACATGATTGACCTGAACATACTAAATAAAGCATCTTAAACTTATATATACTTGCATAACAGTAACATTTTGAGGGAGGGATATTAATAATGAAAGCACACAGGCTCTCTTGGGTAAAATACAGGTCCATAGAAGGCTATTTGCACCATATTAATGAACCATACAATACAAATGCATAAAATAGAAATCAATGCCCTAAATAAAAAATGACAAACCTTTTGAGCTCAGTGTTTCAAAATTGGTAAAGAAAAAACAAACTCATGTATTGTGCCACCTCTAGAAAAAGCAATGATTTTGTGGCATATGTAGCTTTAGTAACAAAAAGTTCCCTTCCCCCAGTATTGATGAGTGGTAGCTGTGGTGGGTACACTAGTAGCAGGGTGAGACTTTAGTAGCTGCTTTAGGATAATGAAGGGTTTAAAAAGCACACATGCTTGACATGACTCTCTTATCCCCCTGTAGTCGTGAATGGATCTTGGTTCAACCTTCTAATGCTGACAGGGCAATTGTGGGACAACATAATAGTGGTTCTGGCTGTGTGGGGAGCTTTGGCTTCACTAATGGTAAGATGGCCACCATTCACACCATGCTCTAAGCAGAAGAGGATGATGGTGCTGTTAGGTAGCAAAACCAGCACAGTCAAAAAGCTGTGTCAGCATTCAGAGGTGGGGCAACTCTCCTGCTGAGAGTGTAGCATGAATTGCAATATCGTGGCACCATTAGTGCAGGATGCTGCGCTGTAGTCTTAGAGGGAGAGTTGCTCTGCCATAGATGCTGTCAGCTTGCTGCGTTTCAGCAAAAACATCTCGGTGTGTCACCTCTGACTTATGGAATATGACATCTTATGTTCCCTGAGAACAAAAGAATAGACATTACATTTGCATATCCTTTTAGGATACCACAATATGCAAGGTATTTGACAAGTCTCACTAAAACGGACAGGTTGGATGAGAATGTTCACCTGTGCTCCATTTGATAAGGGGAACTTAATTAACGTCTTGATTGTCTTAGCAGTAAGACCCCCAGTGATAAGAAACGTATCCACTATCCTGTGCATTATTGTGAAACAACCCCTTGATAACTTCACTTGGACTAAGTTTCGTGTTTTGACCTTTTGATCAGCCCAATGCATAAAAAGTGAATGATTAAATTCTATTCCCAATACTGGTAAAAGCATTTTACCAGGTTAGTGAACAGTGTTTAATTCAACATAACAACTCCCTGTAACATATAAGCTAAAAACAAGGCACCAATATCATAATTTTTTTAAACAATAAAAAAAAATTCTACATTCAGCCCCCAAAATTTCTTAAGTAAGGTATGATTCAAGTACTTCAACTATAAGACCAAATGTTCTATTAGTATTCAATCGGGGTTCTCATACTTTCCTGAACCTGTGTTGTTCATGGACATTAGTAAGAAGATTTAAGGTCAAAAAAGTGAAATGGGAATAGATGGATGCTACCACAGTCCAAGACATTGTAATGGAATTTATGGAAAATGAGGATTTTTAGCAATATTTCATATAAAGAACATTGTTCATTACAAAACAATACTCCAATAACTGTGCTGTAACCTTTCTTACATTGGTCTTATATCCACTGGCAGTCATCATTATTAAATAGGTAGGCTTAATTTTATAAAAAGAAAACACTTTAAGGTGAATATAAAAATCTATTGTATAATTTAAACCAGTGTAAAATTTGATATGTGAGATAATAAACACTACTGAAAATGCTACAGCAAATTCTAAAATACTAAAGCAGTTCAGGCCATTCTGATGCTAGTGTCCCTTAAAATGCACTTTTGACAACTCAATCAAAACAATAGAGGTCAACAAGGGATTCTTCCATTATGTTTTTGTTCTTGCATATAAAGAGGATTAGTCAAACTTAGACTTTAGAAAGAAAGATTACAAAAAGTCTTTTAGAAAAAAACATTTGTCACCACCAGGGGGTTCTGCTGATTACCCTTTTAGTACAATACCAGTCTGCAAATACATGATTTAAAGGGTCTGCTCAGTTCATGCACTGCCTGTCAAATATATTAGCCACTCTCATAATAATCCTCTGACACGGACACCAACTATGACAAGTCAAGGAATGTTAATTGGAGATCCTTTTATCCAACCTCGAGCTAACCAAATCTACAGATTCCACATAAAATTTACATCAGTCTTAAGGAGTAATTTACAAGAGAAAAAAAATGTATGTAGGATTTAGAATCTGAGGCATGAATAATCATTAAAGATACAAAAATACTTGAATTATATATATTTCCGATATTGTTATGATGACAAAGATCTTCTATTCTTTACAATATATAGCCCACTGTGTCATGCCTAGTAAGTCTTCCGTAAGTTGCCCATACTTATTGGATTTAAAGGGGTTTTCCCACAAACTAAAGTTAGGTCCTATCCAAGGTCAGACTAATGGAGCAGACGGTCATGCGCGGCCATCTGCTACATTAGTCTGACGGAGCTGCCTTGGGACCCCTCATTTTCACAATCTGTGGGAGTCTCAGCACTGAGACCCCTACTGATCAAAAAGTTAGGCCCTATCCATGGGATAGGGCCTAACTTTAGTTTGTGGGAAAAGCCCTTTAATGCAACCAAACCTGTCTTTCACTTTATTCACAAGCATAAATTCCATAAAAAAAGAGTATGGCAGAGTGGCACATTTAATATCATCCTACACAATTTCTCATGGCTACTTAGAATAGATAAATGACAGCGACTTGTTTCCCGCTTAGCTTTGAAATAAACATGTACACCTGAAGAGGCCAAGTGTGCCTGTATGTAGGGATGTTAAAATGAATAGGTGTCAACTTAACAAGCAGTCAATGTTATTTATGTCGTAAATACATCTTCAATGTTATCTGATTCCTCTGGAATGGAAACATTATTGAAAGGTTTATTGTTAAATTGATATAGAAATATGGTATGTCAGTAGCACATGTAGAAAAAAAAATAGCCAATACTGAAATCAAGTTGTAACATAGGTTCCCAGAACTTTTCTTCAGGAAGCAACATCTGCAGGGGAAGGGAATTCCTAAGCTCGACTGTAAGGCAGAGCTCATAGTATGCACCAGACCTGTCATTAATTCATTATATCACAGAGAGAGCAGGACTTTACAGCCCCACTGTGAGGCCTAGTCATTAAACTTGACAGTAAATTAATCCTGTCACTACAGGGCAGGCATGGAATACTGTGAAAGGGTTAAAGGATAAAATATGTCCCTCCAAATCAAATCTGTCTTTTCTATTTAACTCTTTCCTAATACGTTTATCACACTACAGACAGTAGATAACAGAGGTGCAATAAAGAGCTTTGTAGTAGAAGCAGCTTCACTGAAGTTATCTACTGATACAAAACAATGGCATTCCAGTGATGTGAAATGTTATATTCCAGAAATGATAACAATATGACACTTGTCTCCAAAAATCTCACAAAATCAGGAATGAGTTGACTGAGCAGGACAAAAAAATGAATTCTAAAAAACTATTTTACAGTGTTTTACTTCTGACTTCTGGAGGTTCCCTGCCTTTATACACAAATTTGATATAATGTTTGTTATTGTTACTAAGCCACAAGAATTGTCAATTTGGTTTTGCTCTCTGTTCATGCCAAACTAAGGGATTTTTTATATAGTAGATAGTGTTGCTATAAGAAGAAGTACAAACATAAAAATTATACAAACCAAACAGCCAACTTGCAAAATGTTTGTAAATTTATGGGTAGATATAGATAGATAGAAATAACATAATAATAATCTTTATTTATTTAGCACCATCAAATTCCGTAGCGTCATTATTTTTTCATCTAACACCTTGATGCCAAATTGTGATTTACCTAAAATGTTATGATAATAGCACTCACTGTTATGTTAAGTCTTAACATCAGAATACTATATTACATTTACATGTCTTTAATAATAAAATAAGCAATAATTAAAAACAAATCAAAAAACAATTCCACTCATTGACTTGATACAAACCATGATTCATTCCTGGAAATCCACTGTCACTAGCTAAGGAGGCAGCAAACGATACACATAGGCAGTAGAGTTGAAGTGTCTGAAAGACAAGAACAGATGATACAAATGACAGATGTGAATGGAAGGATTGTGCCTTGCTTAAATATTTGGATCATAAAAGAAAGTGAACCTGCCTTGTCCAAGCTTCCAATCCACAGGATTGTCAAAAAAGGCAAAGAGGTGCATTTCAGGATGGTGACAGGTAATGTCCACAGGATGAGAACAAAATAATCCATCTTCTGCACAGCATGCAAGCCTGTATCTGCTCCAAGAAGCATGCAGAGCAATAGACAGGATGTTCTCATCATCTTGAAGTAGGTGGCATATTTGCATCCAGGGCATGTAAGGTGCCTCTGCTTGCTAGTGTTCTTCTAAGATATTGGAAGGAAGACTCAGTGATTCCACTGATCATCTTAACCCTAGACTCAGCTTCATGCAGCAGCATTCCCAATAATACAAAGCACTCTAAAAGCAGCATAGAATTACTTCTCCTGCCCCCTCCCTTGTTCACGCCTCCCTGTGTCACTCAAGTACATTCCATGAAATTTTGACTATACTGTAGCCCTAGCTACTGTTGTATTATAACTGAATAGTTCACTTTTATGTTAGCAATGTTGACAAAAAAATGACAAAATCCACAATAATGAATTTTATTAACAGAGATTATTTAGTAATGTAAGGGGTGAACAATTGAGGATCTATTCACATTTGCCCAATTTTTGGTGGCAAAAATAACATAGTGTAAACCAGTACTTTTCAAGGTATACAAAATAACTTCAATTATGTCTGATTTATTAAGAATCTGTTTTCCTATTAGAATAATTTGGGAGCATCGTTACTTACAATATTTCATTGTACTGTCCCTCTGTTATTCCTCCTCTAAATTTATGAATAAATTAGCATTGGATGTTACTATTCCTATTGTCAAAGGAGTAGTATCTCTACACAGTACAACACAACAAAACTGGGCAGCGTTCCCTGATAATTCTACGTTAGGCCCTACCTGGCATATAACTGCATTATAGCTTTCACCAGAACAGGAGCAGGTACAAGCTAATGTGCAGGCCTCCCCCATTCCACCTGGCGTGGAGATGTTGTAAGGGTGAAAATAATATAAATTATCACAATTCCATGTGCACCGAAAGGCATTGATAAATCTCCCCCTACATCTCCATAATAAAGATCATGCTGATGCCCAAATTACAGTATAAGTAGATTTTTCGGATACCATTTGGTTAAAATAGAAAATGGTACTAAAACCAGAATATAAGTGAAGCATATACCCTATCCTATATGGTTCACAAAGCGTTCATTGTGTGAATCTCGGTAGGATTCCCTTAATATAGGAACTAAATAGCATTTACTATGTACATTAATAATGTTTTTGTAAATAATGCTTTTTAACATTACATGCTGAAGTGGAGAAAAAGTGTGGAGGTTGATGATTCGTGTTCTCCGAGAAGCAAGGGATTGGCACCGATAACTGACACATCAACTGGTCACTTTGGTTTGGGAAGTCTTTCATCTTCGTAAACTCATTCTGTCCACGTCTAGCCTGTGGTGAGGAGATGATCCTTAACCTTCTATGTTCGTCTAAATACTAAGTATGAGTGTACGCAGAAGGGAAGTGTACACTTTGTGTGAGCATGCCAGGACATAATAATATCTTTATTCCTCTACCCAAGAAAATCAGTTTTCTTTAATGTGTAGTTATGCACCTTATGAAAGCCAAAACTTTGTCCAGAAATATAACTTGTCCTAAGAAGAATGTGTGAATGATAGCTCATGAAAACTGCCTCTACCTCTCTCTATGCATATCAGTAAAAAACTTTTTGAATTTCAACTTGTAAAGGATTTTTCTGCTCAAGAATTTCAACACCCTGATCTTTGTTGTCTGTGCAGAGTGCACGGAGAGTCTGCACACAGCAGAAAAAGAAGCATCAGGGATGATGAATGAATTGGTGAGCATTCATGGAATATCATGACGGCAGTAAAAGCACATAGGCAATTTATGTTAAAGAATGGGCAACCCCTTGAATTATACACAAATTTATCATGTAAAAGTATCAACATAAATCTCTTTATTGTACACTTCACAGAGGACCTATTACCAGAATTTAACCCCTTATACTAGTAATATCTGCTGGAAATTGGTAAAGTGAGTGTGACTTCTATTAATAGTTTATGAGATGTAAGATCTTCAGAAAAGGCCTTAAAACATATAGTGGCTGCAAAATGCATTGGATAAGAAGGTAATCTGTTTTTTTATGATGATATAATGACCATAAGAAGCGTTTTGTATGTTGTTAGTAGCAGGAGGGCTGTGAAAAAATTAATTTATATTCCAGGATTGTAGCTGGATACAGAGAACTCGGTGCAGTGGTGAATAAGGTTACTTCAATGAATTGCCGCAGAGATCCTCCACCTGCTGTAACAGGCTTCTGTTTGATTACTACAGCAGTTTCAAGGAGGGGAGAAGATTTCTTAGAAATTATTGCACAACAGTGCTCCAATTCCAACTACAATTTTCTTTATCACAGTCCTTCAGCTACTGTCAACATACAAAATGGTATGGTTACACAGATCATGTATTCTGTCTGTAGCTCTGCATGGTCAATATTGCTGACCATGAAAAACTAAAATTATCCATAAAAACAGAAATGCATAAAACCTACAGTAACTATGCTCTCCTTTTAAAACAGCTATCCCAGATCTTCTTGGGTTGCATCTTTGTAGGACAAACATTTGCAGCATCAGTTACCAGGATTATTCAATGCTAGACATATGAAAACAATTGCTTTTTATTACTATCATCAGAAAACATTGATGTTTGTGATCTTCTTGGGAATACTGGTTTTGTCTAATTCTTTCCATTAACATGACCATGTATCTACAAGAAAAACTAAAGCCAATATACTAAGTGCACCTAGAAGAAGGATGAATTTGAGTGCAACGAATCATTCTTGCCCTCAGCTAAACTCAACTAAAGAGTTAAATTCTTCACTGTAGAGATTTGTCAACACAGCTTTTAAAGCCTTATCATGACTACATAATAGCAACCTCTAATACATCAGTGACAATCAATACATTTCAGGAAGGATTACCTATTCATCCTTTATCAGCTTTCCGCTACAGTCTGATCTACAGTGATCAAAGTACTAGGTGTCTTCTAACAGTTTGGTCAGGGCAATCTTTCTATGAAGCCACAATTACAACATTCATTGTTTTCTTAGTCTGGATGGCTGTATTTTTCACCATTTATTCTTAGGCTTAATTGTAAATGTCCATGACCAACAATTTGAAAGAATTTCCTAAACTGGTATTAAAAATATTTTATGAACAAATCTCTGTTAAAAACATAGTCCCGGGAACTACTAAGAAGCCATCTCTGCCAGCTCAATCATTTATACATTTATAGAGTTTTTGTTATTTTTAAAGACTTCAAAATAAACATTTCTTCATCTTAACATTTTGCGACACCCATAACTTTTTATAATTCGGTGTATGGATCTCTGTGCAGAGAGAGGGGTAATTCTTTTATGAATTGACTTTTAAATCTCTTTTTTATGAAAAATGTTTGAGAGGTATAAAAGAGAAAACGTCAGATATTTCATTTTTTCTTTCCGTCACAGTATTTATTATGATGTGGAATAAATAATTTAATATTTTAATCATAAGGACATTTACAGTATGGCTGCAGAGTTACCTATTTTACTATCTTTTATAATATTCACCAATCCTTGAAATATAGACAAATTCAGCAATTTTGTCTTATGTCTAAAACTATTTATAGACTTCTCTTCCAATGCATTTAAGCATTGTAGTAAATATGTTAGATCTTAAGGGTCAGATAAGTCCCACATTTATCGGATAGTCATTTTATTGTTTATAGTTTCAAACAATTGGACCATTTTGTGCCTTTTCTTTTAATTATAACTGGATATAGTACTAATACTGAGAAATGGGAATGTCCGATACTATTTCACATATATCTTTCAAACCCACTTTAGGAGGATGCGTTGTAATAATAATATTTGAAGAGGTGCCAGCCATCTGGAATAACTTCACAAGTACCTGAAACTCATCTACATCACAGCATATTGAGGTGAACACTATCCAGATTCTACCTGAAATCTCTGTAGGTGGCCTAAGGCTACTTGAATATAATCCAGGAGAGGCACCTGGCTCCTTTGGAACTTGGCCAAGATTGCTACGCGAAAATATTCTGACTATCACAAAATTGCAGTGTGTGTGTAGTTCATGAGAATGACGAGGAAGGTTGTGAAAAGCAGAAGGTCTTGGTATAAGTCTCTGACTTGCCATGTTTAATTACAGCACACTGCTTTCTTCTAGGTATTACCTCTTGTCAGCACAGTGCTCAAAAGTTACAACACCTTGGAGAAATATCAAAGCAAAGAGAACTAATTTTTTTGCTTCGCATAAACTCTTTTTCATTGGAATGTTATGCATGTAACACATTTATGTATTATGTAACACAAATATACTGATATTGATTCAAGTAGAATCTAACTGTATGTATACAGAATTTAACATTAAACTAAAATGTATGTTTAATATCAATCAACCAAAGACATAATCCACAATAGTCAATTAAAAGTCCTAAATCAGAAAAAAAATGTTTCTGATTATAGTTTTTTATTTGTGTTTCTTCATTTAGATTTTATAAAGACACATCAAAGGAAAACCTTAGATGCCTTAAATGCACTAGGGCAGTGATGGCGAACCTTTTAGAGACTGAGTGCCCAAACTACAACCAAAACCCACTTAATTATCGCAAAATGCCACCACAGAAATTTATACTCCCTGCTCTGTCACAACTTTCATTCATATCAGCGCCTGAGGACACCAATAAAGCAGAAAATAGTCCCAGGTAGAGCTGTCACTTTAAAATAGCTCTGTGCACAGCAAGTCCTGGGTTGTCTGGGACTTCAGGAAAATACCGGGAGTCCTCTCTGGTAATGGCCTGGGTGCCCACAGAGAGGGCTCCGAGTGCCACCTCTGGCACCCGTGCCATAGGATTGCCACCACTGCACTAGGGTACCAGCTAGGCATAATCACAGAAAGACCATATTTCAGGGTAGGCAGCAATCCAGTAGAATCCAAATGACAAGCCAAATGTCAGGGGCAGGCAGCAAACAGGCAGTCAAAGATACAGGCTAGAAGTCAAGGCAGCTAGACAAGTATCACAGTCAGTTTAGGATGAGATCTTCAAATGAGCAGAATATGTACAGGAAACAGAAGAGTTCAGTCAGAAGCAGTATGCACACCTCAGCTAGGATCAGTAGAACCACAATGTGGACATGCACTGCTACCATTATACTAACAATGCTTACAGCCCAGAGGAGGGTGCCTAAGTGGTACTAATAAGCCACTACACTACTAAGGATACTAGAGCAAGGTACTCGGGGATACTAGGCAAGTACAATTTTTTTTCTCCCCGTTACCTACTACTTTTCAAGTAACCACCCGACTCTACTCAGTGGAATCGCTAGTGTAAATATAGAAAGCATGAATGTTAAGAGTTTCCCTATGGCTGGGATTCACTTCCCCACTTGGTGATCTTGCAAGCGCTGTTTATAACAATAAATGTATCTCAGGAGCTCAGTGTGGACTGGAGAGACAGCCGCGACTCATGGGATTTATCATATATTCTATATTAAGATCATTCAACAGATATGGACTATTGTTGTAGCTGCCCTCTTTATTCCCAATATTTAACATGTTGTAGGGTCTCCATAACACTATAATCCCATTAACTAATGTGTTTTGTGGAGTTGGTGAAGCACAAATAAAGGTCCAGTCAGGGGATTTAACTTAAATAAAAAATTATTTACTAAGGAATTCTTCCCCAAGATACACTCACAGAAAACTCATTTGCTTGTTTTATTACTAGTGTATGGCCTTACGAGTGGGCATGATAAAGTCTTTTCAAAGTTTTCTCAGACTTAGGGTACATTCACACAGCAGTATGCCGGCCATGCGGGCATACCGCCGTGTGCTGGAGAGGAGGAGGAGGTGACCCCTCCTCCCTCCATAGAGAATAGCAGCGCACGGCCGCACACACGCCAAAAGATAAAGCATGCTCTATCTTTTTGCGGTGTGCGGACCGTATCTGCGCCACACCGCTATTCCCGTCTATGGGGAAGTACATGCGGCCGCAAATTTGCGGCCGCATGTACGTCCCCGCAGACGGCCATGTGAATGTGCCCTTAATGGGGTATTCCAGTCACAGAAAGTGATCTCTTATCCCAGCAGTAGGACCCCATGGATCAAGAGTACTGGTATCCATTGTAATACAAATGAATGGAGCCAGGGGCATAACTAGCATAGGCTGGGCCCCGTAGCAGACCATTGAATGGGGCCCCCTATCCCTTAAAAAAATATTTATACACACACTTTTGCACAATCAATCATTTTAACACTCATACACCTGTCTACGTATTCATATATTTATAGACACATAAGTATATATACATCAAACGCATCCAGTATATACAACATATACACAGATATATAGCATATATACACACACGCATCCAGTATATACAGCATACACACAGATATACAGCATATACACAGGATTGACAGGCCTGTGAGATGTGCGGGCAGAACGGGTCATTATGTGAGGCACTCGTAGGACGGGCCGGAGGAGGCAAAAAGCGAGGCACTCGCGGGCCGGACCAGGCATCATTCGGGGTGGGCTGCACGTGAGGCGAGCGCGCGGGCCAGGCAGCATGTGAGGTGGGCTTCTCAATCAGGGGAGGTACAGGGACCAGCAGGAATTATACATTGCTAATGATGTGCCTGCACGGGCCCATCCCACTACCTCTCCACCCACCTGGTATGAGGCCTGTAGTCAGGGGAGGTAGTGGGACGGACCCAGAGACATGTCATTAGCATAGTATAATTCTCTATGTGTCCTGGCTTCCTTCTGGAGGCAGGAAGTATACTTTCCCCCGTCCATCGCGGGCCCAACTGGCGCCTGGGCCCCGTAGCACTCGCTACGGCTTCTACGGCGGTTGTTACGCCACTGAATGGAGCGACAGGTCTAGCTTGTACGCTGATGCTCCATTCATTGTCTGACAGAAGTAATTTACTACTACCTATTCATTTGTGTGTTCAATGGACCCCCACCACTAAGACCCCCAACAATCACCACATTATACCCTATTCTGTCGATCTTGCTAAGACTAGAATACCCCCTATGGCCTATACATTAGGCTGCATCTGAAGGGGCTGCAGTACTATTTTGAACCCTACATTGTTGTTTATTTGTTAGTGGTTGTCCAACTAGGGACATAGCTGCAGTACCATGAACATGTACAACATGGTGTCTGATAATGAAACGGGAAGTGATATTTTCAGTCGCCTAATTGTTTAGGGTGTAGATAGCTGGAACATGCTACTGTTAGCTGTAGGACCAATAACTATCAACATCACACTTTTTGGGAAAATCCTATCAAATATCATCAAAGGTAGGCATCATATATAGTCCCTTCAGGATACATAATAGACATGATCTTGTATTGTTTCTTTACAACCTTCAGTTGAAGACTCATAAAACCCACTGTTCTTGGCACTGAAAAAGTTTCTCATAGAAATGCATTTGTTATTAAGTGAGACCAGATGCAAAGGCTTCTGGGCATTTGTCTTTTTTTTTCAAAAAGCTTCCTCTCCAGTTTGTGATTTGTTCAAGTGAATCTGCTTTCAACACCTCCAGTTAACATCAAGACAGCACAAAGTCCTCCAGTTACCAGCTTCTTCCAACTTGAGGTTGTATGTTACAGGATGTTCTTTTGGCACAGGTCATCTAAAAAGATGGATTTAATTATCCGTTATTAATAACAAAATATTTGTTTCTTTACTTAGGATCTTAAAATACAATAACAAATAAATGTAACAGTATGTCTAAAGGCAATAAGTGAGTATGAGATGAATTCATAGGAAGATCATGTTTAAATATGGAACTACTAAAAGCCATGGCTTCAAAAATTTATTTTATAGATTGTTCTAATTTATTAGCATTTACATTGCTTTCATGCAGAGATAACTTCCATAATGTTTATAAAAAAAGAATAGTCCAAATTACCCAATGATGTTAAAGTGATAAAATCTGTTAGCGCTAACCTTCTGAGCATTCTGGCAGCAAATGTTTAATTCTGATGCAGCGCCACTAGAGGGGAGATAAAGAATTACATACTCCCCATGGTGTCAGGTCATCCACATGGACTTCCATAAAGCAATAAATCATGGCTATTTCGTGTTAAATTAATAGCTTGCAGTTCTCATATCCTTTTTAGAACTGAGAATATGTCTTGTAGATGAGGTCACATTGCATCACTTTTTGGATTGTGGACTGGTTTAACCTCTAGCCACGGTGAATAAACTCCAGGATCCAAGAGGGACATAGAAAAAAAAGACAAAGAAGAGCTGGCCTAGTGTAATATGTTCAATGACAGATTGGTAAATAAGGTAGAAAGCTCCTCACCTTTTGCATGACAAAATGCACTTGTAACAGATAGTCGTGTGGCAGCCGGTAGCCTTCCGTGATGTCAGCGTTACCTGTTCTGGGATACAGGATCGCTGTGATGGAGACTCCGGTGCTTTAACATAAAACATCCAGAGAGCCAATGGTGATTCTGTCTCTTGGCATTTATTATGAATTATAAATCAACGCATTTCGGCTCAGTACATGAGCCTTCATCAGACATAATGATACATACTGTGTGTCACAATTATATACCAAACAATAGAAAAAATTTAAAAAAAAACATGCCTGGGAACAATCGGGTTATGTCTCTTTAATTCCCTATTTTTTACTTTTTCTATTGGTTGTTATATAAATGTGACACACAGTATGTATCATTGTGCCTGACGAAGGCACATGTACTGAGCCGAAAGGCATTGCTGACGCAAGACTCAATATCACCATTAGCTCTCATGTTTTATGTTTGAGCGCTGGACCAAATTTCCATCACTCTTTGGGTCTCTTCCATATTGCATCACTTTTTGAAATATTCCTAAAAAATAAATTAAGTAACAACTGAAACTTTAAAGGAGTATTTCCACAAATACAAAACTACTTAAAAAGAATCAGAATAGCATATTTACTAATTTGATGTCATCAACAAAAATGTAGCCTTTGACAGGTATATTACTAACCTTTCTCTATCAGTCCTGATGTTGTGCATTTTGGTTGCCCCTGGTCCTGACCATAAATTTAGTCCTGACTAGGGTCCTGCAGGTCTTCCACTCTTCGTAGATTCCCATTTGAATGTGCGGTAATGGAGCATGTGTAGTGTGATGTACCAGCAGATCAGCACTGGTACCTCACTACCCCTCATCGCTGTGCCCTGTGCCGATCCACACCCTTATGCCCTGCTCTACCTCTTGTGCACTCTGCTCTGCCTTCTCTGCTGTGTCCAGAGCATGAGCATATGCTGAGACTAGTGCTGATGTGTGGGTGATATGCTCTACAGTGTGTATGTTGAGACTGTCGCTAATGTATGGTTGAGATGTTCTCCAGTGTTTATGCTGGGACTAGTATGATGGGTGGGTGGAATGCTCTGCAGTGTGTATGCTGAGACTGTCAGTAATGTATGGGTGAAATGCAGGGCCGCATCTGCCATGAGGGAGATGAAAATCTCGCCTCGGGCGGCAGAATGCGGACCTCTTTAAGAGCGGCATTTTGCCGTCGGCGCTCGAATCGCTCTCCAGATAAATTGCACCTGTTTCTTTAAGAAACAGGTGCGATTTACATGCGGAGCAATACAACACCTTTCCGGCTGCTGGTGTCACTCAGTACAGTGCAGTGACACAGGCAGCGGCTGATGACGTCATGCTGCCTGTGTCACTCAGTGGAGCCGCGGCTGCCAGAAGAGGTGTGTGAATACGGGACCTGTATTACTTATATGAGGCCAGATTCCTTTTTTTTTTTTTACTGGGGAGGCTGTGTACATTTATAAGGGGCCAGATACCATTTTTCCTGGTGAGGCTGTATATATTTATATGGGGGGCCAGATTTGTATCTGGGGGGGGGCTGTACTATATTTATATGGGGGGCGTTTGCTGTTATTCTGGGGGGCTGTATATATTTATATGGGGGACCATACTCTATTCTGGGGGCTGTTATATATTTATATGGGGGGGCGTATTCTGTTTATTCTGGGGGGGCTGTATATATTTATATGGGGGGGACATACTCTATTTATTCTGGGGGGCTGTTTATATTTAATCGGGGGGGCCGTATTCTGTTTATTCTGGTGGCTGTATATATTTATATGGGGGACCATACTCTATTCTGGGGGGCTGTATATATTTATATGGGGGGCCGTATTCTGTTTATTCTGGGGGGGGCTGTATATATTTATATGGGGGACCATACTCTATTTATTCTGGGGGGCTGTTTATATTTATATCGGGGGGCCGTATTCTGTTTATTCTGGTGGCTGTATATATTTATATGGGGGACCATACTCTGTTTATTCTGGGGGGCTGTATATATTTATATGGGGCCCGATTCTGTTTATTCTGGGGGGGGGGCGTATGTATATATTATGGGGCCAGATTCTTATTTCTGGGGGGGGGGGGGGGTGTGTATATATTTATATGGGGCCGGATACTGTTTATACTGGGGGGGGGGGCTATAAAAATAAATGCTATATATTTACATTAATCAGGGTAGCACTCTATATAAATTCACATGTAACATAATAACAGGGTGGGATATAATAGTTATAAGATACAAAAGATTACTTTGCATCATGTAAAACAAATGTTGGGGGGGGGTCTATATTAATACATTAGGGGTGTTGTATATTGATTGGTGGCTGTGCCTGCTATAATTCCAGTAGAATATATATATAATGAAGGGATGTTTTATATGTGTGGAGAGTGCGGTCAGTTGTGAGGGGTATATATTATTTAGGAGCACAGTGTTGTTATCCAGGAGACTTTATACTGTAAGTGACTGTGGTATTTTTAGGGACGTCGGGTGGAGATGTGCTATACAGAGCTGAAGATATCCAGCCGTGATACGTCATGGATTGGAGAACCCGGAATAAAGTCCTCCTGATGGAAGAGATTGTCATTTATAAGGTACTAGATGCCACTAATGACTCCCTGAACCTGTAGCCAGTCACACAGTGTCAGTGAGCTGCCTGTGGGGATGTTAATTGTTAGTAAAGTTTTCAGCATTTACTGAACAGGGAGCGGGCAATGGAACAGGAGTACGGGGAGGGGGAGCATTTTAATATTCGCCTCAGGCAGCAAATATGCTAGAATCGGCCCTGGTGAAATGCTCTGCAGTGTGTATGCTGGAACTAGTGTGATGTGTGAGATCTTCTGCAGTGTGTATGCTGGAGTGGTGGTGGTGGTTATGTATGGGTGAGATGTTCTGCAGTGTTTATGCTGGGACTAGTGTGATGTGGGGATGAGATGCTCTCCAAGGTGTATGCTGGAGTGGTGGCGGGGAGTTGGTGATGTGAAGAAGTTCATCAGCAGGAACAAAAGGTATTACCATATTATTATTCTAACATAGTGACCATGTTGTTACCGGCAGAAAGACTGGAAGATAAGGTGTATAGAGAAAAAATATATAGATGATGGTACAAGGTTTTTGCTTGGCCTCCCCCAAAGTGGCAGGAGCAGGAAGACAGAGGAATCAGGAAGTGACTGCTTAGATAGACCACGCCCACACTGCTGAATCTTACACTGAGCTAATGCTGGGACATGAGCAAAAGCAAAACACTGAGTAGAATTGCTAAGTAAGGGGTTAAAAGTTATCATGTTAGGATCACTACGGGATTAATATTTGAGAACTTTCTTTTGTGGACAAACCCCCTTAAAGGACACCTGTCATCACTAGTCTTGTCACCACTACATGTTGGAGCAGCTCACAAGAATTGCATCCCAGCCTTTATCTAGTCAATTCCTACATTAATCATTCTAAATCTCTTGTCTTTATTATGTAAATGAGGTTGGTCACATGGTCAGAGGCAGGGATGTCTATGCTGTAATGCATAGTAAAGCATTGCTAGTGTCTGTGCTTTACCTGCTGACATGCTCTCCCTCCTAATACACATGTGTGATACACAGACATCAGCTACACAAGTACCTGACATGTTCTGCTATAACATGGCTGCCTGGAGCTGTTGCATCTCTCTTATGCACACACAGGCTGCAGGGGGCACCAGCACCAGGAAGCACATGGAGGAGCCATTATACCTCACATCATTATACAGGCTGTCATGGGCTGTATAATGTGCTCAAGATTTTCACCTACTTCAGCAAATTTATATGTAGCATGGTTTGAGGAGGAATATGTGTATAGTGCCACGGACCTTACCTGGCTAGGACATTACATCGATGATTATCTCATTGTATGGTCAGGTCCCCAAGAACATATTGCTATATTCATTAATCTTTGAATAACAATCAGTTTCACATATATCTTCTCATAAGAATTTTCTCATTTTCACATATATTTTCTCCAAAACAGATATTTCTTTTCTTGACTTATGGCTCATGACACAACATGGCAGTCATTCAGTATCCATAGACATTTTCCGAAAACCAATATCAGGCAATATTGTCCTTTATGCCACAAGTCATCATCCTCATCATGTCATCTCTAATCTCCCGAAAGGAGAGTTTATTTGAGCCAAACGTACTTGCTCTACACAAACTATTTTTAGTAATACTGCAGAGCAAATCATACAAAAATTGAGTACGAGAGGCTATTACAAATCTCAGATGTGTAGGCTAGTTGCATCCTTAGACCAGAAGTCTAGAACTGATCTACTACATACAAGGACGAGAGACAGCACAGCAGCTACACATAGAAAAGCAAAACGACATCCTGTAACTTTCAGTACTGTTTACAGTACTCATTATGATGAAATTACACGTATAATAAAACGACACATCCCCATCCTGTATCAGGTTGATATCCATGCAAAGATCTTAAAAAATGTAGGGTGTTTTGTTTCACGTAATGCCCCTTCTTTAGGTAAACTAGTCTCTCCTAATCAATTTACATCTCACACTACAAGATCCACAGGTACACTTGTAGTTCTAAATGTAGTTATGCCCGCTGCAATATATGCCGTTACATACAACAGTCTACTACTTTCTCCTCATCTTATACAGGCAAAACATAAAACATCAAGACACATCTCAATTGTAACATTGATCATATCATATATTTAGCTACTTAACATGCAACATGCAATACACAATATGTAGGCAGTACGATCAGAAAATTAAAAAGGAGACTTAATATTTTTTTCTATTTAAACATATCTATTCTGAACCCGATTGATGGAGTCCGTAAGGAATTTTTTCCTTTTTTTTTTCAAAATATGCAATGGAAGTACTGAATTATATCTTATATCAATGTGATATAGAATTATTTAACATTGAATTAGAGAATGCGTTACTTTGCCATCCTTATGTATAATAATTTGATTCTCTGTGGGAATACCCCTTTGATGCCTTTTTCAAACACCAATGCTATAAAGATATGTCAAATTGCAAATAAAGGCTGGAGAAGTAGTGCTGTGGATTGATACCTAGGTTCTGAAAGAAGTGCCGCTGAGAGATGGGTAGTTCAAAGGCTGAAGTTCTGTATACAAAGCCAGTAATGACTCGTGGTAACTGTAGGCCCAATTTACATTCTGTTTTGGTGCAAGTAACGGTGAGTAGACAGGACATATTGTAGTTAGGGTTCCTATTATCAATTTTATACTGGGGCCCAGATACTGCAAGTGACAACTCTGTCTATCAATTTGTACACTTTGTATATTTTGCAGAGTCAACAGCACAGATTGGTAACAGTGTTATTCATCTCATCTCCGTGGCTTTCCAGACGTAAGGAAATTATTGTAGTAGTGGTTGGAAGTCCTATTGGTTAGATCCTGAAAGATCTAGAGTTCTGGAAGTTTAAAATGATGGTTGTCAACTGAGCCTAAAAGATCCCATTGACTGTAATTTGGCCTATCTGTTTTGTCTGTGGCCCTTTAGTCACCGATTTTTTAAGTAACCTGGAAAAGGAATCCCCAATGCCGATATTTACCTAGTTAAGGATTTATAATCTATTCTATCAATAGGATATCACAATGAAAATAAAGCCTTAGACCTCATACACATGGCAAAGCAATAAACTTAGCATTAAAGGAAATCTTCTATCAGAATCAAGCATGATAAACCAGGGGGACAGACTCACATATCCAGGCAAATTGACTGTGGTAATCTTCCTATATTTGTTGTTTATGGCTTCCTTCCTTTAAAAATCAATGTTTTAAATTATGCTAATTCATCTGAAGGGCTATGGGGGCGTTACCAATGCCCCTCTGGGCTGCAGATTCACAGGCTGTTACTTCCCCACACCAACTGTAACTTCCTCTGTAGCAGTGAGATTACATCAGACAAAGGGTAGAAAAGTGTTAAGAGGAGGAGACAGTCTGTAAAGCCAGAGCATGGAGGGGTCAAAGTACCTGGCTCTATTAGTGTCCCTGGTTTATGTCCCTTTCTGAAATTAGTATCCTATAAATATAAAGGTATTATCCAAAGATTTTGTTGTTGCTGTTGTTGTTTTAGATAAAGTAAGAATGTTATATTGGGGGTAAGTATCTTCCTTTCTTGGCATGCTAATGATATTGTGATGTGATGTTTCTTCTGATCCTGCCCGCTGCCACCACTTCCTGATTAATAGCCTATAAGACGATGCCTATAAACCAAAAACACATACTTTTGAGAATGATTCACTCCTCAATTTGAAAGGTGTAAGCAAGGTGCTCTGAACAATATTTGATCTATCTGCCAGCAGCAGCCATATTTTATCTCTGAGAGGAGAATTTATTAAAAAGGGCCTTAACTCAATGTTGGCTGCAATTCTAATTCTTATCTCTTTAAATCAACAACAATATCAAGATAGTTCTCATTGCAAATGTATTCAACATATTACTGTATGCATTTATTTTCCATATTAGGTTTTGTTCACATAAAAAATGGGGCTATATTCATACATTATCCATTGGCTTCTGAGCAAATAAAATAAACTGTATAAGCTTTGTTTTGTCAACTGATGCTGTGCAGCCTAGCAATACACAACAGCAGTAGTTTATAGCTAAAGGGCCTATAACGTACAAAGCAGTTTGTGTGTTAAGAATAAAAGGATCACTGCTGAGGGAAGTGACCTTAGTGGGATCAAGAATGTTACTGAGCTGTTATGAACTTGGTATAAACAAAAACATCCCAAATCACTTGAGGTATGGAGAACTACCTTGTTCTCCATACCTCAAGTGATTTGGGATGTTTTTGGTGTACGTAGAAGAGTACGCACCAAGTTCATAACAGCTCAGTAACATTCTTGATCCCACTAAGGGGAACAAAGTCAAGATAAAAAAACAAGATCTGATGGGACTAGGCAGGTATATAAAGCAGATCCTGGACAAATCTCCAGGGACAGACTGGAGCAGCTGTCCATCAGGATAGTAACCCTCAGCTGGACGGAGCTGAACTGCAGAGAGCAGGGTGTGGCTCAATCAATCCAAAAACAGTAGAGGCCTAAAGAGCAGTTCACACACGGGAGACACAAAGCAAATTACCGCCACCTAATCTGCCAACTGTGAAAAGTGGAACGTTTTGGCAAATATGTTAGTCATATAATAGTTACTACACTGGCACACTGCTGAGTATACTATCCTGGCAATAATTACAGAATGATTCAATTCATCAGTTTACGGCAATGCCTGGAGTCATTTACCTTCCCAACTCTTTCTATCAGACCCAGAACGCCATGACAATGTCCCCAAGCTTGTCTCTGCAAAGTATTCTACCTGGATGTCAATGTTTCTGCCCATCCTCTAAACAAACTGCTTTCTTTTTTCACAACACAATTTGTTGCCTCAAACCATAAACATTGCTCCATTTGGTGCTCATGCAGTACCAGCCCTTCCTTGTGAAGGGTCCTTCCTGCCATCTACACACTAGCTGGGTTCTGTTTGTGCTTTTACATAAGAATTGTTTCCCATAAATCCCTTCCTCCTCCAATCCCTTCCCTTCCTTGGTTGAACTTGATGGACATGTGTCTATATTCAACCGTATGAACTATGATACTATAATACTATGATAATATTAAAATATTTCTTTCATATTAAGAGCACTTAAAAAAAAAACAATATACGGTATGACATGAAGGAAAACATTACTGTGTACAAATCATCACTGCACAGTTACATGTTTCGGACAGGCACATATATTGGAATAACGTAAACATACCATACTTTTGGTTGCTTTATTAGTATGAGTGGGATGTAACTTCATGGGACCCAACAACTGCATAAGAAGCAAACACTGCAGACAGTGGTAGAGAAATAAGACTTGTCATTACAGCTACAGGAGTTTTCTAGCTTCACTGTTTCACCATTTCCATTAATCGGCATAAACTTTACACCAATTATCACTGCCCTACCACCATTATAGATGACAAATACTCTTGCAGCATCTTGATAGGATCTTTTTGTGGTTACAGCTTTGTACTATCAGGTAATCTGCTTTTATGTTTGGCAGTCAAGATGAGATAATGTGATTCAGTTCATAGGATGTATAATTATTTCAGGCTGAAGACATCTTTTTTAAGATTTATTAGTTGTCTCTCTTTAGAAAATGACTGGCTAGAGTAATCGTGAGGAAAGTAATTTTATTCTTCTACATAGTTCAGAGGTCAGTCTGTATTCTGGAAAGATGAGTGTACAGTCTCAGTAAATGAGAATATATTGTGTTCACATTCATATACTTCATATCATGCTGCATAAATACTGTGTATGATTTTAATACAAAAGAAACATACACACTGGTATTGGACATTTGTAGATATTTATGGATGAATATGCACAACTTACGTATTATCTTAATTGTTCAACTACTTTTTATTTGAAGGCAGATTGCAGTGTTATAGGCCCCACCAGTAGTGGTTTATAATATAGGCAGTTTGGGTGGTAGCCTTGGGTCCTAACCTTCTTGGGGTCCATAGCCCCCCAAACCACCCACTATAATTTATACTCAGCAGGAAATGCACCCATGCTATCCTCATCTGCTCCTGCTCTCAATACACATGTACAAAAGAGCCATTTCAGGACCTTCGAAGGACCTCCAAAGGTCTTGAAACCACAAATTGAAAGCAAGCAGAAAGGACACATCCTCCATTCCCTAAGAAGATTTATTCTAGTACCAGATGTACAAAGTGAATTCCGGACTCATAGGGGCTATAATATTCATACAGCCAAGGGCCCAAGGCAATCAAATCAAGGGATAAGGGAAATGGGGCTAGAGGTTTCAGCTATGTGCTGCTGCAAGACAGAACTAGAGGGAAGCGGAGAGGGAACAGGAAGGCGATTACAAGGGCTCTTGTGATGCCCTCCAAAGCAATTGTGCTTCATTTGCATAATTATAAAACTTTATTTTAAAACAAAAGTATAAGAGTAAAGCTCTAGATAATCATATACAGGCGGTCCCCTACTTAAGGACACCCGACTTACAGACAACCCATAGTTACAGACGGACCCCTCTGCCCACTGTGACCTCTGGTGAAGCTTTCTGGATGCTTTACTATAGCCCCAGACTGCAATGGTCAGCTGTAAGGTGTCTGTAATGAAGCTTTATTGATAATCCTTGGTCCAATTACAGCAAAAATTTTGAAACTCCAATTGTCACTGGGACAAAAGAAAAAAAATTGTCCAGAACTTCAATTATAAAATATACAGTTTCGACTTACATACAAATTCAACTTAAGAACAAACCTCCAGACCCTATCTTGTATGTAACTCGGGGACTGCCTGTAGTTGCAATCACGCTGCTTCAAACTCTATAGTATGTTGTTAAAAAGTAAGGTATAGGAAATCCCTTGCAAAACTAAAATGGGTTTGTTCATTAAAAAGAATATATAGGTAAAGGAGGTTTACTGGAGGCTACTAATAATAAATTATTACACATCACTTCATATTATTCTATTCCCAGTGACTCCTCTTTTCATTGCATTCAAATTATTAGGCATCTCTTAATGTCACAGGAAATGCTATACAGGAAATAATCGTTCATTATTTAGTGGTACCCTCTCGTGCCCAAAAACATTAATTTCATTATACAGATGGAAGGAACAATATCTATAAACACCTATAACAGCTCTCATATTAGGACAAGAGGTGACCATCTTCTGAACAGTCAGTATAAATCCCCTCTCTGCCTCTATTAGTTGTTGACCAATACAGTGGCAAGTTATACGATTTTACACCATGTGTACTAATCTATAGTTGCTTGTATAAACATGCACAAAATACCTTCTCCAGTACTTTCCCAACATAATATATAGATTTCTTCTGAGCATGTAAGTTGTGCTGTTATTATCTTTTATTAGTGCTTTTTAATCAGCTGTGGAACAGTAGGAGCTCATTTCAGTTGTACCATATGCAAACGGGTAAATGTTAGGAGACTTGCCACTCGTTAGTACAGGTTACAGCATGATCCAAGGAAGTGTAAAATGAGCACTATCAGATTAAGCTGTAATTCGTCTGTAAATAAAACTTCAAAAGAGATAAGGAAATCGTGTCTAGTGCACTCAAGAAGAATAATGCAGTCTACATCCAAATGTTTATCTAACATAAAAGACAAGGGGCTTGTCATCTTTCTTCCTTCTCTTACTTGCATCAAAACGCATAAAATTGTACAATAGCTCTCTAATCTCAGAGCACAAAGCCGAAGTGTTTGATGCTGAAACGAAACGTTCACAGAAGCAAATGGTGAATACATAAAATGTAGGGGCTCGCAGTCATCCGTTAAATGCTAGGAGATCCTGATGAAGCAAATCAATTTCAACTTGGACTTTATATTGGATCACATCAAACATTATCAGTATGTATAAAATTGTGCTCTTTTGATGATATACGGTACATTTGATACCATCTTAATTTCAATGGTAGTATTTCCCTCTATATTTCTTGAGTTGTCTATAGTGGGCAGAAGAAGCTCTCCTTTTTCCCCAAAGAAGTAGTGCTGAGGAGACAATCACAAGATACATAACTTTGGCCTTAAGTTTGGCATTTCTCAGTCAACAGCTCCACTTCAACCATCTATGCTGTCTAACATTTGAGGTAATCTCTCATCAAGGTGATGGTATTTGTTCAGAAAAATATGACATGCAGGATGCTATCCACTCATCATGGAACTCCAATACACATTTACAAACTTATTTCTAAGAAGTTGTGGAGATGTATAAGGAAGGATAGATTTTTTTCCCATACATCCTGTTTTCTTTGGCAATAACCAGCACCAGATATAACTGACATAATATTCATGATAAGTTAAAGGGGTTTGCCACTTTGTCTCATGTTTTATTACATGTGGGATGGGCAAGATAATTGATAATATACCAATAGACAGCTATTTATAGTTCTGAGCTGCTTCCTGTCTTTTACCTCCTCATCCAGCCCTTCCAGTCCCAAATTGGCTGTAGATGGAGGGTCATGTGACCTTATCTGTCCATGAACAATTGTCCTTCGAGAACCTTCTTGGAATATTCATGAATATATGAAGAAATATATGCAGAAATTTTAATAGATGTATATTGGAAAACCATCTAATATACTGCCCCCAACACACTTACACACATTACAAAAACATAACCCTCCTAGGTCAATGATGATGTAGGAGTGTGTAACCTTTGACTACATCATGACTAGAGATGAGCAAACATACTCGTCCGAGCTTGATGCTCGTTCGAGCATTAGCGTACTCGAAATGTCGTTGCTCGGACGAATACTTCGCACGCTCGAGAAAAATGGCCTCCCGCCGTTTTGCTTTTTTGGCGGCCAGAAACAGAGCAATCACAAGCCAGGAGACTTGCACTCCAACCAGCATGAACGTGTTACTTACACGTCGATAGCAAGTGGTTGGCTGGCCAGATCAGGTGACCCTGGGATAGACTAGCCGCTGCCCGCGCTGTCGGATCATTCTGTGTCTGGATGCCGCGAGGGAGAGCTGCTGCTTGTGAGGAAAGACGTTAGGGTGTTCTATTAGAATAGTGTTAGGCGAGTGATTCAACAAGAACCCAAAAGCCCTTCTTAGGGCTTACAATACGTGATACTTTTTTTTTTTTGTTTGCTGGTGGCTGGGCTTGCTGGCACTAGTAGTGCAGCTAGTACCATATGGTGAGAATTTGCAGGGGGACTTGCTACCGTTGTGTGTTTAGCTCTTAGTGGCACACATATCCACCTCACACCCAAAGTGGGAAAATTTATTAGGGTTTGATTTTCATTAGGCACAAGTCTGCCAGTTTCTTTTTATTTTACGTTTATTTTTTTCATAACTCCGCGTCATCTCATCAGTGTGCTTTCATACTGGCTAGAAAAATGCCAAAGGAGAATCCAAACGGTTACTTACGCCTACAATAGCGTTATATATATTTTATTTCTGGTTGATCTGCTGGTGGCTGGTCCTTGCTGCAGTGCATATACTAGCCAATTTGAGGATAATGGAGGAGGACTTGCGACCGCGTGTTAGCGCTTAGTGACGCACATCAATCCAACGACCGACGAGGGAAAATTTATTAGGGGTTGGATTTCAATTAGGCACAGTCTGCCATTTCCTTTTTGTTTTACGTTTATTTTTCATAAATCAGCGTCATCTCATCGTGTGCTTTATACTTGGCTAGAAAATAGCCAAAGGAGAATCCAAACGGCTTACTTACGCCTACAATAGCGTTATAATATTTATTTCTGGTTGATCTGCTGGTGGTGTCCTTGGCAGTGCATATACTAGCCAATTGTGAGGAATTTGGAGTGGAGACTTGCGACCGCTGTTGTTAGCGCTTAGTGACGCACATATCCATCGCAAAGACCGAAGTGGGAAATTATTAGGGGTTGGATTTCAATTAGGCACAGTCTGCCATTTCCTTTTATTTTACGTTTATTTTTTCATAACTCAGCATCATCTCATCAGTGTGCTTCATACTTGGTAGAAAATAGCCAAAGGAGATCCAACGGCTTACTACGCCTACATAGCGTTATATATATTTATTCTGGTTGATCTGCTAGTGGCTGTCCTTGCTGCAGTGCATATACTAGCCAATTGTGAGGAATTTGGAGTGAGGAGAATTGCGACCGCGTGTTTAGCGCTTAGTGACGCACATAATCCATCGCAAAGACCGAAGTGGGAAAATTATTAGGGGTTGGATTTCAATTAGGCACAGTCTGCATTTCCATTTTATTTAGTTTTTTTCATAACTCGCGTCATCTCATCAGTTGTGCTTTCATACTTGGGGTAGAAATAGCCAAAGGAGAATCCAACGGCTTACTTACGCCTACAATAGCGTTATATAATTTTATTTCTGGTGATCTGCGGTGGCTGTTGTCCTGCTGCAGTGCATATACTAGCCAATTGTGAGGAATTTGGAGTGAGACTTGCGACTCGCTGTGTTTAGCGCTAGGGACGCACATATCCATCGCAAAGACCGAAGTGGGAAAATTTATTAGGGGTTGGATTTCAATTAGGCACAGTCTGCCATTTCCTTTTTTATTTACGTTTATTTTTCATAACTCAGCGTACATCTCATCAGTGTGCTTTATACTTGGCTAGAAAATAGCCAAAGGAGAAAAAAACGGTACTTACGCCTACAATAGGTATATATATTTATTTCTGGTTGACTGATGCTGGTGGTGTCCTTGCTGCAGTGCAATATACTAGCAATTGTGAGGAATTTGGAGTGAGACTTGCGACCACGGTTGTTTAGCGCTAGTGACGCACATATCCATCGCAAAGACCGAAGTGGGAAAATTTATTAGGGGTTGGATTTCAATTAGGCACAGTCTGGCAGTTCTTTTATTTTACGTTTTATTTTCATAACTCAGCGTCATCTCATCAGTGTGCTCTTACTTGGTTAGAAATAGCCAAAGGAGAATCCAAAACGACTTACTTACGCCTACAATAGCGTATATATATTTTATTTCTGGTTGATCTGCTGGTGGCGTCCTTGCTGCAGTGCATATATAGCCAATTGTGAGGGGAATTTGGAGTGATACTTGCGAACGCTGTGTTTAGCGCTTAGTGACGCACATATCCATCGCCAAAGACGAAGTGGGAAAATTTATTGGGGTTGGATTTCAAGTGGCACAGTTCTGGCAGTTTCTTCTTATTTACTGTTTATTTTCATAACTCAGCGTCATTCTCAGTGTGCTTTCTTACTTGGTAGAAATAGCCAAAGGAGAATCCAAAGGCTACTACGCCTACAATAGCGTTATATATTTATTCTGTGTTGAGCTGCTGGTGGTGTCTTGCTGCAGTGCATATACTAGGCCAATTGTGAGGAATTGGAGTGAGACTGCGACCGCTGTGTTTAGGCTTAGTGACCACATATCCATCGCAAAGACCGAAAGTGGGATTAATTTTTAGGGTTGGAGATTTCAATTAGGCCACAGTCTGCCATTTCTTTTTATTTTACGTTTATTTTTCATAACCTCAGCGTTCATCTCATCAGTGTGCTTTCATACTGGTTAGAAATAGCCAAAGGAGATCCAAAGGCTTTACTTACGCCTACATAGCGTTATATATATTTTATTTTGGTTGATATGCTGGTGGCTGTCCTTGCTGCAGTGCATAACAGCCAATTGTGAGGAATTGGAGTGAGACTTGCGACCGCTGTGTTTTAGCGCTTAGTGACGCACATATCCATCGCAAAGACCGAAGTGGGATAATTTATTAGGGGTTGGATTTCAATTAGGCACAGTCTGCCATTTCCTTTTATTTTACGTTTATTTTTCATAACTCAGCGTCATTCTCATCAGTGTGCTTTCATACTTGGCTAGAAAATAGCCAAAGGAGAAAATCCAAAAACGGCTTACTTACGCACAATAGGTTATATATATTTTATTTGGTTGATGCTGGTGGTGTCTTGCTGCAGTGCATATACTAGCACCATTGTGAGGAATTGGAAGTGAGACTTGCGAACGCTGTGTTTAGCGCTTAGTGACACATATCCATCGCAAAAGACCGAAGTGGGATAATTTATTAGGGGTTGGATTTCAATTAGGCACAGTCTGCTCCTTTTTATTTTACGTTATTTTTCATAACTCAGCGTCATCTCATCAGTGTGCTTTCATACTTGGCTAAAAATAGCCAAAGGAGAATCCCAAACGGCTTACTACGCCTACAATAGGTTATATATATTTTATTTTTTTCGGTTGGATCTGTGGTGTGTCCTTGCTGCAGTGCTATTAAAGCCAATGTGAGGAATTTGGAGTGAGACTTGCGAAACGCTGTGTGAGCGCTAGGCGAACAATCCATCGCAAAGACCGAGTGGGATAATTATTGGGGTTGGATTTCAATTAGGCACAGTCTGCCATTTCCTTTTATTTTCTACGTTTTTTTTTCATAAATCAGCGTCATCTCATCTGGCATAGCAGATGTGCTTTCATACTTGGCTAGAAAATGCCATAGCAATAGGATAGCATTGTTGGTTGTTTAAAAAACTAAAAACACACAAAAAAACTAAAAAACACAAAAAAACAAAAAAAAAAGTAAAAAAAAAATTAAAGTTATATAACTTTCATTTTCAAAATGTTTAACCCAAAGGGCTAGGGGTAGAGGACGAGGACCGAGGGCGGGGACGTGGGCGGTCCATTACTGCAGGGGTCAGAGGCCGTGGTCGGGGTGGGGTTCGACACCACCTGTGATGAGGGAGCAGGGGAAACGCCGCAGAGCTACACTCTAGGTTCAATCATTCTCAAGTTACTGGGACGGTGTGTGAGCACTGTTGAGGCAGAAAAGTGCGAACATGACAATGCCGACAATGCCTTCGGCAATTTTGTCAACCAGTCAGTCCTTCCACGCAGTCCACCCATGTCACCGAATAACGGCACTCCTCCAGCTCCTGCACCTCAGCTCCTCCCCCCCAGTCTGCCCCTCCCAGGAAATTTGGCATTCGAACCGGCATACTCTGAGGAACTGTTTTCTGGACCCTTCCCACAGTCACAAAACCACTTGCGGTTGCGCTGAGCAATTTTCCGATGCACCAGGTTTTCCACCAGTCGCAGTCTGTGGGTGATGATGACCTTCTTGACGTAGTGGAAGAAGTGTGTAAAGAGGTGTCCGACGATGAGGAGGACCACGGTTGTTCAGACAGTGATGAAGATGTTGTCAGGGCAGGAAGTCCGAGGGGGAGCAGGACTGAGGGATCGGAGGATGATGAGGTGGACAGACCAAGCTCGGTTGAGAGGCCGAGGTGAACACAGTGCTTCTGAGACGGAGGAGAGTAGAACACAGGTTGGAAGAGGCAGAGTGGTGGGGCCAGACGGAGAGGGCAGGGCCAAAGGCAGGTGCATCAGTGCAAAGTGTGTCACGTGTGAAAGCTCCGTGGCGAGGGCTCCGCGGGGAGGGCTAGATTTCAGAAGTTGGAGGTTTCTTTAAGGAAACCGGATGACCGAGGACTGTGGTGGCAACCTTTGCCAAACCAGGATCAGCAGGGGTTCCACCTTACTAGCGTAACTACCACCAGTATGCGCAGGCATATGAATGCTAAAACACCCGAATCAGTTGGCACCAAGCCCGTTCACCTCGCGGCCGTTGCACACCACTGCTCCTTCCCTTGTGTCAGTGATAGTCACCCCCCTGCCCAGGACCCTGGCACAAAAACCCCATCGTCGCCTCCACGATCCTCCACAGACATCACCAGCGTTCCTACCCAGACGCTGGAGCGGAAAAGAAAATATTAGTGCAACCCACCTCCGCACGCCAAGCCCTTAATGTCACATCTCCAGAGTTGCTAGCGGAGATGTGCCCTATAGGCTAGTAGAGGACGCGGCCTTTTCGCAACCTCATGGCGGCGGCCGCCCCTCGGTATTCGGTCCCCCAGCCGCCACTACTTTTACCGATGTGCCGTCCCAGCCCTGCACAGCATGTGTCAGCAGACATCTTCCGTTCACTGACCAAGCGCGTTTCTGACAAGGTCCACCCGACCACGGACACGTGGACGAGGTGCTCGCCGGGCAGGGCCACTAATATCGCTGACGGCACATTGGGTTAACTTGGTGGAGGCTGGGCCTGACGAGTCTGACCCTGGGGTGGTTCATATACTGCCGACGCGAGGATGAGGGGCCTACCTCGGTCAGGTTCAAAGGCCTACTATGCCTCTCTCCCACCACCCTCCTCCCACCTCCTCCTCCGAACTACCAATCGTGGGCATGGCCCATCAGTTCGCTAGCTCTAGGACACAGCATCGTGGCGTCGCTAAGCGCAGCAGCGGTGCTCAAACTGCTGGAACCTAGGCGAAAAAGGCACACCGCCCAAGAACTATTTACAGGGCATCACGCGCATGACTGATCTGTGGGCTGGCACCGCTGGAACGAAGCAGGCAATGTGGTTGTGTGTGACAACGGCCCGTAACTGGTTGCGGCTCTGCAACTAGGCAGACTGACACATGGCCATGCCTGCCCATGTGTTAATTATAGTTCAAGCGTCCTTCCCTTCCTCAAGACTACCCCAATCTGTCAGATTTGCTCACGAAGGTTGCCGCATCGTGCGCATTTCAGGAATGTGCAGCACAGATGCTGCCACCTCAGAGGGCACGCAGCGCCGCCTCCAACGCGCACGTACTCACGACTGTTTGCGCACGTGCCCACGAGGTGGGTGAATTCAACATTAACCAGTTCGCCAGAGTTTACCAGTCAGCGCAGAGCCGATTTGTAAGACTTCCAGATGTCAAACTTCCACCAGACTGAGAGTCACAGGTCAGCAGCGTTCCTTCAAGTCTAAACAAGAGAGTGGACGTGGATGTCTGATATACTGTAGGTTCGGATAACCTTTGAGGTCACACAGAGGTCCAGTGGCGATGCCGCCATCATCATCACTCACATCCCGGCTTGGCCTGTTGGAAAAACTCTCTGATCAGCATGAAGTCGGAAAGCTTTGCGCTGTCACAAGAGACGGGGGAAGAAGATTCCTTTTGATGCCAAGACCCTCAGGTTGTTTTTTTTTCTAGTGCATATCGGGAGGAGGGGTGGAGGAGGCATGAGGAGGAAGAGAGGAGGAGAATGTTTGGCGATACACAAGAGGGCAGCATTGCTCAGACCCTTCACCGTTCAGCGGTATGAGCAGAAGAGGAGTTGGAGGGGATGGGTGGAGGATGAGGAAAGGTGGACAGCAAGCCAGTGAGGGAGGAAGTTCCTGCAGTGGGACTCTGGCGCATAGGCAGATTCATGCTAGGCTTCTATCCCGTGACCCTCGCGTTCAAAGAAGTTTATTCCATCACCGATTACTGGGTATTCACTCTCCTGCCCACGGTAAAAGCACATTTTTCCACTCTCATCCCGGAGAGGAAAGGAGTGTGAGAATGCATGAATACAGCAGGCCCTGGTGCACAAGCTGAAACCAGTTGTCCCTTCTGACAGCGCTGCGCAGAGTGCATAGTTCTGCGGGACAGAGCTGGGGAGAAGTAGGCGAGCAGGCAGTTGTCCAAGCACTGGCAAGGGTACGCTTTACAAGGGCTGTTTGCCAACTTTATGTCACCCCAGCAAGGAACACTGTCACACCGTTCCCCCAGTCTCGGCAGAGTAGGGCTGATCTTTCAGCAAGATGGTGATGGAGACGTAGCTGACTCATACCATGCGTCCCTAAATGAGTCAACAGACACTCCCTACAACTACTGGGTTCAAAGCTGGAATGTGCACGAACTAGCGCGGTACGCTTCTTGGAGGTTTCTGTTGCATGCCCTGCCGATAGCGTTTGTCACGAGCGGGTTTTCGTGCACGATGTGGCATCATCACCGATAGACGTACACGGCATGTCGACGACAGACGCTGGAACCGGGACTGACGCTTATTAAGATTGCAATAAAGCTGGATTCTCATAATTTCCAGATCTCACAAGGGAAGGAAGCTCAACCTGAATAATCTTGATGCACCCTCCTCCATCTCCTCCTCATCTCTCCCTCATCCTCCTTCCGTACTCCTCCTCTTTGTACACTAAAGCAGAGGAAACTGGCTATTTTGTGACAGGGCCCCCACTGGCTCCTCTTAGCTATAGTACTTCATTGCATTTATTTTTCTGGAGGGCACTCGCCCGTTTCTTCTGTTTGAAAACTTTTTTTGGACTGCCACTAACCGGCATCAATCTACTTTCATTGGTCTGGAGGGGCCACCACTGCTCCTCTGGTGTGAAAAACTTTTTTGCATGCCACATACAGGCACCAATCTATTTAATTTTTCTGGAGGGCCACCTACCTCCTTGGTTTGAAAAACTTTTTGGACTGCACATACGGCACTCAACTCGTTCCATTTTTCTGGATCGGCCACCTACCTGCTCCTCTTGGTTTAAAAACTTTTTTTGAGATGGCCACATACAGGCACTATCCAAATAATTGTCTCCATAGCAGCCTCACACGTTGTCTCCATGCTACACTCAAAAGTCGTCCATATAGTGCCTCCATACATGTCCCTTATCAACGAGGGTGTCAGGACACAATTTGGGTTGTTTTCATGGATTCCACATCAAAGTTGTTAATATTGTCGCACCCTGTGTGTTACCACAAAAGTATACTGGCAAAATTTACCATTTAGGGGATATGTATATTATTTCAGCGTCTTTTTTGCGCATTCTGTTACATCCCTCATCCGCCGAAGGTATCCCAAAACTTATAAGAACGCTAGACATTAACTTGGTGCAGGCTGGGCCCGAGTTGAAACCCTGGGGGGAGTGCCGTTCATATACTGCGACGCCGAGGATTGCGGGGCCTACCGCGGCCTCGTCCAGGTCTTGAAAGCCTACTATACCTCCCCTTACCTCCCACCCCTCCTCCCTCCTCCTCCTCCGAATTACCATCACGAGGCACATGCGCCATCAGTCGCGTGCTAGGCACAGCACAGTGCCGTCGCTAAGGACGCAGGCGGGTGCTCAACTGCTAGCCTAGGCGGATAAAAGCACACCGCCCAAAGAGCTATTACAGGGCATTCCCATCAAACTTGTTAACTTTGTCGCCACCCTGCTGTGTAATCCCCAAAATTATACTGGCAAACTTTTATCATTTCCGATATTATTCAGCGCTTCTGCGCATCTGTTTACATTGTCCCTCACACCCATGATCCCAAACATAAGAACGCTACACACTTGATCTTATACAAAAATGTTCTTAGAAGTGTGTTTGGGCTGTAGCCTAGAGAACAGGGCTTGGATTGGCGAAAGCTGCTGGCACGGTAGCGCAGCTCCATGCCAAGATCCAACAAACACATAGTTTAAACTGCAGCACCTTATACTACTAGTTCACTGCCTCCCATACATGGCCCCTTATCAAACGAGCTGTGTCCAGGCAGAATGTTGGGTTGTTTTCATGGCTCCATGTTAAACTTTATCGCCACCCTGCTGTGTTAATCCACACAAATACTGGCAAACTTTTATCATGTACCGATATTATTTGAGAGCTTCTTGCTACATCCTCTTGGTTCCTCTCTGCCAACCATTGGTTTGAAAAGCGAGTCCATTTAGGGTATTCGCCATTGACACTCTCTATCGCCTGCATGCCGCTGCCTCTTGCATGCAGTCACCCTATAGTGGCAGGGTCAATTATTGGATGTTTAGATGTATCTAGCTCATTCTGTCACCTGTCCTGGCCATGCTGTTGCCATATTTTGGGCATAATGGTGCAGTTAAGCAGCCTCAGAGGGGCTCCATGCATGTGCCCCTGCATGTTTCCTGTCCATTTCCGTGGGTTTCCATACTTTCTGAGGTTCCCAGGAAGTTTGCCAAGCTTCCTGTGCAGAGCATGGGTCCCTGAAAAATGCTTGAGTCTCCCATTGACTTCAATGGGGCTCGTTATTCGAGACGAGCACTCGAGCATCGGGAAAAGTTCGTCTCGAATAACGAGTACCCGAGCATTTTAGTGCTCGCTCATCTCTAATCATGACTTGTTAATATTTAAACCTAAAAGTCTAGCATATGACCAATGAATTATCTATTGGTTACAGTTTCAGATGCGATTCAGATCACTTGTAACCTTTAGAATTTTTAGATTTTTTCAAAAACAGCTTATGGTAAAGTCAAAAGTTGGTTGAGTTTTGCTATCCATGGACTCCTTCCTTTAAATCAACTTTAAAATTATGCTAGAAGGGCTCTGGGGGATGTTACCAGGGCCCCTCTGTGTTGTAGATTTACAGGCTATTAGAGTGCCTAACTGTCCCCCTTCCGCTCCCTTGGCACCCCTCCCTCTGTCTTATATAATCTCAATGCAGGAGAAAGCTTCAGCAAACAGTGGGAGAGAAGAAGTGCTCTATGCACACTGTAACAACCAGTGAATCAGCGACATGAAGGGATTCTGGTACCACTCCCAGAAGCCCTTCAGGCTCAGGAGAATAATTTAAATGACACCTGTCATCAGGTCTGTGTCACTTGTCCTGTCACTACTACCTGTTGGAGCAGCTCATTAGGATTCCATCCCAGCCTTTATCTAGTTATTTCATACATTATTCATTGTAAAATCATCTATTCTTTATTATGTAAATGAGCCTGGTCACATGGTCAGAGGCAGTGATGTCACCCCTGTTACCACTCCGTTCTCCTCCCCCTTCTCATGTCTGTGTGTAATGTATAGTAAAGCATAGTTAGTGTCTGTGCTGCATCTGCTGACATGCTCTCCCTCCTAATACACAGAGACAGACATCAGCTACACAAGTACCTGACATGTTCTGCTATAACATGGCTGCAGCCTGGAGCTGTTGTATCTTTCACATACACATACACACATACACACACAGGCTGCAGGAGGCGTGGCCACCAACAAGCACATGGAGCAGCCATTACATGGAGCAGCTGTCAGTCAAGCACTGGGGTGTGGCTGTGCCTCCCACTCATGAATAAGCTGGACAGCTTGAATATGCTAATGACTCATTGGACATCTCACAGGTCATTTGCATACAGCTTTAGGACCTCATTGCTTAGGTTTACAGGCATGTAGAGGGACAGTGGAGGGATAGAGGTAATGCTTTCTAATGGCAGTTTATGAAAATATATTTAGTTTAGGGGGGTTATTTTGCATGACGGATTTTCTTTAAAAGGTTAATTTTAGAAGGAAGGAGGCCATGGACAACAAATATAAGAGGATTTAGTACGTGTCCATGGTTTATCATTCTTCATTTGATGATAGATTTGCTTTAAAAAAAAACAGCACAAGCGAAAAGTATGAAAGGTGGCAGCTGGGAACTATAAGTGTGCCAAAAGGAAGGTCACACCAATCGGAAACTGAGGATATATCATCATTATCTACAACTGAAAAAAGCCATTTAATCAAAATTTACTGTTATACAAAAGGTACAAACCATGGACAGAAGTGACGCAGATTTGGAAGAAACAATCCACATTTTCTAACTCTAGACAATACAGTTTTTATATGAATTCTATTCATACACATCCTCAAAAACGCGCATGTAATATTGTTTTAAATGGGTATTCCAATCTGGGCATTTACATGTAATTAAATTCATTTGCCTTATGTAAACATTTCTTCAATTGGATGTTCATTTAAAAAATGTTTCTGTGTGAAGATAATTTCTCATAAATGTAATCATGTTGTCCCTCAGAAACCAGATAGCTTCCTCGGATAAGACCATGTCACACTCTGGCAGCGGTGGCCAGACTTGCGCTATATAGTCCTGCCGGACCACCAGGATTCAGCAATCATTACCACAGGACGGCTGTGCGACATGTAGTGACTCCCAGACATTTCATATACAAAAACCTTTTGTGTCTTTGTGCAATCCCTCCAGAGGAGGTGGCCGTATCTGAGGAATCTATCTCAATTCTAAGGGACAAAATCACTACATTTATGAGAAATTATCTTCACACAGGAACATTTTTTTTAATAAAATCCAATTGAAGAAATGTTTACATATGGCAGATTAATGAAACTGAAAGTGAGTGCCCAGATGAGAATACCCCTTTAACTGCATTGGTTGGTTGTGATTTTGCTAAATTCATTATATGCATTTGTATATTTTATAAATAAAAACTTACCATATTGAAAGCATAAAAATTTTCCCTGAATTTGGGGTGGGAACTTAGCTATGACTCATCTCCTGTTGACACCAATATCTCCTACATCTCCATAAAAATTTACAATCAGAGTCAAACACGGATAACCCAGAGACTCAATTACTCAAAGATCCATGGCCTCCTTCATTCTAAAATCAACTTTTAAAATTTTTCTCAATTTTAAAATTGAGAATATGGCCCTCCCAACCCTCTGCTTTCTCCCTCTGACTGTGTAATATAGCAGCAACAGGAAGTGAAGGGGAACGGGAGATCTGCCCTGCTCATTGTAAATACCTGTGAAGTTACAGCAATGAGAGCCTCTGGTAGCACCTCTCAGAACGTCTAGGCTAATTACCATGATTAAAATGTACTTTAGAAGGAAGGAGGTCATGGATAACAAATATAAGATTACCACAGTAAACTAAATGAAAAAAGTCATATGTAATAGTACCAATCTAACCATCATCTTTTCCCAGCAATAAACAAGCTCTAATAACCCTCTTTTGATTGAGGAATAAAAAAGTTAAAGCTCTCAGAATATGCAACACATGCGGTTTCCTTCAGTTGCTACAGTAGTAAAACCTGTAAATGTTATATTGTTACGCTGCAGGAAAGATAATGAAAAATACAAATCTCACCACAAAAAATAGCCCTCATATGCCTAAGTCAGATAAAAATAATAAAGTTGTCATGGGGGTCACGGGTGCTCATGGTGCTACCCTCTCCCCACTCCTGATTGCCATCCGGGGTCCGTGTGTGCGTTTCCCCGTCTCCTAGGGCACGTGCCTGCTTCAGGAAATTTAAAGGGCCAGCGCACCGTTAATTGGCGCTGGACATTTTCCAGAAGGCTAAATCTGCCTCTCCCTTAACACCCTGCTGGATCTTTGAGCCTATGCCATTGAGAAAGCTCCCCTGAGATATCCCTGTGTTCCTGGTTGTTCCTGTTCCTACGTTCCCGTGTGTTCCTGCTCCTGAGTTACTTCGTTCCTGTTCCCGTGTTCCTGCATTCCTGTTCCCGTGCTCCTGTGTGTTCCTGCATTCCTGTTCCCGTGTTCCTACATTCCTGCTCCCATGCTGCTGTGTGTTTCTGTTCCCGTGCTCCTCTGTTTTCCCGTTCCCTTCTGTCTGGACCTCCCGTTGCTGACTTGACTTGCATCTCTGCCGCCTGCCCTGACCCTGTGCCTGAACCTTACCAAAAGACTGTCTCCTGCAAAGGTACCTCGACCTTGGCTGCCACCGTGGGCTAGTCACACCTGTGGAATGACCTGGTGGCACCACGCTGCAGCAAGACCATCCTGCTTTGCGGCGAGCTCTGGTGAAGATAAGGTGCCACTTAGATTCCGGTCCCAGGTGTCGGCTAGTACCACCTCCCGCGGGGGTCCAGAGGATCCACAGATCCCACACCCTGACAAAAGTTATGTCTTTTGTAATTGGAGCAGGAAAACGTACTGTGTCCTGAAGGCTCTTTTAGGCAATGTCCTTTAGGTGTTAATTGTAGTTAAACCAAAGGTACTTATTTCCTGTGGAAATAAAGTGAAGGGTATAGATAGAATGTTCAACGTTTTCCCCAATGTGTTTTCGTTATGGAGAGTTTGCCATTAAGTCATGTTCGGAGACTTAAAGGCAATGTATTCTCCACTGGGGAATAGATGGCTAGTGACATGATGAGGGATAATGGCCAAACCAATATATCTATTCCAAAAGGAAGTCCCTACTTTGATCAGCTTTGTTTCACTGTTTTGTATCCTCTCTGCACGGTTTGCAGATTGTATAGCAAAATGTATTTGCATATTTAATTCCCCAAATTTACCCTTGGCTGTTTCACCAAGGAACAGCCAAAAAAATCTGCAAAGTTGGCTGAATTTGATCCAATATATATGCCTAGATTTCCCTATGCCCTGTCATTAAATAATGTATAAAAAACAGAAATAAAGACAATTGTCATAAATGCATACATTAGTAGGTGTGAGGCTCTGATTTTGCATTGGAGCTAAAGTGCTTTATGTAACGCCTGTGTATGAATTTCAGCCTTTTCAATATAAAACAGCTTATATTTCCACTGGCAGTGTGTACATTTTCCTCAAGCATCTAGCAGTATATCCCATTCCACCTAGTAAAAATACAGATTTTAAAAGTGTTTCATTGAACCTTCATAATAATCCTTTAAATTCTTTATAAGGAAGAAATAGGATATCAATAAATGTGTATTAATACTGGCAATAACTGTAGCAGATATATTCTTAAAGCAGAGGAATTTACTTTTTTGCTATTATTTTGATTTGAAACTAATTGCTAGCAAGATTGTTCCAACTTTTTTCTATAAAAGATAAAAATGCACATATATGTGGTTTCCTGTATAACAGACCTACATTTTAATCTAATATAGATCGCTGGGAGGTGTAGTGGAAAAGCAATTTAGAATTTGTTAAGAGGAGAAGAATGTATAATAAAATATAAGCCCTGTCCATAGAGGGGAAATATCACCTTGATTGTTCTTGTCATCTCATAGGATTGGGTTTATGTGTTTCAAGCACAAAATGTTTCAATGAATCGGAAGCAAGAAAAACTACAGACATGAAACTTGCCAAGTGACTGACAACCACAACACAGGGTCCTGAACATTTAAGCAGGTGAAATCTACTTCTGTAAAAACTTCCTATGTAGTGTTTTTGTTTTGTTTTTTTTAGCTTCTTGATTCTGAGAACACTTTGTGGTGCATGAACTGTAGGTTAAGCTGAATCTGTTGGTTTAATGCTAATACTTAAAGGAAGGGAAGATAAAAATGAAAGAACTATGGATGTAATATAATCCAGACAAGTCGAAGTTCTCCGCTGGGGACCGGAATGCCAGTCATGTTGTCTGGAACTGCCTTGTCCCGTCTCCTCAGTCTTTCAAGCCTCTGGTGGGTCTCCCTGCTCCATATGTGGACTTTGCTGATGTCTTTTCAGAGAAGCAAGCTGAGACTCTGCCGCCACACCAACCCTATGACTGTCAAACAGACTTGATGCCAGGGACATATCCTCCACCGGGTCGAGTGTATCCCCTATCTGTTCCCGAAACGGCGGCCATGTCAGCCTATGTGAAGCAGAACCTGCAGAAGGGCTTTATACACAAGTCCTCCTCCCCTGCCGGTGTGGGATTCTTCTTCCGTGATGGTACTCTCCTTCCGTGCATCGATTACCGCGGTCTCAATAAGGTCATGGTAAAAAAACGTTACCCACTATTCCTGATCATGGAACTGTTTGATCATCTACATGGTGCCAAGGTTTTCATCAAGTTGGGGGACATATACCCTTGTCCACATATGAGAAGATGATGAATGGAAAACTGCCTTTAATACCCAAGATGGCCACTTTGAGTACCTTGTTATGCCCTTCGGACTCTGTAATGCACCGGTAACGTTCCAGGAGTTTGTCAACGACATATTCAGGGACTTACTTTGTACCTGTGTCATGGTATATCTAGACGATATCCTGATGTTCTCCGTAGACATTGAGTCCCATCAGATCCAATGTACGGCAAATTCTCAGGTGCCTAAGGGCCAATCACTTATATGCCAAGTTCGAAAAGTGCCAGTTCCATCAGAGGAGTCTCCCGTTCCTAAGCCATATAATCTCGGACAAGGGACTACAGATGGATCCTGCAAAGTTCTCCGCAGTACTTCAGTGGCTGCGTCCAGTAGGACTTCAAGCTATCAGGAGATATGTCGGACCTGCCCTTCGGAAAAGGATAGGGACTTGGGACATTGTTCTCGGGTGGCTGGGCACCATCGTCTCCACCCGACAGGACGACTGGTCCACCCTGCTATCATGGGCGGAATTCTCTTATAACTCACTGGATTCTGAATCTGCCGGCTCTGCTCTGTTTTTTATTGTATATGGACTACTTCCTTGTCCTCCTCTCCCACTTTCTGAGAGCTCTGATATTCCTCCCATGGAAGAATTGGTCCCATATTTCAGATCCATCTGGGAGCAAACACGTCAATCTTTATTTCGGGCATCCGCCTGTACTAAAACCCAGGTGCACAAGAAGTGCAGGTTTCCTCCAGTGTTCTCTCCAGGGAACAAAGTATGGTTGTCTTCTAGGTACGTCCGTTTGAAGATTCCAAGCTATAAACTTGGTCCTTGATTCCTGGGTTCATTTGAAGTTCTGCCTCACGATTCTATACCTCACTTTGGCCGCCACCGACCTGGAACGACTTGGTGGTACCATGCTGCAGAAAGTCCAACCCACTTTGTGGCGGGCTCTGGCAAAAACCAGGTGTCACTTAGACTCCGGTCCCAGGTGTCGGCTTATGTCTGTGGTGGACCAGAGGATTCACTACCACTGATCAAGACAGTAGGACAGACATGGTATTTGAATAACAAGCAGTGAATATCAACAATTTGATCACACACTTAAATGAATACTGACCCCTCATTACACATTCATAAATGGATCAGACTTCATAAATAAAGTCAGAGTTTCTGCCAGAAACAAAGCAGTGTAGTCACAAAGGAATGTCTGACCAAAATGCTGACAATTGGAACTGAACTGACACAGTGGGGGACATTTACTTACCTGTCCTGACGCGCTCCCAGAAAGTGCATTGTCCGACCAGAATGCACTCTGCCACGATTCACTAAGATCGTGCGCCTGTTATCCTGCATGTGTTGCTTCCCCGCTCAGGTCTGCCGGAGTTCACTTTCTTCTTCCTGGTGCATGTAAGTGCTTGATCTTGCGACACAATTTAAAAGTTAAATCCCGTGCTCCGCCCGAATCTGTTGCATCATCCGGCGGCCCGCCCCCCGATTTCTGTCTCATGAAACCCAGCACAGCTGCGCCACAGTCCAATTGGGTGCAACACAATACCAGCGCAAACCACTGTTAAATACCTGTCACAGCGGCGCAAATCCCCAAAATGTGACAGAAATCTGACAAAAGTGCAATCCGCGACCCTTAGTAAATAAGCCCCAGTGAGTTAAGTTCCAGTACCTAGCAGATTACTCAGCCAACAAACACTGCAAGAGTGATGCAAGTTGGACCAATTTTTTTTAAATGATGAGTGTCAGCATACTGAAATATAGAAAAACCTTTTTTTCAGAAATTGTTATGCAGGGTCAGGGAATGAAGTGATAAAAACAGACAAGGACTTCCCAGCATTCCCAGTGGTAAGAGACAACTGGTTGACATTCTCTTCCTGTTCCAATGTGCAAACACGGAGACGAGGCCAAGACAATACTAACAGAAATAAAGGTCAGGACCAAGAGGACAACGCAGTACAAATTTACTAGGCAAACAAAAACTCTGAGAATGAACCAAAGGGTCAAAGATGCCACTACACTAGCTAGTTCAGTACAAGAATATGGTGAGTAAAGAGCAACAGTCCACAAAACCAATTTCAGTGATCACCTAGGCTTAACTCTTAGAAAACCAGAGCACAGAACTGGAAAAAATGTGCAAACTGCTTGCACATGTATTTATAAAGTGTCTGCTCCAGTTTTGTGTTGCGGGTGCACTGTGCCCAATAAGACCACTGTGCACCTGAAGGGGCATCTTAGTGCTTAGTCAGATCATGCATCAAAATTCTGTCCAACTGGTGCCACAATTGTGTCTGGCCCACAATTCTACAGCATGAACAAAGTGCTCCAAAAAAGAAAATGGTGTACACTTCCAGAGAAGTGCAGGGGATGCCAGATTCATGAAGAACATGCACTGCAATTCATGAATCTGGAGCACCATGTAGACTCCACAGGCAAACTGCACATATTGGGGCTCATTTACTAAGGGTCCGTCGGACGCATTTTCATGAGGTTTCCCGACGATTTGTACCGAATTGCCCCAGGATTTTGACGCACGCGATCAGATTTTGGCGCATCAGCGCCGGCTTGCATGTGATAGAAATCAGGGGTCGGGCCGTCGGACAACCCAACGGATTCAGACAAACCGCATAATTTAAAAAGGAATTGTGTCGCAAAATCTAGCACTCACATGCACCAGGAAGAAAAAGGTGAACTCCGGCGGACCTCACCGTGGAAGCGACGGATGCAGGAACTGGGGAGCACAAGCTTAGTGAATCACAGCATACGCGAATCCTCATCGGACAACGCACCGCAGGATTGTGACAGGACCAGGTAAGTAAATCTGCCCCACTCTTATTGATAAATGTGGCCCATTGTGTAGAAACAAGGAAGAGCCCCTTTATTAAGGAATGCAATCCAACTCCTGCATCCACTACCCATAGGCTTCTATTGTCTCCACTGAGCGTATACGTTGCTCAGCAGGAGGAAGCAGAATGGAATATACACAGTATATACACACCATATATACATGCATACAGCATGTACACACATACAGTAGTATACATACCCATGCATCATATACACAGACAAACAGCATATGCACATCACATATACACACACTTACAGCAAATACACACCAAACATACAGCATATATATACCAAATACATACCCAATACCCCAGATGCTGGGACCCCCTGACACTGCAGGCCTCATAACAGCTGTTGTGGCTGCAACCACTGTATTTATGCCCCCTGATATGCAGGTGAAACAATTATACAGAAATTCTGTGGTAAAATATTATACTAAACCTATAGCTTACTTTTTCCATATACATCTTATTTTCAGAACTGAGGTTTCCAGTTTTAGTTTTTCTGCATGCCTGGTGGTTTGATTTACAGCTGGAGATTTTGATATATGACCCACTCATGCCCTCCAGCAAAAGTTTCCTCCAGTCTTCTCTCGAATATTTATATAGAGTGACAATATATTATTGATCATATTCATCTGCCAGAAGAAACTAAATGCTGCAATCCGTGCCTTATTCTGAACATGACACCTATGAAATATAGCAGCACATTCTTCAGGTGCCTTCAGTAGTTCAAGGTATTAACAGGTCATGGATCTGAAGTAGTGTTTAAAAGGTGTATCTACTTTTTTCTACAACACAGAAAGAAAATATGTATGAATGTAAAATAGCGAGTGGAGAAATAGAATTATGAAATTATAGAAAGCTCAATACTTTAATGGCATCTGAAATTTTGGTCTATTGGAAATGTCATCAAACATTGTAGGCATTCATTTAACTTATCACAATTTTTTATGTGTTATAAGAATTTTTTCCTAGACTTTATATGGATAGATTGTTTTCTTGTTTCCTATTATACCAGTAGTGCATTATAGTTAAAAATAACACTTGTTGTTAGACGCCATCACTACGTAACGAAAAAGGATTTTTGTATAGGACTAAAAACAAAAAAACAATAAGCTCCACAACTTCTTAAAGGGACACATTCACCATTTTAACACTACTTAACTAAGAGCTCTTTCAGTTACAGTATGTGATATCCTTCTAGATTTCCCTCTTTTATGTTAAAAACTGGCCATTTACCTGCAATCTAAGAAAATGCCTTCAAAGTTATGAGTACAGGCATGAAGTATCACTTTTTGCCTGTGATGAGTCTCTTTTAGATGAGGAGGAGGAAGAGCCTCAGATCAGAAGCCCCTATTTTGGGCTGATCAACACCTAGAAACATGTTTCTGTTATCTTTCAAATGCACTAACATAAAAAACTGAGTTACAACGTTCTTTAATAAAACCAAAAATATAGACTTTATTCAATTTATAAAACGACTCGCAAAATGTCATCTTATATCAATCAATGTAATAGAGGATATCCAAAAACAAGTCCAACCAGACAAAAACACTCAAGTGCAATGCAGGGTATATTGCCCTTTTCCTCAATGAGCACAGCCACAAGATAATATAGCCTCCATAGAAAATCACAGTAAGGGTAGATATGTTACGTTCACCTGAACACTGTGCATATAACTAAAAGACAAATGTCTTATCCATTTCTTGCACTCTGAGATTGCCTCCCAGACTCCCCTATCTATCAACTATCTTCCAAATGCTTTGGTTATGTGTGTGTAAATGTAAATCATTTAAAGCTACATGTGAACATATACCTCAATATCTAAAGCCCATAGTACTTAAAGGCCATTTAAGAGGGCCCATTAAAGGGATGTACATTTAATTAAATGATCACTACCTCCACCATAGATTCACTGAGATCCGTTTTGGTTTTACTACTCATAATTAAAGATAAGGACCATTTTCTTGAACTTCAGATTATAAGGAAACACAGTATATTATATTACATTTTTATAAAAAATTAGCAGGGTGGGCTAAATAAAATGTCAGGTTTTTCGGTGACTACTGCCTAGTAACAGCAGTGCTAGTAAAATACTAGTTTCACATTCATTGTACTTGCATTGTATATTTAAAGGAAATCTACCGCATGGATTCAGTTCTTCTAAACCAAGCACACTCACGTGCTGGGGTATGCCTCTTGAAACGGGATCCATTCTAGTAGTTTAAATTTTACGGGAAAAAAAAGTTTTAAAATTATGCAAATGAGCCACAGGGGTTCTAGGCTACATCGAAGAAGCCCCTTCTGGTTCCATTGTCCGTTTTCACGCTTCCATCCGGGGGACAAGGAGGCAGACACAAAAGCTGAATAGAGTAATTAACAACTGACAGAACCAGAAGGGGCTTCTATGTTGTAGCCAGGAGCCACTGAGGCTCATTTCCATAATTTTAAATGGCTTTTCCTCAAAAACACAGCTATTTAAATAAAAAAAGAACCGATTATGTTTCAAGAGGCATACCCCGGCATGTAAGGGCGCCCGGTTTAGAATCACTGCCTCCATTTGGTAGATTTCCTCTAATGTCTTTTCCACCTAAATAATACATTTCCATGCATGAACAATGCTTCCAACTGCCCTGTAGTTGCTTTTTCAAAGCACAGAAGAATATTTTACTTCCAGAGCAGTTGTCTCTTTATAGGCAGAGTTCAACCATTCTATATACTGGAGCAATGCCTATGTGTCGAGGATTTTGCTTCCATTGTAGTGCACATACAAGAAGCAGTATAGCAGTACAGTAAATTAAATATGGTGTATATCTTTCTAACAAAAAGGAGCTTTCTAAGAAAAGGGATAGCGCTAAAAGCTCATTAGCATTTCTCTTCTTTGAAGGCATGTAATTAAACATCACAAGGGTGACACATCTTCTTGAAATAACGCATGACAATGGGAATTGTGATTTTTCAAATTGTGTGTGAACTCTTTGAAAATTAGCCAAGAAACCCAAAGTGAATTGCTTTCTATAAAGAGGAGCTAAAAAGGACTCTTGTGTTCAATTTTCTGCCCTGATAAATTACAAAGACCGCTAACCATGTTTGGATGAGGAAGCGGAAGATGAAATTTTGTCTTCTCATTTTAGCTGAATTAAACATATATCTATGAGGGCTATGGCTAATGCATGGTTTATATTCTTCATGTATTTATGAAGCATCATATGGAACTTCTCTATAATCAGCCATTCAGTGTGGAACTGAAATCAAGGCTGGAACATTTAAGTACAGTAGGTTGGGAACTTCTGAGTCAGTAGATGACATTGAGGTGGGTTAGAACACCCTCTCCTATGCACTTTTTATTTGAATTGTTGGTAATTGTATTTCTTGTCACTGCTTATGAATGAATGTATGCATTTGTTTATATGTATTTGTATGTTGCCCATTTTCCTTGTATAATTTTGGGATAATGATTGCTTCTGTGTAATAACAATTATTGGTACAACTGCACTTTGTCAATGGCAGTATAATTCTGTTTGAGGAGGGGAGTATGCTGGTGACAAATGGCGTAACTTGAAGCTGATGGACCCCACTTTGTGCCAGACCCCCAACTATAATGTATGGTTTATAGTACTAGCCTCCTCATATGGGACAGTGACACATTATGGGCCCTAAGCCTCTTGAGCCCTGTTATGACCACACCCACTGCATCCCCTAAAATGACGTCCTTGCTAATGACAAGTATTGTGACTGAAGCAGTATTGATAACTTATAGGGCAGCAGTCTCTAACTGCCGGGCTGCGGAACACCTGGTCCTGGGCCGCAGCCAAAAAAATAAATTGGTACTTACCTCTTCACCACCCATCTAATACTTTTTCTCTTCTCAGCTTCCAGCAGTGCAGGTGGAGGCACGTCTATATTCAGCACCTGTTATGTTGTAATCAGTAGGCGACACAGAAACATTTTCTTGGCTTCTTCTCAATATGAACCAGTAACCTTTGGCTTGGATCAACCCAATAACACAGTGACCTATTGGAGCATGTGAAAACAGGTGGTAATTTAAAGCTGTAGTGAAAGGTGAGACATGGAGACTTAAAGGGGTATTCCCATCTGGACATTCACATTTAATTTAATTCATTTGCCATGTGTAAGCATTTCTTCAATTGAATGTTATTAAAAAAAAAAGTTCCTGTGTGAAGATAATTTCTCATAAATGTAGCCATGTTGTCCCTTAGAAACGAGATAGCTTCCTTGGATACAACCACATTACATTTTGGCAGCGGTGACCGGACATGCTCTATTGAGCCCTGATAGACCACCTGGATTCAGCAATCATTACCACAGCACAGCTGTGGGTTTTGCAGTAACTACCAGACATTTCATTTACAGAAACCTTTTGGTCGTATCCAAGGACACAGTCTTGTTCATAAGGGACCATAAAACTACATTTATGAGACATTGGGGCTCATTTACTTAGGGTCCGAACGCCACATTTTCGTTGGGTTTCCTTAATATTTCCGTTTTGCCCTGAAATGCCCTGGGTTTTTGGCGTACGCGATCGGATTGTGGCGAAGCGGCGTCAGGGACGTGGCCGTCGGACAACCCGATGGATTCAGAAAAACTGTGGAATTTAAAAAACAAATTGTGTCGCAAGATCAGCATTCACATGCACCAGGAAGAAGAAGGTGAACTCCGGCGGACCTCGGTGCAGCAGCTACACCTGCAGGAACTGCATCTTCCCCATTATGTTCACACAGGTACATTTTTTATAATAACTTCTAATTGAAGAAATGTTTATATATGGCAGATTAATGAATGTGAATGCCCGGACGAGAATACCCCTTTAAATTCAAAATGCTTGGAACATTAGCCCACAATTACTAAAAACAGTGCAAACTGCACTACGTACGAGATTCATGATTTCTGGTGCACATTCTTCATGAATCTGGTGAACCCTGCACTGCTCTGACAAATTTTACCTTTAACAAGTGGCGTGCAACACACTTCTGTTGGACTTTGCATGATAAATGTGGTGCACGGTCCGACTGAGCACCGGAACGCTCATTTCAGTGCAGTATAATGCAGCTGTGACACAAATGTTACACAGAAACTTCTTAATCCCTTCCCACTGCAGCCTGTTTTCATTGATCATTTTCATTTTTCACTCCCCACTTTAAAAAATCTATAACTTTTTTATTTTTTTCATGTACAGAGCTGTGTGGCTTGTTTTCCGTGTAACAAATTGCACTTCAAATTGGTGGTATGTAATATTCCATGCCGTGTACTGGGAAGCGGGAAAAAGAATTCCAAATGCAGTGAAATTGGTGAAAAAAATGCATTTGCGCATTGTGGGCTTGGATTTTACGGATTTCCCGTACACCCCAAATGACATGTCTACTTTATTCTTTGGGTCAGTATGATTACGGGGATACCAAATATGTATAGGTTTTATAATGTTTTCATACCTTAACAAAAATGAAAACCTCCTGCACAAAATTTCTTCATTGTTCATCCTGTATAAAAATTGTATATCTTCTGGTGGTAATAACTTTTTTATATTTTAATATACGGTGTGGCTAGTGTAATTTTTTGCTAATTTTGATGACGTTTTTAATGCTATTATTTTTAGGACTGTATTACCTTTTGATCAATTTTAATAGAATATTTAATATTTTTTAAAATGCCAAAAAAATGTCATTTTCGACTTTGGGCGCTATTTCCTGTTACGTAGCGAAAAACCATTATTATATTTTGATATATCATCCATTTTTCGATGCGGCAATACCTAATGTGTTTATGAGGTAGGTTTGATATCAATTGACAAGTCCATGGTACATTTCAAAGGGAGACTTAATTTCTGCCAGCACCTGCCAAATAAAAGGGCAAGTTATGGTGTGAAGATGTGTAAGCTGTGTTAGAGTGCATCAGGGTACACTTATAAGTTCAGAGTATATGAAGGGAAGTACTCCAGAATAGTGTAATTCCTGGAATTTCAAGAGGCAGTAGTCACGCATTTGATTTTTAGAGACCAGGAAGGGGAAGTGCTTGTACTTCTGGAAGCAAGGCCACATGGATTGTACCCGGGCCACACTTTCCAGAACTGAAGACCTGCGGGAAGAAGACTCGGTGGAGCGCCGGACAAGTGAGGAAAGGTGAGTAATAGTTTTTATTGGCTCCTAGCAAGTACATCAAGGGGGAGGGAGCGCCTGGGCAGTATATCATTAGGATGGGGTGACACCTGGGCAGTATATCAACAGGAAGGGGGGTGCCTGGGCAGTATATCATTAGCAGGGGGATGGAGAATATCCTGGGCAGTTTATTATTAGAAAGAATGGGGGATATCCTGGGCAGTATATCATTAGTGGGGGGGGGGGGAATATGCCGGGCAGTACATCATTAAGAAGAGGGAGAATATCCTGGGCAGTATATCATAAGGAAGAGGGGGAAGAATATAGTCAGATTTTAAAAAAGGGATGAGCCTTTACATACAAACTAGCTACGTCCTTAAATGGTTAAAGAACAGCAGATCCTACCAGAGGGGGGACGCAACTGCATGTCAGTGAGTTTGGTTTACAATCCTTGATCCTGATGGTAGATCTCCTGTAAGCCTTTAAATGTGTTCGCTCACATGTAATTGCCGATGGCACTCATTGGGAGTGACAAAATCACTGCCAAAATGGCATGTATAGGATAACACCTGCGGTCGGTGCCGGCTGGTGGGAGGAGGGGTGGAAATTAACTGAACCGGGACTTCTTACATTGCAGTTTGGCTCCTTGGTTCTTACATTGCATCATTAAATATCATTACAAGATTATAACCTAACACTGACTAATACAAAATTAGAGTGAAATTCAACTAGTGCATCAATTAATGTAAAGAGATTTCAGGTTTTTCCATTTGGCAGCTCTTGAAATCCGATATCTTAGTGAAATGAGTCTTATCTTGTAAGATCATCAGTTGTTAGTAAGACAGGTTTGTGCTGTAGAGTGAATGACTTTTTCCCCACTCTGCTTGTCAGTACAGGAAGTTTCTTTTTTTAAGTTCTATTAGGTTCACTACTCTACTACTACTTTTGTGCATTGGAAGGGATGATGATATTCATATCAGTCCATTATTATTATTTTTCAACATACCACAATGCACAATGGTCACCAAGAGGATTAAGTAAGGTTAGTATGTATACAATTTATTTAATGGTAACCAAACACTATATCTCCCCAATTTCTCATAACATGCAAGGTGATGGAGCTACCACTGCAGCAGCCACTATTGAGGGGGCCTAGAAAGGACATCAAGCTGCTGACAGCATAGAGCTGACTGCAATGGCTCCCTGCTCCACCGTTTTGCTTCAGATCAATGCAAAAAAAAAGACATAACTACTGCAGGGCATGGGGTTTGGATTCTGATTAAATGGATGTGAATGGGTTAGCAAAGAAGGAGGTTAGGTTCCAAAATGGGGCATAAGAAAGGTAGTCTACAGAAACGAATAAAGGGAAGAGAGGAATTAGAAAGGGTAATAAAGGGGGCCATAATTAGTTGGGGAGTATAACAAAAATACAGTCAGTTGTCATTATAAATGAGGAGGGATACAGAAAAGGGGCATTTTGAGTAAGGGGGCTACTGAAAGGGCGACATTATAAGTGGGGAAATACTATTATGGGGGAACACTAAAAGTGAAATTATGATTTGTAGACACTGGAGGAGTTTGGGTTTAGACACTATCTTAGTTGAAGGGTAACTATGCATAATGAGGACGATTATAATCCATAACAACGTGTGTTAAGGTAAACCTTGCTGATAGATCAAAGCCTGTCATTTCTACTTGTCCTATTTTCCTAAAAGCATTGTAACAGAGACTTCATTTCAAGATGGCGCCGACATCGTGGATTATAAACAAAATATTGAATTGAAGGAATGTGGCATGACGTGAACATGACGTTGACGTGCAACAGCAGATAAGTTCTCCAATCAAGAGACTACATGAGCTGGGAATTCTCTGCCCCCTTCTGTTTTTTCCTAATTTCTATATACATGTGTGAAATGAAATAACACTTACGCAGTGCAGATTTGCCATAGGTAATGATAGCATGAGTGTGATTTAAATCAGCAATTTGTCTGAATTATTCCTTACGACGTGCACGCATGTTGATTGATTAGAAACACACAGCCAACGCACACTAAAAGAGGATAATCTTAAATCCTACCCCAACACGTGTATGAAAAGTACCACCACAAGATTTTTGCCTCATCTCTGACAACCCCTTTAAAGAACATCAACATCTGGACAACAACTAATGTTCCTTACAGTAGTAAATCTAGTCTTATACCAAACTGCCAACTTTTCCCATTAACTATACATGTAGTTTCAAGGTGAAATAATTTTTGCACCCCTAACATCTCTATATAAGTAAATGTATATTGAACTTCATTAGCATACCAGCATACTGTAGTCATGTTGAAATGGACCTTCTATAAGATGTCATGAAATACTAATGCTACACATACATTAAATGCCATCATGAAAAAGAACCCATGATGCCCAATAGAATGGAATTTCATTTTCAGATTGATATTCCAGGTAATGTGGGTTAATACCACCAATAAGGTGAGTTAATACATTTCCGTATTAATGTTAAATTGATATTTCTTTATTTAAATGAGTTTTCCCGATTACGTACAGGTTCTGTAGGTTTGTTCTTAAAATGTTGGATTGTCATAAAAACCAATATTAACAATAAAGCTTCATTGCAGACACATGGGATAACTGTTATAGCAGTTTTTTGTACCCTAAGGCAAAATTACATTAAATTACACACATCCAGAGGTCCATTTGTAACTAGGGGTCGTATGTAAGTCGAGTGTTCATAAGTAGGGGACCGTCTTTATGAGAAATATGGATCCAAAAAAGATGTTCCCAGGTTGTCATGTAGTCTGTTGTAATCTTCAGTGGAACATAGCTAAAAGGGTCCAGCAGCTACAGTTATGCCTCTGTTTTTCTGTGTAGTATACAAACATGCTGGCACGTTGATCTTTGAAGCTGCTCTTTAGTCTTGCTAATTGATGAAGGTCCTGAACTTGGGTCAACCACTTTAATGATACAAACATCTTTTGTAGGTAGATCTTAAAAATACAGTATACAGAAATCATAATTCCTCATCCTATTGATATCTTAGTTCTTATAGACTCACTTAATCTCACTTCACACAACCATAGAAAGCATTTCCGAAATGGGAAGCCAGATATGTGCAATAATCTTAACCTCAGAATACCTCTTTTGTTCCAGTACAGACAAGAATATGATGAAGAAAAAAGAATGTCATTACATACAACAGTTATCCAACTGGAAACCATCCAGACAACCAAACCTTAGAATATTGTTGTTTACAAAGGAATTATGAGGATAATAAAATGTAGATATGTTTTATGACAAAATAAGAAAATAAAAGCTCTGTAATCACAGAACTCTATAGTGATGCCATTAAATATTGAATGGATATGTGCTTAGCTTAACTAAACACTGTGTGCCAGGATTGTGCCAAATATATTACCAATGTATTACCTAGATTTATAAATTAGGGGTTTTCAACACTGCCAGCTGTGCCATAGCTTTTAGATTACATGGGACCTGTGGTACATTTATAAAATTTTACTCTAATTCCATGGATGAAAGAAAATTAAAGCGTAACTGTAAAGTTAGTGTCAGTATCAGAGGAAGTGGACCCACTGGACCACCATGAGCGATGACTTAAGCCGACACCTGGAAGCGGATTCTAAGTGGCACACAATTTTCACCAAAGCCTGCCGCAAAGCGTGTTGGACTTGCTGCAATGGGATACCACCAGGTCGCTCCACAGGCGTGAATTTGATCGCGGTGGCGGCCAAGGAGAGGTACAGAATTGTAAGGCTGAGACGGAGTCGTGGACAAGCTGGAGGTCAGGAAAGGTGGCACGGGAGCGAAGTCAAGAACAAGGTCACAACAGGGAATCACTATATTGCAGGAATAAATAATCAAGAAGCTTTCTCTCAGGCACGAGGCTCAAAGATCTGGCAGGGGACACAGGAAGGGGCCAAGAATGTAACAGGGCGCTGGCCGTTTTCTTGGAAAGCAGCCACAGGCGCCCTAAGAGGCCTTGAGTGTCTGTAAGATAAATCCCTGGGTAATGGATGGAGAATCCAGTGGTGGTATATCCAGGAACCTTGTTCTTTATTGAACCACATTGTAGCAGGCAATGGGCCAAAACAGTCAAACAGCAGATTTGGATTACTGGTTTGGTCATGGAGAGTGGTCTGCAGGAATAATACAGCAGCCTGGTAGTAGATGCAGGCTGGGATAATGGAGATGGAGCTGTGTCCAAACTGTAGAAGCTGCAGCTCTGGTTCTTCTGACTCAGTCCCTTTGATTGGTTTCTGTGCCAGCACTAAAGGTGTACTACACACTGGGGCAGATTTACTTACCCGGTCCGTTCGCGATCCAGCGGCGCGTTCTCTGCGGTGGATTCGGGTCCGGCTGGGATTCATCAAGGTAATTCCTCCGCCGTCCACCAGGTGGCGCTGCTGCGCTGAAAAGCATCCGAATGCCCTGAAATTCACAGAGCCGGACCAAGTGAAGGTAAGCGCGTCCCAAGCGACACTTTTATTGTTTTAAATGCGGCGTTTTTTCCGAATCCGTCGGGTTTTCGCTCGGCCATGCCCCCGATTTTCGGCGCGTGCATGCCAGCGCTAATGCGCCACAATCCGATCACGTGCGCCAAAATCCTGGGGCAATACAGGGAAAATCGGCGCAAATCGGAAATATTCGGGTAACACGTCGGGAAAACGCGAATCGGGCCCTTAGTAAATGACCCCCACTGTCCCTCTCGTCACTCTGTCAGCAGATCTGACTCTCTGCTCTGTTGAAAGACCTAGGGCCTAAGGCAATGTGCTCCCACTGCACAGGGGTTTTATACTCCCTCTGGTCAGGTGGTAGCACCTCTCCAATCACACTCCAGTTTACAATACGACTACATAACCTGGAGAGGGCGCTGCTTATGTATTGGCAGGGGTGTTGCATATATAAATATATATATATATACGGTGAAACCTCTTCAGAAGACCACCTCTCTGAGAAGACCCCCTCCCTAAAAGACAATTTATTTATTAAATCACTGATTTTTTTACAAAAAAATATTTGCCTTTATACTCACCTATGGAAGCTACCCCTATAGCTGGCCATCCTTTACTGCCCAAAGAGGTCTGTTCAAAGAGGTTGCACTGCATTATTTACTGTGCTGTGTGTCAGATCTGATAGTATAAAGCTGAAAGGTCTTGCGAGCAGGCCCTAACTCCTATTGTTCCATATGACTGTTTGACTATGTAATGTAATATTCTATATTATGCATATGTCCCTATGGTGTGTACAGCGCTGCAAGCAGATTTGATTACGCTATAAATAATAAGATGATTATTATATAGACCTTCATTAAACTGATGGGGAGCTGAGCTCTGTCTTATTTTGACATTCATACTTTCACACAACAAATTTGACCCTAAACTATGTGATCGTCACATGCTATGAGACATCAATCCAGGTTCATAGAGCTTTTTACACTGCTGGGACGGATATTTTTCAAGCACCAGCGTACTGATCTGAGTCGATCACATCTCCTATTAAACCCCCCAAACAACATCTACCCATCCTCCTTCCCACATCGTGATATGATTCTCTGTAGCAACCAACCAACACAAAACAACCGGTTGGGTGGGCCAGTCTGGAGATTTTATACTTTTACAGACGTACTTTAAGGCTATGCATACGCACTACTGGGGGTCATTTACAAGGCGTTCGGGTTTCCCGACGTGTTATCGAATATTTCCGATTTGCCCAATGGACCTGAATTGCCCCGGGATTTTGATCGCAACGGATGTGGTCGCATGGCGGCATGCGCACGGAAATCGAGGGGGCGTGCCGAACATAAAACCCGACGTATTCGGAAAAACGCCACATTAAAAGACCGAAAAGTGTCGCTTGGGACAGCGCTTACCTTCCCTGTCCAGCCGTGTATGCCGGCTGCGTTCAGATGGATTTTTCAGCGCAACAGACAGGCACACTGGTGGACGAGGAGGACACTACCTTCATCAATCCCCGTCCGGACCCGAATCTGTGCAGAGAACTCGCACTGGATCGCGAATGGGCCGGTGGTAGTAATCCTGCCCCACGGTTTACATTACACCAAGGAAATCTCTATAAAAATTATATGTAATGTACCTTTATTTCCCTTAGGGACAAAAAAAGGTCATGTTTGCATTGAGATGCAGACAGGGGACACTACATTACACTCTGCCCTTAGAAGAAACATACCTATGAGTTGTATTCATTGATACCACTAAACAATTCAGAACGCTGAGATTTGGATTCATTACCTCTTCTGCTCTCCAACATCTGGGCTATCTTTGTGAACAAAGCCTTGACAACCTATAGAGCAGAACGTTAGTGGGGCACTTTTTGGGAGGTTTACGCTGACTATGACAGAATAAACGATACTTGTTGTTAGTACTTGCATATCACCTGATTATATCATCTGAATGTTACCAGGATGGGTGCATCTTATAGCAGCTGTCAATTGCAATTGATTGTATTGCTATGTTATTAGCTACAGACTCAAGCAATCACATGCTGACAGAGACTTGAAGCAGAATCATGTTAGTATGACAGCAAATGAAATGATGACAATACTAGACAACTTCGGGGGGTGGCTGCCATAGACATTTTCTGTCTCATCTGTTTTTGTTGGTCACTAGTTCATTGCTCCACCCCTATAGTAGCATGAGTATGACAACCTACAAGGGAGTTGTTCCGGTAGTGCAGCTCATCCAGGATGGCACAATCACAGTGTAAGCAGCTGTGTCAGAATAAGTGTGACAGGAGCAGGAAGCAGATAACCTGGGGACAGACAATTACACAGTACGAATCGAGGGGGATGTGTGAGTGAACAAACAACACAGCACGCAGAACGTCTACCTACTCCCATTGTGTGCCAGAGCCCTGCAACACTCTACAGTCAGGCCACCTAATACCCATTTGTCGACTCAAACTGTCATAAACCAGACTACATAAGGTGGTATGAGGGATCATGTCACAATGTGGGTGTGTGGCCTACAACCACACCTGTGCTGGGCGAATTGGCTTTTTCCAGGAGACACGACAAATTGTAATTAGACTGGGTCCCCTGTGCTCTACAGGAGGAGGAGATTTACACTGGCATATGTGGGACCGACGTGGTAGCACGTCGTCAGAAGTAGAGTCCGCAACATCTCAGCCATGAATGGTTTGGCAGCTGGTCAGTAATGGTTTAACACGCTTCGGATCGCTCCCCTAACAGTAACGCGCAGGCCAATGTGACTTGCCGTCAGTGCCACTATTACATCCATAGCTGCTGCCCAGCCACCAAGGGAGTCCGTTGTCAGGGCTGCAGGTGTTCATCTGCACATTATAGCACAACAAAGCGTAACACCAACACATCAGAAATTCCTTCCATCATGGTGTTAACCTGTACATGTAATCTTCCTGTAATCGGAACTCCCTCCTCCCCCCCCCTTCCCATGCCACTATCCTCCGAGGGAAAGACCCACGGGCCAGTAACGATCCACAGACCTTTTTTGATCTTCTTTCTGCATCATGGAATAGTTGCCTGTTAGCTTGTTTAGCCCTTATAGTACTATGTGACTTTAACTATTCTAGTGCAGATGATCCTGTATCCCTGTTTTAGCTCTGTCTGGGATACCACGATTTGTGATATGTCAGCTGTGTACTGATTTACTTATGTATCGTCCCATGGGGGTCGCATACTAGTATTTCACACACATACAGGGTTGAGACCGTGTATTTGTATCGGTGCACTTCTAGAGCTACGTACCCAAAGTATCTGACAATTAGCCTGTATTATGAAAAGTTTGACACCAACATAGTGGGGACGTTCCCAATTCATTAGCTTATATGGTATCCTGATACCGTATACTTTATACGTGCAATTTTCAATAAAGAATATATGTAATTTTTTTTACATTTATTGTTAATTAGACTGTTTTTTTTCTCAGTGGTTGTTGATGTTTGCTATATGATCTAGAACGCTGTTAGGTGTTGACAATAACTTGGTAATACGTCCATTAGGCCATTTTCTGATGGAACACGTCGCCCTTTAAGATTAACTGTAAAGCTTATAATGATTTAAGCAAATTATTATATGTGATTCCCCCTAAAAAATGAACGATAAGTGCCTACTTGTGCGGCTCACTCTTTTCTTTCCAAAGTTATGGAATTGTTCTGTTCTTGAAAGTGTTTTCACCAAAATTTTCTTACCCAAGGTGGGTGGAGAACTGATTCTGATCCTGTCTATCTATGCTCAAATCTAATGGCGGTTTGTTTACGTACAGATAAATGAACTGCTACATACCCAGATAAGTTCTGTCACATGACCTCCTTTGATGTGAGCGTGAGAGAAGCAGCCCTCTCCCTTTCATACCTAGTATTGTAGAGTGGTGTTTATACTATGGACTCCAGGTGCTTGCAGCAAGCAAGGCAAAGGAAGCAGTACTGCAGCACTGAGAAATCTAAGAAAATGTTTCCCCAACCTTTTTTTTTTACCAGGATGGGCCGGGTAACACTTTTCCATGGTCCCTGTGAAAATAACAAAGTGTGCACCGCAAATTCCTACTCTAACCAACCACTGTGCCATTTCTGCGCCCCTGGTCTAAAATGCCCCCCGTTTCCTGACAGTTGTCCCTTTTTTATGTAGCCCCCTTTTAATGTCTTATTAAGAAAAAATAGGCACAGAAAAGAGGATTTATAATGTCCCCCTTTCTATAGCAACCGCCACCACACACTATAACTGTCTCGGTGTCCTTTGGGCTTTCATTGTGAGGAAAAAAGATGACACTGGTGTAAAGGAGGTACCTAATTTTACCACCAAAAAAGGGAAAAACTTGCTCTGGAGTATACGGCCTGAGTGCCTGAGAAGCAGTCGGCTAACTGCTGCTCATCTAAATAGCAACCAAGATATAGAGGTATAACCAGCAGTCCTCCACCCACCCCTAAAGAATGCCCATAAGTGCCCCCTCACACATGGTCAAGCAGCAGCCCCCTCACTAATAACATGTCCACCACCCCCTACTAAACTTCCAGGCAGCGCTCCATTACATCAGCACTACCATAATGTCCAGTCAGCGCTCCACCTACTACATAACGTCCACAGCATCGTCGACTTCCAGCTCACTTTATATAACATTCAGGCATAAAATCGCTCGACCGATAATTTGTCAGCATGTAGGCGCCTGCCTAAATGAAAGTTCCACAGCAAGCCCCCGAATGCCCATGGTCCCCCACAAAGATGTCACCCACAACCCCCCATTATAATGTCCGCCAGCTATGTCTCCCCATAAAAAAATCATGTAAATTAGTCTGATGCTTAAGTTTTACTTAACGCTGGTATATTTTTAAGCATCTGCTCCTTCTTGTATATTTATGCCCGTTATGATACTCGGAGTTTAATTGTAAAGTATCGCATGTATTTCCCTCTTTTTCCCAACATTGTTGTTTCCAATAATAAAACAAAAATTATTTAGTATATGATCATGCCAAATATGAAGTATCATACATTACTAATAGTTATTCAGGCCATTACAACATCGTCGTATTGGTTTAATACTATAGGGCCTCACTCAGTATACTTTTTGTGCATAAGCAAACTTACACCTAACACTTGTTGTTATATAATACATAGTACACTAGACCTTACTGAGCCATTACATGAAAGAATGAGGATATAAGCTTAAAACCAAGTCATAAAATGAACTTTGTCGGGTAATGTATATTACAGAGTTTCTTTCCTGTTGGTCTGCGCAAAGTGTTGAAAAGTTTATGCCCGCATGTATACCCGTATGCCCTTAATGTATAACTTCATATATATACATATGATACTCTATTATATTGTTGACACAACAAGGGATCCGAATGTAATTATGGTCTTCTTAAAAACGTAGCACTATCTGTTTTCCTGTTTTTCTTTTTTGCTAATTAAGACTTCCGATATAATTAGAGAAGAGGAGCCTCTCTCTTATGTGGGACAACTTCTTTGCCAAGGGCATACACCAGCGATAAATTCATCCCTGTTCTGGACATACTATCTCAAGTAACCATACAAACACCTATTTTTGCTTAAATATATGTATAATTTTTAGGAAAAACTAAAGGTTGAATAAGTAAGGCATTTTCCTTATTCAGAGTAGCTAAGGCATACATTCCACATTATCAAAAAATGTATAAATTGTTTTATTATCCTGACTTTTCCTTGGCAAACCCTGACTAATGAAGGCACATAAAGGAAAAAAACTGACTATTTATAACTGTCTGTAGACAAAGGGGGGGGGCAGCATTTTAATATTCGCCTCAGGCAGCAAATATGCTAGAATCGGCCCTGTATATACGGTGAAACCTCTTCAGAAGACCACCTCCCTAAAAGACAATTTATTTATTCAATCACTGATTTTTAAAAAAAAAAAAATATTTGCCTTTATACTCTATGCAAGCTACCCCCTATAAGCTGGCCATCCCTTCTACTGCCCAAAGAGGTCTGTTCAAAGAGGTTGCACTGCATTTATTTACTGTGCTGTGTGTTCAGGATCTGATAGCTATAGACTGAAAGGTCTTGCGAGCAGGGCCCTAACTCCTATTGTTCCATATGACTGTTTGTACTCTGTAATGTAATATTCTATTTGCATATGTCCCCTATGGTTTGTAAAGTGCTGCAGAATTTGATTACGCTATATAAATAAAGATGATTATTATTATTATAGACCTTCATTAGAACTGATGGGGAGCCTGAGCTCTGTCTTTATTTTTGCATTCATACTTTCACACATACAAATTTGACCTAAACTATGTGATCGGTCACATGCTTATGACATCACTCCAGGTTCTAGAGCTTTTTACATGCTGCCGGGACGGATATTTTCAAGCACCCAGCAGCTACTGATCTAGAGCGATCACATCTCCTATTAACCCCTCCAAACAACATCCACCCATCCTCCTCTCCCCCATCGTGATATGGATTCCTGTAGCAACCAACCAAACAAAAACAACCAGGTTGGGATTGGGCCGAGTTAGACTTGAGTTTTTATACTTTACAGACGTACTTTAAGGCTATGCATACGCACACTGGGGGTCATTTACTAAGGGCCCGATTCGCGTTTTCCCGACGTGTTATCCGAATATTTCCGATTTGCGCCAATTGTACCTGAATTGCCCCGGGATTTTGATGCAAACGGATTGTGGTGCATCAGCGCCGGCATGCGCGCGACGGAAATCCGGGGGGCGTGCCCGAACGAAAACCCGACGTATTCGGAAAAACCGCCACATTTAAAAACCGAAAATGTGTCGCTTGGGAAGCGCTTACCTTCACCTGGTCCAGCACGGTGTATTCCGGCGCGTTCAGATGATTTTCAGCGCAGCAGCGCCACCTGGTGGACGGCGGAGGAACTACCTTCATAAATCCCGTCCGGACCCGAATCCTGTGCAGAGAACGCACCACTGGATCGCGAATGGGCCGGGTAATTAAATCTGCCCCACTATGTTTACACCAAGAAAATCTCTATAAAATTATATGTAAACCTTTATTTATCCGTTAGGGACAAAAAAAGGTCATTTTGGCATTGGATGTGCAGGACAGGGGCACATACATTACATCTGCCATGTAAAGAATACATACATATAGTTGTATTCATTGTACCACTAAACAATTCAGAAAGCTGAGATTTGGAGTTCATTACCTCTTTCTGCCTCTCCACAACTGGCGTATCTTTGGAAAAAAGCCCTTAGACACTATAGCAGAAATGTTAGTGGGGCATTTTGGGAGGTTTATGGCTGACATTGTCAGAATAAGATTTACTGTTGTATTGTACTTTCATATCACCTGATTATATCGTCTGAATGTTACCAGGATGGGTGCATCTTATAGTCAGCTGCAATGTGCAATTTATTGATTGTATACTGCTCAAAATAATATAGCGAGCATCACATTGTAACTCCAAGTCAATCACACTGCTGATCACTGCTTTGGTCACTAGTCATTGCTCTCACCCCTAGAGATAGCATGAGTATACAACCTACAGAAGTTGTTCCGGTAGTGCAGCTCATCCAGGATGGCACATCAATACAGCTGTGTCAGAATAGTGTCAGGAGCAGGAAGCAGATACCTGGGGACAGACAACTACACCAGAAGATATCGAGGGGGCTGTGAGTGAACAACAACACAGCAGCAGGACTGCTACCTCCTCCATTGTGTGCCAGAGCCCTGCAAAACCTACAGCAGGCCACTAATATCCATTTGTCTGCTCAAACTGTCATAAACAGACTACATAAAGGTGGTATGAGGAATCAATGTCCACAAGTGGGTGTTGGGCCTACAACCCAACACTGTGCTGGGCGATTGGCTTTTTCCAGAGAACACCAAGATTGTCAGATTAGACATGGGTACCCTGTGCTCTACACGGATGAGAGATTTACACTGAGCATATGTGACAGACGTGGTAGAGTCAAGAGAAGTTATGATCCTGCAACATCCTTCAGCATGAATGGTTTGGCAGCCGGTCAGTAATGGTTTAACCGCTTCTGGACGCATCCCATAACAGTACTGCGCAGGCCAATGTGACTTGCCGATCCGTGCCTTACTATTACATCCTGCTGTTGCCACCAGCCACCAAAGGGAGTCGTTGTCAGAGGCTGCAGGTGTCCTCTGCATATTATAGCCAACAACAGCCGGTAACACCAACAATCGGAAATTCCTCCAATCATGAGTGTTAACCTGTAACATGTAAGGGTCTTCCCCTGTAGATCGGACTCCCCCCCCCCCTTCCCATGCCACCTATCCTCCGATGGAAGCCCCGCAGTACGATCCACAGACTTTTTTGATCTTCTTTCCTGCAAACATGGAATAGTTGACTTGTTAGCTTTGTTTAGCCCTTATAGGTACTATTTACTTTTTAACATCTTAGTGCAGATGATCTTGTATTCCATGTTTAGCTCTGTCTGGGGATACACACGATTTGTGATATGTAAGCTGTTGTACTTATTTACTCTGTATCGTCCATGGAGGTCGCATACTATATATTCACACATCAGGTAGTCCAAACAGGGTATTTTGAGCGGCACCGTGTATATGTAGATATTCAGGTGCAGGTCTTCTTAAGAGGTCCGACAGTGACCCCAATATATAGTAGTAGACAATTGAGAAGCAGCACTCCGGTATTTCCAATGAAAAAAAGGGTTTTATTCCACCAACATAGTGCGACGTTTCGCCAATTCGATTAAGGCATTATCAAGCATGAGGTGTATCCTTTGGATACACCATTTTATGTATACATTTTTATCAATTTTTAACTACTGCATTTTCAATAAAGAATATATGTATTTTTTTTACATTTATTGTAATTAGACTGTTTTTTTCTCAGTGGTTTTGATGTTTTGCTATATGATCTAGAAGCTGTTTAGGTGCTTGACAATACTCTGGTAATAGTCAATTAGGCCATTTTCTGATGACACGTCGCCTTTAAGGATAACTGTAAAGTTATAATGATTTAAGCAAATTATTATATGTGATTCCCCCTTAAAAAATGAACAGAATGATGCCTTTGTGCTGCTCACTCTTTTCTTTCCAAAGTTATGGCATTTTCTGTTCTGAAAGTGTTTCACAAAAATCTTTCTTACCAAAGGTGGGTGGAGACTGATATCTGTCAGTCTATGCCCTCAAGCTAAGGCCAGTTAGTTTGCCCACAGATCAAATGATGCTACATCCACAGAGAGAGTTCTGTCACATGACCTCCTTCTATGTGAGCGGAGAGAAGCAGCCCCTCCCCTTTCATGAGTCCATAGTATTTGTAGAGTTTGTTTATACTATGGACTCCAGGGCTTGTCAGCATAGGCAGAGGAAGCAGGTAATGCAGCACTGAGATAATCTAAGAAAGTGTTCCCCAACCTTTTTTTTTTTACCAGGGACTGGGCCGGGTAACACTTTTTCCATGGTCCCTGGAAAATAAAATAGTGTGCCCCGCAAATAGTCCATATCTAACCACAACCCATGTGCCATTTCCTGCAGCCCCTGGTCTAAAATGCCCCCCTTTCCTACAGTTGCCCTTTTTTATGTAGCCCCCTTTTAATGTCTTATTAAGAAAATAGCTACAGAAAAAGGGATGTTATAATGCCCCCTTTTCTATAGCAACCGCCACACACCTATAATGTCCTCTTGTCTTTGGGCTTTCATTGTGAGGAAAAAAGCTGACCTGAGTGTAAATGGAGGTACCTAATTTTACCACCAAAAAAGGGAAAAACTTGGCCTGGAGTATAGGCCTAAGCAGCAGGCCTAAGCGACAGCAGGCGGTGCTCAAACTGCTGAGCCTAGGCGATAAAAGGCACACCGCCCAAGAACTATTACAGGGCATATAAAATGTCCAGCAGCCTCCCCACCCTAATAACATGTCCCAGAAGTGCCCCCCTCACTAATGTGTCCAGCAGCAGCCCCCCTCACTAATAACATGTCCACCAGCCTCCCCTCACTAATAACATGTCCAGCAGCAGCCTCCCCTCACTAATAACATGTCCAGCAGCAGCCTCCCCTCACTAATAACATGTCAAGCAGCGGCCTACCCTAAATGTCCATTGTAGGCTCCCTGCCATAAATGAAATGTCCACAGCAGAGCCCCCCAATGAAATGCCCCCAGAAGTCCCCACCCCCCAATTAAATGTCCCCAGCTATGTTCCCCATAAAAAATCATTTAAATTAGTCTGATCATTAAGTATTTACTTAAAGCCTGTATATTTTTAAAGCATCTGCTCCTCTCTTGTATATTTATGCACGTTTTATGACTCTGATTTAATTGATAAAGTATGCATGTATTTTCTTTTTCCCAACATTGTGTTCCAAAATAAATAAAACAAAAATTATTTAGTATAATCAATGCCAAATATGAAGTATCATACATTACTAGATAATGTATGCAGGCATTACAACATCGGTCGGATTGTTAATACATAAGGGCCTCACTCAGTATACTTTTTATTGCATAATGCAGAAACTTACACACTAAACACTTGTTGTATGATATAATACATAGTACACGTAGACCTTACTGAAGGCACATTACATGAAAGAATGGAGGATGATAAGCTTAAAACCAAGTCAGTAAAGAACTTTGGTCTGGTAAGGTATATTACAGAGTTTCTTGTCCTGTTGATCTGCGCAAAGTTTGTGAAAAGTTATGCCCGTAATGTATATTGATTTTAAACTTCATATATATACATATAGATATCTATTATATTTTGACACAAAAGGGACCGAAATGTAATTATGGTCTTCTTAAAAACGTAGCACTATCTGTTTTCCTGTTTTTCTTTTTGCTAATTAAGACTTCCGATATAATTTAGAGAAGAGGAGCATCTCTCTTATGTGGGACAAATTCTTTGCCCAAGGGCATACACCAGCTATAATTTCATCCTGTTCTTGACATACTGATCTAAAGGAACCATACAAACACCTATTTTGATTAAATATATGTAATAATATTTTAGGAAAAACTAAAGGTTGAATAAGTTAAGGCATTTTCCTTATTCAGAGTAGCTAAGGCATTAAAATTCCACATTATCAAAAAAATGTATAAATTGTTTATTATCCTGACTTTTCCTTGGCAAAACCCTGACTAATGAAGGCAAATAAAAGGAAATAAAACATGACTAGTTTATAACTGCTGTAGACAAACTGACCAAGGAACAAATTGGACGCTCTACCAAAATCTAAAGATATGTAGCGGTACAAAGCCATTAGAGCAGACAAACAAGTGAAGGGTCAAATAGCTTTTACCGTTCTCTGCATTCATTTTGATATCCCATAATAGCGTTGCGGTAAGGAGGGCTGTGGTTAGAATCAGGCAGGCATGTTGAATTAGTGCTTACCTTGCAATTCTGGTCTGGTACACCAACTCAACATTATATTAAAATAGCCAGTGTATGTAATTTAGAGCTGGTTGGGCTCCGTTCTCTAAAAGTAGAAAATAATATGAAATTATCAGTCTAAGAAAAAGGAATATGTGGATGATGTCCATATTTTATGCACACTGTCCTTTGCATTCCTTTTATTTTCTTTAGTCGTGCAAATTCTTTAGACTATTGTATAAGGAGCACAATCTCATGTATAAATGAAGTGCATGATTTTAACTTGTAACTTGAACCTTCTGTGTCCTACTGCTAAATTTGTAACACACCCCAATGTCATATACAATGTCTAATACCGGTGTCTAGTCACATAGAAAGGACTAAATTTTTGCCACTGAATTGAATTATATTGTGTTTATAAAACTGCAAAGTGGTGCTTAATGACAATAAGCTAGTATCAGTGTTGTCATCAGATGACGCTACTGAACTACACAAAGTCTGTCTACCATGATCATGTAGTAAGATCAAATTTGCTAAACTGTAGAACTGTCATGCCTGTGTATTTTGGTATATTTCTTGTTTCTGAGTCTTTTACACAAATAGATTTAGCATAGATCATCTCTAATGGACACAACTCAGCCCAAAATGTATCTTCTAGAATGGAGAAGAATAATAGTTACAGGGCTATTTTAGTAAGTATGTTCTTTCCGCTACCACTGGATAGGATATAATGTAGTGATCATTGCGGGCTACATCTCAGTTTGATGTTGTTATACTGTGGGGAAGAAGGGACTGTGCATCATTTTTCACCATGTCCCAAAGGGGCTCCCTGCATGTGGACTTTTGTGTGGAGAGGATGTATTGCTCCCTTAATACCCCATGGTTGAATGCGTGGGTGAAGATACTTATCATCTATCTATTGTCTATAAATCTATCTACATATATATGTCAAGTTATCTATCTTCTATCATTTGTTTCCTATCTATATACATGTCTATTTATCTTTTTGTCTATTTATGTAATTATCTTCTATCAATTCAATTCAAAGAAGGTGTATTGGCAGGACCAAATACAGGTTAGCATTGTCAAAGCATTATAGAATATGGTATTGTGGAAAATAAGGTGGGGTACAGGGTCATTGGGAACAGGATGAAGGGGGCATGAAGGGGGGCATGGGGTCTTGATATATCTATATCTATCATCTATCTATATATAATTTACTTTATATTTATGCTTCTATAAATCTATCTATTGTCTATCTATAAATCTATATAATCTTTCATATTTAACTGGTATCATCAATCTACCTATCATCTGTCTATCATCTATAATATTCTTCTACAGTCCCATATTACAGATTGCCTTACCATACTACTGTTTTTAAACTACAAAGTATTATTATTGTGCGGGGCTAAAGGGAGCCTCTTACTGAATGTGACTGTTCATAAAATAGTTTTATTTTGAGGCCAAACTTTTAGTTTTGCCCAGGGCCCCACTTTGACTAAAACCAGTCTTAGCTTGGTCACACCACCTTCACTTCTTGTATTTGCTTTTGTATTCTAATTTCTCTGTACTGCTCCAAGTTGCTGCTACTGAAAATAGTCTAGAGAATTCCCTTTCCAGGGCGTACCCAGAGCGATACAGAAATTTCATCTGTAAGAGCAGAAAATCCTTAACGTTCCTCTCCCTCAATCAAGTCCTAAGGATCGACTCTCTGACATCATTGATTAAACATGTTAATCATGTGTTCTACTCTATAAGGGCAGGAACTATAAAAGGTAATCTTATAAATGCAACAAGAAACTTCTTGGACATTCCCAGAGAAAATAAAGGGATATGTCTGAGGCAGACTTCTTATTTGCATGTAAACGAATATTGCTTGTCATTATTCCAACGCTGGCACATCATGAATTAAATCTGAGCTTCCTTCCTGTGCACAATTTATCATATGCATCTACATCCACACATTGCCCAGAGCTGTATTCACCACATTAAAAGAGCTAAACACCAGACAATGATTTATTCATAAGCGACTATCCCATCAGTTTTCCTACAAAGAAAACAAACAACATAAACATTTGTGTTTTATGGTTTTACTAGAAAATTCTCATCATAAAAAATAAACAAAATTCTAATACATTTGTTTTGTACAGTTTGTAATTGGTTGGTAAGATATAAGGGCTTCAATACAAAATAGATGAGAGCTATATGTATATTTAAAGGGGTTTTTCATGAAGGTGAAATTCCCCTCCACCCCGTATACACACTCCTCCAACTTGTTACATGTCCGTTAGGGTTGTAGGCAATCTGTTTTCATATAGTGATGTTTTACTCTAAAATTCAGTGCCCCTCACTGTATGGCAGTAGTGTTCCTCACTGTATGGCTATATTCTTCACTGTATGGAGGTAGTGTCCCTCACTGTATGGCGGTAATGTTCCTCACTGTAGGGTTTTATTGCTCACTGTATGGAGGTAGTGTTCCTCACTGTATGCAGGTAGTGTCCCTCACTGTATGGCGGTAATGTTCCTCACTATATGGTTTTATTGCTCACTGTATGGAGGTAGTGTTCCTCACTGTATGGGGTAGTATTCCTCACTGTATGGCAGTAGTGTTCCTCACTGTATGGCAGTAGTGTTCCTCACTGTATGGCTATCTTCTTCACTGTATGGAGGTAGTATCCCTCACTGTATGGCGGTAATGTTCCTCACTGTATGGTTTTATTGCTCACTGTATGGAGGTAGTATTCCTCACTGTATGGCGGTAGTGTTCCTCGCTGTATGGAGGTAGTGTTCCTCACTGTATGATGGCAGTGTTCCTCACTGTATGGGGGTAGTGTTCCTCACTGTATGGGGGTAGTGTCCCACACTGTATGGCAGTAGTATTCCTCACTGTATGGCGGTAGTGTTCCTCACTGTATGGGGTAGTATTCCTCACTGTATGGTGGTAGTGTTCCTCACTGTATGGCGGTAGTGTTCCTCACTGTATGGCGGTAGTGTTCCTCACTGTATGGCGGTAGTGTTCCTCACTGTATGGCGGTAGTGTTCCTCACTGTATGGCGGTAGTGCTCCTCACTGTATGGCGGTAGTGCTCCTCACTGTATGGCACTGACCGCGGTTGTGTTACCAGTAAGCCTTTGCTGCAATATGCACATGAGCCCTCTCCATGCACCCGCACCCGGCATGTGACGCACCATTACGTCACATGCTGTGATTCATCGAACCGGGTTGAATAAAATTTTTATAAATTTGCCTCGTCAATACATAACACTGTCTGCAGCTTGTATGGTCAAATTTGTTGATAGACTCCATTTAAATATTTTTATACCAATACTTTATTTTGTGCCAAATACTTTATTGATAAACCACAGTTAAAAGGCCACCGTTTTTTTACTGGCCTCAGGTCATGGTCGGCGCCTGCACCCAGGTTTCCTGGAAAAGGGCCCGTAGATCTAAGAAGGGCCCGTGGCACATGCTGGCCAGATCAGAAAACTCAACGACATCAGCATGCTTGTGTCGCTGATGTTTTTGAAAGATCGCACCTGAGAAAGTCCTCACAGGGCTGGTGCAGGTAACCGGGGGTGGCGCCACAAGCAGAGCATCAGAGAACATAATTGCATTGGAGCTGCAAATGTAATTGACAGGCAGAGCGTCTCTCACTTTCCAGCGATCCATCCTTGCTGCCGTACAGTAGACTCTGCTCTAAAGAGGCTGAAAAGAAGAAATGGAGAGAAGAATGGGACAGATCATTTAAACCTGCTTGAGGTAAGTAAGCATTTATTTTTTCTGTTTACTGGCCACAATAAGGTGCTCAATGTGTATTTAATCTATACATTAATTCATGGAGGCTGGAGCTTCTGTATATTTATTCATGGAGGCTGGAGCCTCTGTATATTAATTCATGGAGACTGGAGCCTCTGTACATTAATTCATGGAGGCTGGAGCCTCTGTACATTAATTCATGGAGGCTGGAACCTCTGTACATTAATTCATGGAGGCTGAAGCCTCTGTATATTAATTCATGGAGGCTGGAACCTCTGTACATTAATTCATGGAG